>CM053172.1:43773628-43817138 GCA_012977825.3 Pteromalus puparum
CTCTAAGGCTGGGACACCCGCAAACTTTAATTATAACGCGACCAGCGGCAGCAGCGCGCGCCCTCCCCCCGCACCGGCAGCCGATGTGTCGTGACGGCGCCTGCACTGATGTTCATTAAAGTGTAGTCGCGCTCGCGGCAGCCAAGGCTCGGGATGTTTTTCTTTTTCTCCTTGTTTGTTTTTTTTTTTTTTTTTTCTCTCTCTCGCTTTTTTTTTTTTTTTTTTTTTTTTGTAATCTTTTCAATGGATTCAATCTTATTTATTAATGTTATTTATGCACTCGCATATTCCTACGATTCTTCATTCTTGAAAAAAGTATGCTCTTCGATTTGCGGGCATGCAGTCAGCGCATTGTTAGTATCGGTAGCACATGGGTATCATTTTTTTTAATCATCTTCATCATTATGTCACTAATGTGTGTCACCACAGTTTCGAGTGTATCAATTGTGTAAATGTGTGCTTATGTTGTCTCGGTGTATACGTGAGGTTCTTCTGTATTCATCGATATTACTATACTTAATAATATATTGTATTATGTATATATTTGCCTAATTTATTATGTTTTGTTATGGTTATCAATTATCGTTATCATTAATACGAATATATGATACATTTCAAACAACGCCCCTGCCGGCTAGAGTCGGAGGCGAGGATCGCTGCAAAAATGGGCGAGTCGAGTCAGAGATTTACACGTATCTCCGATGGCTATACAGTGCTCCTTAAGATAGCAAAGCACTGTAAACAGCTTTGTATAGTCGAAAATAATAGAGAAGATCATGTAATGACAAGTTACATGTGTATCTATATATATATCTCTGGTCGAGCCTATTTTTAATATATTACCTCGATCGTCTCCTCCGAACAAGCACAGCTAACCATAATTAAAGAAGGGACTAACATTCTTGTATTATGTGCTGACACTGAGTACACCATACAACTTAAATCATTGCCGACAAAAGAATAAAAATTAATATACACAATAAAACCATTAGAAATCATCGATCATTATGGCATTTTTTAAGAATGAAACCCGAATATATAATCTGCTCCTCTTTGTATCTCTGCACGCTTGTTTTTCTTCGTCCTTCTCTTGACTGGTCGCCTTTCAGGCGCAGTTAACGAAAGAGTTACGTTATACGTCAAGAATTGCCGCCATTAGACATTTTTTTGTTTCCACTAACAACGATAATTTCTTTTGCTTTTTTTCTTTGCTTTTAGTGTATGGACAACCGACGTAAACTAAGGACTAACAGTTGGGCAGCGTGGTAGTGAGTTTCCACCTGTAAGTACAATCGCATTATATAGATTGCAATTACCTCCTCAACTTTATAGGTGAGACATAACTAAATCATTTACATTAAACTGTTTATCGTATTCGACTCAAACAATAGTAAAGTCGTACTGTCAAACAATATCAAATTATGATCTAGCTATGTCTCACATTAAGGTGGCTTAAATAATTGGTGCTTATTTTAAATACTTGTTTATGCGTCAGAGATTTTCTAATATTGATAGTGCTTTAATAAAACTTGATTATGACTTATTAAAAAACTAAGACATGTAATCGACGAATCCACCGACGTTTTATACAAGTCATTTTACGCGAATTAGTTAAATGTTGATACAAAGATGTTAGTTTGAAAAATAAAATAAATTTCAACATTTAACTTAAATAATAGTACATGAATTTCTAAATAAAAATTGTGAAATTGAATAACATAGCTACTTTTCATTATAGACATCATGTAGATTTATTTTCCTTATTTTACTTATATATATACATAACATTAAATTTTTACCTAAATTATTTCAAAAAGCATTAATTAACTTTGTTACATAGATAGATGTAAATCATAATAATTGTATTAAATGTTACAGTTTAATCTTAACATTTGTACAATATTTATTCTAGAAATAGTAATTTAAAAAAACAGTGTCTTAAAAATTGTTTGACAAATCTTTTACAAACTTAAGGTAATGATAAATTTGGTTCTTTTTCGCTTGTTATGTAATTTTTTTCTATATATATATTTTTTAATATTGTAACCATCTTATTAATAGCGAATTGAATTACAATTTATTGTTGCACATGAAACATAATTTTATGTTTATATTACAAGTGATTTTGTGTTGTAAATATTAACCCTTAACAGGATATACTAAAATATCAATGCAAGTATAAATGCTTGAATAAAACATTGAGAACCCCGATAAAACGACGATTATGATGTAAAAATAATGTAGAGTTTTCTTCGATTTTACTGTTAATTTTAGTTGCGTTAACCTTTGTTAAATATAAAATCATCGTATCTATTACGCTACCATTTTTGATAAGGTACAAATTCTTATAAAAATTCATGTAAAAGTATGATATATTTTACTGCTAATATTGCGTTTGAAACAATAGTTTATGTAATCAAGATAGTTTACTCCCGTGGCTTTCTAAAACTGATAACGTAATGAGACGTAACCACGTAATGATTTTCTTACTTTTATGTTTTTTAACAACTCTTCATATCCAATTAAAGGTTAATAAGAAAAATAATATAAACATTGATAATTTCCTTAATAAACTATCATTAAAGCAGAATAATTTTATATTTTATGGTTTTAAACAGAAAATTGTAAGTACGCCTTATCAAACCAGTGATTGAAATAGTTTCAATTGAATCATGAAATTGAGAATACATAAATAATTTTCACTAAAAAGAATCCCAAAAAATGTTTGCACTAAACTCTGTCTCGATCGTAAAAACATTGAAACATGTGACGTAAAAAAGTAATTTACTTTAAAAATTTGATGCTACATATTTTTGACTTGAATCATTTAAAGTAACTACTTATGTTATTATAAATGTCAATGATTCAATTAAATAATTTATTTTCATTATTATTATTACTAGCTAATGATTAGCCATTTTCAATATATCTACACTACCATATATATCCAAATTTATTAATTGCAGCACTTCAAATATATTTCAGAAACTCAGGGGTTCGAACGAAAAAAATTTTTCCCGGATGTGCATTTAACACTTAGTAAAGTAAGGAATTTACCAGCTCAGGGGCGGGCACGCGTCGCAGGTGCAGTAGAGGCAGGAACTGGATTGTTTGTTGGCGGTGCTATAAGAGCTTGGCGCCGTTCCATCTCCAGTTCGTTCAGTCTCTTCCACAGTTCCTCCCTCTCCTTTTCCCTCTTCTTTTCTCTGTAAGAACAACAATTGATCAATAGTTATTGCACATACAACAGTCGTGTCAATGTAGGTTCTCAATTTCAAACTAATTACGTACTTTTGCCTTTCAGACTTATAACTGGCAGTAAGTTCATCAAAGAGCTTGCTGTTCATTTCCATAAATGTTTTGAGAACGTTGTAAACAAGCGCCACAATCGTCTGATTCCAATGCTCCTTGCTTATTCTATACAGTGCCGGAAACATTATTCCCATTATTATATGATTATTCTCCTCGATTAGTGACATTATGTACTCGTTATTCCAGAGGTATAGTGCTCTTTCGGCGACCTGAAATGATCATTATAAATTGGATTAAACTTGGCCAGTTATCGATCTTTTCAGGATGAAGGGATGATCAATTGATACAAACCTGGAAGTGCGGAGACGAAACGCAACGCGCGATTTGCCTGAATAAAGGTTCTTGGATTTTAACAAATTGGCTAGGGTCTACGACATCCAAAATCTCTTCAACTTCACCCAGGAACATGACCTCTTTCTGGCTACATGTCTTAGGCCAGAACTTCAGGAGTCCCCGTACGACAGGTTCCGTCAGAGTAGCATCTTTCTCAAGGAATTGTACCACACAGTAAGCTAATTGCGCGTGATACAAGGACAAGCACTTAACTTTATGCAGTGGTAGCAGCACCTGGAGAAATAAAATTATAAATGTGTTTTAAGTAAGTATACCATATTTTAGCCTATTAGATGAGGGAAATAGAATGTCGTTATTGCTTTTCGTATAAATCGATAATGCATCAGGTGCAGTATTGATTAATGATCAAACTAGACGAAAATTTACCTTGACCAAAAACTGCTTGTGTTCAACTTTAAGGGGCAGGGCGAAGCCATTAATAATGCTGCCCAAAATTTCCAGAAGTTCTCCGACCCCGTTAAAGTGTTCTGTCTCGTACACAAACCTGATGAATAATGAAAACGATATATTATAGAAAGTTGTAACGTTATAAATTGCAGAACGCAATGCAGAAGACAGGGAGCGTGAATTACCTGAGGAAGATGTTGTTGATTTGTTTGCGTATAAAGGCTCGAAGGCCAAGGAACTTCCCGTAGATACGATGTAAGACAGTTTTCAAAAAGTCTCTCTCCCTAGGATCCTCTGAGTCGAATAAGTCCAACAACTGAAAATCAAATTCGAAATTAGACGGTTAACACGCAATTCCAGTTTTTCGGTATAATTATTAACATCTACTGAACAATATCCAAAGCACATACCTGTAAAACAAATTTTTGGTCGATAACCCGTTTGCCGATATTCTGCTGGAAGTCCGAGGACTCGAGAAAACGGAGAAAGAACTCGTAAACCAGCTGGAGGTGGGGCCAGCTCGCCTCCAGGGTTGGATCGTCCTCCTCGGGATCGAAGTCTGGATTTTCACTAGGTGGCAACGTGCGAAATAAGTTCGCCGAAATCTGCAAGGAAAAATTGCATTTTTCGTTAGTATATCATCCAACAAATCAACGAAGCAACATCAGTTGCAGTATAATGAACCGTGATTAAGATGCATCTATTACACAATATCTTATCTTATCTTATCGGCAAAGGTCATTGGCCTTCGTTTGATGAATTGATTAGCACAAATAAATATAAGCAAACGCACGCGGACAAAAGCGACCCCGAATGGATTTCTTTGGAAAAATTGTACCGTTGAGTGCAAAGTCTCGAGCTTTGGGTCGATATACCGCGAGCGCGCGCCAAAAAAAAATTCTGCGAAGAGGACTGCGCTGGTATACCTGTACGTTCGAAAAAAGCAGCGGAGAAAAATACGATTATTCGAGGACGTCCTCGACACACATCATCAGTCATTCGAGTGTCGGAAAGATACTAGAGGAAGAGAGTAAAAATCCGGAAAGGAGAACTCGTTTGTACACTCGCATAAACAGACTTTGCATTCGCAGAAACTTTTCCGTAGCGAAGGATATTCTCGAGTTTTTTTTTCGACGGTATCGCACGGTTATTTGAGGTCGTTCTATACTCTCATATAGGCAAGTCACAATAACAGAAAAACGAAGGGAGAATCAAATAAGCAAGAGTATACGCAGCCGAACTCTCGGAAATTGAAAATCCGCGACGCGAGAAAATTTCGACCTCAGATGCCAAAAGTTTCGCGATGATTACCAAACTTTTATTATTTCCAGAGTCTGAAGCTCGCGCGAACTTATCGTATTATGTGGTTACCCGAAACTCTGTGAATATAAAACGTTATAAAGTCGCGTAATGTTTTTTTTGTAAGAGATCGAGAAATGTACAATAATAAACAAAAGGCTGCATAGCGTCGGTTTCAGTGCGATACTAGCAGGAAAAGTAGGTAATTGTGTTTATTACGAAACTTGTAAATCCGCGCTGAAACGCCGGCTATTTGTCACAGTGCATTCGAGACACCCGTACAATTTCTTTTGCCCGTTGCACTGCGTACAGTTGTGACTTTAATTCAATTTAGGTCTGACCTACTTTGCATATAGCTGTGCTCGATCACAATATTACGCTATACGCGATGGTTTACAGTGTGACGAAAAAAAATAAGAAGAAGAGGTATCATAATACTGACCATCTTGATGATTTCGGGGTAGACCGGCTCGGTGAGGACCCCTCGGCCCGTGGTAATGTACTCGACGAGCTCATTGAGGGTGCTGCGCTTAATTTCCTTGCCTTTGAGATCCGCGACCGGATCGAGGAAATCGAAAGCCACGCAGCATTGTCGCAGCTTCCGGATGAACAGCTCCTCCTGCTCCGAGGGCGGGACATCTGCGTGAGAGAAGATAAGTATGAGACAATGTCGTCGTGTGGTTACTTGGATCTTTTAACAAGTTTGTTTCTCTCTTTTTTTTTTTTTTTTTTAATCATCGCGATTTCGATATATGCATGTATATGTACAAAGTTGCAAAACGGCTCGAGGCCGCATAGATAAGTATTTATGTGCGTCAGTAGGTTCGAAGAGCCGTCCGACTGCATCAGTCGAGCAGTGGAGCTTTTCGCAACCATCAGTGATCAACGGTTTTTCAAGTTTATCTTTTGCATTACAGCAGATATCTTATTTACTTTACTGCGAGTGATGATGACGAGTTATGGCGTAGAGAGCGTTTGTGTGAGGTATGGAGGTGAGGTACTTTGAGCTTGACTGTATATTTCTTTTGCTGATATGGTTCACTCTTTTTTCTTACTTTTCTTTAAAGACTTTTGATTAAGAAATTATGATGATTTATGATTCAAGTTTGAAATTGCACGAGAATGAAGGTGAAAGTGTGATATGAGTCCAGAAAATAAATGTAGTACATAGCCAGTCATTGGTCACACTGAAAAAGTCCAACATTTACATGTCCACAAAACAAACATCTTATATACGATTAGAACTGCGTTTTCTTGTAAACTAATGCAGAAAAAAAAATGTAATATACAAGCATGTTTGATGCAAAAAGAGTGTCTCGAGTAGTGGTGCGACACTCGCGAACTTTAAAACGCAAACATTGAGAATATACATAGTCTATGTACCTTATTACTCTGAGAAAAATTAACGTGAATATCTTAA
This sequence comes from Pteromalus puparum, assembly GCA_012977825.3. Classification (NCBI taxonomy): domain Eukaryota; kingdom Metazoa; phylum Arthropoda; class Insecta; order Hymenoptera; family Pteromalidae; genus Pteromalus; species Pteromalus puparum. Next base: position 43,780,401 of record CM053172.1, read on the forward strand.
TCAAAGAATCCTTAATTAACCTACACACCTTATATACTGCTCGACTAATTCAATACAAGTAAGCTTTTCAGCCACTTATATATAAACACACACACACACACACACACACACACACACACACACACACATCAACGTTAAAACTTTAATCAAGCATCATATCATTTCATAACGACCGTTCAACATAGACAGCGTATAATAGAAAAGTTATAAGTTATATCGAACCTAAAATTTAATCGTGACACCTGTTTCGAATACGACCGCAAAATTAAAAGCACGACGTTGATCGAAGCGAAGAAAAAAAAACGTCAGAGTATCATCGCGTCATCACATACCAGACGTAATGAAAGCTCTCCGGATCGATAGTCCAGACGTCGTCGCGCGCCAAGTGTATAAGTATTTAGACGTCTCTTCGCATTGTCGCATACGCGCGCGGACATGTATATATAATGGAGTAAGCTCGCGCGCCGTTACGTAAGAATACTTTCTAAGGTTTAGGCGACCGCATCAGCTGGGACCGACGAAGAAACGCGCGTCGCGTTACGCAATACGGTGAGTAGTAGGAGGAAAAGTCTACGCGAGAGAATGAGAGAGTAAGAGAAAGAGAGAGAGAGAGAGAGAGAGAGAGAGAGAGAGAGCTGTTGTTTCTTTTTTTAAAGGTTTTGACAAAGAGGGGCGCAAATTAACGTGTCTTAGAGAGGCTCTCCGGCGAAGATTGCGCACGCACGCGTTTCTCGGCGCCTTTTTTTGGAAATTAGTCGAGCTTTTTGACTTTCCGCGAGAGTAGAGAGCTTTTTATTTATAACCGCGCGCGTTTTCAGGGAAACCGGGACACAGTGGTTGCGACACATTGTACATGCTTGTCTAAAATTCAGGCAGCGATGAATTCAAACTCGATTATACGCACGGCGTAAAGAAATATTATACGATCAGTCAAGAGCGTTGCTCGTTTTAATCAAAATCGAAGGTTGGCATTTCTCGGAGAGCTTTGACGCGATTCACTTGGCTATAGAAAGCGTCACTTCTCTTATTCGCACAGCTGCGTCGATGAACCAGCGGGGAAAAAAACAAGAAATCGCGTATCGATATTCCAGATAAATATCCGTGCTCTCTTCTCGTCTCCGTTAATTAAGCTTTCCATTTATCTCGTAAACGAGCTTTCAAACAATGTAACGTCGCGTGCAAAATCCTCTTAGACACGCGAGACTATACTTGTTATACCTTTATCGCCGAGCATGTGTAGAGTGGAAGCCAACAAAAGAAAATATGTTCATAATCGCGATGCGTTATATTCGGCTTTTCTTTCTCTTTCCCGACAACATGCTGACGCGGTTTCTCGTTGGCTCAGAGTGTATATGGAAAAACATCGCATACACTGTATTTACGTCACGTAATAAACGAAACAAACACGATTACAAGCGTCTTTCATCGGAACGCATTGAAAGAGCCGTTGGAAAGCTCGAGCAGCTTTAAAGCACACTCATCCGCGGTGATCATCCCGAGTACTGACACATGCGTAGTGGAAAAAAAAAGAAGAGGATAAGAGCCTCACTGGAATTCCTCCTACCACCGACATATCGGCGAGGGATATTACAGAGGTGTATACGTGTACGCGCACGCGGCACGAAGTCGTAGGGCTGCTAAGCTCCGAATAATCATCCCGGAACACTTCTGACCAGATCAGCGTGGACCTTCGCTTATCCGACGATTACGATTGAATGGATACATACTCGGCTATATGTATCTACAACTACCCTCTCTTTCTCTCTCTTTCTCTGACTTTCCTTTGATTCTGCGGCGACCGTCAATTTTGTTTTCTGCTGTTCCGGGTCTGTTATAAAACTATACCTCGCGACCGCCTCTTTTGAGTTTCGCCCGCGCGACGACGGCGTCTGCTTTTGCCCTACATCGAGCCACTAGGGTTGCAAAATTAAGGTTAAATACACGAGACGACCTGTAATGGAATTGCGAAGGGTTAATATTGTACCGAGAGGATTCGCATAGAATTTCATTGCTAGCTTTTTTTTTCGAAAAATCATTGTCTCTGGCATTGCAGGTTTGTCTGTTTAAAAATCTCGTCATTTTTATTTCGAGTCTCGATAGAGCGTCAAAGTTGTATCAACAGTCCAATTATTAAAGAAGCTGCCGCGAAAATCGCGAATCGATGACGTCTATTATAGCTGCCGCGCGACATTAATTGATTATTAGAGCCCCCACAGTGCGAGCTTGCGTCGCCGGCGCTCGTTATTCCCCATATAGCACTTCAACATCGATTTGTGTGCATTTTGCGCGCGCGCGCGCCTGGCTTTCCGCGAAAACGCGCGTACGTACTAATGATTCGCTGCTGCTATACTATACTGCTGTTTGCTGTGTGGCGTCGTGATTTGCTGATGCGAGATTTGTTTTTCTTATTAATAAAGTAATAATAATTAGTAAGTTTGATTAATTGTTCTTAAATTTAATTTTGGTTAGATGAAAGTCTTGGTTTTAATGATAACAGAGAGCGGATGCAGCTTTTTGTTAGAGAAAGATAGAGGTAGAGAAATTGAGAGAGAGAGAGAGAGAGAGAGAGAGAGAGAGAGAGAGAGAGAAGGAGAGAAACAGCACGCAAACCAAACAGTATTTGTTATATTATACTTATATGACAAAATGACAAACAGTTAATGCTAACAGACACTAACACTTACGTACTACCAAAGCATAGAACAGAAAAACTAGTGCACATCAGACATAAACAGGCTCATTTTTGTCTCAAAATTCGGATAAAGATCTACTTCTGAAATTCGCGTGACTTGAAGTTCAATCATTTTTTTCGTATCCAAACAAATTTATGAAGTCCAATGTTTACTGTACACATATACGTATGTCTGCAGTTAGCTATGTAAAATCGATTTTACTGTATACGTTACGTACACTGGTTTTAGGCAGTTTTTCTTTTTCGCTAAATTAATAGCCACTCGCGGCGCACACTTGTGCAGCCGCGTGAGTGGGGCGAGTTATTTCGCTGACAATCAACGAACGCAGGTCGTTCGACAAATGCTTGAGCGGTGCTTGTTGTTATGCAAAAATTTTGGCTATTGTTATATTGTACGATGACTCGTAAAAATTTTAAGAAAACTCCAAACAATGTCATGCTTTTGTAACGATTAGCTATAATGTCGTTAGTAGATTCGTTTAACAATACAGTAATTATCGTTGTCAGTTACTGTATTGAAAAATATATCCAATCGCTGAACAGTAAGTATACGCAGTTACACGTTGCTAATAACATCAGTCAAAAGAGATTCTCATTGAGAAGGCCAAAGCTGTGTCTTCCCGTTGTTGCATTATCTCGGGCATCGTTTTTTCATTGAAACTTTTCAAATCTACTGGTCGGAAAATCGATATTAGTATAAACTTCATGCTTTGAAACGACGATCTACCTTTCAACAGGAGAATTACAAGGCTATCAATTTACGAGAGATATCCGAGGCATTCCACGAGATAGTGCAACGATTTTAACTAAGGCACACTTCAACAGCGATAATAATATATTATTGTTTGCACAATGCAAATAAGAGTTACACAGTGATTCTCAAACCATGAAAAGTCGTGAGCAGTATAGTAAATAGTAGTAGTAATAGTGGTGGTAGTTATATAGTAGTAGGTAAGTAGAGTATAATGCTTATGTATGAAAATTAAAAAAAAAAAAAAAAAAAAAACGTACACCGCGCCATAATTCTAATCAGTTTAACAAGAGTATTTATGAATTATAAAAAATGAGGAGTCGAAAAAGTAGTAATATTTTATAAGTGTAGCAGTAAAGTATAAGAGGAAAAAAATCAATCGTTATAATTAATAATAGTAATAATACAGTATATAATGGGAATTAGAGTAGTAAAATACAAAAACCAAAGAAAAAAAAAGAAACAAAAAGTAGAAACAGAGAAAATAGAAGAATTGCTATAGTGTTTGATAAAAAGGAAGGAGAAAATTTACCCATCATCTTTGGCTCGATCATATATTTGCCTGTTCATGTACCGCTCTGGGTAACTCTCGGTAGGTAGCGATTCGAGAGAGACGAGGACGAAGCCGAGGACGACGACGGCGAAGACCGGGAAGAAGGTAGACGACACGAGGCGAGCTTTGAAGTAGGCGGCTCGAGGAAGAGGCTGCCCTTTTAGCTCCCTAGGCTGCTTGTGTGTCGCGTTGGCAGTCTGTCTCTGTTTTTTTCTATCCCTCTCTCTTTCTCTCTATCTCGGAGTCAAGCGCGCGCGTATACGCGGCTGCACGAGATCGCTCGGAACAAGAGAGACAAGACACGGGGGCCTCTCTTTCTCTCTTTCTCTCCCTCCCTCTCTCTCTCTCTCTTTCTCTCTTTCTCTCTCAATTCTTTCTCTTGCGTTTTCGCTTCTTTATCCTTGGACACCGGGCGCCCGCTCTCTCTCGGATGACCAACACCGAAATTGGGCTAATTATCGAGTGCCACCTACGAAAGAGAGAATAAAGGCTTCGATGACGATTCGATTTTTCAAAACACACACGAGAGAAGAGTCTCTATGCAAAACTGGGCTCAGCAGCAGGCCAATATATAGGGCTGTTATTGTTATTATCATTATTATTATCACTATTTTCTTTTTCTATTCTTTTGTATATATGTCTAAATTTTTTTGTAGCTTCTGCTTTACAGTTCATCATCATTTTGCACAAATTGATCTGAGAGACTGATGTAGTTTTATGGCACGCGACGTTGCTCGTTAGTTACTTCATAAGCGTTTGTTAAAGAAAAAGATTTCATTGTACAACACAATTCAGTATCAGCTAAAGCGTTTATTTCATTTTGAGTAAATAAAACATCGTAGAATAGCTCAGATAGAAAGTCATTCAGTTCGATAATCGGCCATCATACATACTCGTATATGAAACCAAATGGTTTTCTATCGGAAAGCAGCGTTTTTAATAATTTTCAAAAAGTGTTATCAAATAATAGTATCGTTGAGGTTTAATATAGTGTGTAAAAATCTGGATGGATTTTTTGTTCTTTTATAAGAAATTTTGAGTGAGTAAAAAAGATTGGTGATTAGGGTCCATGTAAAAAGCATATGTAGAAAGGTGCAGCGTCATTCGTTACATTATAATCAATACAGCACCAGCAGAGAGGCGTCGAGAACGCGTGACACCTTTGAAAACAATATGGCATTGTGCGAAATGGTCACTTGAAATACTTGGATTTAATTAATCAAATATACATTCTGTCGAGTTTACTTTCGAATTGGCGCTTGCTGCCAATGTGTGTGTGTGTGTGTGTGTGTGTTGTGTGTGTGTGTGCGTGCGTGCGTGCGTGCGTGCGTGCGTGCGCGTGTGTGTGTGTGTGCGTGCGTGCGTGCATGTGTGTGTGTGTGTGTGTGTGTGTGTGTGTGTGTGTGTGTGTGTGTGTAGCACACGGCCGAAATACCGCTGCTGCGCGGCGTTGTGTAAGAGAGAAACTTGTGCGTTTATTTTAGCGAAAGCCATTGAGATCGGTGCTCGCGCGGGAACGAAATCTGAATTGATTAATGGGTTAATTAATTGAAAAATTGCTGACGTCCTGCGCGAGATCGGGAGGAGTCGGTGAATAAATCTCTGTGCTATATTATTCCGCTGCATAATATAAAATGCTCCGCCAGAATTTATTGGTATATCGATATAACGATTTCCTTTTGCTTCGTTAAACTAAAGCAAAAAAGTGCTGATGCTACGATATCGTTGTATATTATCAGTGTGAGTGAGTGTATTTATTTATTTATTATGCAAAAAATAAAAGTGATTCATTGATATCCCATCCAGAAAATAAGTCTAGCTTGCAATTCAAGCCAGAACGTCAAAAGCAAGATCTCGGTCATCCACTATAGAATTTAAGCATTCTTCTAATTGAAGATACTACAACTTCCTAAATCGCATTCCATCACTATTGCGTCAGGCGTCACTCGACTAGGGATAAACAAAGGTAAAGCGACATACGGCAACTCTTCCCAGATGCGAGCGGCGCGATTACTCAATTAATCGCGCTAAAATTGCTCGCGCAAACATCTCGGCGCCTAGTTGAAGTAAAAAAGCCTTCACTACTGCAGCGTCTCGACGCAAGCGCGCGCGCGCGCGCGTGCACACACACGAGAGCTGCTGTGCTAATTGGCCAAGTGAAATAAAATAGCTATTATGCGCGCGAAGGAACGCAATAAAGCGAGGAAGCTGACGGCGATGGTGATCGTCGGCATTGAAGGGCCTTGATTATTTTCTCCGTCTCGCTCGCTTGCGCTCCTTTTACGTATCTCGCGCGCAATCGCGCGGAGAACCGGTTGTTGCTACCGCTGCTCCATTTTAATCTTTGCTGCAGCCGCGAGTGACGGAGAAGGAAACGTACAAGCGAAGAGTGCGAAAAGTGATGCAACGTCTGCGGTGCATCTGTATATATAAGAAGAAGCTGTCGACGTATACGAGGATAGTGAGAGATAAGCGAGCGAGTGGATTATCGAGACTATAGAAATATGTGAAAACGACGGCGGCGGGCAGGTTCTTGCAATCGAGTAACGGTTTTTCGGTATATAAGACTTTATTAGATTTAATCGATCAGTTGTGAAGTTGCAACGAAGATATGCTAGAAATTAGCAAATAGATTGAGAATTGTTGCGTATGAAATTAATAAGGTTTTTTCAATGGTACTCAACTCATTAAGTCATGCGAGTAAAGGATAACCGGTGGTTATTATCGTCTCTTTTATTATATTTAGTACTCGTTGAATCGACGCGGGCCAATGATGTTGTGCTCGTATGAAAATAGAAAAATTTTGTCATGCTCCGTATTAATAAAAGCGAGAAGCATCGGATAATGATTTTTATATATCGTATTAGGTACACCAGAGCGAGTAAAAATAGCGACTTGCCTCCGGAGGATATAAAGTGCGATATAACACGTCTACTGCTATGTCTAGTGTGGTACAACTGACAAAAATTTATTTATGCAAAGTAGATCTGAATCATATATTTAAGAGAAGAAGAGTAAGAAAAAGGCATGCTTGACACACTGATATATAATATAAACAATGATAGGACAAGATTATATAGATATAAATTTTGAAACATTCTTCGGGTATTCATACACAACAGAGAGACAGCAGCATTTCATGGTTGATTGCGGTGATGGGGAAGAAAGAAGCATAAAAGTGTACAGCATACAGAAATCATAAGTGAACGCAGTGCGTTGTACCAAGAGTATACTTTTTCTCCTTCATCGCGATCATAAAAAGAAAAATGGAAGATCTCTCGGAATATAAGCGATAAAATGTTTAGCGTCCTCCCTCTTTCTCCCTCTCAATTCAAACAATTAAATCAACTCGATTGTATTTAATGGCCGAGCGCACAATGGCTCATTATCATTTTTTTGCTCGCCCGACGCTTGGCGAATAATGAAATTATCCTTGTTCCCCGGAGGCGAGCAAGAGAACGACAAAAAGACAAGATTGCATAAAAAACGCAAACTCGTTTTAACAACACAGCTTATTCGCTGTCCAAGCCTGTATACTTTAAGATTCTCGAAAAATTCTCTATTCGCGATCAGCTGACGGTTATTGAACCGTTATGTCGCTGCGATGAGTCGACTAAATCGGCGCAAAGTGGCCATCGCCAAGCCGTTTAAAAAGTTCAATGACGATTAAATCTCTCCCGGTTAGCAGAGCCAACGTTTTTTTCTCCTCTTCGAAGGCCATTTCACACTTCGGCTGACGATCCAGTTCTAACACGACGCATCTCGTTCTCTCGGAAAGTTTTTACGAGCAGACGATTTGTACGAATTCACCGCACCTGTGCCGAAACAGCCTCTTCTCGTCACAACTAATCAGAGTGCAGCGGTTGACCTGCTGAGATTTCGGAGTAAATACACTCTCCTTCCTCACGAATTGGCGCAAAGCAGTCTCTGCAGCAGAGGTCGGATCGACAATGCCGGCTATATAACACGCGGCCGAATCCATGAATAACGAACGCCCTCGTAACCTTTCAACTTCGAAGCAGCACCCCCAGGTCATACGAGAGGCTTCGAGAGCGAGATATTGCGGAGGTGTCTTTAATGCGATTGCTGCAAAAGACGCTTTTGCGAATCTATCTTGGGAAATTCAGAGATTTCGAGCGAAGTAGACGAAGCTGCAGGATTTTTGCCGATCGAAAGCTCGAACACCCGGCACATTAGCCCAGAAAGCTTTCATTGTCCTGAGCATATAAAAACAGCGCGATAATGCGGCGCATCAGGAGCAAACACAGCGTCGTTATCGAATAATGTGGCAAAATACACCATCAGTGCTATGATAGCACATATAAGAAAGAGCCGAGAGCGCGCTACATCACGCGATCCCGAGCAGAATGAACCGCAAGCTGCGCAAGAAGTAGGAGAGCAAAGTTCTGGCGCGTCGGTGAAAAGGCCGTACACGCTATAATACTATAAAGCAGCTTTTGCGCGCGCGAGTATAGCGCGCGCCATTGACGTCAGGAGTTGCGCGGAATAATTTGCGGCCAAAGAAGGCACATCTCTCGCGATCGGCCACCACCAAGACGACGAGCTTTAAAAATACTTTTCAAGATTTCGAAGAGATTCGCTCGCAGAAAAAAGTTAATATTCGTTTTTCTAGAAGACGATTCTTTACACTTTAAGAAAGTTAGAGAAATTTTCAGCCGCAATTACTTAAAAGCACATGATCAATGAGTTGCGGGGAGTCAACGTAAAAACTCGGCTTCCGTTGCAGCTTTGTAATAAATACGGTTATGTTATGCTTGGGCACGTACAGCCGCGGATCCTCTTGGGAAATCCGCGATGCAGTCCTCGCGCGTATACAGCAGTATCGGCGCTATTACATATTTATTACGCTAATATACCGCGGGAGGCGCATTAAAACTTTTGCCTTTTGTGAATAACATGCATGTGCGAGCGCGCGTTTTACCATTATTACTCGTACAATGGTGATGCGCTGACGAGCTACACAATTTATACGCGTCACCGAATATAAACAGAATGATTAAATCGCGTAGACTAAGATGGGCAGGGCACGTGGCAAGAATGGGAGAAGATCGCACGGCGGCGCGTATAATGAAAGGAAAGCCAAATACGTCGCGAGCTCTAGGTAGACCTAGACGAAGGTGGGAGGGTGGGAGGACAATGTAAAAGCGGACTTAACTGAAATCGGGCGGGACGGCGCGAAATGGATAGGGTTAGCCCAAAATAGGGATACGTGGAAGGCTTGCGTAGATGAGGCGATGAACTTTCGAGGTCGAAATGCCACTTTAAAAAAAAATAATGGTGATGCGCGCTTGAAAAATTTCCGCTATTGCGGTAAGTACAATGAAAGCTCATCGTGGGGATGTCTTAGTTTTTTCAACTTCGTTTGTGAGACATTCTTCCGCTGATCGATAAGACGGCCGAGATTCCGCCGTAAACTTACTCATCGCAGCTATATGACGTTGCAATCGACAAGCTCCAATTTTTCAACTTTTCGAAACCTTGTATCGAAACATCGCACTAAATTTACGATGGCTACTCAACACCTATATACTTTACGATCCAATAATACCAGCTCCCGAATTCATAATCGAGTGTTTACAAAACATAGAGCAGACGACGCGTCGTCGTCTTTCTCCATCCCCCTCGCGATAAATAAACGTCCGAGAGAATATCTGCGGGTAAAATCAGATCAGCTCCCCTCGAAGGGGTTGAATCTGCGCAGCATCTTCCCCTCCGACAGCCAGTACCAATATCACGCGCGACTTGAGCTCAGACGAGCCTCTCTCTCCTCCGAAGTATATATGTAAATATATATATATATATATATGTATGTATGTATATAACGGAAAAGACGTTTCGTCACAAATGAGGGATGCGACCGCGCGAAATCGAATATAAAGGAGAGCTATTTGATAAAACGTCATCGAACAGAGTTTGCCGAGCGTTTATTTATTCTCCGTTGACCCGGTATGGAAATTTGATTTTTTTTTAGAGGGGAGAGGAATATGGCACGTAAATCATGATAATTAATCGTGATTATATAGAGCTGCGCTGATGCGTTCGCGTTTACAGAGTGGAATCGCGATTACGGCATCAGGGAAAATTTCGGTCGGTGTTTTTCGTGTAATAAGTACACCTTTATAACTAACCGACCTCGTTACCATTTACCGCGAATTTTGAACTGTGAAAATCAGCGAATTCTCATATCGATCCTGGTATAACTTTTTACAGTGAAAAAGGCCCGCCGATGTTTCATTGTGATGCGGCCGGGGCAACTTCCTCTTCCAAAGTTTGGAATCGTTGAGGCGTGCTGCGAAATCGTATCAGTGTTGCACCGGGAAAGGGTCAAATTCGAGAGATCGAACGTATTCGTAGTCGATTGATGCGATTCACTGACCGGAACTGATACTACTCCGGTAGAAACGCTCGAATTCCGAGAAGGACAAAGAAGCCGCGCTTACATTGTACGTAGTCGCTCGATCTGTGTGCTTGCGATTTTTTTTCCTCCTGTCACGTCTTGACCTACAGCTGATACGCGAAAAAAAAAAAGAAGAGAGAGCAGTTGAGCAGGAAACGCCACACGGAATCGATTAACCGGATCCATTTACGCGTGCCGATCAGAAAAAGAATCGAGCAATCGAAGCTATAGGCGGAAAATCTAGAGGCACTCGCAGCGCATTTTAATTGCCTGCGGAATTATTATTATAGGGGGAGAGAGCGCGAGGCGTGCTGCTGCACTTGCGGCGACGCGATTATCGAGAAAAAGCGAGAAAAGAGAGGAAAGCCTCGCCTCCTGACTCTTCGTCACGCGCTTTTCTTGGTCTTTTTCATCTGCATTTCGCTCGTTTTTTTCTTTTTTGGATTTTCCTACAACTTTTTTTTTCCCGCGTCGCCTAGAGGCTTTATTTTTTCAAGCGCGGTTATACAGTGGTTCATCGATGAGTTTATAATTAGTGCAGACTCCTCCGCGTGTATGTAATAATTCTTCAGCATCGCGCTTTTGCGTTCTTTTTTCGCTCTCTCTCTCTCTCTCTCTCTCTCTCTCTCTCTCTCTCTCTCTCTCTCTCTCTCTCTCTCCGTGTCATTCTTCGTCGCTCATTGTGTCTGTTTTATCCCTCTTTTCTACTCTCTCGTCGTTGCAGCGACAAAAAAAAAAGAAAAACACACTTGCTTTTCCGTCTGGTAATTGCCTTGTCACGAGTCGCAGGGCGCGACGGCAGATGAGATGCGCGTCGCCGCCGGCGATTGTCTTTCATGTGTGTGTGTGTGTGTGTGTGTGTGTGTGTGTGTGTGCGTGCGTGTGTGTGTGTGTGACGCGCTCGAAACAATTGCACACAATAGCCTAATTGTTTGGTCGAATCTGCGAACGCCCGAGCTACTACTTGGTGAGAAGCTTGGGGACATTTATATACGATGATCGTTATACGGAAACAGATAATGAAATGAAATTGGAAATTATAAGAAGACTTCAAAATTTTGTGATCGTGTATGAGCACGGAGCTCGATGAACGAGGCAACGGCGACGTCCGAACTTTCCCAGCCCGACGTTTATTAATAATCTAATATAAATAAATCTTCGCGCACTATAGACGTTATATACGCGGCATCATCAGTCGTCATCTGCCTGCGCGAGACTAAAACACACAAATATAATAATAGTCATCCCAGCACGATCGTATCATACGTATATTAGAAGAAAAAAATGAATCGCTATCGTTCTCTCGTCGCAATGATATATAGGTGTCCAATAAAAAACAGCAGATATATACGTAGCCCGAGAAAAATTTCATTGACGTTCTACAAGCCGCGACGGCGCTCTCAATCACGCGGAAAATTAGGAGGATTTTCGGCAGCCGTCTGGCTTGAGTTGGCACGAGTTCGCTGCGCGTTTATGACGAGCAGTTGTTGGCCCGAGATTCTTTCGATCTGGCGACCACTGCATACTTCGCTTGTGTGCACACACACACTCACAGAACTCACAGAAGTGTAAGAGAGAGAAGATTTCATAGGATACATAGAGTGTCGAGCTAACGCAACCGGGGCCAACTCGCCGATTCATACTCTCTTTCTTCTCTGCGTGCCGCCGAACGAGTTATAAATAATTGCACGCGCAAGGAGGAAGCCGATAATTTTAAGCGACGAGATGCTTTACAAATCCACACACCGCGCCGGTGTATAAAAAGTTGAATTAAGTTAGCTTGATAGAGATTTATATATATATGCGCGACTCGATGTGATGTATATGTATCCCACTGCGAAAGTTGCGAAGAAACTTTTCAACGTATAGGGAGAGTATTGTATAGAATAGTAAATTATTATATGCGATACCGAACTGTTTTATACGCTGAAATGAATTAAATTTCCGTATACACGCGTGCACGCATGCAGTAGCGTTTCTGTGTTTCAGACTTCAGTGTAGTGTATACTTCAGACTTGTGCATATAATTGCTTTTAAATTCGCGTCGCGCAAAAAACGACAGCTTAATTAAAAATAATTCATCCCCAGGAGAAAAGCTCGTTCTACCTCGAAGAAAATTAAACGCGGCTCGTTATATTATATCAGCATATATACAGCGCGAAATTCGCTACACGCGTCGCGACCCATAGAGAGCGAGAGACAGAGCTGCAGCGACAGCAGCAACAAGAAATCGATCCACACCCCTTAAGCCAGCCATCCGAACGATTGGATATCCGCGACCGGATGATTCTCGCGGTCGCGCTCTAATTGACCGACCGGATAGCTTGAAAAAAGAAGCTGCGCGCACCATCCCCTTCTCAAACACACACACACACACACACACACACACGCGCGCGCACACAGAGGAGAGGCCGACTTTTCATTCATAAAGACGAGAGATTCGAGCGCGGTATAGAGCAATAGCTGAAACGAGATGTGTGTATGTGTGTATATATATATATACGTTCTCTCTCTCGCTCTCTCTACATCTTTGCCGGAGCACTTTCTCTCTCGGCGCGTATTGATTTACCGCGCTGGCGTCGCGCGTGTGGCGACTCGCTCTCTCCCTTGCTGACATCAATTTTTAATTTACCCGGAGAGCCGAAGGTATGCCGTCGCCGCCGACGCCCCGGGGAAAATTAATTTTGTCTCATTTATGCTGTATACATAGTACGTGTGTATAATGTGTGTATGTGCATGTGTAACGGACTGCCGGAAACTCTCGGGGAGAGAGTTTATTTTGTTTTTTTTATCTCGATTCGATTTTCCGAGGAAAGTTTCAACGAGCTTTTTAGCGAGCTGTCGGGAAATGAGGTTAACGTATTGTTTTTTGTTGGCGTGTGGAAGAGCTTGGATTATTATTTTATCGATCCTTTTCAACGATGCTGACGCGATGTGTGTGTGTGTGTGTGTGTGTGTGTGTGTGTATGTGTGTATAGTTTGTTCTTTATCGGAGGATGTGGTCTGCGAGTGAGAGAGGAACAACAGTTTGAAATAGTGGAAAGCGAGATATTTGTTTTTTGTCCGTGTGTCTGTGCAGTGTGTCGGGATTGTGTCATATTTCATATAGGAGCAAAGTCGGCGTTTTAGATTCGAGAAAAAAACTTTACCATACCTATATCGCAAATTAAATTTGACATTCAACTGGGGGGTAATCAACACGCGATGGAAAGAGTTATGACACTTTTATGCGCAGGTGTTGCTGATTCCATAAAAAATTGCTGCACAATATCGGACGGATACGTTGTCCCTTTTTACGAGCCATAAACCTGCGCTGCAAATATGCAAATCCTTTCAAGAACTACTATACGCACACTCGATTTTGTCTCCCTTTAAAAACAAAGAAGCGTTTATGTTACGCGCGTTAAAAGCTCGCGCATAAAAGATGATCCTCTAAATCAAAAAAACACGACGAGCTTGAATCAATTGAATTTCGAGGCGATACGTGCGGCAGATTAGCTTGTTTTCCTCCCGCGTGACCAGACAACGATATCTCGTGGGGGGCAAGTGTAACCATCGCACATTATGAATTACGCGTTCTGCGAAGTTCGCGCGCAACGGCTAAAAGCCTGCACTGTGGCGCGATTTCTTCTTCCTATCGTCGTCTTTTGTGGTCATTTTTCACAAGCGCCCGTTCAATTGCTCGGACGTGTCGTGAGAACTTATCTCTGGAAAGTGGCTCCTATATAAACATATTACAACTGTGACAATGTCGAAATTCAATTGAAACAGACCGAGAGTCCGAAATCAAAAGCAGCCGCTGCTGGACTAATTGAAACCCCTTTAGGTCAGGAAATACACGTGAAAGAGACACGGATCAGAGAGACAATTATATTTCTCTTCTCTCGATATGAATTTCACCCTTTGCAAAGCTACCCTATTTCCAGTCTCTCAGAGACAGCTGATGTACATGTGTACGGAATTATCAAGCCACTCCTTGTTCGCATAGAAGCTTTGAACGTTGTCGCATGAAAATATAATGAAAACTACGACGCCTGTTTCAGAGAGAAAGAGCTTCCGAGCATTCACTCCACCTGCATCGTTCGCCCCTGCAGCTATGTGTGTGAGCGAGCGAGCTTTTTCCGAAAAAATCTCCTCTCGGCATGTCGTTATATATATATTTTTCGAGGTACCGACGAATCCTGTGCACTGATGTGTTGCGACTTTTTTTACACCGGAGGAGGAAAACAATGTGCTCATGTCTTTTCCAGTGTGTTATACGCTGTTATCAGAAACAACGGTGAGGTAAAAGCGTTTGGGCAGAATTTCGAGCTTTCGAGAGAAGAATTAGATCCGAACGTCTCTGTGTAGCAGTCGAGGTGCGTCACTCGCGTGGAATGCCGCTTGAGAGGAAAATTAAAATGTTAGTCGTCGGCGAATATTAGTCATCTGAACTATATACAGTCAGTGCAACAGTTGCCGAGACGCTGCGGAAATAGTTTCGCAGACTAATATTCGACGACGTACTCACGAGCGAAATCGAAAGCATTATAGATTGGTTCTCAAAAATGAAAAGAGAGAGAAATAACAACCCCTTGTTTATATATGGCGTATAAAAAGAGGAGATCGTTCGTATCGGCGACGCGCGATATAGAGAGATAGAAGAGCTTATATAAATAGAATCCCGTCCCAGGGCAAAAATAGCCACGTTATCTCGACGTGGGTTACACCCGCTATATATTAGCTTTGATGCGCTGGATTTTTATTTGGAGATTAATGACTCTGATTGCGCTTGGGGATTCTTTCCGAGTTTTTCTTTTGATACCCGGTCTGAAGGACGCAAATTTGCAGAGAATTTCGAGACTGATAGCGCAAGATAGATATCCAATGAGCGTCTCGCCATACTCGACTTGTTCTACTTGACGAACGAGCCTTTCACTTCAGCTGATGTGCAGAAGCCGTGAGTTTACGGTGTGTGATACGGTTTTCAGAGTCGAGATAACGAACTTTACACATTTGTTTGCAACGCCGACGTCGAAAGTTAATTTTATATCGTGAATCGGATAATTATTCGCTGCATGTATACACTTCAAGCTGTCGTATATGCGGTAATAATAATCAAATACTATATCAGCGATGATGAAGGACGCGTCAGTGTGTTATTTGTATTGACAAAAGCGCGGCATCTGAAATGTCACACGCGACTCTCTCTCTCTCTCTCTCTCTCTCTCTCTCTCTCTCTCTCTCCCTCTCTCTAACTGGTTCAATAATTCAAATAATATTGGAAACTCGCGCGAGCGCGCATCTCTATCGATCGAGAGAGAAAAAATGCTTGGCATTTAATTTAAATTCTAATAAAAAGATTGATTTTAAATATATTGTAGATTATACATTTTATTTTACTTTCGAGTATCATCGTGTGTGGCATACGGATTTCTGCATGCAAGATCGCGTGGAAAAAATACATTTTTCCGTTCAATTCGACTAACTCGATTGTCTCAATTAACGTTCCCAGGATTGCTCAATCGTTGCGTCTACGAAGACAAAAAAGAAGAAGAAGAATTCATAGCGCGTGTAAAACGCGCGCACAATTGAAACACGTCACGGCTAATAAAACTGCTTTGCCATAAAATATCTGAGTGTCTAGTATCAGCTGCAGTTCTTCTTACTAGGTTCACAACTATAATTCAGTGAATGAAAGAGCAATAATATATAAGCGCATCAGCGGTAAAAATTCGCTTGATTCAATTACACACGTGTATACATCGCGCTGGCGAACGAGACACACACATGGCACGTATTTTCCGCTCGCTCGCTCGCTACTCTTAATTGTCAAAGCGTGTCACGAGCTGCTTCTTTCACGACTTCGGCTCGCAGCTGCCACCGTTTTCATCTCCTATACGTTATATTTTCCGAGTCTATATGTACACAAACTCTTTGCCGTCCCGCAACTCGAATCAAAGCAACTCAAGTGCGTATACGTACACATACAAGAGGAAAGAGAGTGTTATGGATGCGAGTAACCCCAGTGACGCGACCTCAAGAAACTTGCTCTTGCAGGGGCACGCCAAGTTTGTGGCATCGCCGCGCGAATTCAATTATGCAAAACTCTCGCTACTGCTGCTGCTGCTGTGTGTCATCATCGCGTGCATGCGTTGACCCGTGGCTTTCTAGTTTGTACCGCAACACAGCAGCAGCAACCATGGATCAAGAGAGTATTTACCTAATATGCCCTGGGGAGAAGACGGAAACTAGGCGCCTAGAAAGAGAGAGATCCAACGAGACGAGACGTTCTCTGTACGGGAATTATTAGACTTTCTTTTATTATATCCGAGAACTCGGCCAAAAGATATTGCTCGAGCGCGTATGTATTTTGTTTTGGCTTGAGCTGTGGAACGTGTTTGTCGTTTCTGTTTGGGATATTGCTTAATTGTTAATAAAGGTATAATCGATATACCAGGAAAGTTTTATTAAAAAAAAGGGTGTATGCTTGTGTTGAACTGTGTGTTTAGTGGAAAAGTATATTATTTGGCTTCTAATGTATTGATATCGGATGCTAAATGTTACTCAGATAATTTGGGTTGCGCGAGCGGCTAGTCTAGATTAATCAATTCACCCGCGGTATCCATCAGAGCAAATTGATTCCGTATTAATGCGAATAAGCGTGAACGCAGCATTGATTTCATGCGCCTAAATTATCGCGTTTCATTGGTTGCTTTACACATATCGTATATAAACTCATCCTCGCTTACGATAAATATAAGCAGCAAAAGGAAAATTGCTTTCTCGCGAAGTACCCGCTGTGTACAACAAGACGCGCGCGTTTGAATGAAAAAAGCATTTGAAACCATATCGCTCGACCAATACAACGCCGCCGACTCTCTTGACAAAGAATAAAGCAAGAAAACCGGGGGGGAAAAAGGTGCAACGACACGCCACTTCTTGGAATAATAATTCCCGACCGGCACTTGAGCGGCTGCCGCTGCAACAAAGTTGAATTCGTTTTCGCGATATCGGCAAACAATGAGTACATAGACACATACACTCAAAGGCATTTATAATTGAAAGGAGAAAAGAAAAGACGAGGGAAAAATTGCGCGAAATTACTGCAGTAGGGGGTTGTATGGTAAAACGTGACTGGAATATTATAATTAGATGGCGAATGGGAATTCGTGTCTTCTAAATTTTTTTTTCAATCTGAATTGTTGATTTCGCGTCGACAGATTGCGCGAAAATTATTTTTGTTTCGTTTCGCGAGATCGACGATGTTAAACAGGAGAATTGCTATGTGTTCCGATCAACACTGCCAATAAGGTAAATAAATCGAACAACCTTGGGTACAAATCTGTTTTAATATTTGATGCGCAATCACGAGAATTTCCCGTTCAAACACACGCCGTATGGCACATCTCTCGCTCTCATACACGAGCGAAATGTAGGTCAACTACTGCTTAATAAAGTCTTGGCGAAAAATGGGTTGAAATCGATGTCAAATTAAGAGTGAACGTTACACAAACGAGCGGCTACTATATAATATATATATATATATATATACATACACGAAAGAAACGGAGGGATCTTAATTCCAGGCCTTTTTTCGTTTTCCATTTGTTAACAGAATTTCAACGATGGAGCACACCTCTAGACTCGTAAACAATGAAAAAGCATATACTTTCCGTCAAAGCAAAAATTGGCGAAAGTTTACTCGAGACACATACATCAATATGTATATCTATCCAAGCTCTCGAATATAATGAACCGGACTCAGACAAGTCGCGACGACATTATCCTATTACGTGCTGCACACTCCTATTGTGGCACTTTGGACTGCATAAGCCTTCGATTGCCTCGATGTAATTCCCTTCGCGAAGTTAGAATAAACCTTCGCATTCAAACAACTACACTCTCCCTGAGACTACAATATCCGTTGTTTCCACTCAAGAATCTTTAAGAATGAAAATATGGAGAAAAAAAGCTTTACTTTTGGAAAAGATTAACAATGCTTTTAGAAGGAAAAATTGCTTGTCAAAAGAATATTTCGAAAAATTACTCTTTGCCCAGATCCGCGTTTACTTTTAGATTTCAGAACGCAACAGCTGCTTTGGCTGTAAAACGCTCGTAATTTAAAGTAGTAATGGGTGCGCGTAACTCGCCAGATGTGAGCGTGTGGTCAGTAATTATTTAACAGTTAAATGCGCGCCTCTCGTTGATAAATTAAACAGGACCACATTACTACTACATTTATAAGAAAAAAGTTTATCAATAATTCAGCTGAAATAATACACAAAACAAGAAGAAAGTTTTCACGACCAGCATCTCGAAGCAAAAAGAAGACAACAGCATCACCTAGGCAGACACTTTGCTCCGACGAGAAAGATCATCTCTCGCGCGGAAAATTAAAAAGTCCACGAGAATTAACTTGGCCGCAGCCGTCAGGCAAATTGACTTATCGCGCGGCTCTAATTTCTCCCCGAACGCATAAAAAAGAAGAGGACGAGTAGAAGCTATAGGAAGAAGAGGAAGAGACAGAGAGAGAGAGAGAGAGAGAGAGAGAGAGAGAGAGAGAGAGAGAGAGAGAGGAAAAGCGACGCGAGAGAAATGCGCCTCGGTGCAACTTTAGTTCGAAGGGATAGTACACGGCGTGATGCGCGCACACTCGTGGCAAAGGAAAGTACACACGGAAGCTGCTACTGCGAGAGACAGAATGAAACGGACGAGAGAATCGAGCGAGACGTACACGAGCACACACATACACACACACATACCCGTCGCTGGATGGAGCTTCGCCGGATGTAGAGAAAGATATCTAAAAAGGAAGCTCGGTTACTCGGGTATTAAAGGCAAACGAGAGAGTAGTATAGTA
This sequence comes from Pteromalus puparum, assembly GCA_012977825.3. Taxonomy (NCBI): domain Eukaryota; kingdom Metazoa; phylum Arthropoda; class Insecta; order Hymenoptera; family Pteromalidae; genus Pteromalus; species Pteromalus puparum. Next base: position 43,799,657 of record CM053172.1, read on the forward strand.
GTAGTAGTAGTAGTAGTAGTAGTAGTAGTAGTAGTAGTAGTAGTAGAGGGGAGAAAGAAAGAACGCGCGGGAAAAATAAAAAAATAAAAAGAAGAAGAAGAAGCAGCAGAGAAGAAGCTGGGAATTAAGAAGGCAGCAGCAGCGCGAGAGATAGAGTGGAGTAAAGAGCGAGAGAGAGAATGAACGGGCGGTCGCTTGCGCGCATGGCAAGAGAGTATAGTAGAGAGAGAAAGAGGAAAGGAGAGAGAGAAAGAGAGAGAGAGAGAGAGAGAGAGAGAGAGAGCTACATTCTAGGCGGGCGGTCGCCGGCATTCTGGATCAATACTCCCACCCAGCAGAGCTGCTGCTACAGCGCCGGCATAGCTTCTCTCACTCACTCTCTCGGGGGTTTCAGAGAAGGATGAGAGAGAGAGAGAGAGAGAGAGAGAGAGAGAGAGAGAGAGAGAGAGAGAGAGAGAGAGAGAGAGAGATCCCAAGTGCGCGCGACGTTCGAGGTATTAAGGGGACTCACGGCCTACAGAGAGTTATACAGTCTATATACGCTCACTCACACACACATGCAGCTCCTCAAAGTATTGAAATATTATTTTCTCCCGACACTCGAGCGGCGAAATCTCTCGCGACCTTTTTCGCATCCTCTGCTGGTTTTTACTTTTCTCTCCCGCTCTCTGAGGAGTGTCTGCTGCTGTGTGATGTTGATTTCCACTGAAGAGAGCCAGCTACCGGCTGACTGTGTCGCTCACTCGTACTACTTATCTTGCCGTTTCGGCGCTAGGGCCAGCATTGAATTTTCGAGATTATTTCGCCGGTGGATTATGTATTTGTTATACGTATACGTTTCGTAAATGAGCTTTTAAAAGCTGGCTGCTGCTCTCTCTCTCTCTCTCTCTCTCTCTCTCTCTCTCTCTCTCTCTCTCTCTTTTGCGGGATTATTAAGCTACAGCTGCGAAGTTTTGCTGTTGTTCGTACATTCGTAAAGAGATGGGTATTATGGGTATTATAATAAGCTTTTAATTTCGTACACATCTATTTCATGAGAGACATTTTTTGAGGTTTTTCTCCCCGCGCTCTGTGTGTTATCGTTAGGCAAGAGAAAATGTATATATTCTCGCAATTTAATCAAAATTTGTGATTCAAAGTAAGGGATTACCCGCAAGAATTTATGGTGAACATATGAATAAAGTTAATTAATTAAGGAGCATTCAAAATATACAGAAGCTCCTGAAAATTACTTTTTAATCTACGATTAACCGTGAGGTTTAACTTAATTACGGATGAAAGGTCTGAAAAAGCGCTCGGTAATGGAACGCTTTTAGCATAACTACAAAGGATTATAAGCATCGCAGCGCCATGTGGAATTCGTGAAAAAAATATTATTCGTCCTGACGGTAAAATAAGCGCGCTACATAATTCCTGGCCTGCTGTACAAACCGAATACGTACTCGGCGCGTAAAATAGACAACGATTATTGCTACGTGCGTACAGGCGCCAATTAAAATACTGTGAGAGTCATCAAGCATTTTCTAGAATCGGTCGACCGATAGTTGCCCCGTTTATCGTGTAACATTCTCGAAAAAGAAATACAAAGGTTTATGAAGGAAAAGAAAGAGACCGGCGCTGTCGCAAAGAAACTTACTCCAGCGAGCATAACGTATACGGCTCAAGCACATATCTACCGATTCCGTGATCCTCTTAGTATAGTTGGGAATTTTTCAAGTTATTTTTCAAAGTTGCTGCTGTATAAGGTTACCTCTTACTTGTTTTGCTGCCGCAAATTCTCAGCAGCGAATTTTTCAAGAAATGCGTTGAACGAGTTATCGGCGCTATGCCGCTGCGTACCTATATGCAGTTGGCGAAAACTTCGTTTCAAGAAAAATGCGTTTCAAGTTCCAATCTCGCATTTTACTGCGTATACGGTAAATTTTTCCGCTCGGTATGTCGTGACAATAGATTCGTTTCAACGCATTTTTTAAATTACTTTAAAATATATTTGAATCTTTCTTTACTCTGGTAATACATTGCCGAGCAGTTCCACCCTTTGAATTCAGAGTTACGAGGAGGTCAACGAACCAATAATGAAGCCAACCCCTGAATGCGAAAAGTTCCACTCTGGAGGACTAATTATTATCCCCAAGAAGAAGAAAAATTCGAAGAGGAAGAAGAAGAAGAGTATTGAAACTACTCCCGGGAATTTCCACCCAGTCGCATTCAAGATTCAAAACCTCGGTCAATTCATTTCGAATGACTTTCCCACGCACGATTGTTAAGCACTCGCACAAAAGCGCATGCCGGAAAAGCCTTTGAAGTGATAATAGCTGTACAGCATCGCAATTATGGGAAGCAATTGTTCATCTACACACACATTTAACTATAATCCAATGCGTCCCGACGCTGCAGCGAATAACAACCGTCTGCGCGTCGTCAGTAATGAGAATTTCGCTGCGATCCTCAAAGGATTAAGTCTTTCGATCGAGAGAGAGAGAGAGAGAGAGAGAGAGAGAGAGAGAGAGAGAGAGAGAGAGAGAGAATTCTGATCCAGCCTCTTTAAAGCCATTCAGCTTCGCTGCTGCGTCAGAAATTGGCAGCGCCTCTTGGACTCCGCGAAAATGACTCTCTCGAACTGCAGTAGATCGGCTTTTTTTGCGTATGTGAATTACACGCGCGAGATCGGAGCAATAACACTGAGCCGGAATAGCATTCAATTTCGAATAACTTAAAACGAATTGCATATTTCGCATATACAGCCGAATACCGGCCTCTGATCCGATCATACATACACACGAGAATTCAATTTAGCCGCTATAGTGCCGCATCGACTGAAGTCAAGTTTCCTCGACCACGATCCATCGCAGCAGCTGATGTGTATAATAAACCAGTGGCGTTTAACGACACGTGACATCAATAATGTACGGCGACAATTTTTGGCGTGCCTATGTACAATGCTCTGTACTAGCTACAATTCTCCGGCGGATGATGCATATTCATTTATGCTTATTATCAGCGTGTGCAGGTTTCCCTTGGTTTTCCCAAGCAACGTGTACGTAGATTACTATCGGCCGCATTAGCATAACTCGGCGACAAACTATTGCTTCTGGTGACTGTACATACTCCCTGAACTTCACCCCACAGCGATATGCAGTAGTTTGGACTACTCGAATGATATCCTCTAGCTTCTAATCGATCGATGCGTATACACATCGGCAACGCACGAGTCAAACGACAGAACGAATGACGACGACGACGTTGTCGAGGACGTTGCGTAAGCGCCTCTATGCCGTTGCTTGCGCACTCGTTGATGCGGAGATGCACATTTGTGCTCGCATGCGTGCGTGTGTGTGTGTACGTGTTGTATATAGACGACGAAGCCTACTGGTCGTGGCATCAATTGTGTCGCGCCAGCGCGTGATCGGCGTTTAATCGAACCGATACATACAGTCGTGTGCGGAGACTCGCGTATGCGTTAAACGAACGGTGGAAAAAGGTTACCAAGTGTCTCTGTGTATATATAAGAAAGACAATGCCGACGCTTATATTGGCTCTGTTGAGACATAGAGAGTTGAATATAACTTTGCCCAAAATTATCGTAACAAAATAATAGATCTCACACAGAGACGCACACGCGCATTTAGCTTCGTTTACAAGGTTGCGCGGTAATTTTCGATCAGAAACTGTCTCCGCGCTCTGGCCGCCGCCGCTGCTTATATGCGAATGTATGCACGCGCGCGCTTGCCACAGGTAAAGTGGAAGTAACCGCGCGTCAGCGCATATACACATGCGGGGAGTGTGTATACGCACACGTGCGCAAGAGTTGCCCAACTGCACTGTTTCTCTATTCTCTCTCTCTCTCTCTCTCTACACACACACACACACACACACACACACACACACACACACACACACACACACACACACACACACACACACACACACACACACACCTATGTACATATGTGTCTACGTCGAGGAGCCACAATTTATGTAGAGCTTCTCGCACTCCAGCCAGTGTAGTTTTGCGCCCCGTTAGTTTCCCGTGTCTGCGCGTTATATACACATTACATATATACACTTGATGCCCGATCGCCACCGTATGTAACTTTAGCTCCTTTATACCTATTTATGTTTTATCTCACACGCTCTGCAAGTGCGTTTTTTTTTCTTTTCATTCCGATATAGCCGTCGAAGTTTTCCAGTTTGTTGAAAAATTACTGTATAACACTGGGGAAAAGTCGTAATGTAGAAGTAATCCTTGAATTTATATACCGTCTCATACTGTGTATTCTCCTGCAGCGAGATACAAGATTTTGTAATTTTCCGACCTTCGGAATGAAGATTTCCAATTTCCCGGAGACTTCTGAATAAATATATATTATGCGGAAATAAGCGAGGTGTGTGCAAACACGAGTGGAATGAAGATTCCCTCAAAATGAAATCGAATAGCTACATCATTTGAGTAGGAACTTTGAATTTTAATGCGAGAAGAAACCTGCATCAGATCCTTTGATGATCAATCGAAGGATAATTGCACACAGGACTGCGATTCGACGGATTTATAATATTACCCGCTATGACGCAAGTGAGTGGCTTTTTATAAACTATCGAAAAATTAACAATAAACTGTTACGGATATACAACGTGATGACTCGCAAGAAAGCATGAAACACAACGTTTTCCGATAAATTTTTTTGTCGTTTTATGTATACTGCTTACAGACTTTGCGTTCGCACACGAATCAAAGACAATGTATGCGAGTATATAGAGACGCTAAATATAGAGCATTACAGTGTTATAAATATGCATCATATTTGTCAATGCGCTTGTACAAATTATGGCCGTACACGGGGGAAAATGGGTTAAATAAATGTTCGATTGAATATTTATATACGCGTGGATCGAGTTTGATGAGAAATACGTCTCTATTCGTTCGTGAAATCTTGTACATACAAAGTTGGATATCTATATTTATTGTGCAAACGTTCGTACATCGCGTATAATAATACTGACTTGATAGACATTTTCAACAAAAGTTGAATAGTAGTCGGCGCTTTTTTCGCTTGAATAAACAGGTAACGTAGTAAAATCAAGCTCACCGTTATAGAACATTGTTTTAACACAATGGACTCCAGCATGCTGCAGTGTATTTTACATACCCACTGTAATAAAGTCAGCATAATTTGGCTTCTTGCTCTCGAATAAAATTAAACTTTTCGCAATTAGGACTTTTAATAAACTCTCTGAATACTCCTTGTTCAACATGATATAACTACGGCCAAACCACTATACTCCCACATATACTAACCCAAAGCGTATATTTTTATCCAACTCTAAGCAGGGTAAAAGTATACGCAGCATACAAATTCCATGCTTCGGGAAAGAGATAGCGCAGTGTGCTACATTCAAACGTTCAATTTTATCCAAAGCAAAATCGAAGTGCACAACCGCAGAGGAGGTCAAGGTTGGCTGGAGTCTTTTTTTTCATCTCCTCCTTCCGGTGCACGTAAACACACACGTATTTCCGGGCAAAATACTTGGATTGAACGAAAGGAATCGATTCGTTCGGCAAGAAATAAACAAACAATCGAGTGTTAAACGCTATAAGTATAAGGTGAACAAAGAGATGCAGTCTAGGTATAAAGAAGAGAACGAGTGGGAAAAATTAAAACAAATAAGCTCCTATCAGTAGAGCTTGGAGACACCGAGCGAAGACGTTTGAGTGTGCAGCAGATAAGCTGCAGGGAGCAACTAAACAAAGATGAGGCACGAGAGAGAATAAGATGGAGGCGGCGCAGGCAAGAAGAAAAAAAAAACAAAGTCGCGCAGGGGATGAAAGGCAAAGGGAAAAAGAAACGAGGGGGGAGTACAGCAGCTTGCAGAATGAAAGGAGAGACGCAGTTTGTTTAGTGTGTGGATGTGCGCGTGTGTGTGAAGGCAGCTCGTGTGAAATTAGGACGGGGGAGAGCGAAGAGGAAGAAAAAAAGGAGAGAAACGATGACAATCAATGGTCCTCTTCTGTGGGGTGTGTATATATATATATATATATATATATATATATATCAGTATACTACCAGCAGAAGATGCCCAGAGGAGCGTTCCACTATCGAATCCCTCTCGCGCTACACTACTTTGTCTCGGGGTTTTGCTTTCGCGCGTTACGCCAAACTGCCTTAAAGTAGGTGGCTTTTTTATCATCGCGTCATGCTAGTTTTGCGTACCTACACTTGCCAGAGTACGTAAGTACGTTCGCTCGCAGCTGTCGGTTCGTTGACGTCAGAGAGGATAAGCGCGCGTTTCAAATGCTTCTTTCTCTAGCTTCTGTTTTATTTTGGAGCTTAGACTCTGGACATTATACGCGTCCTGTGCAGTGTCGTTTGACGCTATTTGAACGTCGAGTAAATTCGAGCTTTGAGATAACGCGCAATACTTATTTCGGATGGATAGAGGAAATGCTTATACTCAGCTTCTTTGCATTTTCTTCTCATCTCGCTGGCTCTTTGAAACAAACATACATCACGTGTATCCGACGTGTAGTTGCAGGTAATCCTTTCACCCTGCATATAGCCGAGGTGTAACCATAGCTAGATTAACGTGTTTTAATCGCTCGGGAGCTAAGTTGAGACACTGAAGTTTCGCTCGGAACTGCTATACGCGCTTTAAGCTACTCGAGTTTAGCAAGCCTTGTTAACATGAAAAATTAACTTTCTACACCGCGAAGTGAAGTTTCTAACTGATATAACGCTGCTGCAGTCGATATTGCGGATGCATACAAAAATGCCAAGAGCTTTATTGGAATGAAACTCGAAACTCAAAAGTCTCGATACTCTCTTCTTCGAAAGCATATAACAGCCATCTTATTCCATCTTCTCAAAGAACGCACACTACAACCAAATCCGACGAAAAGCAGAGCGACCCAAAGAGACGGCGATCTATAATGCTACATATACCCTCTAGAAAACACAGACGTGTCTCACAGACGTTCTCTTCTCTAAAATCTCGTACCTAAAGCCTCTTATACAAGAGTATGTAGTGCATGAAAGAGAGAACAGCATCCGAATAAGCCGACACCCTATATACATATGACCGACGCACATTGAAAATCTGCTGATTATACACGTCACACTAGAGAAATCATCACGAGGTGTGATTGAAACAGAGAGCAAGTTTATGATTTTACATCTGCAGTATATTCCGATTCCGCGTTCGATTTACCGACAAAACAAAGCAACACATGTATTCACTTGCGCTGAGTTGGGATCAAATCCAACGAAACAAAAGCTTGCGCGTATAGTATATACACACGTAGTGCATTCACATCATACTCGAGATAAAAAAACTCACAGATTGCGACGAATGTGTAACAACAAACGCTTCATTATTATAATGACCTGCGCACAAATGATTGCAAGCAAGATGCAGAAGAATGTGGACGGCAGAGGTGGAACGTCCTTGACGCGGCTAAGAAAACTTCCTGCTTCCCGCGCGCGCGGCGCTACACAGCGTCCGATAAAGCTTTATCAGACGGGACGACCTGTTGTAATGCGTGTATGTATATTCGTGTTATTGTTATTCGCTTTGTTGATGCTGCGCTTTTAGTTCGCTTGTTATTGTTATTTCCTATTCGATGTATCATTTTCATTATTTGGCTCAATAAATTGTTAGTTGATATTATGCTATATGCATATTGTTAAAGCTTGCGTTCGATTATCAAACAGCCATACTCGGACCGATGAAAATCATCAACAACGCACCATTAGCAACGTCTAAACAAAGAAACTTCCATCATCGCTATTAGCCGCACGAGTGAAGAACCTGTATCAACAATAGTATAACTTCACGTTCACTCGGGTAACAGCAACACACACACGCGGCGAGGGAATTATCATTACGGTTCGCATAAACTACATCAACCTCTAAACACTCGTCTACACCCATCGATGTATGTACATGCAAACAATCGATCGATTCCAATCCTGTAATATTATAACGCGATAATACGCGAACAGAGAGCAAAAGCAAAGCTTCGCGCGCGGATGGCAACTACTGCGCGCTCCGGGGATTTTACAATCGCTCAGCAGCAGCACCAGCAGCAGCGGCGGCGGTCGCATCATTGCCCCTAGTCGTCATCGTCAGCGGCAACGACGCTCTGTGCGCGCTTGATATTGACAATGACCGAGTCAATCAATGCACGAGCGCTCTCTGATGCGCGCGCGGTCTCTCACTATAGCTCCGCTCTGCGATGCAAGGATTTTCAATCGGCGCTATGTGTATACACACTGTAACTTTTTCTTTTTGTCTGGACGAGCTTCTGTTGTTGTTGTTGTTGTTGTTGTTGTTGTTGTTGTTGTTGTTATTGTTGTTGTTATTGTTGTCGTTGTTGTTCTTGGACGCGGCTCGAGTGAGAGCTTGGAGTGTTTTTGATAGAACGTTTTTCGTTTGTTTTGAATAAGTGGACCTTTGCGAGTCTGGTGACTTTTTAATCAATCGAGGCTACTTTATAGTTTAGAATGGAAACAAAAATGTTTATTTAGAGGAAACCTTGAACCCTGCAGCAGAAAGAAGTCGATGGAGAGCGCGTGACTTATAATCACAGTTGACATCTCGCGGTTCGATTACGTAAAATTGCGAGACAGCCTCGAATCGATCGATCAAATTGACCGTAAACGACGATCGTTTCGGTCGCAAAAAAAAGAGAGAATAATCGCACTTATAAAGCGACGAAAGCAAAGCGCGGGAAATCCATTGTGACGTCGTCAAACATTTCACTCAATTTGACAGAACGTCAAAATCCGACTCTCCACCGCATACCCCGACTAATTGCCGACTAAAGCCGATAGCATCGATTAATTGCGGCTTATATAACCGAATTCGGCTATAGCAGAACACATATGCACCGCTGTCATCGCCGCTCGGTCCCACTTTATACTGCGGAACATCGCGTTGACCGCTGCAGTGTGGACCTATATCGTCACACCCTTTCGCAAAATTTGTTTTTTTTCCTTTCTCAATATTCTCGCGAATTTCCGGGCGAGACAGAGAGAGAGAGAGAGAAAGAGAGAGAGAGAGAGAGAGAGAGAGAGAGAGAGAGAGAGAGAGAGAGAGAGAGGGGGAGCGAGAGAGAGAGAACGAGGTCAAACGCACCGACGGTTCTATCCGACTATACGTGTGCATAATATGTACACACAACGCGACGCGGGAAACGCGAAAAGTTTCCCCGTCGGAATGCCGCCGCGTCGGTTTCGCGTCATGTCTCTCCTATACACATATATATGTATTTCGTATATACACACAACGGCGCGTGTGACGCGCGGCCGAATGCAAATCGCTCTCTGACCGACATTTCGGCTGAGAGATTACGTATTAGGTGTATACTTTTCGGGAAATGGAATCGAGCATTTTTCGGAATCACATCAAGGGTAACGTTAATAGATTATGAGATGAATATATTTAACATGTGTAGAAATATAGATATACCGATTATTGACACGTGTCGAATACAAAGCCCGGTGTGATAATTTTCCAACGCTCTTATCGCTGATGTATACTTATCAGCGAGAGAGTATGGGCACAATCGGATTCTAACATCATACGGAGAGCAGAGTATAATCACGAGGAAATGACGAACAGACATTAGCGCGTTGAGGTATGGATATACATAGATACACCAAGCGACAAAGATTATACAGAGAGTATATAGGTGTAGTAAGGATTTTTGGAAGAGAATATCGTCGCTATCGTCCGAGACGCTGATGTGGCTTTGTTCAGCGTCGCTTCTTCTTTTTTTCCGCTCTCGTGCTATTTTGATAATCGTAGTAGACTCTGGCTAACTTTAGACCATCGTCACTGCTGCAGGCTGCCAGTAAAATTTAGCACAAGAATTTTAAAAATTTTAATTGCGCTCGCCGTGACTTATACACACATACACATTTGCCACGTTTAATGGATTTTTTAATTTCGGCTCGACTGTGGCATCGGGGAAAATTACCGGAGACCACATGATTGGCCGAAAAATAGTACGACAGATAGTTTTTGGATATCATCACAGAAACAAGTTTTCCGAACTGAAAAAAACCTTGAAACGAGTTGTGCCTAGAATTCCAAACTCTCGACAGACTCGAGTGGAAAAAAAAACACTCGGTAACGAAAAACCTAACCTCGAAATAGCCCAGCCAGCCTCGTTTAATCTTTTTCCTCATACGCGTCCGCCTACCAGTCCCAAAGAAGAAGGAGAAGTGCGAAGTAAACTCGTCCGAACTATATGAAAAAGCCTACCCTTGTATAATATAGATTCGCGAAAAATCCACACGTGTAGACATCAAAAGCCTCACCTCGATCCCGAGCGAAATGGCGGCGAGCACGTGTTGGCAGATCGAAGGGACGGATACTCCGAAAAAGAATCTATATACGCAGATGTATGCGAGAGAGCAGAGAAGAGAAACGTTGGGTTGCGCGAAGGAGACGAGAGAGAGAGAGAGAGAGAGAGAGAGAGAGAGAGAGAGAGAGAAGGAGCGCGTGCCCATTTATTGGCAGAGGTGAACGACACATGGTGCGCGGCGGGCATGTTATATATATTATACATATATACATGCGCGCAAGCGTAAGCAGCGCAAAGTGGACGAGGAGAGACTCGACTCTTCTCTGTATGTATACTATATATACAGCTACTGTCTCCTCTCTCTTCTCTTCTCTTCAATTTCTCTCTCCGTGTCTCTGTCGCTATATACCTACTGCGAGAAGGAAAGAGGGATACTACAAACGGGAGAGAGAATCTATATACGTGCACACGACGACCGCCACCGTCGTCACTGGTTTTATGGGTCACCGGTCGTGATTTTAGGCTGTCCATGCGCGCTGTGGGTCGTCTTGTTCTAATACTGCGATGCTCTTGTTCTTCTGATGCTGTTTCGAGGTAATGATATAATATCTTGGAGTGCTGGTAATGCTCTTGGAGGATGAGAGAGAAAACTGCGTGGATGTCAAGTTTAAAGATACATGTTTGCGTATTTTCATACTACACTTGCTTTTATGATATATTCCACACAAGTACGATGGATCTTTGACTAGGCTAAAATGAGAAGTTGAAAAAAAGAATTCGATGCGTCCAATAAACCCACTTTCTAAGTAAAGATATCCTTCTCGAATATATGTGCAAATCCGCGGCCGACTGCAAACAACTCGGGTGGGTGGAAGTTGAAAATTTCGAGGGCACACCTACCGGACCAATTGTTTTCGGTTCCCAGAACTATCCACTGCGTGAAAATGTCCGCGTGCACGCCCGATCGCTTGCCAAACTTTTTTGCCGGACACTTTAAATTCTCTTATGGGAATTTAACATGGGGAAAATTAACGAAAACCAGCTAAAGTTCGACTTTATGTCAGGAGCCGCAATCGAAAAATGTGTATTTATACGTTCAAAGTATCCGAAAAAAGATTAGAAAAAAAGTTGTCTAGGCTTGAATATAGCGAAAAATCGCAGAAGGACAGGTGTTTCAACAGTAACGATTTAACGGTTTTTATAGATGTGTTCTTGTGGGATAGGGAGGTGATATTATCGGGCAGGTTGTTCCAGAAATATGAGGCAGAGATGTGGAAAGAGTTGTAATAGAGATTGGTGTTGAAACGACAGATAAAGAACGTGTGAGCGCGATGCCGGGTGGACCTGCGCACATCCCGATCGGCCATGAGAGTAAAGTTGCTGAGAGAGAGAGAGAGAGAGAGAGAGAGAGAGAGAGAGAGAGAGAGAGAGAGAGAGAGAGAGAGACGGCAGCAGCACCCACATTTCGCGTCCGAATTCGTAGCCTCTTACTCTTTCTTCTTTCATCTTTCTGTCCTCTAAAGCACACCGTTGCTGCTACTGCACACATATACGCACAATAACTTTGAAACAGTTTTCTCTCTACCACCGATGTGTCGAGCTCAAAGAAAGCGAAAATAAATTCCTGCCATTCAATTGTGCAATTGCGAGGCTTGCACACCGTCGACTATGTTTGATAAATAATTTTACCGGTGAGCAGCAGCGCACTTTCATCGCAATTGGGCAACACATTTTTAATTTTGGTTGTATCAACGTAAGTCACTGTGTTGCGACGAAGAAATTATTAACTCTCCTGAATAAGGAGAAATAAGCTGTTCGTCAAGTCGGCTCCGAGTTTTCGAACTCTTGAGAAACTGTCCCGAAGGGATCTGACTGTGGAAGGTTGAAGAATTAAAGTGAAGATAAAACGATACTGGCGATTTTTTTTTTCTTTGAGATCAAAATTATTAATCGGTAATTTTTGGTAGTGCGTGTAGTAATAGGCTGTTTGCACAGTTTGTTTGAGTACACGGGTTCTAAGCACGTCTATACAACTGCATTCCAGCGATTAATAGTGCTTTATCTAATCTCGTATGTATATCTGCATAGCGAGATAAGAAGGGAAATTAAAATACACTGAGAGAAATGATATTAGAAAATTTGTTAATAATGTAGGAAAAATTACTATGTTACACAGGAACCGAGAGACATACTCGAATTATAGGCAAATTTTACTATGTAACACGTTATTCGTTTTATACTTATTATTATTTGCTTATTATGCATTTAGAATTGATTTATAATTATTATATTTATTTTAAAACAAAGAAAGAAATTATAGAAAGAAATTTTTTTGACGGTGACGGGAATCGATCCTGGATCTTCATAATCTATAATTAGATCTAAAATAATAATAAATAAACATTATTCGATAAGTAATAGCCGCGAAAAATGCATAATTAATAAATTAATAATAGCTCATATCAGATAAGCATAAAATAACGTACTCGTCTCTTCTGTTTGACAATAAACAGAGAAACATAACCTCGAAATTTTGGACAAGCCGAATTCTTGTAAGTTTTAATTTCACTAATTGATATAACTCCAGCAAAATTTACTATAATACATAATAATCGGGAAGCAAATTGAAATTATGAAAAAATTTGGTAGATTTTAAATAATTTTTATCATTATGATAATAAAAATTTTTATATTTCCTAAGAAATATTGTACTATATTAAAATAAAAATGACTATGTAACATAGTAACATTTATGAATTGAAATTTCACTATGTAACATAGTAATTTTTGTTATGTAGAATTTACAATTTTTGTTATCGTATAATAAAAATTACCTAAAAACCTAACAAATTTTTGAATAATTTGAGTATGTCCTGCCATTACTATGTATTATAGTAATTTTTGCTAGACTTATAATACAAATTATTATAGTATTTCTCTCAGTGTAGATATTGTTTTGGGAATGGAATCATTCAACCATATCCAACGTAAACTGGCTCTCACAATGACATTATATATCCATGACGACAAGTGAACTCAACGACGGATAGTATAATATAAGCGTAACTTTTAGAAGCTTATGTATTACATACACCGACTAAAAGAGAGAACAGAAACTTTCAACCTCGAGCTCGAAGAATTTGTACGGGAAATGGTTCGTTCCCGCTCTTTATCGAGACGAATCAGCCGACGACGAGTTGCTTTACGTCACACAGCGATGATGATGTCACACTTCACAATAGACCCGAAGATAAAGCATCGGAGACCAGCAGTCTTCCTTTATATACGTTATATAGCACACTGAATCGTATTTACTATATCGTGAAAATCAAAGCTGAAAAATCAACATTGACGAATTCGCACACGTATACGTACATTTGCGTATATACAAAACGAATAAAAAAAAAAAGTTGTTTGTCAAAAGAAGAAGCAACTCGACGGCACAAGACGACTACCGGCGTGTTTTCGCAAGCGCTCGTGTGTAAGAGGTCAACAGTAATTGCTCGGCTGCGCGCGAGAAGGAAGAAAACGCCGGCGCGTCATCGACGTCTGCAACTCCACCTACTTCTCGTGCTTTACTTCTTCTTCTTCTCTGCTACAGAAAGTTATCTGGTTCTCCCTTGTCGCGCTGGCCGAACTTTTCATCGGATTTAGATCGCATCGAGTCGTCGTCGTCGTCGTCGTCGTCGGCGGCGGCGGCGTTACGTAAAAGCGTCGCAGCTCTGCAGGTGTATTCCTGCGCAGAGAGAGAGAGAGAGAGAGAGAGAGAGAGAGAGAGAGCTGAGCGCGTACTTCGCGTTCCATTCGACGTCATTTTGTAAAACGGTCAATTTGCCGACTTGGCAGAGCCGCTGACCTTTTACAATGCGCGCGCGAAGAGAGCTATACTGCTGCTACTTCTTCGATCGGACACTCGACTCGACGTTCTTTTGCCGCTCGGCTACTACTTAGGCAGCTTGAAAAAACTAATCGATTCGTAAGCTGCTGATGGAGTGAGAAATTTTTTTTGGTTACGTTATATTACCGTTTTCATAGGATGGAAAAAAACCCTCATCAAGGATGAGGATTTGATCGGTTTATGCAGCGAACTGATAACGGATTAATCGTGGTCGCCTTTTTTAAATCTAGAAATAATATGATGAAAAATTGGTTTAATATTTTGAATGCACCTATAGAATGCAAGTGCACTCTTCGTTCGAGACTTTCTAATGCTTCTTAATTGTTGCACTTTTCTGTATAGTTAAAACATAATTTGTTTATTTATAAATGCTTTGGCATCGACATCGAGTATTATGCAATACACTCGAATTCTTAAACTGTTCTAACTATTATTTTTCTATTTCGTCAAGCGATTCACACAGGAGTATATGATAGAGAGGGAGAGGTTAGGTTAGTCTTACGAATGGCGTCACTGGGCTTCTGTTATTGTAAGCTAGACTTATTATTTTTTCCCAACCTCATGCGTCGCACTTGGATGTATATAGTCACTCGGCTTCGCTCCAATATATTTCAGCAACGAAAGTTATGAATTAATGGATGCATGCGCACATGGTCGATTCGACTGATTAACACCCGTAAGCCAATGACGTACAAACTCGACTCGGCGATTCTCTGGGCCATTGCCCTTTAGATTACAATCAATTGATGGAGCCCTTTTCCCATCAATATTGAACGCAACTTTGTGTTTTTGTTCGTTTCATTCAGACGGTCTTATACGTAAGCAGCGCACGTGTTTTATGTAAGAGATCGTGCTCACGCGCCCCTTTTAGTTTTCATATCTACAGGAGTATAAGGTATTTCTGAACGTCTAAGAAAGCTCTGGATATTTTAGGCTATTATCAAGTATTTTCAAAGGATTCTTGGATGCTTTAATATTCCCAATCCAGAAAATAACGACAATTCTATAGCGTTCATTCTCGTATCCCTTTGCGCAGCTAATCAATGGCCGGGAATTAAATCGTCGTGTAGAGAGGGTTAGAGACATTTTTTTTTGGCACGCCGCACGAGGCGGAATAATTTTCCGCGTACGTATTCGCGTGCTTTACACTTCCGGTGAGGAAACGTTGCCAGTTTCGTCGGTAACGCGCTACCTCGTAATCGTAAACAAGCCCGCGAGTAAGTATCAAGCGTCTCTGCAACGCCGTGCACATCTGCTCGTACGTATAGGTATTTCGCTTATTGCTGCGCAACGATTAGCAACTTTGTAAAAGCGACGCCTTTAATGGCTGGAGCAAATGCTGTGTATCAGTACATATACATTTTATTTTAGTCAGTATAGGCGGTACGTTGGTATAGCGAATTTTCGTATTTAGCGATTTTTTTCCGTAACCACCCACTTTTTGCTGAGATGAGCATGTCTATTTTTGCGTGAATCTAAAAATAAAATCCACTGCTGTGCTAGTGCTTTTGGACAAAGGATTCAGCCGAGTAGCACTGCAGTAAAATATTTTTTCAGCCATTTTACACTTGCTGGGCTGTTATTCTTTAAACGACGCTGTCGGATCGAGCCTTGCTATATTTTTGTTAGAAATCGAAAGATCGATTCGATCATTAGTATTCAGCTCTAAAAGAGACTTATTTCTAAATTATTCATCTGCACGTTTTTTGAGGGACGAGCGAGATCTTTATGGATACAGCAGTGAAACGAAAGTATTGCATAAAGAACGATTTTTTGTTCTTCAAATGAATAACTTTTAATGGGTACAGCTCTCAAGTCAAGCCCGAGGCATTTCTTGAAAATATTTTCTAGAAAAACTCCGTTAATTATAAAATAATGATGACTTTCAATAGAGGAAAGAGAGAGAGAGAGAGAGAGAGAGAGAGAGAGAGAGAGAGAGAGAGAGAGAGAGAGAGAGAGAGAGAAAATGAAGAATGATCACACCTGGAATATACTAGTACATATAACTTTCCAGCGCTTCAGTCTACCAACCCAAAGGATAATCATAAATTTAGCACGAATATCTGACTGCGCATAAAACTCATCATTTACCGTACAGCGAAGGTGAATTTCCTTTTTTATACGTCTTGAGCTTCCACTTCCACACGACGCGTCATTCAGTCTCTCGAGTCGCGCTTCTAACGCTCGAGAGACAAGACGATTTGCATTGAAGAAGCAAACATTTTGCACGCGTGAATGAGTCCGAAATAAAATTCTCTTTTTCCTCACGCAGGTTTACAGCGAGTGAGTTGTCTAAAAAAAGTGTGTGTAAAAAAGTAAAAACCTCAAGAAAAACTTCAACTCGTTGGCTCAACGAAGAGGAAAGTCGAGATATATAGACGCACTCATCAGCGACGCCATTAGGAGCGCATCTCTCTATCCCTATATAAAAAAGTCATGACCGGATGAAGTGAAGCCAAGAATGCGTCAATATGATTGGCTCGTGTAGTGCGCATGCGTCAAAAGTATCGTTAGAATTTTTTGATTTGTTTTTGATTTCTAAAATTGATCCTAATACAAAGAATGTAATATATTACTATAATACATATCAATAATTATTAGTTGTGTATTTATAATATTCTATTGTAAATATTATCATTGTTACAAAAAGTGACATGATGTGAACGTTGACACGAACTGAGTTGAGACATAACCTTAAAATTTTAAAAGGTAGTTGGTGACGAAACCGCGGCAATTTTGAAATTTACATGAGCGCGAAATGAATCAATCATATATTGTAAAGTTTGATATATTTCCGTAATAGAAAACAAATATTAAAAATATCAATCAAGCATTTATATTTCATTTAATAAGTTAATGAATTAATATTCTACTACAGTGCGCGCAGCGCACTGCGCCAAAAGTCTAGTATCTTAAACTCGAAAAAAAATATACGAGATTCCTCGTCACACATATAGCGAGGCTGCTATTAATAATCTCATGAATAAGACGTTAGTTCTATATATTGACGTAGGTACACACAGCTCGACCTGCGCGTCAACAAAAACCGGCTCGCGGAAAGCACACCACGCCACCGCGTGCCAATATTGTAAACGTAACTTCCCAAAAACGGTTCGTCAGAGGCGTGTACTACAGCGTCGCGTTATATATACAGGTGATTAGATACATATTGATTCTCGGGAGAGTCAGTTTGATTCATAAAGAAAGAACGCGCGTGTGCATATCAACTGCTGCGTGTCTCTCTCTCTCTCTCTCTCTCTCTCTCTCTCTCTCTCTCT
>CM053172.1:43817159-43866150 GCA_012977825.3 Pteromalus puparum
TCTCTCTCTCTCTCTCTCTCTCTCTCTCTCTCTCTCTCTCTCTCTCTCTCTCTCTCTCTCTCTCTCTCTCTCTCTCTGTATATACTTATACATATTTAGTTACTTTCGATAGTCCAATAAATAATTTTTCCTCGTCCCCTGGGTTTCCTGTCTTGAAAATAAACTCTTGGCCCGCGAGGCGCCTGATAATTTAAACGTTCGGGAAGAAGCGTCGAGTTGACTGCTTCTGGCATTACTTTGCAAAAAACGACGAGGGATATAATTAATGAATGAACTAATTAAAGAAGAATGGCTTTGCCTGTGCGCGAAAGCAAAGCTCTGTTTCTCTCAGTGATTCAAGTATCGGTGTACGCGGATACGAGAGTCACACAATTATACAGATATCAATACATTTTAGTAACGTTATAGGCTTATCATATCATATCGCCTCGGAATTGTGTTATATGTAAATCAGCTCGAAAGAGCAAACTTGCAGGTACAGCTTGGCATTATATTCTATTTTTTTTATCGGAGCGTATATGTATTCGTTTGCGCAGCGAATTTTTTTATCTCGCATCATACACGCATCGGAATTGCTTCACGTTCCAGTCATTTTTTTTTTCTTCGTTTTTGTCAACGTCAGCGGGGAGGAGATGAGAAAAATAAAATAATATCAAAACGTGATGAAATTATTGAGATCTGCAGCGCGTCATCCATGGTGAGATGGTGGAAAAACATATACATCGTGTGTTCGTTCCATTGGAAACCGTTCGAATTACAAAATGCCTCTCGACTCTCGAAAAACCGTTACATGTATACACTCTCTGTAAGTATAGATCGATTCCAGCTAAAGACGACTCTCAGAGAAGTTTTCAGAAGAAGAGAAAAAAACGCGCGTCGTATTCGCCCATATAGACTTTCATTTTTCCCCGATACGATCACGCACACGAAAACAGGAGAAAAGCTAAAAGCGGGTGGGCCGTATAAGAGGGAAGTGTCGCTGACCCGTATAGCCACGCGTCTTTCGTGCGCTGCGATCGATCTTCTCTCCCGCGCGCGCGTGTGCGTGTGCGTGTGTGTGTGTGTGTGCGTGTGCGCGCGCGCGCGCGCGTGTGTGTGTGTACTTATACAATACAACAACATCACTAGCGCGCGCGCACACGTCGATATGTAAGTGCGCGAGTCTGATGATGCAAAAGTTGCACCGAGTGCACGGCCACGTGGCTCCTGATGTATATATCGGGATTTTTGTTTGGGTCATATCTCTCTTAGGGCGGTGTATTAAGTGGGGGTTAGGTTATTTCTTTTTTCGTTTCGTTGAGCTTTTTTTAAACTATCGCATACGCCTGTCGAAGGTCGACTGGAGATACAAAACATTGGATTGAAAAAATCTCGAGCGAGCGAGCGGGTGATTGATTTTTTTATCGATATTTAATACGAGGTGGCCGTCGACGACTAGATTGAATTTCAAAATCGTCTCTGCGAATGACACCGATCGAAGAAGAGATATCGAGAGTCCGAATGCAGAGCCGAGAAAGTTGTTTTAACTATATGCACGTACAGGTATGTATACGTCTCCATACGTCTGCGTACATCTGCCGGTATTATACGCGTTATACGGAAGATTTCTTCTTGCACCGCTGCAGATGTTATCTTAATGCGCCGTAATCTTGACGAACGGTTTCAACTGCAACGTTTGACGCTCGAGTGCAGATACCTGTGTACGAGCTACCGCGAGATCGATATGAAGATTAATTATCGATTCTCCGTCGATAAGAGTATGTGTCTTATGTAGGTGATGTGTTCTCTCTCGGCTTCTCTTGTTTTCTTTCGTTATATAGCTATATCGCGGCGGGAGAGAGAACAATTAAAAGTGAAAAGTGGAAGGAAAGTTCGAAGATCCGAAGCTAATTACGTGTGTTTGTACAGAACGCTTTTCCTATCCACGCGCACACGGGAGAACCGAGGGGAGAACCGTGCAGTCTTTCACTCTCTGGAATCGAGGTGCAAAAATGTGTGTCGGAGAGCAAGTTGTCGGAAAGTGACAGTAGGCTTGTTTATAAATAAATTGCGAGGGAGTATTTTTGAGCACGACCTTGACGGCTAATTTTGACAGAAATGTAGCGTGTGTAGGATGTGTGCGAATTCGTAGAACAAATGCTGCAGTCCGCATATAGCAGCAGATTTATTAGGAAGTCGATTGCGAGTTCAGTATTGGAGACTTACTTGTGCGTGTCGTGGAATATGTGAAAATCGTACGCTGTACTACTTCTATGCTTTGGAAAACGCGCTCCGCTATAACGTGTGGGAGTGAGCGACGATATGCTCCTTCATTATTAAAACTATATTTAATGCACAAGTTCCAATGACCTTGACGGGTATAAATATCAATTTTGTGCAATGTCAAATAGACGTACATAATTAAATCATTGTAAAACTAGAGGTAAAAATAATAATGATGATGATTAAAAAAAATTTTGCACTTTTTACACTCAAGCAGAAGTCAACAGTTTCATTCGCGAAGCCTCAGAACTGCCAATTATGTAAGAACTGTAGTAGCCTAAAAGTATATACTGTCAGTGTATGTGGGGAGGGGAGGGGGGCGAGAGAGGAAAAAAGAACGCGTTTGTTTAGCAGATAAAATACTGTCTCGATAGTCCAAAATTAGAAAATGCCATTAAAAAATCGTTCGAGTGTAACCTTAAGGACCAATCACACGTATTGTGTAAGAGAGCGTTCAAATAAAGTTGTAAAGATGTTTTTAAATCGCTATGGGTTTATATATTTCATGACGAAAGAGTTTCAGGCAATTAATAAAGCTCAATTATATGAGTCTACAAGAAGTGTAATAATGATTCGACTTGATTTGCCAGAGCTCAGAATTCTATTGTTCTTGCTTGGTCGAAACAATGATTTCGTCGTCATCTGTTGGATCATTCAAGGATGCAGACTAAGCGAAAACTACTTGTTGCATAATTGAAATGCTGCAGAGTGCTTTATTAAGATATAGGTATACAGAACAAAAAATTTGTAGATACTTGTATGTGTATCACTTATATTTTGAAGCAAAAAAATTCAATGGTGAGTACCTGTGCGTTTTATATCAAGATTGTTGTCTTTTTCTTTTTAATTTAATGAAAGGCCAAACTTTTTGTTACTTACAAAATGATTGCAAACCATTTTCAAATAGAGCATAATGTGAGTAAAGAAAGTGTAAGGACCATCCAATTTCAAACTTGCTAATCATAAATCTTTGAAAATAGGTGAAATTTTAGAGAAATAATTGTTTGTAAATCAGTCTTATTTGATTACTCTACTAAATGTGTGCAACTGAAACTTGAATATTTATTATACATGACAAGTCTCAAAGAATGGGATGCTCCAGTTCCCATTGTAAAGTTGTAAAGTTTGCGCAGTGTAATCAAAAATCAATATGTTCAAAATGTTGAAAAAACAGAAAGCAAAACAAAGTTGAACCTCAAACTAATGCTTCATCGTAAAACAACTTTTTGTGTATTTGTAAATTCCAAAAGTTTTTAAACAGTCAGATGATTTAGGTTAAGCCAGTTGAAAAGCCAAAAAGCTTTGGGCATCTTTCTCAAAATGAAAATTTTTCTGGTGATATCATTGTACGTTGAACATTAGGTTAGGTCTTTGGAATACTTCCTACGCAGATCAAATTGACTCTAGAAGTGATTAAGTGTAATTTTCAGACTATCTCAATATATCTTTGTCTCTAGCATAAAGTTACAAGCTACATATTATGATTTTAGTTGAGAACGCGTGATAAAGTTGTATGTACATTATCTAGAATATTGCATACTCGCCGCAACAATGTGCCTTCTAAGTTTCATAACTAGCTTTCTATAAAGGGCCCTGCTGCCCATAAGTATAAATAATAATAATAAATCAATAATTATGCAAATAAATGGTACACATAGTGATGTTACTCCAAGAGATTACTGACCTTTAAGCTGGGGAAGTTGCTGCAGCTCGACGTCCTGCGAGTTGCGGTAGCGAGATGAGCCCTGTGACTTTTTGGACTTCTTCTTGAGGGAACGCTTGGCAAAGGGATCTATCCGATCCACAAACGTCGTCGATGACATGGTGGACTCTCGAACAGAGGCACTGTGGGCACTGGATGGGTAGCCTTTTTGTACGACACTGTGCTGGGGTGCCTCTCCTACTTTTGGGCTGTGTTAGCTAAAGACGACTGGGTCCATCCCTGGAGTAGATGGTGACTCTGACTACTGACTAGGGTTTACTTAGCAAGCCGCAGAACTTGTCACTGTACACTCACAGGTATGAAAAGAAAACCAGAAGCACTTGACAACATACAACGGACACTTGTTAAGCCCCTAACAACGATACACTACTAAAGACTCTTGGCAACACTGAGACTGAGAGAGAGAGTTTTAACCTCTCTGCTGCTGCTGCTGCTGCTGCTCTACGTTTACACACTCTCGCGGCTCTGCGTGCGATGTACGCTTATAGAAAAGATCTGCGTCGACCGCACTCTCTCACCTTCGGCCCGCAAACGACACGAGACGGGCACGGCGGAATAAGCGTTACAAAAAGCTGGGAAAAAAGAGGCGTTGTCGCGACTGGCGTCGAGGACTCGGCCGCGTCGTTCTGGAGTCTCGAGGTCTCCTACGCTGTTCTTTCTCTCTCTCTCTCTCTCGCTCTCTCTCTCTCTCTCTCTCTCTCTCTCTCTCTCACACTCACTCGCTCACTCACCGGGTCGTGCAGCAAGCAGTCCCACACGAGGCGGTGCTGACGCGGAGAGAAGAGACGAAACTGCGGAGATCGCAGCCCAGGAGTATAGACTCTCTTTCTCTCTCGCTCTCTTTCTCGCTTGCGCGAGAGCCACGCGATGCTTCTCCGGTCGTTCGGCCTCCGCTGGCGAGCAGTTCTCTCTCTCTCTTTCTCTCTCTCCCCCTGTGCTGCCGAGTGCGCGCGCGTACACGCAACACACGGGCGGTCCCCGGCGTGATTCTCAGCTATACGCTCGCTCGCTCTCTCTCTCTCTCTCTCTCTTTCTCGGCGGAAGCTTTGTGTGCGTGCGTGTATCTTCGCTGCTGCTGGCGCAGCGCTCTCCTCTCTTTTTTTTTACTTATCGGAGCCCCCTCGGCTCTCTTTCAGAGCAGAGCGACGCTGCTTACACGCGCGCACTGAACACACACACAGACTCGGGTCGGGCGACGATCACTTCCTCCTCCTCCCACGACTGTATAACTCGTCGGCGAGGGCTGCCGCCGCTGCGCGTCCTTCTACGATTTCCCAGTTCCTCACGCACGTGTGTCCTCTTTCTCTCCACTACTGGTCGCCAGCACCGTGTCGCTCGTTACTATTCTTCTTCCTCCTCGTCCCGCGACGATTCGGCCCTGCACAGCAGAGCACGTAGGTAGATCGAGGCTGCGTATGTGTGGTAACGTAACGACTGATGTGTGTGTGCTCGCGCGCGAGAGAGATAGTCGAAAAGAGTGCGCTGCACGCTGCCAGAGGGAGCCCGCGTGCTGCTATATAGGTACACGACTCGTCGTCGTCGGCCGCTCTCCTCTCCTGCACCTTTTTTCCCTTTCTCACTGGCTGCTCTGTCGGTCTCAGTGTCTCTCTCCCGTGCCTGTTTTTTCTCTCCTCAACGGCGACCGCGTTGAAAAAGCTCCGCGGAGCAGTCGATTATACGTCGCTCCCGTGTCCGTTGTCGAGCCGTTGCCGCCGCTGCTGCTGCTGCTTGTCCGCCTAGTTTAACGGCGCACGACAACCGCCATCAGCTGCGAGTAGCAATGGCGAGCGCCAGCTCGTCTCATGTTTTTTTAGACACTGTACCTTATTTTATATATGTGTGTGTGTGTGTGTGTGTGTGTGTGTGTGTATATATACCGCACAGTGTCAGCCCGGGGACGACTGCGCTCGCGGACGATGCTCTCCGGACTGTCGTGACGTACTACTGAGTAGACTACCAACTAGCACGATCGTCCGCGCAATCGAAATATATACACGATCTTTCTCTCGGGCTTGCAGCCGAGACTACCTACTGCTGGGCAGAAGAGCGAACTGCTGCTCAGCTTCGCGCACTCGCTCGCACGCATTCACGTATACACATATATATAGTAGTAGTGATGGCATGTGGGCGATGCGCGGCGACTACGTCGACGAAGACGAGAAGCTCGCTTCGCTCTCTCTCTCTCTCTCTCTCTCTCTCTCTCTCTCGCTCTGATAGTATAGGTATATAGGTGTATCCCTTTCTCGCTCTTCTGCTTTTAGCGCGACGACGGCAGTGTAGAGGCGCCGCCGGAAGGCTGCCTGCAGGCGGACGATCAGCGCGGCTCTTGCGACATCGCTTGTACCTATTCGAAGTCGTCGTCACTTTTCGAAGCTTTGCCGAACTTGTTCCTCGGTGTCTAGAGCTTCCGGGCTGCAGGTGCGCCGACGGCGACGACGACGACGACTATGCACAGTATCCCTCTTGGTTAGGATAGCTGCGCACGAATATATACCATACTTAGTTATACCTATATGTGCACATGTGAGTATTTCGGGTGTTCCTCGTCGGCATATGTGCGCGAGCGCCGCCTGCGCTGGCTCTCCCTTTCGCTTCCTCTTCCGTTCCTGTAAACTTGTATATACATATAACAACGTCGCGCGCACGGAGAACTCGCCTCGCTTTTTCTCGGTTTTTAACCCTCTCGTTTTTGTCTCTCTTTCTCTCTCGCTGCAGCTCCAAGCTCAGCCGTGGGTACGTAGGTGGTGCCACCATACAAGGACGAGCCTCTGTGGGGCTTTAAAAATGCGTCGAGCTTTTCATTCGAATTTTCTCGTTGGATAGGTATCCGAGTTAAGCTGGCAGGCGTTGACGCAGCGAATCGAAAGAGGCGCTTCGATTATGTTCTAAAACATTCAATGCGACAAACGTATAAGTAGGTGGTAGACTGCGCGGGTGGATTTCGCTCTTTGGAGAAGGGTCTGGAAACGTCAGTGACCTTGCTGTATATACCGGCAGATTTTTTTGTTCGATTTACAATACTTTATCGCATATTGTGTATAGTGTAAAAGATCCATGTGGTTTTTTATCTTTTTTTTGAATACTCTGTAGTCCACCGTTTTTAAATCTTTTAATTTTCAATAAAACTTTTGTTAAAATTGAACAATGTGATGCCAGAGCAATCTGTTTAGGAGAAAATCAAACACACGACCTTTTCGTATATATACGAAAGCTTGACCCACTGCAGGTAATGTCGCATGCTGTTGTACACATATTATATATATATATATATATATATATATGTGTGTGTATATATGTATATAGAAATTTGCAAAACGATAGCAGAGAGAACTTTTGGCGAGGCGCCAATGAAGCGGAAGAAAATACAGACTAATCTAGTTCAGACGAAAAAAAAACTCGACCCATACATCTCTCTACATGTATATATATAGAGGCGACGACGTTATGACAACAAATGAAACATAATCGCCTAGGCGTTAGGAAAATTTCTTTCTTAATATAACTGTTACAAAATAAAAAATTACGATTGCGTTTGATTTTACACGCGTTGCAAAATAATTTATCGAAAATTGTTTCATAATAAGAAAATAAGGCAGTACAAAACATAGGTAAATTTTGGTTAAATGAGGATTCTTTATTCTTTATTATTAACACTAGAATTTTTACATAAAAAATATAAGAAAAACTATGGATTAATTAGTCTTAGTTTGAAGGCTGATCGACGATCATTTCGTGTGATGTTTCGTGTAATGAACTTTCATGCTAGGACCGACACTCGCAGTCTTAGCATAACTTAATCTAATTTTTTTAAACATTTATCTTAAAATCTTAGGCGACATGAGTATAGACTTTTTTTGTTCAAAACACATCGAAATATTTGTAAATTTCTATAACTTTGTATATAGCTCAACATCTTTATATTTCTCATTAAACGGTATACATATAGCGATTGCACAATTAATTTTGGTTCGGTTGCATATATATGTATAATTGCAATAAAAACTATTTCATTGTATGAAATCGTAGATATGTTACAAATTATTCTCTTGTGCGTTATTACCACACAGTTCGTGGTGAATGTAGAATATTAATATTTCAGGTCAATATTAATAAAAACATTCTATAAAATTAACGCCCTACGCAATATTATATGGTCGGTGCAGATAAACTACGTATAATATTCATATAAATATTAACAGAATGAAAAATATAAATTTTTTGTATAAACAAAAATTAAAGAAAACGCCTCGGGCTCCGTTAATGCTGAGTATTTATAATATGTATACTATGTATATAAATATTACTTTCGATTCATTAGTCAATGTAAGAGATTCGAAAATTAAAGCTTTACATATTAACATCATTTATTAACTTATTACTGCAATCAAACGCCAACATACCGGATATGTTTGTTAGAGCAGTATAATCGTTTAAATCCTTGTGAATGAGATTAGCAAGGTAGAAGTAATAACAGTGGCGCCATTATTGAATATAATATACTATACAATGCGCGTCTATGCTCCTGAAGAATTAATACTTCTATCTCACAGATAAAAAGATGGCAGTTTGCAGCTCTTTCTTTCGTTAACTGGGCGCGTTAGAGATTTTTCCTCCGTAAACTTTGTATACTTATAGGCGGAGAACGTAAGGCCATGTGTTCTCGCGGCTGCGTAAATAAATACAGCCCTACGGCTACATTTTCCAAGAGAAAGCATGCAGCTGCAATCGGTGAAGAGTTTGTTAAAAATTTTAATTTTAGGCACTTCTGTTTGGACGAATATTCTTTTCGATCCTCGAGCTTCACGTTTTCTCTTGATTGCCGCGTATACAGCGATTGAAACTATAAATACTTATTCGTTTCGATTATCAATAATATCTTGAAATTCGTTTTTTTTTCGTTCTCTTTGTATATGTAAATACAAAAGTAAAAAAAAATTATCTCTTTTTTACTCAATTATCAATTACCAATTACGGATACCTATCTGTTGAGCGGCTGTCTTTCCGGCGCCGCGGAAGGTCGGTTCCTCTTGAAGAATCCGCATTTGTAGAGTAAAAATGCAAGCAGTAACAGAATCGTCATTCCCGCGCAAGCCGACAGAACCACGATCCAAAGAGGAATCATGTCGGAGGTGTTGAGATTTTTCAAAGGCTGAATGACAGTCTTGATCTCGTAGGTGCGAAGGACTTCTTTTATCGGATCGCCGATGTACGGTTGCGCTGTAACGTTACCCACCAATTTCGTGGAGATCGTTAGCTTCTCGTTCGTCGTGATTTTCTTCAGAGTCTTCATGTTGATGATGAATTTAGCGGATAGCGTAACTTCTTCGTCTTTTTCCAGAGGTCCAACTTCGCAGGTCCACTCGACGCAGAGTGCAGTATCGCAGGGATTCTCGTTCGCCGGTTCATTTCCAACCAGCTTCTTTTTGCCATCGGATGGCAATTCGTTGCTCACCTGTCGCCTGTACCTGACATTCATCGGCTGACGATCGTCGAACAGAGCTTCGTTGAGATACTCCAAATCCTTCTCGCCGGTATTTCGTGTTTTTCTAGGCTCCTTGTAGATGAGCTCGTAATTGGCGTTGGCGGTCGGGCAGATGAATTTCGTTTTATCCGAAACCACGGGTTGTTCTACGAGATGCAGCAGAACCTCCCCGGCATTGGTCTCGGCGACCCAGATGAGTGTCGTGTTGATTTTCAAAACGGGCGAAGGTCCATTGTTGCGGATGGTGTAGTTGTGCGTAACGATAGGTCCAGAGCTGGGATCGGTCATCAATTTTTCAATGTCGACGTTAGCGTAATCGGCTGAGTTCAAGTCGACTTCGTGTGGTTTACTCTGACCCTCGACTAACAAGTCATTCTCGATCCAAATGGGCAACGCGACGTTGAAGTGATTGTCATGCGTGGTGCTGCTGTGTTCGGGATTCGTTGAGTTGACGCTCATGTTCAATTCGAATTGCGGCTTCATGCCGTGGAACATCGTCGGGCGTAGCTTTACGCTGAATCTGACGATTCTTCCTTTCGATAAGGGATTGCCCAAATCACAGATAAGGGTGTTGTTGTTCGATTCGTCGGGCTGTTTGCAATCGACGTTCTTGTCGGAGGTTTCCGAGGGAAACTCGAGTTTGCTGTACTCCACGCCTGGCGGCAGTGGCATATAAAATCTTGACTCGAACGCGTCCTCGGCACTGTTGTATATACTCACGTGGAGGACGAGTTCTTCGGTCGAGCCCATGAGATACCTCTCGACGCTCTTCAGCACGTGTATCGTCAAGTCTGGTATACAAACGTCGGCATCTTTGCAGTTCTTCTGTATCCTCAGAGAGTCGCGTTTCTTTATGTTCTTCGGACCCAAAATTGCCCTGAGTCCTTTGTTAGCTATACGCTTCGGAGGTACTCCGGTGCTCCTCTCATCGTTCAGGAGTTCGATGTGCATCTCCGCATCGAGCGGCGTCAATTTGTCCTTCAAATCTTTCATCACGTATACCGAGTACTGATTGCACCAAAACTCGTCTTTCGTCAGAGTGATGCTGATATTCTTGACGCTCGTCGAATCGTGGAAGAGGATACGCGGATCCATCTTTTTCTTGTCGTCCAACGTGATGCTAATCTTGAACGGGTACTGGCGCGATACGCTGTTACCACTGTAAAAGCAACATACCTTCAGGAGTGGACAGACCGTGGCGATGCTGTCGTTGAACAGGCAGATTTTAGCGTCCAAGTCGACGGATTTCGTGTCGAAGTTGATTTCGGAAAACATCTCGATGACCGGTCGAGATCTGAAGTAAACGGTCGCGTCCGATTCGTAAGCGCCAACGATAAGATCGGGATACCCGTTGCCGTCCAAGTCGCGGCCACCGCTGACGGACCAGCCGAAGGTGTGCATAACTGGATCCATATTCTCCGAGTATATGACTTGAGAGTACTTCTCCTCGACTCCATCCTTTGTACCGTGGTAAATGTAAACCGCACCTCTGTTGGCCGGACCACCGTAGGGCTCGCCTACGACGAAGTCTCCGTAGCCGTCGCGATCGATGTCGCCCAGACTCGATACCGACAGGCCGAACTGTCCCCTGTTGCTCTCGCCGTCCCTAAAATCAAACTTCTGATAGGGCGTGGTACCGCCTCCCTGATAGAATACGTATATCCTTCCGGTTTCAATCTTGATACCGGCTAACTCGGGCTGAGTGAAGAACGGCGCAGTGATTATGAGATCGTCCTTGTCGTCGCCGTCGATATCGTTGACGGCCAGCGTGTAGCCAAAGTAAGCACCCATCTGTTCGCCGGTGATATTCTGATGGTTGAACAGCGTCGAGGTAAAGAGCAAGACTTTACCGTGAAGATCGGCGCCGCGAGGTACTCCGACGGCCACACCGCTATCATCGTCACCACGAAACGCACCGACCGCGACGGAATAACCGAGATAGTTGTTATCTTCCCAGGCCGGACCTTCCTTCGTCGATATGAGACCGAGTCGTTCGTAAGAGGCGCTGCTCTCCTTGCTGTTGACTATCTCCTTGGAAGGCACGAACGGCAGCTTGACGTTGCTCGGGACAGTGAAGAGCTGTCCCTGCCAGTACCAGCTACCCGGTGCACCGATGAACAGCCGATTGCCATCCTTGGTGATGGCGGCGCCTAGTCCCGCTTGACACATACCCTGCCGATGATGACCGGAGAACTCGGTGTTGCGACAGGGCGAGAACTCGAGGTTTGGTTGTGTCGTACGGCTCGCGCTGTTGAATTCTTCGGTCGGCTTGTGGGCCAGCCAACAGGAGCCTAGTACATCCTTGTGTTCACCAACGGATGCGTTGGCCTTGTTGTAACCGAACCAGCGGTACCTGGGTGCACAGGCCAGCAGCGGACCACCGTCGGTCTCGGAGGCCGAGAGTGTCGCGCCGAGCCACTGAAGAGTCTTATTGTCGATCTGTTGAGTATTGTGGAGCTGTTTCGACAGTATGAAGTTGTGACCCCTGTTCTGATCGAAGACCACGTAGTTGCAAGCGTTGTCCTGCGCTATGTCGCAGTAGAACACTGCTCCGCCTTTCCCTATATCGGTGTTGTTCCTACTCGGTGAGGCGTTGGTCGACTGTGCCAACGGAGCGCCGACGATAACGTGACCGCGGCCGGTCGAGTCACGGTAGCCAGCTACCGCGTACCCGAACATCGAGCCCTTCGACACAACGTTCTCGTACTTGGCATAGTGTACGGTTTCCACGTTGAACGCCAGCACCTGGTTTTCCTTGCAGAGAAGCAACGCTAAGAATAAAAGAGATGCGACGATTAAGCCGTGGTTCCGCATGATTGACTGTTTTCTCTTCAGCTGCTATGTAAATCGAGCCTTTAAATGTACAGTATTTTAAATGCTAAAGTAAATGCTTGAAAATTATTAGACGTTCGACGAAATTAACTAGATATTCATAGAACTAATGGCATATTTGTTCCGTTTTGTATTTATCACCGGACGACTAAGTGATAAAATTTAAGCATGGCGTTCAGTCGAGTGCATCGAAACGTTGCCCTTGCTCTCTCTCTCTCTCTCTCTCTCTCTCTCTTTCCTTCGACCGTCTTCGCTCTATCCCGAGGGGTCTTTTTGATCTTGGGCGCAGTATTGGCGAGTGTTCAGTTTTTACATCTTCGTTGCTCGTTGAAAAATCTGAAAAATAAGTCAATCTTTCAGTCATCGATCCTCTGTTCGAGTTAAAAAAAACTCGCAATCAAAAAGTTTAATATATCGTACTACATCATGCTCTCTTGCATTGTATCTTTTGTCTCTGTTAAAAAACTACATTATTTATGACGGCGAAGGTAAAGATTAACTCGAACGCGCGATAAGAATCCAATGAAAAAAAATTGATCGGCTTTTAACGCTTATTGGACGCATGTGACGGAACGAGCTACTATTGACTGTAAGAACGAACCACACCTATAAATTTCATCGAAACCCCAGCTGTTATATACCTAGCTTCCTACATTCTCTTCGGCGCGTCCGATGCACAGCACACGTGCGCCGTAAGCGCGCGAGGCCCTGATCTGTCCTTATTCGTAATAACTGATGACTCTCTCGGTTATACGTATACATAAATGCGCGATGTCGAAAGTTTTCTTTTCTGCATCTTGCGGGCATCAGTTAAAATAAAGACAGAGGAGAGAATACGCGATACACCGGTATAGGTATACTTCTCGGAAGTTGATGACTATGGCAGAAGCTTAGTCACCGGTAGTCATCGTAAAATTAAACTTCGACAAAATTAGTAGCAGATGATGACGTACTATTCATTCATAAGCATGAGAAGCCGGCTGAAAAACGAAATTTAAGCGCGCGTCAATCGCGTGGGTTCGTATCGATTTTTTTAGTAAAACGGTCGCGCCTATAGTGCACGTGTGCAACCGGAACTCGTAATTAAATTATCCTCTATGATTAGTATTGATTTCTCGAGCGTGATGGTGGTGTTGTTATTCTCCGAGGTAAAACCGCACACGCCTATGAGTTGTTTTTTTTTTCGACGCGAGTTAGTTTCGTGATTGTAGTCGCGTATGTAAATCTTAATTAAAGGATATGCACGTTTCATAATGGCTTGCAGTGTAATAGCGTTCGCTAGACTCCGTTTTAAAAATAAATCGAAATTAGTCATGGCGAACGTGAGTTTCGAGCTCGTGACACAGATTTCTATATTATAATCTACAAGTTAAATTTCCGCATAAAAGAAGGAAAGACGAGCGTCTTATTTTAGAAAAAAAAAAAAAATTGTTTGATATACATTAGAAACGTGTAAAAGATTATGTGTTGCAATTAATTGAAATTCCGATCGGTCGCTCGATATCCTCCCGCACAAACTTTCACTTTTCATTTTTGATTAAAAGTTCCGAAATTCAAAAGTTAAAAATCGACATGTTGTTTACACTACAGCCGCCGAGAACAACTAACCATATTTGGCATTTTGGCAAGAAATACCGAGCTTTTTTCCGACGCTTTCATTCCAGCGCACGAGTCACATTATGTAAAGTCTTCTTCGATCGCCGAACGAAATCATGTCTCGCGCACGACCCACCTCTACAGAGACAGACGAAAACAAAATCAAAGAAAATTTTATTAGAAACTAGGTCCATCGCCAGAATGAGTCACCGGACTTTTTAAAATTAGCCCGCACGCATTTTATTATACATGTTTATACCAAACGGACGATTCTTTCGATTAAAGCCGTGTGTGTCTGTCGCGCACTTGAATCAAACCCCATCAGGCGCACGAATCGAATATTTCATTCCACTTGCACGACTGAAATACTCCCCGCGCACGTCGAAAAAACACACTCGCACGCACACTCATCAGGAATTTTAAAACTTCAGTCACGTATAAGTCCATCGAAACGCAAGACGCAACCCTTATGAGCTATATACGAGTAGTCGCGGCCAGCAAAGTTTAATACTCGTACACGGAGAAGATGGAGGGAAAGTCACAAAAGGTTATAAAGCTAAATCAGTAACCTCACCGACACTCGTAGATTCTTCCCGAGCACACACTCCGCACCCGCACGAAAAATCCTTCTCTCTTGTTTTTTTTGCTCTCCTCGCCCTCTTGTCCAGGAGTGTGTGTATGTGTGTGTTGACAAGTCGACAGTCGAAACGCGAATCTAGACTTGTCTTAAAATGGACTTTCTCAGGCTTGAGCGGCAGAGGTGCTGCTGTCTCGCGCCCACGCTCGTGCCTAAAAATAGCAATGCGAGGAGAGTCAGCTCGGCTAACTTCGGCCGGAGCGACGGTACGTTATATGGTGGACGTATGGTCCATCGCCGGAGTTGCCGAGAAAGCACGATGTGTGTTCGCTGTATGGCCGGCATACGGCGAACAGATGTTCGAATACCGCCGCGGGGCAGCACCGTCTGGAGGACTGTTGAACGCTTTCGCGCATTTTATTTTGAACGGTTATATGGCTTCGAGGAATTTTCCTATTGATGAGAATTGCGGGGCTATTTATTGCGGGGTGATTGTACTTGCGGCCGGGAAAATGAGTTTTGGATGGGGAGGTTTTGAAGATATATATGGTTCGACGGCCCGACGGGACTCATCGGGTTTCGTGATTTACTACGAAGTAATTGTATATTGAATTTTAACGACGTTTCGTTGTTATTGTAATTATAAAGTTGTAAAGTCATGGACAGTACGTTAATTTTTTTTTTTTATTGCTCATTTCCGTGGACTCATTATCATATTGTGGTAAATTTTCTTTGCGAAAGCCTTATATCGAATTTTAATTTTGCAAGATTAACTAATTATATTCTGACGAGTATCTCATTTGAGATCAAGACATCATTAGATTTTGGTATCGAATTCGCTTCAGTTTTGCAATGCATGCACAGATTACAAATAGAAAAATAAACGCCAGATGATTGGCTGAAAAGGAGGCAAAGGGCAGGAGGCGTTTTCTGCTGGTTTTGGAGTGAAAATAACATCTGGGTGGGAGCTTCGAACGATCATCTGTTTGACATATTTGACGCTCGTGTGTTCGGGTAAACAATCGTGGAATAATGCTTTCCGTAGCTAATAAAGTTATCTTTACCTTGGAAGAGCCTTAAAAGTGAATCATGAATACGTTCGAATGAGATATCTGTAAACATAACCTACAAACATGTAAAATATACAGCAAATGTTGTAAATAAGGTGACATATTTTTGTTTTTCTGTCCTTATTAACATTACTTTGGTTATTTTTTTTTCAATCACTTATATCACGTGTTTTGCGAATTTCTATGTTCTTTTGCAGCTAGCTGGAGATACTTTGTGGGTGTAATAAAAAAAACAAATATGCGCTGGAGGTGACTAAGGATTATCCAAACAGAATGAATAACCTGGTCAGGTGTCCTGGTTTGTACTGTGGACGAGAACTACTGCCAGATGGGAACTGGACAGAGTGTGGGGCTTGTCCCCGGGGGTTCAGGACAAACATGTCCTCTGCATGTGTTCCCTGCGAGGATGCGCCTACATTTTATGATTGGTTGTATCTTGGCTTCATGGCACTTCTTGCACTTGTTCTTCACTGGTTCTGCATCGATATGGTTGCAATGAGAAGAAGCATTCCAAAGGAGGTCATAGCATTGCATTTATCAGCTCTTTTTGAAATACTTGTGGCGTCTCTCATCACTTTACAATTGACGGACCCAGTTGGATCCTTTAGTATAAAATCATGTAAAGCTCGTAAGCTATCGGACTGGTATACATTGCTACATAATCCTAGTCCCAATTATGAGACTACATTGCACTGTACACAAGAGGCAGTGTACCCTTTGTGAGTATTTATTAAATCTGTGTTATTTAGCTGATTATTCACACAGATTGGATTACTGTTTGTTTCCTACTCTTTACAGATATACAATGGTGTTTGTGTTTTATGCCTTTGCTGTAGTATTAATGCTGATTGTTCGACCTTTGATAGCGAAAAAATTTCTACCAAAGAAAGGAAAATTCTCTGTCTATGCTGCTCTTTATTTCTTTCCAATACTAGCTCTACTACATGCTGTTGGCAGTGGACTGATTTGTAAGTTACTAACTGGACAATATTTTTCTCTCATTTCTGTAACCATCTCTCAATGCAATTTTATATTTTGCAGACTATTCTTTTCCATACATTAC
This sequence comes from Pteromalus puparum, assembly GCA_012977825.3. Lineage (NCBI taxonomy): Eukaryota > Metazoa > Arthropoda > Insecta > Hymenoptera > Pteromalidae > Pteromalus > Pteromalus puparum. The sequence continues at coordinate 43,833,765 of CM053172.1, forward strand.
AATTATTTTATCAGTCCTTTCAAGTGCAGCACATTTTGCCTTTAAATTGAATCAGGTAAGAAAAATCAGTGTAAAGTGTTCACATATAATTAGTATTGTTTATGCAATAAAAATATAATTTCTTTCAGACTATGAAATCATTACTTCTGAGTTCAATTTCGGATATCAAAAATGTTGTTGTAATTTTGGGACATTGGCTGTTACATGGTTATGGTGTAATAGCCATTGCCACTTTGCGAGGTTCAAGTATACATCCAGCTATGTTAGCCTTGGTGCCACTGCCAGCATTGTTCTACATTCTTACTGCTAGGTTCACGGATCCTCATAAACTTCATACTGAATAATGATAAAATCAAGTTTATCTTTGTGTAAACCATGTACAAAGTTGTTTAGGTTAAATTAATAAATATTTTTTTTATACAAATAAAAAATTTTTTATTTAAAATCGGACAAATAAAAAAATTACTTCAAGTAAAGTAAGAAAAGTACACATTTTTTCAATCAGTATTTTTTAATGCATATTTAACTCCATGTTTAATTTAAATGAAGCTTTATTGAACACACACACGTAAATGCAAATCAAGCCTTAACCTTGCATTCTCTCCAATATATAACTTATGTTTTTGGAGCAAAAGTCACAACCAATGTGCTCTTTGGAGATATTGGTACACTTTTTGATATTATTTTCCTGAAAATTCGTAAAGATACATTTAATAAAATTAAATTTAAGAATACCGTGTTCATTTTTATATCTGATCACTTACTTATCCTGAGCATCCAGTTTTTCTACATAGTTGGGGCTGCGTGCATAAACACTGACTTCTTCAGGTACATGTTGTACAGAAGTCAAATCCATTGTAGTATTTTGTGAAGCACTGTTGTAGGCCACCAAATATCCTGGAGTACCACTCTTGAGCCTGTTAATAATACCAATTTTTATTACAATATGGTATTTTATAAATTTGTGAAAAAATGCGTGTGAGAAAGCTCTTAAAGTTATGTTAGTACACCAACTCACCGATTTCTGAACCCAGAAAAGATGAAGCATGAAACATTATAAATTAATGTTTAGTTTAATAGTTTGTTAGTTTGAGAATAATTTTATGATTGTTTAAGCCCAAATATACCAACAGAAAAGAATAAACCAGGAAGAATTGGATATGTTAAACTGATTGAGAAATAAGTTAGTAAACATAGTGTTAAGATAGAAAAAGCAACCATCACCCATAAGTATAAATAAAATTCGCATTTATACCTATTGAATAGTACAAATTTGGAATAAAAATATTTTGATTGCTTACCGTGTGTATACGAAAACTGTGCCATTATTCAAAACGTCCGTTTTAATATCGCCATAGAGGAACGGCTTCGAGCTGCGAGCTTTTGCGAGATCGGCAAATGCGTCTTTGGCAGAAAGAGTGTCGTTTAACTTTAATATCGGAGTAGCAGGAAGCAACATCGTCATTAAAGTTAAACTGTCTGCAATTTCTGCATGGATACGTTTTCTCAGGCTAACTTCTTTGCCATTGAACTAAAAAATGATTAAAAAATTTCATTTAAAATTGAAGGTTGGGATTATAACTTTTTTTATGGAATAGAAAAAAAGATAAAGATGCTTACATCGATACCGGGCCAAGAAGCAAAAGCCAAAACTGTTGAAATACTCTGATTTAATGCAGAAGCTGTAACAGTTGGATCTATGTTTGCCAAGAAATGAATGCTTTGGGGAAGATCAACTAGAGTCCTCTGTTGGTTGTACATTTGCAAAACATCATGTCCAATGTCGTCGCTTAGCGCAAACAAGCTGCCATATAAAGAATGAAAAGAATATGATTAAATTATTGAAACGATTAAGTGTTTTAGAATAGGTCAATTTTGTGTATACATACCCATCTCCATTAGTGTAATTTGAAACAACGTCACGCCACTTTCTCAATACAACAGCGTTCTGAGGATGGTCTCTTGTGTGGATGTGAAGAAGTGATTGATATGTCCCTGATTCAGCTGGATAAGATGAGCTATGAGAATCATTGGCCAAGCTTGGGTCTTCAACTAAGTAACGTGTATTAGCGAGCCTGAAGCCTTTAACGTTTAATTTCATCCAGTGCTTGAGAATGTCCTATTGTGAAGAACAACGTATATGGTTAATCATTTAAACAGCGCAAAAATCGTTCCAAGTGTACGATACATTTTTTAACATGAACATACCGAAAATTCGTTGACCACAGCTGGGTTAGTGTAGTTAAGATCAGGCTGACTTTCATTAAATTGATGAAGATAAAATTGCTCTCTTTCTTTATTAAACTTCCATGCAGAGCCTCCATTCAAACTGACCTGTAGAACAGATGGTTGAATATTTAATAAACAATGGCGTTTAATAATTTAATAAAATACGATTTAAGAAAACAAATATTTACCCAGTTATTCGGTGGAAGTAAAATACTACTTTCGGGATCTACTTTTCCATCAGCCCATACATAGTATGATGTATAGGGTTCCTCTTTCTTAATAGATTTCAAGAACCACGGATGCTGGTCAGATGAATGATTTGGGTCCAACTCCAAAATAACATTTTGGTCGTTTGCCTTTGCTTTTTCCACGAATTTAGTAAAGTCACTGAATAGACCAACTTTTTGGCTGAGATCTTTGTAGTCTTCAGTGTGGCCTGAAAAACAAGAACAAGAAGTTGAAAAATAAGATTTTAATGTTTCAGCTGGATAGACGCCTTATCTATAAATCTGATTAATTTTTATGCATGAACCCAGTGAACAGGTAAGCATACACGAATTAATGCGCGATAATCGGCTTATTGTAATGTTTACCCTGTCAAGTGAGATTTATGAGTAACTAACCAGGTGCAGTTTCCTTGATGATTGACGATAAAGAAATAGCCTTGATGTGCTGCTTTTTGAGTTCATCTAGGAAAGATTCCAAGCCACTCAAGTCTTTTGTGGCAGAATCAGATGGATCCAACCTAACTATAGGACTTTCTTCCCACCATTTTTTGGGTGGTGGTGGCGAGCATTTTGGCGCCATTACAATAATAGCAATAGCCCCGGCCAACATGGCAGCCCAGAGGACCCAGAATGCCACAAAGAGGAACCATCTTAATCTGATCCAGAACGGGTCATTAGCGTATTTCATAAGCTCTGCTTTGCCCATGCCTGACAAAGACTGCTTGACTGTCTCGATATCGATCTTGGCATCTCCATTTTCAGGAATGAATTTGACCTAAAATGTAATGAAATCAGCATCAGTACGATATTCACGCTGCATAAAATGATTGCAGATGCAAGATTGGCTAAGCCACATTAGAAAACAAGAGTCTTTCACGATAAAGCAAGAAATGCATGATGCAATAGGAAGTGCCTATTATCATCTCCGCAGGCTCCCCCTATCCGTTCTTCAGACTCAGGCGAGCTCAATGATAAAATTACTAAAGATTACGCTCTCACAAGAACTACTGAATGAACAAGCCAGTATCAGAATTAAGATTCCCAACCCATCCCATCATGAATCTTTAATGAGGCAGAATGCTCTCCGATAAACTTTCCACTCGAGCCACTCAGGCCCACAAAATCGTACATCCGTGCGCGAGCTTCTCCATCAGATAATCGATCAACAGGCGATAAGAGCAAAAGTTGAAAACGAGGTCAAAGCAAGAGAAAACCCACCTCAGAGGCATCCTTGCTGGGCACAACGGATAGCTTGACATCATCCTTGAGCATCCGCTCCTGCGCCCCATCGTCGTGCTCGGGGTCGGTACCGTTCTGCTTGCCCATGGCTGGTTTATTAGGCGGCTCCTTCTTCTCCTCGGCGTTATTCCTGGCCTGCCAGTTGACGTCTTCGTCCGGCAGCTGCTTGTACGTCGGCTGTACTAACTCGGTCGGCGCTACGCTGCCGTTGCCTGTGTTCGCTGTTGCTGCCTCGGCAGCGCTATCTGACTCTAGCTTACTCCCACTCTTCGACTCCATGTTAGCCTCTCTCTCGCTCGCACTCGTGGGATTCAGGGTCGGCCTTACGCAATTGTCGCCGAGGAAACCTGTTTGAGAGCGCAGATCAGAGATATGTAGAGTTTATATATAAATGAGCGCGTCGCGTTCGAAAGGGTTGCTAGTCCGAAACGGAGCGCAATCGCCCGCGATGGTTTCGGGCGCGGCACACGTCTGGATTTTCTCTTAGACTTTCCCATCGCCGCGTCTTTTCTCTCTCTCTCTTTCTCTATAACGTACTTTTTCTGCATTCCGAATAAATCGTTGAATATTGTTATATTGAAATTGTAACTCACCTCTCGGGGTTGGATGAGAGAAGAAGGTTGTTCGGTTCGGGGCGAGGCTCCAGTCACGAGACTGCTGCAGCTGCACCGAAATTCGATGATGCAATGATGGCCACTACTGGAATTTTTACACACAGGGTGCCAGTAGCGGCGGCGTTGCTCTCGTTTTCTTTCTTCTTGGTGTCCCATTCGAGCGGAACACCAGTAGCGAGACGAGAGCATGCGCGCACATATGTATCGAAAGAGAGACACGAAGGCAGTAGTATCGATTTTCGTGTCGAAAATATGGTAATTTGAATTCATTCGGTTTACTGGAGACTCCGGAGAGATGATGAATTTTTCTGGATTTTTTCCGAGTTTCGGGGTGATTTTGAGCTGGGAAATGACGTGGATTGTTTTACAATGGGTTTTGGAGCTATATGGTTTATCGATTCGAGGACGAGCATCGAAATTCATTCGAGATTGTTGGGAAATACTTCGTGAGCTAGTACAACGGAAATTCGTTACCAAAATTGTTTTACAAATATTCAAAAGAGTTTTGTTTTCATCATAAATCGTGCAAAAACGAAAATGGAAAATGTTTTACGGATATATGAATAAAAGCGACAAGATGTAGAAAAGAATTTAATTTACATCAATAATTGAGTCGCCGAGTTTTTAAAATCAGCCAAGCGTATATCGAGCGGAGAAGCATATGAATATTAACGTATTTAAAAAAAAAAACGTAAGAATCTACTATTTATGAAATGCACTCGGTAATTATTTCCCGCATTCGTGACAATAATAATCCTGTAGTTAATGCGACAGTAATTTTGCAATAAAAATGTAGAGCGATATACCTATAAAACGATATAAGTCAGCGAAAAAAAGTCGATGGAAAAAACTCGAATTGACATTAATCGACACGTGTGTCAAACTCCCATTTAAAATTTAAATTACTTGCAAAAATATTTTTTTTTATAATTATATTATGCTGCAAAATTAAATTTAAAAAAAAAATAATAATTAATGCTTTAATTTGATCTTTTAATTTTAAGGCTAGCACGTGTTCCTATCTGCTTCTTCACAAAATCTTCCTCCGAACAAACAGATCATAGATCCAGAGATAAATGTCGAATCCCGTTAGGTCAGCGCTCTATAGCTGTTTACGAGCGAGGCAGAATTTGCTTTCCATTCGGCTCAGGTACAAGGTACAAGTGCGTGAGTCATCGCAGCTACTACGGCTTTTTTTATCGGCCATAAAATTCGAGATAAAGTGTTGAACGAACCCCGAGATGTAATTTGCATATTGTAATTTGAAAGGTTGAAGACAATATGCTGTAGTTTTTAATTGTTCTCCGAAGATAAACGATGAATAAAACAAAGTGTGATAAGAATTTTTGCAGTATGATTGACAAGATATTAAGTACCAGATTCGATCGATCAAAACAGCATATATGCTTATCTGTCGCGTGAAAACAATGATTTCGGATTTTTACAATAATTAGTAATTGTTATTTACCGAGACGGTGAATTCAGGGGATAAAGCAACAACAAATTTCTGATTCCTTTATGAGACATCTCATTTATTGATAAGCACATCGTAAATTTATTTGCCATAACAATGATCAATCGCCTTAAACAAAATACTTTTCAGCTGAGATTTGTTTTACATAAAATATAAAATCACAGGCCGAGATCATAATAATAGATCAATTATCTTTTAGATTAGATACGAGAACGTGTAATTTGCGATACACGCCTTGCATTTTTAAAAGTTCGCAGTAGTAATTACTCTAACATGTATTATTACCGTATAGTACGAAATCGCTAATAACTTTAAAAAAAGAAAACCCTAACACATAGCTATATGAAGATTATTCCGATTATTCGTTATGGATATATAAAAAAGCCTCTAAACGTCTAAACGTCGCGACCCTAAAATTACAAATACAATACCATATTATAGACTCGCCTGACTTAGATATATACTGTACGCTTCTTTTTCACAACAGTCTTTCGATTGCCATCGCTAGCATCTCCGGTAAAATTCCTGATACGATATACTGCGGCTGTATTTATCTATACATTATCAGCTACCACACTCTCCTGTGAGACCGGCTTTATCAAAGTCAAAAACAAAGATTTGCTCTGAAAGAGAGAGCACATGCAGCTGCGGCCTCTCGCTCATCTCAGCACATCGAGGGAAAGATGTAGATAAATATCGACAGGAACAGGACGACGAGGAAAGCCAGCCAGAAGCTCCAGAATAGAAATAACCGGATCTTCATCCATACCGGATCGGCCGTGTAGTATACCAAATCTTCTCTGGTCAGCTCTGGAACAGATAATATAATGCTTTCTATGAGCGGCGGAACTATACAATAATACATCTCGGAGATGTCTTTAGAGCGAGCGAGAGAGAGAGAGAGAGAGAGAGAGAGAGAAGTAGACGGCGAGCAAATTTACGAAAAGAATTCTTCCGCCTCATGCCTACTTTTGCTGTGTATATCATACTACCGGTACTCACGTCGTGTGATGCACTTCTCGGGGATGTTGATCCTCATGGCCTCGCTAACGGGGTTCGTCAGGAGGTAGGTGGTCTCCTTTGGTACCATTTTTCTCCTCACATTTCTATTACAACGATCTCCTGATGACGTCCAGCAGCCTTGACGTTGACTCTGCGACGATCGACACCTGTCTACTATGATCCACATGCGCACACGATCGATTTCGCACAGTACAACGAACGTTACGTGGCCGCTATTGTGGACACTACACGTACAATAATAATAATAATAATAATAAACTGATTGTCGCTTCGCGCGCGCGTTGGAGAAAATTTTCCTTCCGCTCCGGTGTGTCCGGCTATTGTAGGTATTGTGACTCTATACATATACAAGTAGCTCGCGACTCGATGCTACTAGACTGACAGGCAGCGAGTGTTTAAACAAGATAATGGATCGGCTTACCGGGTATATATAAAATGTCGCGCTGGCTCGCGCGGGGTAATAACTATCGTTGTTTTCTATCTGTCTTTATCTCTCGCGTCGTTGAAGGCACTGGAGAGGATATACGAGTAGCGTGGAAGCCGGAATTCGTGAGTTATTTTGGTGACGGACCTTATCGAGGCGTATTTACCCTCTTCGTAATAATATTCGCGCGGGAGATATAATTGTTGCGTTGTACATGTTTATAAGTTTCGCCGATAGAGATATATGCGTAGACATTGTGTACGTTGAGCTTTAAATAATATATCCCGCGAGAGTCGGTAACTTACGTCATTGAGTCGCTTTTGCCGTGATACGTTATTAAATCTATCTTTAGACTGATACTGTCAACTACAAAATTATTGTTTTTGTTTCGAGTATACATTTGAATTATCATGTTATTCGATGAGCAATTTTGCTTGATTGACTAGAACAAACAAAGAAATTCCTTTTTCTAAGAGCTTGAGCGCTTTTTTTCTATTCTCTCGCACACGGTCATCAATTGCATTGAGAAATAAGTCGGGAGTCTTAACTTTGTCAGATAATTCACCGTGAAAGAACGTCTGCGTTTATTATGAAAGAAACATGTATATATCTATATACGCGTTTGCTTAAGAGACACTTGGCTGAGGCTTTTATTAGACTTTTATGAGTCAGTGTTAGTTCTGAAGTGCACACACGTCAGTAATTCGAAAATAAACCAAAAATAACGATTATCGAAATTAAACCGTTAAGTGAAGATTATGTGCGTAAAATTGAAAAAGAGTACTTTAAAAAAAATCGATTTAATAAAAGAATGTTTCAAAAATTAAAAAAACTTTTGTACAAACTTCACAGATTGACGGACTTTTATAATGTTCGAAGGAGCAGTAACAATGCGAGGTGAATGATCATGAACAATTCAAGCGTTTCTCGTCTATTTGCCGAGCTGGGAGCGGGAGCCTCTGTTGTGGTTGCAGGAACTACTTCATTGGGTTCTTCTGTTGAGCTAGTGGTTGCGACTTTTGAATCATTTTCTTCGTTAGAATCAGATTCATCATCGTTTGAATCATCTGATTGAAAAAATGATAAAAGTTAGGATTATTTTGGCACACATTTTTATTTACGAATAGAAAGAAATTTTCTTTACCATCGTCGCCGTCATCGTCGTCGTCATCATCTTCTTCATGTGGAATTCCGGAAAAATCATCTCTGTCGCAAAGTACAGCCGCTGCATTAGCATGCAGGATGAATAAATCATTTTCTATGTCATCGTCATCATCTTCGTCATTTTCCCTAGAACGAAAATAAGTTTGTGATAAGCATTTTTATAAAAGTATTAAATAAGATAAATTTTTATGTTGATACTCACTTCTCGACGTTTGCATTACTCGAATCCACCATAACTTGTAAATCTTCTTCCAGGTCTGGATACAGAGCGGTTAAATTAACCATTTGCTTTGTTTCTGCAAAATTGATGATAACCAAGCAAGTGTCGTTTTCCAAAGACCTAAATTTAAAAAGTACATTTGTTTAATATTTGTAACTTTAATAAAATAATATATTTATAACAGGATGCGTGTCGAAGATACACACCTTTTTAAGATAAGAACATTGTCGTCGTTTACTGCATCAAGATCGTAATCTCCCCGAGTAAAAATTGGATTTTCCCTGAGAAGGGCTAATTTTTTAAAAGCCATCAAATTACTATCATGATCTTCCAACTGTTTCTTCACATTAATTCGAACATAGTTAGGATTAACAGGAAGGAATGTAGAATCGTTTGTGGAAAATCCACTTGATATGGTGCTGTCCCATTGCATGGGTGTTCTGATTGGATCTCTAGAGTAATCGTCATAATTTTCTTCCGATTTGTCAAGAGCTCTGATATCAATAGTATCATCCCATGTGACATTTGTATCTAACATTCCTATTTCCTCGCCATAATATATTACAACTTGTCCAGGTAGTAATAATGTGAGCATGTAAAGCCCATCCATGACATCTGAATCAAGTCTAGAAGAAGCTCTTGAATAATCTTGATTTGATAACTGAAAAAGGTTCATAGTCAATTATAACTTAATAAGTTGTATAATAGCTACTTTTACAAGGATTCAACTATTACCATCCAATTAGTGTCGGCACCTTCTGGTAAATGTTCCATCCAATCTTCAATTAAGTCTTTCACATCTCCAGCATCACTGGATTCATTCAATCCAGTAACAAGGACTAAACTCAATGGTGCAATACCAGGATGAGTTTCGTTCCCATAATAAGACCATACCTCATCATCATCGTCATCTACTTCAGCAATCAATAACCTTTGCAAATTAAAAAGATATTAGTAAAAAAAAAGAAAAAAAAAATAGTCACGTTATCTCATTCAATAAAAATACATACTTTGGCTCAGCATTGTGTTCTTTAACCCATTCTTCAATATGTTCACGGAATCTGACAAGCAGATCAGCGTTTTCTGGTAAACCTATAGTGTGGGATATCTCATCATTGTCACTATCCTCATCATCGTCTGTTTCATCACTAGTATCTTCTTCTGATGATGATTCATTAAGTAGATCTTCATTTTCAAAAAGATACGATGCTCCGCAAATGCAGAATCCATCTACTTCTTTATCCAACCAGAAGTCAAATATATTCTGTAAATTATTGAGAAATATTATACTAACTGAATCTTAACAGTATAGTAAGTAATTATGTAAAAAGGCTTTCTCATACAAAGATTTCCTGAACAACATCTTCATTTCGCAAGTTCAGGTCAGGTGCTGTATGATGGAATTGGTGATAGTACCACATTCTTTTTTCCTTGTTCCATGTCCATGCAGAGCCTTCCTCCTCACTGTAGGCATTTTTCTATTTCAAAAAGTAATGTTCCATTTTAAAAACAGTTGAATATGATTATTGCAAAAGGTGGAAATATAAAGGTAATTTACCCAGTTAGTAGGTGGTACTAAAGTATTGCCCACAATTTTCCCATCGGCCCAAACATAATAGTCATCGTAGGGTTCTACATCCTTGGCAGAGTTCAAGAACCACTCATGCTGGTCACTAGATTGATTTGGAATAACATCCAGAATGATTTTCAAAGCTATAGGACATAGAGAAATACACTTTACGACACTGTGATTTATTACAAGGAAGTTAAGATGTATAGATAATTAACCTCTTTTGTGGGCTTCGTGTATCAGTTCATAAAAATCATTAAAATCTCCATAAATAGGATCTATGTCAGTGTGGTTCAAGACATCGTATCCTGCATCGATCATTGGAGATGAATAAATTGAGCTCAGTCTGATAGTATCCACACCAATTTCGACGAAATAGTCCAAACGATGGATAATGCCTGGTTGAAAAAAAACGCATATGTTCAAGTGACAATATCTTTGATATAATAACGCTTTTCGCGAAACACATTTTTGTTTGTAACAATCTAAATGCAGAATGAGGCGTGAAATTTGTTTACCTTTCCATGTTAGATGATTTGTTTGTTACGTATGAGCTCATTTAGTTGTTTAATAGCGTTTGTAAGAGTTTCGGAAAATTGCAGCAATTTATTAGTAAACAGTCAAGAACTCGCGACTCGCGAGAACTCGGTCTAGGCGAGGTTAGGCTGCTTGCTTGTTTTTGAGATCAGCTGATTAGCGACAATTCCAAGTTCGACAGTGAGACGACAGTTGGTCACATTGCACGTCTGCATGTTGGCATCACTAAGTGGTAATTCTACATTTTTTAAAATAAGTAATCATCAAGAATTGACTAAAATGTTGTAATGAATAAGCAAAATAAAGTGATTAGTGATACTCGTGAAAGTTAGTCTTCTTGTTAAAATACCCGAAGCTTGCGTCTGACTAGACTTGTCTTTGATCTACTTGACGATAAATTTTTTCAATCCTAAATAAGTAATTTAATTTAGTACTGAAAAATATATTATTCAACGCTTGCTCGCATTTGCCCAGAAATCGTGCATTTGTATCCTGCATTTTCTCACGTATCTATATAGTTATACAAACAAACAAACATGACTCATCTCAATGACAGTCTAAATTAGATATCTAATTAGTAATATATATACATACACACCTACACAATACGCAACAACAGATTGTTTTCACATTTTTCGAATACCACAGTCTGTATGCCTGTCGTATTATGTTCCCCGACTATTGTTATATACACACACACACACACACACACACACACACACACACACACACACACACACACACACACACACACAATCTCCCAAACTATTAATAGAAAAACACGGATCTGATTATTTTTAGCTACTCGCAACAAAATAATCGTCATTTCGATCTCGCGATTAAGTATTCCCCAAAAAAGCCCTCACCTTGCAGATCTCCTTCTCCGTCCCCATTGCTATCCTGGAAAGCTCTCGGCCAGATTTGATATATGAGCGTATCCTCCCTCCAGTCACCGTCATCCTCATCATCGTCATCATCCTCCTCGCTGCTCCCGTCACCGCTGCCACTTCCGCTTCCACTACCGCTTCCCTCATCTTCGTCAATCTCCTCCGGCGTCACTGGCGTCACAGCAGACGACGCGTCCTCGTCCTTAGCGTCGTCTGCTCCAACAGCCGCTGCAGTGACGCCCGTCACCTGCAGCAACAGCAGAGCCGCGAGGAGCAAGATGAGCTTGCGAGACGTAGTCATCTCGCAGCTGACGATGGTCTACTTTGACTGTGTATTATGTATCCGACGATGCGGCTAGCTCCTACTCCGATCGGAGTTTGGCAGCTCTGTGTCGAGACGATAATGAGCGCGACCTTGCGCCGGTGAGCTAGCGAGAATTTTCGGAGATATAGGTGTATATGATATGTATACTTTTCGAAGCGGACAGGGACGTTAGTTGTATTTTGTGAATTGTTAGTGATATAGAAAAATAGAAACGCGCATAATAGCTATATACAATTAACAAAGCCGGCTTTCGAAAGAATTGGAAGCCCGAGTTATTTTCGAGGAATTTATACACTTTCAATAATAAATCTAAACACAATAACAAAAATGAAGCACGTACAGCTACGAAGTAAATGCGTATAAGAAAAAAGTGCACGACGTTTAAACTCTATAGTCCATTGTAGAATCTTCGCAACACACACACACACACACACACACACACACACTTGACAAAGGGCTACCTGCAGGGTCGCGTGTCCTCGGCGAGAAAAAAGTCGGCAGCTCCGTCGGGCGATCCCTCGGGCTCACAACTGCCAGAGATGAATATTAGGCCGCTCCGCTACCTAGTTCGCAGCAGCATCACAGACAGATGCGCCGGGGCGAATCTCTTCTATTTTTGCGGGCCAAAAGTGTGTGAGAAAGAGAGAGAGAGAGAGAGGAGTCGTCGGGCGTCTCTATACTGTCTCGCGCAACCAGGTGCAAGCGGCGGATTAAAAATAATAACAGATCCGAACCTGAACCGAGTCGATTTTCGCGGGAGCTTTTTGACATTGCAGCGAAGAGAGTGCATAAATGCTCGTATTAAAGTGTTAATCGAGATGATATGAGTATTTTTTTCAGTCAATTCTCTGAACCGCGAGAAATAGGCGTCTGATTATTTTTGGCAGAGAGACAAGCTCGTTGTTATTTTTTTGCTCGAAAGTGGACGGAAAAAAAATATAAACACGTTTATTTTAGCTACTGTGAGTTTTTCTAGCGCGTAAATAGCGGCCGCAAGCTTTTGAGGTGGAAGCTCGTGAACAAAATTTTTTTTTATTTTACAGAGAGGAAAATGTGCCCCGTGTATATTATTCATTGGAGCTGGATTTTGTTTGAATGCGATTAACTGGCTGCACGTAATATTCGTTAGGTGAACGAGATTCCGCGAGTGCTTTTATGTGAAATTAAAAAAGTCTTTTTGCGTTTGAATGATTAATTTAACATCGTTATATTATTTATTATCTTTGGACGCGAATTTATGTGGAAAATTATTTCGGATATCCATAGTTATTATTATACTACGATAATATTATATACGATGTCTCAGAATACCCGGATATTATATTGCGCATCTGCTAGTGTGCCTTAAATAAATTAGAGACAATTTAGAAAGTCGAGCGGACTGGCTGTAAATAATTGTATTCTTTCCTTTATTCTCTAAATACTTTCAACTGCCTGCAAGCTTGTCAGGCACGCGAGAATAGAGCAATAACTACTTTGTCACACTTTTGACTCTTGAATGTTGAAATTAATTCAACGTAAAACGGCGGAAAGCTCTCGCGACTATATAAGAACCGATTTGGCACTGACCCCGCGAACTATAATAGTAATCTAGTATATAATGATTGCTACTTTTTAAAACCGGCGCACATCGAGTTATAGACAGTAAATATCGAGATATTATACATATACGCGTATAAACTCAAAGTATGAGCGATAACGACAGCTCCCTTTGGGCTTTTCGCTTATATTAATATCCTTCAAGTCCCATCATGAGAAAGTTTCGCCGCCTCATTGCTCCCCGCAACAGTCGCGCAAAGTTATTAATGAGAATCAGCAAGGGGCTCATCAGGCTCCTCAGCCCTTTAACGATCGAGTACTGCACTCACAGTTTGCCAGAAATAATATCATCAATTCATTCTACTTCGGCTTCAACGCTTGACGTACTTACCCCTTAAGTTATCATTTATATATATATATATAATAAACCAAATAGACCATATATATATGAGAAGGGAAAGAGTGAAGAATCAAGCGTGTAAACAACATTTAGTGTATGTTTATTATTATTTTTTTTTACACTTTCGATTCAGTTACAATCAGTTTCACGCTCTTTCGCAGATAGTGTGTGTGCTTGCATGCATAGTTGCGTGCTCTTGTCGCGCGAATTTCCCGGTCATTTTTTTTCTTTTTCTGATTCTGTTTGCGCATAGATATACGTCTCCGCTTGTGCGCTGCGTGTAGTGTTTTTTTCTTTCGTTTGACGTTTTGTTGTGGCTGGTTTAGCAGAGAATTAATAGCAGGTTTGTGTTGTGTGTGTGTGTGTGTGTGTGTGTGTGGTGTCGCAGATTTGCAAAAAACGACCGGGCAATTCGAGCGAGACCGAGCAGACATCGCGGATTCGCTGTAGGTTTGTTAATTCGTGACTCGGCATCGACATATTTTCAAATTTTTCAGTAGACCACTTCACTTGCCACTGCATTTTTGCTTTCAATTTTCAATTTCACCTTCATTTCATTGGCATGCTCAGCAAATAATCGACGAGCCAATCGTCTTACTCGAATACGCGAAGCGCAAAAGAGAAAGCGAAAATGCAATCGAACAATTGAAGCGTTAACGCACGAAGATGCCCATCCCGCACAGTAAGTAGTGCTGTATTATCCAGTTAATCCCTCTTATTACACGCAGTACACATCGATGCAATCATGGCGCAAATTGATTTTCCCGTTACAACTGGGGCTACTTCTTGAATTTATATCTTTCGCCCGCCTCTATATAATATAATCGATTTATCTTAAAACGCAATTCAATAACAGTATAATAATAAATATATATATATTTATATGTATATGTATATGTATATGTATATGTATATGTATATGTATATGTATATGTATATAGTTAGTGATCTGTACAATAGGAATTACATATCGAAGACGGAAGATGAAATGCATCTGGACACGCTGATTATTTTAATTGTTTTTTTTTATTTTTATTTTTGCTTTTACAACATGCTTTATTATGCATTTTATTTTTATTTTTATCTTGTTTTGCTTTTCAAAAAGGAAACCGAAACTCGCTGGAAGTATTCGTCGTGTCGATCTACAGTTTGAATTCTTCATATATTTATTTTATGCTATATAGTTTTTACAACGCAAACGTATGTCGACTAACGTTACAAGTTTTTTTATAAAAAAATGTTGATGAACCATAGTTGAGAAAGTCTTATAACGCCTAGGTTCTCTTCTATCAATTTATATTTCCTCGATAATAAATATGCATATTATTGTATGTATGTATATAAGTACAACTGTCCTGCTCTGATATCGTATATAATGAACGAATATTTAACGTTTACTCGTATTAAAAATTACATCTACACTCAAGGATAGTAATCATATTATAGACTGGTGAACATTGGGAGGTATCTTATATACCTATCGCCATCGTTGATTATTTCATTTAATGTATTAAGTACAAGCGTGTCGAGAACAAATGACTGAGATACCTAATTGGGTCAAACATCAGAAACAAATCGGTGAGAACATCCTTCCAGCGTTTCTTTTCCTATACACTCTCGCATATACAGTTTGTCGCAAGCCTATATTATAGAACAGCCTGCAGCTCTGCACACATTTCTTCGTTTCTTCACATCAACAACGTATAAGTATCATCGTATATGCAACGATGTACATAATAATATATTATACGACTTGCATATCTCGCGAGATTCGTTGTATTATAAATACTCAATTATATTATAAATGAGCGCGTTTGCGATGATTTAAGCGTGTATTGTATAATATTTGCGTTTGAATGCAGTGTATAACAAAAGTTTATTTATTCTCTTGCATAAATATAAAGTGCATCTCTCTGTACAGGCATAATATCATCAAGAGCGAAAATGTTTGCCGGTGCATATACTGTCGTGGGCTAATTGCGTCGGTGAATGCGCTCGAATCATGTCACGCAATGAAAAAGACGCAGAAAATTATCCCTTCTGTCATCGTTCTATTTAGCAAAAATAAATCCTCTCTTCTTGTCTCTTTTTAGTATTGATTGTCCATTCCAAAAACTATATAGTCTCCCTCGTTCGAAATCAGGCGTTTCTCTCATAATGTCTGTATTATAATATAATACGTATAATATTCGCAAGGACGCGATAATGACGTCTTTAAGCGACGCGAAGTGTACGCGAAAATGCATTATAACCAGCGGAGCTCATAAGGAGGTCTCGTTCTATACCTGTATGCGCGTACACTGCACCGACGCAACTGCCGACGAGACTGCTTTATGCGAAATTCTGAAGGACGGAATGGCAGGAAAGGGGAGGAGCGCGATGAAAATAATGGGAACTCGCCGAGAGTAATAGAAGTGTAAGAGCTGGTATATATTTATATAATAGAGATAGTGAGTGAGAGAGAAAGAGAAAGAGAAAGAGAAAAGGAGATTTCATGAGATTTACAGTAACACGGCCATAGCTTTTCCGTTAGTTTTATTCTAACTATGCGATTGATTATTTCATTCGTTATCCTGCGCTATCGAGCTATTATTGTATTCTCTTTAATTCAACCGCGTGTCCCCGTTAACATTATCTTCATGTGCTCTTTATCGAAATCCCGTTTAATTTTCTCCGAGCTTTTGTGAAATATTTAAACGAGTATACAGGATTAACAAATCTAATCGTTTCACTGCATGTCAGAGTCGCTATATTTCCGAGGAAATTCTGTTTATATTAATCTGCGATGGTAGAATTGTTTGCTACACTCGGAAGTTCGTGTAAGCTAGTTTGATTTACAGGCTTTGAAATGTATAGAACTTGAGCACAGAATACTGCTTCAACGTTATTTTATTAGCCCGTTTTCTGACAGTTTTTATTTGCAGAGAGAGAGAGAGAGAGAGAGAGAGAGAGAGAGAGAGAGAGAGAGAGAGAGAGAGAGAGAGAGAGATTTTCGCGGAAACAAAAGTACTTAATAAAATGGAGAAAATATATATGCCTCGTATATACTTTTTTTTTTTATTAATAGTTTAGCTCTTTGTAGTTTCTCATACTGCGCGTCGTAAACATATCTATACAATAGTTATACACGAGCACTGCAAAGTAACATGGCGAAATGCATAGGTCTAATTTATTATACTCTGCAATTACAGTATACAAACAATTTCGTAAAATTTATGCTCGTTTCAAATTTTCATGAATATAATTAATTTATCATTTCATAACGTATATGCTGCACAATGATTGAGCGTTACAACCATAAATATATAGTATTTTCTTGTATATAATATATAATGATAGATCCATTCGACGATAAAATACAAAATCATCAACATTGCATAAATATATATTCAATCGTCGTTTTATTATTATGTTTTTCAAGTAAAGTTTATTGCTGCTGCACTTGTATAACATGTAATCATCTCTCACATATAACGTATCTATTAATTTGCGAATATTACACGGGCGTAATACAATATAATATTATTATGTAACAAGTCGATAGAACACGATTATTTACAGAAAAGTGAGAGCAACGCGTAAGTAGTAATCGTAAAACATGTATATCGTATATATCTATTCGTTTAATGTCGCATTAACGTATGTGTATGTGTTTTTGTCGTCTTGGACAGGATTTCAAATTTTGCCTCTATTTTATTCTTTTCGTGTCAGATGCAGAACGATTTAGAAGATAGTTTCTTCTTTGTTCCATTAATTTTATACTCATATCTATAACGTGATGATAAACAACAACAATTCCTTATATATACAAGTACAATAGTAGTAGTAGTTTCTTTTGTTTATTCGTTACACACTCATCTACGTAGGTTTAACGTCGATCTCTTGTATTCTCAGCTATCTAATAATAATAATAATATCGTTTAATTTCATCATCTTTTCGTGTCATTTTGACTTTTTTCGATACAAATCATGTTATATATGTATATGCGACAAAACACTTTTCCTTTTTCTCTACGACACCGGGACTTTCTAGATCCACTTATAATTTATTATTTAATACTTATGTATAGAGTATATCATATATTTCATTTTCTTCCTCTGTTATATTTATTTATATATTCATATAAGTATTCTATATCATTGTGTTTGTTTTTTAGGACAAGATTCAGGAAACGTACCTAAGGAACATACGTATATATTATAATTCATATACGTTTCAATGTTTAACGTACAAATCAACTATGCACATTCTACATTGACACGTCAAAACATCGATTGATTTTTCTCGTATCTCCAGAATCACGCGTCGATTTTATCGGCTTCCCTAGCTATCGATGCATATACTTATAATGCTTTTTTCTCTTCTCGTAACTCAATCCGTTACTTGTATTCAAACTGCGCGACTCATAGTACATAATTTATCTTTCTGAAAGGAATCTGATCTAAAGTTGTATAGGATCGCGTATTAGTTTTTTGGTTAATTTTATCAATCATTGTAGAATATAGCTTTTGTTTGGTATATAATAGCGAGCGCGTAGATAAGCGTTCGGAGGGGTAAAGTTGATATAGAAATAGTGAATACGTGGTATAAGAGTATGTATATTTGTAGATATATAGCTTTGTTTTTAGTTTGGTATTATAGTCGTTATATTCATAGATGCACGTTGTGCAACGAAAGAAAAGATCTGCAGTGGCCAGCCCCGGATATATTTGTTTTTATCGATTATTCAAGAGAATAGATCGAAAGACTGTCGTTTGTTCGATTAGAAAATTCGAAACAAGCTTATGCAGAAAGATGCATTTTTCGCTCTTTTTTGTCGCTATTAGAGATTTGTAGTAAATTGATCGAGTTTCTGTTTATTTCCAACGAATAGGTAGGTGTATATGTCGATAATATAATTATATAAATCCTAAAGAACATTGCGATTTAGGACAATATTCATCAATAATTTCTACGCACCTTAAAAAAGTTCTTCTCTGTAATAATATAATATATGATTCGTATATTTATAATATCTTTAAGAAAAGTTGTCAAGCACTTCAACGTCTGAACGCATAATTTTTTTTAGAATTTTGTCATTTTTCTGTTGAATTACATTGTTGCTCTTTCGGTAAACGTTTTAACGTTACACATACCTATGCAAATATGGATACATATATTCAAGGATATTACGATATTTTTTTATATCTTTCCCCCTCTATTTACTTGATATTTTTCAGCGCGAATATATAGCTTGGAGCTTGAAACTTTGTTTATGTCGAACGCGCACTACATTTTTTTTTTAAATTTTTCATGTATAGGTATAACGTGACACACGCATAACGAGAAAACATCTCGTTTCGGTATCTAATATAACTTACTTGGTAAAAGAGAAAAAGAATCGAGTAATTTGGTCCAAATCGCGACTGCTTTTAACTACGATTGGTCGTCAATACGTATATAAGTTAATAAATCGAATTTCGGATAATGGATAAATTGGAGTATCGAAGAAGAATCGAAATGTGTATAAGCAACAAAGTGTATAGACACATCATATATACGTCTTTTTCAGTCGTTTCGTCAAAAACTCTATCAGTATTTTGCTCCTAAAGTTCTGTGGTTTAATAAATTTTCCCGACGACTATTATACTGCACGGTAAAAAATTTCAACGTTTCATAATATTTAATATATATTACGACTATATACCTACGCCCGCGCCGCAGCCGGTGCGCTCTCGTTTTTTTCTCGTTTCGCGCGTCGGAGCACATATGCCGTGTGTTAAATTTAATTTGAAAGACACATTCGTTCAAAGACATAACGCGCGTAGTTTGTGCAGTTTGGAGCGAAACGGCGAAAAAATCGAGACTGCGGTACCGGCTGCGGTTTGTTTAAACTGCGTGTGTCTTTCCCGATAAATTGTAATTATTGCTTTGTCGTAAACTTGGACAATCACTGAGTTAATCGATTATTTGCCGTTTTCCCATGTATTGTTCTGCGTCGACGCGATCGTATTTTTTTGTCTGTTAGTTATATAGCTTAATCAGCGCAGCAGCTTCGTTATTGTTATGAATTATGTTTAGCCGTTCTCGGAATCTTTAATGAAATATTTTTAGCTTGCAATCGTGCAGAGCAATAATTATTCGAATAAATTCCTCAGCGAGAGGGATGCATAAATTTTCGCAGGAAATCCCACGTGAAGCGAGTATTTTCATTGAACGCTATGTGGAAAGTCTTGTTTTTCTTTTTTATCTCGTGTCTATCGCAACTGTAGGTATTCCTCAGTGTGTGTGTGTGTGAGATATCCTCTATTCCGCGCTCCTTTGGCATTGAAAAGTTTTTTAATCCACCTCGGGCGTGTGTGTATACGCTAAAAAACGCTATTGCACTGCGCGGCGCAAAGGCTGCGTGTTAAACTTGTTCTCTTTATCTACTGTGTGTACGTAAGACACGTATACGCGTGGTATATAACGCAAAAATCATATAAGAGACTTCGTAAACGCAGGCGAACGACTCGACGATCGCCGAGTCGCAGACTACGAAACTTTACGATTTAGTGTTCCTCGTCAACCTAAACGTGTCCTAGCGCGTTTTTTTCCTTAACGTCGGGTTATAAAGAAACTGATTTTTTATTTTTATTTTGCTATACGTGTCATGCACGTCCTTGGTCCGTTTTTTTTTAATCCTTCGTTGAAACAACCGTTCGATTGTGTTGTAATATATACTTTGGTATATAGTTTGACGCTTCTGTCTTTTGATAAAGAAGAAGAAGAAGAAGAAGAAGAAGAAGAAGAAGAAGAGAACTGGGGCTGGCCACGAGAAAACGGGGAGTTGACAGTCAAGTGTCTCTTAGTCGTCGAAATTTTACTACAAAATTTAGTAACTTCGTATATCAAACGAACGCACGATACAAGAGATGAAAAAAGTTTCGAGAGAAAAACTACTTCTGAATGTAAGTTTCTGAGATATCAAAGTCGAGCTCGTCTTACACGAATAGATCGAAATAAAAGAATATAGACATACTGCGCAATTGTCGAAACGTTTTTTTTCCTTCAAAATTGGCACTCGCTTTTTCGACGAGGCCTGAGATCATATTATTGTGACAATTCGAAGTATAGGAAGATTGGCAAAGGATTATTCTTATCGTTATGTGTATACAGTCACATTTTATCTACACACAGTTTTTTTCACTTTCTGCACTTGTTCCTCGAGCTATCTACATCGACGCTACTCTATATAGTAGGCATGTATATTGGAACGTTTCGGACGATGTACAATTGAATTACGATAAGTAAAATAATCTCCTTTTCTCAACGAGAACGTATAGGTGATACACGTAGAAGATTTGAACATTGAATCCGATTTTGGTAAAGTCGAAACGTGAGTCAAGTGTTGCTCGTATCAAATGTCACCATATAAAAGTTAACGAAAAAGGCCCGACTAAATAACTATTGAAAAATTTAGAAGTTTCACTTTCGACTTGTATAATAAATACATTATGTATATCATATACAGGTAAACATAGTTTACATCGACTAGATCAACACTTTTTGTTTACGTCAATAACTACACAGTAGAAACCGGTGTATACGCTAATATAGCTCAATACTTTTATGTTTCACCTTTCGCCCCTATCTCATCTTTAGTAGACAAATAAACTTCATGCATTTTGTTGGCTGCGTCGTCGCAAATCATAACGTCTTTTACTATTATTATTATTCTAAGTTTTTTATACACCGTCACATGCAGATGATCTACGACATCCTATTTTATATTCTCGTTACCATTATACACGCGGAAGGTCATACGCGCGCGACTGCGTTTTTTTCTTTTTTACGACACATCAGCTACGAAAACATTTTGTCCAGTGGGCTAAAAATATATCGTTAATCGATCGTGAACATTGAATAAAGAACACTTTTTTTCTCTATCGTAATTAGACTTTACATCTCGTTTATAATATACTCGTATCTACATATGATAACATTTACCGCGAAAGACGGATGTATAGAGACGAAGCCAAAGTGTATAATACTTTCAAACCGACTCCATCGATAGAACCGTTCGCGCACTACTTTCTCTGTGACGTATGCGTTGTCGCGACGACTCCGTCGAAAAACCGGTTCAAAAGCTCGGCCCGATCGATAATCCCCTTTCGCCTATTTTATCACACTTTCGACAGTGAATTAGTTTTACTCGTTATCCATTTATATTTATATGTATAGCAATAATAATTAGGTATTATTTCTTCCGCAAGTTCAGGCCTGATGGGTCGTATTTCGATTCTACTTGAGTTGAACAGCTCCGCTTTGTGTTTATCATTTTTCATCATATCGTCGACTTATTGGCTGCTTCTGCGCTGTTCGTCGCGTTACAAAGAAATAGAGATGATGCACGAACGTGTATGAGAAATCGCGCGTTTCCAGGGCATTTTCGTCGACGACCATTGTAATATACGTTGCGTCTCGTCGTTAGATTTGAGGTAGCGCTTTTGATTATCGATCAGCTATCGAATAACTGTGTGCTGTGTGTATTCTTGGTGCTGCACGGAAAATTATATTATGCTCGATCGTTCTATGTACTCGTTGATATACGTTATTTCCGTTTAAGCTATATATTTATCTATCGATACACTTGTTAGTTACGTAGGATTTGTCACTTTGTTTGTTAATTTCGACAAGGCGCAAATAGACCAACAACGAAAATCCCAGAAGGAAGGCGCGACCGTTTGTTATATACGGATTATCACTTCAACGCTTTGCTATCGAGTGTTTTTTCCTCGTTTTATTTATTTAGTTTTTTTTAACGCTTTTTCCCGTCTAATATTTAATCAGTATCCCGTCGCATTGATCCTTCGACTTCGTTTATCAAAAGTATCCGAAACTCGCCTCCGCAACGAATGCTGTATACCACCTACTTGTTGTTTAATATTCCTTCGCTTCGAAATTCGAGTAGAGCCAACGATCGAATCCGAAGAGCTTGAAAATTTCAAACGCACATGTGCCTCCACGAAGATAATCCAAAAGGTTAATTCCCCCAACTAATTGAAGCTCGATCAAAGCCGAGCAAATAATTACCCGCCACGAGAGCGAGTTTTTGCACTGTTTATTCAAAAGTTTTCGGCGGGAAAAACAAGCGAGAGGAGAAAATGATTGTTTGCTCTCGTCTGGACTGCACCGCAGCAAGCTGCGACCGAGTTTTTCCAGAGACGAGGCGAACTTTTCAAGTCGCGCAGAGAGAAATGTTTCATGAAACCAGGCTTATAGAGTGAGCCAAAGCCCGCGTATAGACACACGGCACAGAGAGGGAAATCATTATACAGCGATTTCGTGGAAAGGTACACAGAGACGCTGTTTGCGAAGAGCTGACCGTTTTCCCGGGATTATTTTTAAAGGATGACGAATACAGAGCTTTGGAACACTTAGAAAGTATATACGACCCGAAGAGATTATTTTTATCAATTTGGAAGAAACTGTCGATCTAATTTATCAGTGCGCTCAAGTAGCATAGCCTCGTTTATCTCCTTGAGTAGCGGACTCGTTCAGATCAGCTCTCTCATGGCGAAAAGATAGCCGCGTAATTTTTAACGGTCAAACTAGGCTAAAGCCCGAGTCTTATAAGATCGCCGGAGAGAGAAAGTCTCAAGAAGAACCTCTCATATAAGCGTCGCGTTAGGTCTTTACCAGAAATCCGGGTCATCGGTCAGTTGACCGCTTGGGACTTAGCAAAGACTCTATGATGGCGTAGCCGTATCTTTGTCGAGTAGAATTAACCTCTTGAACATATTTTTTTCGTGATATTTTTCTTCACATTTTTTTCACAAGTTAAATTTTTCGCTCTTCGGATACGACGACCAATTCGAATTGAGACGAGAGTGAGAGAAATCGGGGAAAAGAATTCCAACTTGCAGAAATGGGAACCTCTGAAAAGTCGATTTCGGAAATGAACGGAGAACCGTCGGGCAATTAGACGAGCTATCTCTAGAGTCCTCCTTAATTGAAACGGATTTTATCGCGCACTCTCGAGTGACGCTTGATTAAACGCCGGATTTATAAATACAAGTTACAGGTGCGCTGACATAATAATTTTCCCGCAAAAGCAACTAAAAATCAACGAACGTTGACGAGAAAAAAGTGCAACGACACGTGTGCGTTAGCGCAGCAATTTCACCGCGAGGCGATCGATCGCGCGAAACGTCCAAGCGTGCAATGACGGACCGTTTGTGGCGGACGTGAAAAAAGCCAGCCGCGGGACATTTTTGACGCTCGGCAGATCGCCGCGCGGATAACAAACACCGTTCTGAAGCATCAGCACTGAAAGTTAACGCTTCGCGGACGTAATGACGCGCGATTGAACAAAAATGAGAGTTCGCCGATAGCAGCCGCGAGTGCTGTTGTTGTTTGTCGAGATAGATAATTCCAAAATAAAAATTTTGGAGAAGCGTGCTATGCTATTCGATTAGAAATAAAGTTGTTCGATCGAGCGAATCGGATTTTCCGTTATGTGCCGCAGCGGAGAAAAAGCTTTAACAAGATCAGCCGGAGCTTTACGCAACGCATACGAAAATTCCTCTTCCTGACTTTTTTTCTAGGCCACGCTGTGTACGTTTGCAAATTTTTCACAGAACGAACTTGTTTCGCGTCGTCTTTTTTCGCAACTGCAGCGAGCCGTGATGAAACTGCGCGATTCGTTGTATACGTATATGAATGTGCACAGTGCACACAGACGAGCGCACTTGATTTTATTTCTCTGTTTAAGGAGGACTGTAGAGTCATCGTCGTTTTTCTCTTAGTGTATGTGTGTGTGTGTGTGTGTGTGTGTGTGTGTACAACGTACAACGTGTCTGTGCTTTTCGCTGCCTTCGGATGCTCCGTTGCTCATAAGTATTGCAGGGGGAGAATCGGTTATCGAATTTACGATGCATGCGTTGCTGCGTCTCCTTTGTCCGCGGATGCACGAATCCACTTTGAATGATTTGAATGTTTCCGCGCGCTGTTCTATTGCTTTTTATATTTTTACACTGGCTGGCTTTGAGTCGCATTGTTAAAATCTTTTATGCTCGTCTGTCACGTCTGTTAAATGTCGCGGTCGTACGTTAGAGGGTTGTTACACTGAGAAAAGAGGTTATTTGAAGTAAGAGAAATCTGTTTGATTCAAATAGAAAATCCGTTTGTCTTTATTAACAATATCCACTTACAGGAAACAAATTTATACTTGAGACAAGCAGAATTTTGTTTGAAGAAAAACTATTTCATTTAGAATATCTATATTTTATTTTCAAAAATAGCTACAAGATTATCATAATTTTGATGGAAATTGAATTCTACTTGGGGCAAGAATATTTATACTTGCTGCAAACGGATGGACCTGAAGCGGAATCTGGTACTTGCCGCAAGTATCCTCTTTTGTCAGTGTATATCGCTCCGAGTGCTGCGGTTAATAGTAGTGCCGTTTTTTTAAAGATTGTTTTGCCCTCTTTTTTACAAGTTTTAGTAGATGATTAGATTGTAATTAATCGTAAGAATAATATATTGATTGTTTTTATTGGGAATTAATATGAACACATTAAAGGTATTACATTAAGTTGGATTAAATTATTAAGTTTGAAATGCAATCGAATTTAGAATTTTCTTTTTACTTCAATTACAACTCGCATTGGTCACTCAATCGCATATAATCGCTAACAATTTTGATTCACAAAATATTATAATTAGATTTTTATCATGATTTTCAATCGTCCCCCTTTGGTGCAAGATGTTCAAACATGTCATAGCTATACTGATAAAATCATATAGTTAACATAATTTTGGTCTACATCGTAAACTAATGGCTGAACCAGCGTGCGAAGGAACCAGCCTAAAACAATTACTCCTGGAATAATGAAAACAACGTTGTACGATCATTCGATAAAAAATCGCAATTAAAAATATTAAGTACTGTCGCAGTAAACATTAAGTAACTAGTGTAAAAAGATCATCAACAAAAACAATATCAAAGCATTCATCTACGTCCTAAGACCAGGCAATAATTTTTAAGCGTCAAGTTTCTCCGCTACGCCGATCTGTCCAGCCGAATGTATACGACGGTTTTCGTACACTACACACAGTTAAAATAGGTCATTGTGTTTTATACAAAATTATATAGTTCATTATATATCGAATCTCCGATGGGAAGGAACAGCGATGTGGTTTATCGCGCTAATAAAATATTGCACATCGTCATTACATAGAAACCAGTACCAATCATCGTCACCCCATCTCCTCTCTGTCCCCTCAAACTTTCTTTTAACGAAGTACCCTAACTTTATATGTATACATATATTTTTTTCGCTTATATCTCATCCTTAGAATTTAAACTCGTTAATAATCTCAATAACATAACGTCCGGATTCGCTCGTCGACTGTTTCCAGGCTCGAGTCTTCTTCTCTCGAGCCTCGCTCGCAGTAGTTCATCAATTTTTTTCTACATTAAGGCAGATCCCGTAATTTTTTTCTTCTTATTTCACTTATGGTCGCTCCGTAGGTTGCGCATATTTTACTTCCATCAACACGCACTCGTTGATTCGCTCACAGCATGCACGTCTTCTTCTCACTCAATAATATTACTTTAGTTTTTATTTCTTTTAACGTTAGCTTAAGTACCGTCAGACCCTCATTACTTCGACCGCACTGAATTGTCCGTAAAAATGCTCACTTTGCTGATCTGCAACAAAAACAAAATAGTTCCACGATGATCGATCAACTCTTTTTTCGCAGTAGAAATCGCGACGATTCAGCACTGAGTCGGTATGTATATTATACCTATACACTACGTTACGCGATCCCACCGACCAAGTAGTATCGATCGAGCTATGTCAGACGCGACTCGCCTGCGTCATCGGCATCCACAATTAGGACGTTTTTTTTTCGCGAGCAGATGTTGGAAAAGTAGTCGCCTCGCGGGCAGATCAATGCACTATTATTACTCAGACATTGCAGCGGTGCACGCGCGCGCGTCCACATGAATAACCCGAACCGTGAACTAATAAAAATTTCAATCCCACTCGGCCGATCGCGCCAACAATAGCCTGAGATTAAAAAAAGAAGACTGAACTGATACTCACCGAAAAAACTGCTCGTCGAGCTCACGTGTAATCGAACTAATAATGCATATGCACGTGAGTGTGTGTATATTTATAGATATCCTGATGAGTCGTATATAGAGAGAAAGAGCTGGGCGGTGATGATAGCGGGAGTAGATAGGCCTGAACATGTATGTCTATGTATATGTACGTGTGAATATATATATATATATATATATATATATATATATATATATATATATATATATAGACGTATGTGGGTGAGTCGATGCTTCGTGGCTTAGAAGCCCTGGATGACGCCGTAGGCCTCGAGGGTCGACATTATCAGGTAGAACAGCCAGAGCGAGAAGAGGAATACGGAAGTGACGACCTTAGGGACGAAGGGTCCACCAAGTTCGCCTCCGATCGCCTTCGATCGCCTCACCATCAGCACCACGATCACTAGACACGCCTCCGTGCAGAACAGCGTCACCGAAAAGGCCAAGCTGAAAAGAGAAATTGAAAAGCATATGACGTTAAATTAATAAAAAATAACATATAAAGGTAGGCATCCTGGAATAAATTGAGTTTTTTTAATAAATCTCGTTTGACGCAACTTTCATCAAAGCTAAAATTCTCTCTCAGCCGGTATTAATAAAGCTCTGATGTAAATTCCGTGAGCTTTCCGAAATTCACGACGTCACCCCGCCCAGCTATACTATCACACGGCTTCGTTTCCGTAGACTCGACGAAATTGATAAAGGCCGACGCCATCTGGCCGGGGCCCGCACGTTGCAACGATAACTCGCTCCCCCTATGTGTGTGTGTGTGTGTGTGTGTGTGTGTGTGTGTATATATGCTGCATTCTTCCGCGGCGGCGGAATTCAAATTCCGAGTCACCCCCGTGGCGAATAATAATATCCTCCGGTGCGGCATCCGCGCGCTTTCTTTGAAAGACGCGTCTCTATACGTGTGTGCGCGTGCACGTGAGAAAGTTTCCTTCCGTCTTTTATCACATTATTTTTGAACTACCAAATATGAAAAGTTAATCGCGGAAACTTTGTCACCGCTCGCGGCGTAAGTGCAGTTAGCGGAGCGACGCTCATCCGAAAAATGTTCGTTATAACTGTATATCGTCTGTGTAGTCGCAAACTCGCGGGAAGGAGCTTGCGAAATTTACACACCGCGAGTGCATACATCAGCGATTCTCCGCGCGTGCTTGTGACGCAAAGTTTTGACGCGACGAGTTATGAATTGCTCCCAGATGCTTTTGCCGAGAGAAAAAGGTAAGGGCGGTGTGGGTGTGGCGAGTCGGAGGTTCTCTTGTGAGAGAACTGAGACGTTGGGGCCAAGGTAAACACTTGGTTTATTAATTTATTAATTAGAAGCACATATTCATTTTCATATGATTTCGAGAGAAATCGAGAGCTTCGCCGCCGATAACCCGCCAAAAACACAACGGCTCGACTTTCCACACAAACCGAAATCCGATATTAACGAGCTTTTCCGCCTTTCCGCCAAGCCATATATATATATATATAGGGTTAATTCGAAAATTTCGCGCTCTAATTAACTCCCCTTTCCAGAGGCGTATTAAATTCGATTCGAAGCTAGCAGTTTTTAAAAGCACAAGCACTGGAGAATAAATTCTCAAAATCGCGATTAATCCGAATTAAAACCCGATCAGACCGAAGTGTTCAATCCAGCCCGAGTCTGTATCGCGCTCGAATATTCCACGTCAACGCACTCTCACTGACTTGTATACAGCTACGAGTCGCATGCATTTATGCGTGGAGGGTTGAAGAGTCGAAGGCGCCGAGGTTCGTGTAAAAAAGAGAGTGGAATCTATACGGGAGTCTCGCGATAAGCCGGAAATCGATATTCGTTTGAGAGGATACAGCGCGACTGCTTTTTCGGAAAGTGCCTATACTCTCGACTCTTTTTAGGGACCCGCGACTGTATATAATGTATTATGCAGCGCGGCTTTTCGCAACTTTGGACTTGCGCGTTTGTAATCGTTTGAGAAGGAGCTTTCGCGCTCTGATGGCCGTTTGATCTGTTCTGCTTTCCATTTGATTGTTTATTCTAGTTAGTTTAAAAACTCTATATTCACCGAGAGCTCCTCTCGCTCTCTCAAAAACCACCAGCCCGTGAAATACCGCAGAGCGTTAAAGTCAGGGATTTTTAATTCCCCGACGTGCAATTACCCTTTAACGACGACGTCACTCTCCTCTCCGAGAGCCCATATAACAACGCGGATTCGTCTTTAGAGAGACGCGCCGAAGATGGAAAACACCTTGCGCTCGTCGACTACTATACTACTTCGAGAGAACGCAAGAGAGAGAGAGAGAGAGAGAGATAGCGAGAGACTGGAGTAATTTCCGGCTCTAGTGCAGCCCGACTCGCCTCCATGCAGACTCTAGGGCAGGAAATTAAGAAATTAAACGACTCTCGCTAGCTCTCCTTACTTTTATGACGCGAAATTTCCCCTTATTCTCAATTTCCGCGCTCGAGAGGGATATCCCGCTGCCACTTTTTTCAAACAATTGAAATACTGTATATAGCGAAACCTTTTATCATCATTTGTTTTTTCTATTTGACATGTGCAACGATTCTAGAATAACACGAAACCGGAGACTAGCACGAACTGATTGTTTGGGCGAACGAAAATCAAAATAAAAAATGAAACGCGCGGAGCAGTTTGCAACCAGCAGGCTCTGGCAATTGGCTCTTTTATAGATATATACGGTTTGTGTGTTTACATAATACTCGGAGCTGGAACTCGCGCTGCAAATACTGACCGAATCTCTGAGAAGGTATATATAAGTGTAGAAATAGAAGAAACTTTTGAGAAGCCGTAATAGCTCTGCAAATAGACAGTACCGCACAAACTCGACGTGATTATACCAAACTCGATGAATGAATTTTCGAGAGCAGTACTTAACCGTGCTTCGTCAACAAGTTCTGATTAGCTAGGCGCACTCTATGGATCGAACTTTTTCAATCGAAAAATGAAAAGCCGTCATGAGCCGTCACTATACCTGATTTTCGATTCTCGCGTAATGACATAACTCTCGCCATATACATAAACCGATTTTTACCCCTGCCAGAAATTTCCATACCGACATACAAACTAAAAGCATTCTCCCCGGCAGCAATTTCCCGTACTAAAAGCAAAGGAGACACGGCGGAACGTGTTTTCCAGCCGCGGCTTTCAAGTCTTCAATAATTAGGCGAGAGTTGTGCCGCTATATATGGCGCGACTCTCATTATTGATAGATTCTGCAGCAGCAGCTCTCTCGGCCGTTGTTGTTGTCGGGCGCTTCGGAAAATTGCCGATATTCTCGCTTTTGACTAAGTGGACACGCTTGCATTGTTCAAGAATATACAGCCCTGTATATCCTGTGTATACAGGTGAATTTTTCACCCTATGTGGTTCGGACGATATAGGATTTTCACACGAGGGAATGGAATTCCCTAAGCCGATATATCGGTTGAATTCGCGGTAAACCAAACAAGAGAATTGATCGACTGCAGGCCTCGGGCTAAGGCCGCAGTGCATATACCGCGCGCATACTTTTTCGTCGAGGATGAAGAACCAGACGCTGTATCTTTGGCAGTCGGGATAAGTTTCCCGTAAACAAGATCGCGGATATTGGGGTCGACGCTGCTGGCTTCGTAGAAAACTTACGAGCTTGCGAGCTTGCGCTCAGTTTGAATTCGCGTCGCGTGAATACGCTTCGAGCGGATTATCGGAGATGATTTCGACGAAAAAGTTATAGGATCTTTACTAGTCGTTGAATCAGCGGATAATTTGCGAGAGATATTCAGTTGGAAGATGTGCGATCATTTCGAGCTTTCATTCGAAAAATTGAAAGAAGTTCTATCTTTTTCAAAAAAGAAGCAGAAAAGTCGAGTTTTCAGAAACTTCAAGCGGCCAATCAAAAGTTCACACAGCCGCGGATAGGAGCTGGCTAATTAAGCAAATTGGATTCCTCGAATTTTTCTCTCAAAACTTTCTTCCTTCAAATTGTCGATGAAAATTCAATTTTCTAGAAATTCGCTCGAAATACGCTCGAAATACGCTCGATTCTCCCGCCATATAGTATGTTCAATAAACATTTTCTAAACAGTTCACTCACCTGCCGGGCTCGACTTCGAACTTGGTGCCATTGAAGGCGTGGTAGATGGCGGCAATGCTCCACGCGATGCCGATTCCCAGGAAGACATTTACCGCGTTACTTCCGGTCACGTTGCCCACGCTTGCATCCGCGTACTTGTCCTGGCAAGCGGCCACCTTGCTCGCGAACGTGTCTGCAATAAATCGTTTGCAATCAGCTGTGAGCACATATTTCGCTATCGCGTCCTCCTGTATATTTATACCTATACCTATACCTTTTTTTTTGCCGTAGCGATATTTCATACGCAACGACTCTGTCATCGGCGAATGAATTTCGCTGAAACTCGAGGGCTAATGACGTGATTTCGACACGGAGTTGATTACGCGCTCGATCGCACAGCAAAGAGCGAGTCGATGCGTGTGATGGGACTATTTGTCTCTTGATACATTTACCCGTCGATTTTGCGTATAACAGTGTGTGCGCACGCATGCGTTTATCCAGCTTATCATGTAGCGGGTACGATACTTAACTACCTTTAGAAAAAAAAATCTCTTCTCGTGCAATTCTCCCAGAAGCATCGTGTTAGTCGCCCTGTGCATCGGTGCCGCCGGACGTATAGCACGGATAAACCGTCGCTTGGGACACGAGTCGCTCCGCGTCTGATACGCCAGTAGTGTATATATCTACTATACTCCGGCCGACGGGAGTAAGAGAGGGATGGAAAACCGACGCGATTAACCTCGTTTTCGCTCGGTGCCTCCGCTTTTTTTGCTATACCTACGACGAGCTTCGGTCGTCGCTGGAATTGGCGTTATTGCACATGCGATAGAATTTTTTTTCTCTCCACGCTGCGCACACGCGTATCAGACGTTTTTGGCAAGAGCCGTAACGACGTATTGATTTTTCAGATTTATTTTCATCGACGTTGCAGTTTTATAATAAAACGATAGAGTATCCCATTTCTTGGAGAAAACAATTTCGACTCCTATACCCTAAATTCATCCCCCTCAGAAAAAAATTCACGTCGGTTTCCCTATCATATCCCGGCGACTCAGCAATGAAATTCAACCTAGCTAGCAATCGGAAAACTCCTTCCTCTAATCTACCCTGACATCCACATCCATACACACGTGCGGGCAGAGAGCCTATATATAACCTCTTTGCATACATGCGCGCGAGCCAAGAGAAAGAGAGATAGAGCCGCAGATTTAGGTAGGTATCGGTTTTCGGTTTCAAAAGCCGCTTACCCCCGGGGGTCCGGATTACCGCAAAGGCATCCGGTGTACGAAGCTCTCTCCCTCCCTCTCTCTCTCTCTCTCTCTCTCTCTCTCTCTCTCTCTCTCTCTCTCTCTCTC
>CM053172.1:43866167-43901211 GCA_012977825.3 Pteromalus puparum
CTCTCTCTCTCCCTCCCTCTCTCTCTCTCTCTCTCTCTCTCTCTCTCTCTCTCTCTCTCTCTCTCTCTCTCTCTCTCGCTGTGCCGACAGTTTATTGAAAAGAAACGGGGGCGACGCAACAGCTCGACGTGACGAGCAGACGTTTCGCTTTCTTCTTCTCTCGGTAGACTGCTGCTCAACTTTTTTTTCTGAGAGGATTTTTGCCTGTAGTTTGTTTGCTCCGGTGAGCGACGTATGTTTGGAGGAAGAGTTGTCTTTGTGATTGTCAGATGTGTGTTGATTCATTGATAAACTATGAGCGTCAATCGCAGTAATTTGCAGTTACGAAAAGTCAATGGTGAGAGAAGCGATCGTAAATTTTGAAATCAAATAGAAAGAGTTAAAGGTCCAACTCCGAATTTCTTAGATTTACCGGAGAAATGATCTATATATCGAAAAGAATAAGTCTGGAACCGGTCAAAAGGACAATTTGTCGGACCCTTTTTGAGTAACGCGTATCTTTCCAGATAGAAATTGTTCACAAAGGAATCCTTTCAACGAATCGTTTCCAATTTTCCATGACTACATTCGATTCTATTTTTCTTTGCAAAAATAAAAACGAAAAATTTCCCTCTACCCTCGTATCCGCAGATTTTGATCAATCGAGCCAACCAAAACTCCGCTACACAGCTTCACATGCCACTTTCTAAATGAAAAACGTTCCATATACTGTTATTTTTCTCTATCGCATACACTATAAAAATGACCTATAAAACCACGCCCAGAAATCCACTCGAAAATTCAAACCTTCCCAGCTCAGCCATTAGCCAGCACCTTCNTTCAAACCTTCCCAGCTCAGCCATTAGCCAGCACCTTCCTCTCTCTCTCTCTCTCTCTCTCTCTCTCTCTCTCTCTCACTCCTTCTTGCCATTCTGCACACCCGGGGGGTCTGAAAAGTGCAGCAGCACCGCATACCATAGTTCCGCTCCCCGGAGCTTTCCCAAAACGCGTTGCTTATACACTAGATGGCAACGCGCGAAAATTCCTAGAGAGAGAGACAGAAAAGATAAGAGATCCCTGGCGTGATTCACACAGCTCACGAGGATTAAGCCGACGGAGCAACTTTTGTGTGCAGCTCAAGCCCGCGCATAAATATTTATATAATATGCAGTTGCGAATTTTATACGAGAGTCGAGATGCTTCCATTGTCCGTCAAGCCCGTGGATTTCGGTATATACAACCTCGCGCGTGATTGTTTCAACTCGGGATTACACGAGGATGTTTGATCTCGAAATAAAAACTTATGTGTATTATACACAAGGGGATTTCGCGTTGATCGGATACGACGCAGCCGGAGATTTTTCAGAGAAGGCAAATTGCGTCGTAAGCTCGTACAATATCGCGCGGCAATTTTTTACCGATATATATATATATATATATATATATACATTGCACACAACGCTCGTATTCTGCATACCAAATTCCATGGTAATACCGGCGCAGATGAAATTAATGACGCCTGCAGCGTTCTGAAGGCAAGAAAATGCGAAACTCGCTATACACGGGAGAAAAATGACGCTCGAAATTGGAAATTTTTAAAAATTCCGCAACTTTCAAAAAAATCTATTCGTGAATAACTCTCTCTCTCTCTCTCTCTCTCTCTCTCTCTCCCTCTCTCTGGCGGTCGGAGCTTAATTAATTCACAGGCATTAGAGCTACTCGTGTGCATTAGTAACGAGCTCGGCGCCGAATGAGCCATATATTTACGAGGGATTTCAATAACTCCCGTCGGCGCGCACTCGATGGATAATGGAAATGGGAAAGTCTGGTTCCGCGGCTGCGTGTACATTACGCGCGACGAGTATGTGTATGCGTAATACCTTAAAAGCGAGAATCGCGACCAGTGACGTTTTTGTTAATCGTTCGAACGAAATTGCATACGGCTGATCGCCCGTTCAATTTTGTTCGTATATATTTTTTGATCGAAAGGTCGATTTAATCAAATCGCGATATACCGGAATCGTTATGCTCGCGGCTCGATGTATGTCAATTATAATTAATCGAAAATAGGTCAGTTTGCTGCATCTTGTTCACGCAATGAATGATAGCACCTAATGAATAGCTCAAATCGATCGTGAATAATGGAAATAGTTGAACCCGCGTCGAAATTTCTAGCGTCCCGTTGTCATTTCCACGTGCACTTTCGGATAATTGACTGCGCGCGAATCGTTATATCGTCGTTTGTTTCGAAAATCCGATATGGTTTTTGCAGGAAAAAAAAGAAGATGGAACATATCTATAAGCAAAGCGACTTTATGACGGGTTTATCGTCGAAAATTTTGATTTATGTTGTAGAAGACGGGAGAAAAGTTTTTGATTTTTATTCGTACACACGCGAGCATTCGAGATTCCGGATGACAATGCTTTTACAGCCACATGAATGTCGTAAATACATTTATGCATTGCGAGAAGCTACGGGGAAAGATTTATGCGAGTGTACGGAATTTTTTACTTTTGGAAATAAAACATTGTTGGTACAGCGCGTCGACATTCGCGATACAACAACAAACAAGAACGTTTCCTCTACACGAAGTCTCTTGAATTTCTAAACTCGCATGAATTATCATATTTTGAATTTATTAACGGCAGGGGGTTTCCGGCTCTTTTGTCCCAACCTGATTACACGCCGAGTAATAAATTAAATGAATATCACAAGAAAAATGTAAAATCATAACACTCACCCCTTAATATAATAAATACAGATCAGCGTTAGTTTCATGACCGAAAATCTCGATTCGCGCTTGAACTCCCAAATTATTCATATAACAAGCGCGAATCTCCAGAAAAAAAGAGAGAGAATAAGCCGCCAGTAGAGAAACTCCGTAGTTCTTCCGTTTACACAGCGCATGTCTATACCCTAAAGCGGGCCGACCTACACATAACTTCTCTCTGTCCTCAAATTCATTACAGACTCGTCTTCTCGCGACTATATCTGAATATTTATGCGCATCGAAAAGTCGCGACGTTGTTTAATATTTTCCGGTCCGTAAAACCATCGGCCTCTGGGTTACGGATACTTATATACCTTCTTGGCTGCTGCAACTGTGCGCGAAATTAAATCGCATCGAATTGACCTGGTTCTATGCACTCTCGATTAAATTCGCGAGTCGTTGTATGTATAGTTGTTTGTCTGGCCGCGCGAGAGAGAATTTTTCAATTATGCGTATGCGCAGCCTATTTCGCCGGGGCGGGAAAATAATATCCTATAGTAGGAATAATGATAAGGCTTCGCTTTGAAGTGGAGTGTCAAAAATATTCCAATGCGGTTTGAATAAAGATTGTATAGGCGCAGTTTCGTATACAGTTTTTAGATGTGACCCGATTTCCGAATGATGTTTATCAGCGTATACGTATGACATCTGCGATATCGACATACGCTAGGTGTACATATCGAACATTTTTAATTACAACATCGCGGCCTGTTCGAAGAATAAAGCTCGGATAGATCGATGCATCGAAATGAAATTTTCCGCCCGAGAGCAGTCGATTAAAATCAACGTCTTTCACTAATCCCTGCACGTCTATATCTATATACACAGCTTTTTACACGCTTTGGACGCTTTATAACGGTCGCCGCGGCTGATGCCGAGCCCGTGAATCTCCGGCCGTTAATTATGTTCGGCAAAAGTCGTATAACGAGCTGTATAGACATAAATCCGCGGCCGATAAAATCGCAATATAGCAGGAAATCGATGTGTCGTATAAACGCGCAGTAGTCCTGCTCCGAGAGCCACAACCGAGAGCACACGTGTGTGTGCGCATCGTTCTACTTACTTGCAGGAAATACCCGGATTATATATTAAATAGTTGCTCGCATTCGATGCTCAACCCCCGTGAGTTACCATAGATAACGACATTTATTTAATTAAGTATAGCAACTCGACGCGTATTCTGGTCGTACTCTTGAACTTTATTCAATGCGTAAACACCAAATCAAAAAATCTCATCTTCCTCGCTCGTGCTGTCTCAACACGCACACACACACACACACACACACACACACACACACACGCGCGCACACACACACAAATTGAATTTCCCGCGCTCGCGCAAGCCGGAAGACGTTTCATTATTTTTCTCTCGCCTCGGGATGATCCTTCCCCCAAGCTCGTCCGTCGCAACCTTGACCTCCTGTCTCTATCTCTCTCTTCCTCTCGCAGTCTCCCGCTTAATTTATTAACCCCTTAACCCGGTTTTCGCCAATTCACACACGAGCGGACCCATTCGTACACTATAGGTTCGAACGCGACTAAAAAGCAGAGAATCGTCCTATATAGAGTATACGAGCAGAGAGACACCCCCGCCGATAACACGCTGGCGCAGACCATTCAGCTTTGCTCTCTCGCTCTCCCCATTGTTTCCGAAACAATGCGCGAATATAATCAATTATCAGCGCCCTCTCTCTCTCTCTCTCTCTCTCTCTTCATCGTCCTCTTCGATGTCCCTTTTCTTCATTGTGCGCCAGCCGGCGATCTTTTTACGCGCGCTCATATTGTCGTGGAATCGATCGTCGGCAGATGATGAAAGACGAGGAGGAGAATTCCCTTTTTTTTTCTATAATATCTACTCGCGCGACGCTTTCTTCGGACTGTATATTCTCGGGGGATCATTATATGTTTAAACTGGTTAAATATTATTGCTGCCGAGTGCGTTTAAAGCTTTCCAAGCACTTCGATGAGAATTCCATTGGATTCTATGTATGCAGATACTGCATAGGAGCTTATAGAAACTCCGTCGACGATTATTTATTCAAAAATAAAAGCGCTTTACTAGCCCGTACGATTAAAGAGCGCTTGCTTCGAAGTCGTTTTAATCGAGTATGCATCGAGTGTATAGCATACCTACAGTTTCGAGTTTACCGACCTCGAACTCCTTTGATATCGTATATACCCCCAGCAATAGCTCTCGCTCGAAAATTCTCTTTTCGCGTCTCGCAAGCTCCTCGCGCAAATTGCACAAAATCCAAAGGGCCGAGTGTTGGAATTGCTAGTTTTTAAGTTTCAAAAACAAATCCTAAACAGATGTAGAAAGCACACGCGTTGTACATGTGTATTTACGTTACATCGCAGAGACGAGGGCGATCGCGCAATTAAGCTCAAGGTTTCTCGGGGGTGCATAAACCTCGAAATATCTGTATCTATGTTTGAGAGAACAAAAGAGAGAAAGTATGCATCATATGCGTATAATACTCACCGGGTATACTGGTGCCAAGCGCGACGAACATAATGGCCGTGACGGAGTCCTTGATGCCCAGCGTACAGCCGAAATAGGAGGCGACGTCGCCGATCACGGCCGTCACCACACCGATGCCGAAGATGCTGACAACGAAGCAGAGGTAGCCCCCGGCGATGTCTGTAACACATATGCAGGCGTCTCCGGTTAATCGTCGGCTTAATAATACATCGATTTATAGTGCAGCTGCGGAGCTAGGGACCACTTGACACGCGCCCAGGTGCACTCCTGGAGATTACACGCGAGTGCTATGCACTCGTTGGGTTATAATGGTCTGTTAAACACTCGGCGTTTATCTCGGCGTTTATACAATATTTACGATTTTCCGATTAATATATTCCCAAAGTTAATCGCTACCAGCAAGCGCTGCCGCCCCGACCTTCAAAATCCAAGCGGCGCGAGAACCTTTCGAAAAAAAAACGCACGTGGCGTGACTCATGCTCTGCTCCGTGTATCGACGGATTATAATCGCATGCCCGAGACCTTTTTTCGCTTTTCGTATGTGCATAATCGAGGAAAACGTGATATCAGCTTGTAGTAGAAAAAAGGTAAGGTTCGTATCTGGGAGAACCTATACTTTTTTCTTTCAAAATCTAAGCGCTTCCGATCGATTTTAATTTAAAAAAGGCAGTCTTTGTCTCGTCTTGAAGATGATCCGTAAATTTCCATGAATTAATCTCTGATCATCGGAAAGGAGACTTTTCGTATATAAAACCTCGCAAGACCAGGGATTTTCATCAGTTCCAATTCACTCTTCAAACGTAAACACACGGCGAAGCACATCACCACGAGCAGAAAAATGGCTTCCTTCAAGTGTCTTCTTTCTCTGATCGCCTGCGTGCTGTTCGTGCTCATAAGCACGGCATCGGCGGCTAGTCCTCGTCCACGTATTATATCATTACGTCCTCTCATTCGAACACGATGTAGAGAACGAAATTAAATTAAATCAAAGCTATATAGGTTCACTGAAATCATAACGATAACGCTATCGATTCTGTCTGACACGCAGTGTTCGGAAACCCCTTTGGTCCAGTGACCGGCTCGATGAGCAGCAGCAGCTCTAGCGCTCACTCGGAGAGCAGCTCCAAGACCCTGGCCGGCAACCTTGGTATCCCTGTCATCGGACCGGTCGCCTCTCTCGGATACACCGAGAGCCACGCTCAAGCTCAAGCTCAAACCGTCACCCAGGGTTGATCATCGTTTTTGTGCTTTATCCTTAGTTTGTATATGGGTGATTCTGCCGTAACTGCCTCAAAACGGGCACACAAATGTTCTATACTAAAATCGACTATTTTTAACTTGCCGGACGGTCATTCTAACTGGAATTACATACAAAACAAGTCCCTAAAGCTAAACCACAACATATTACTTTTATAACAAGTTATGTGAAGAATCCATATTTGACTAGGTTACGGAACTGACATTTTTGTAATTCGCGCTACTAAAACTCCAGTAAATTTTAATTTAACTTGGTAAAAAAAAATTAAATCGTCTAAGATATATATATCTATCTATCTATATGTATATGTATATTCACTCAATATTTGACAGCCTGTTCGTTTATTCACGAAGATCGCAATATCGTTAAATGACGAATTATTTAAAAAAAATTAGACTCTTATTAGACGTTTCCTTGTAACTGGAGCCATTTAAATACTAAAAAAGCAATGATTAGGACATTATTAATGTATTAATGATACTTACTGTATTATGTGTTACGGAACTGACGGTTACGGAATTGACATTTAGGCGTTTATCAGCTCGCATAGCCTAGCGTAATTATAAACAATTCTTTGCACATATATTCGAAAATACTTACTATTTACTCGAGAAAAACGCCCTATATGTTTAAATACATTGTTGCTAAGTAGTAGTTTACTAGCGTTACGGAACTGACAGGTTGTGCTTTTTTTCGAAATTTCTGATGAAAAATCAGCTCTCACTTCCACAATTTTGAATTTTGGAACCATGCTACGGTTGGATTTCATAAATAGTAGTATATAGTTTGAAATTCTACCGATAGGCGGCGCTATATGACACACTAGAACGCTTTTAACATAAGGTAATGTAGAGGGTACCTTATTTTAATGCAAAAACGGGCGTCAAAGAGTAAGCGCCCAGCTTTAATATTAAATAATTAATTTTAATCCCAAAACCATGAAAAATACATTGTAATAGGTCTATACTTCATACTATATATGATGGAATTTTTTTTACATGTCGTACTTTTATCTGCATCGACCTTTTAGATTGAAATCCGTGTTGGAGACAGGTTACGGAACTGACATTTGAGGCCTATTATATTGCGTAGTTTTAAATGTAAGCCTGCATACTCGGTTTTAACTATTGGTAAATATAGTTAGTTATGCCAGACATACATAAAACCGCTTGTGCGATTTTTTTTCAAATGTGTAAACGCCTGGGAAGCAGGCGCGCAAAATGAGCCAGTTACGGCAGAATCACCCATATGTGTTTAGTTTTATTTTGTAGTAAGTCTTTTTTCTCTGTCCTGGAAATAGATGTTTTAGCTTCGCATTTTAAATCTTTGTTCTTATTTGAATATATTTTATTCTATACCGATGGAAATGAATTGAACCCTCTTGTTTTACCGGCACGTTTTTCTTGCGCGTCCTCGAATTAACGCTCGCGGCTGCACACCCACGAGGCTTAATTAAGAATATCTTGACTTTCTCTCTCTCTCTCTCTCTCTCTCTCTCTCTCTCTCTCTTTCCACTCGTCCTCGAGTACTGCTGATACGCAACAGTAACAGTCCGCTCGAGTTCTGCACGCGGCGCGCATGTCAAGTGTCCGTTACAAGCCCTTTTACCCTCTGATATGACGTTTCCCGATGCAAATGTTTCCGAGTCTTCAATCAAAAGTAGCTGCGAACATAAGTATATACCTATACACAACTTTGTTCTCTCGCCTACGAAATTTCGCGCGCGCGCGCGCGCGTAAGTATATACGAGTATCGATTCTCCTGGAAATAAGCACAGCGCTCACATTCGTCACCAGCAGCGCAACTCCATTACGGCAAATCACGGTCCCATTAGAATAATACGCAATTACTCGAGCCTGCCTACGCTTAATTCGCTGTGCCATTATACCGACCCACGCGCGACTTAATCATAATATCCACCGACCGGAAATACAACGGCTAAAGCTATACACTCTCCAGGCGCGTTTTTAATTTGAAAAAATGAAGCTATACCGTGTCCGACTCGAGAGAACGAAATATCAGTATATTAGAGGGATACAGTAAGGCGCTAATGGAAAAGAAATTGGAGCGCGGCAACGAAAATAGACGGAAGATGCAATTGCATAATAATTGCAGTAACTCGTTATAACTCTTCGTTTCGAATTTCAAACTTACTTCGTTTCTTATCGTAAATATTCGATTAATATTCTCACTGTGACCGAAACCTAATCGACAGTGCGAGCCCTTCGGAAACGCATATACGTTATATATAAAAAAACCGTTTGCAAATCTCGCGATAAATCATTCCACCGTCGACTATACAATACAATCGAAACATCGATATGGACACGTACGCGCATCGTCGGCGAATAGAAAAAAAAACCGCGTGATTGATTAACCCCCATTATAACATATTCTCCTTCTACGTCGACACGTGCACACGCGTTCGGAGAGGAGAAAAAGACGAATAATCGAGAAAACGCAGAAAACTCTACCCTCCGAGCTAGCGCAAGTATAAGCGCGAATTCAGCGCACGCCCGAGGGGCTTTAATTGGCTGAGAGGAGGCGATGAATTCATACCGAGAGGGAGAGATGAGCAGTGGTATAGGTGCTCTCTCTCTCTCTCTCTCGTCATCCCGGAGATAACAAAGTGGTTTTTTTCCTTCTTTTTCTTCGCCTCCTCGCGATGAGACGACTGATGCTATGCTATAATATACTCTTGGCTTCGGCCTCGTTAGCTCGCGCAAATTATCGTAAATACGATACACACAGCGACGGCGGGAGGAAGAAGCCCTACTAATTCTTATGGCATTGCTGTACTTTTAGTGGCTCTCGAGATCTCTCTATGCTTCACCCCTGCCTTCGGAGTGACGCGACGAAACGCTTATGTTTGCCGCTTCGAGAGGGTTCTGTTTACCCCTTCGTGTCTATATGTGTGTGTGTGTGTGTGTGTCGAGGTGTGTGTGTGTGTGTGTGTACAGGATTGGGTTTTTCTCCTAGTCGCCGTTGGATTGACTTGCAAATGATATGTTGATTTTCGCCAAGAGACGTATCGATAGTGTATGTGTGTTTGTGTATTTGAAGAGGGTGAAAAAGTGCTGTTGCATCAAGGTAACATTAATAATGCCGCGACCTTTTGTCGGATTTACAT
The DNA here is from genome assembly GCA_012977825.3 of Pteromalus puparum. Classification (NCBI taxonomy): domain Eukaryota; kingdom Metazoa; phylum Arthropoda; class Insecta; order Hymenoptera; family Pteromalidae; genus Pteromalus; species Pteromalus puparum. The sequence goes on from CM053172.1 coordinate 43,875,788, forward strand.
ATAAGCGTTCGAGTCGTTCTTTATACAATGTGCAATGTTTGCCGGAGATATATGTCTTATCTTGACGCGTGGTGGATAATTCGCTTACAGCCAGTTGACGTTGTATACGGAGCGAGTATGGAATTCGTTACGTACAAGTGAATTAGCAGTTGAAGATCTCGCTTTAAATTAACTCGATCATCGTGAGCGACTGCGCCCCAATTAAAATAACGCCGACTCGATTGGAGAGTACCTACTTCTCGTCTACTTGATTTTGATCATACCTAAACTCATTATATTAATTATCGTAATTTCATTGCTGAAATTTCTACAAAATTCTGCTACATCTGCAGAATTCAAACAATATAGAGTAATATAATTAGTCCGTATGTATGCATTCAGAACAAAGGTAAGCGTCTCTTCTATAATTATGTACACCGACCAAGGCAAACAACAGCAATATCAACACGTTCGGTTCGACTGTCTTATTTCGATCTTGTTCAAACTGTAATACTGACAACGCAACGGACAGTAAATTTCGAAGCGCTGTTGTAACAACATGAAAAGGAAACGCTACTACACCGGAGGAGGTCCATCGAACAATCTCACGCGTTAAAATACATCCTGCGATGCCGGATTCAATTAAAATGTGTATTTGTAAACTAGCGCCAACAACATATAGGTATATATTATAGTACTGAAACTATATCGCAAGAGCGTCTGTATATACACATCCATCGAGACTGTTGGTACAGAGCGCATATAGGCGAGTAGTGTCTCGAGGGTCTCCGGTGGCAGTGTCGGGGCTTTGTGAGCATTGGATTCGCGCTTCGTTAATCACCGAGCTTGAGGAGGATTTACTGTGTGCACTGCTTCCTCAGACGCCCCGTTAATTGGGAGATAGATACAGAGAGTTGAGAGAGAGAGAGAGAGAGAGAGAGAGAGGTAAGAAAAATCAGATGCACTGCGACGGGAACTGATTCGGTGTAAGCCTTTACAACGGTTCAGACTTGGTTTAGTAAACTAGACGCTGTAGTTATAATCTCGACCCGAGGACCTAATGACTCGTTAAATATCGCTGATCAAAATGTTTAATAATTTTGCGCACAATATCGCACAGCTAATTCAGCCAGTATAATTCGAGCCTAGCGACATTCCCGCCGGTGACTTAAAAGCGAGATGGCTGTCTATAAGTATACACCGGCGAGGTGTAGGGTTACGAGCCTGAAGATTATTTCAGCGACTGCTTTTCTCCCGCCTGCACAGCGACGAGAGAGAAGAAGCCTCGGCAGTGCAATTTGCGACGACACTCGTTGTTGTTGTTGTTTCTTCCCGCTCGTCGGCAACGCGCCGGAGGGTAATTAGTTTTAGCGTTTTAGAAAAGGGATAGAGAGCGCAAGAGAGAAAAGGTATATATATATATACGAGAACGCGCTCCGCATTCCTCGGATTGCGCGGGATCGTTTACGCCTTGGTGTTCGGAGTAATAAGCGGAAGTGTGGATTAGCGCGCGATAAACTCGATTTATGTTTTTTTTTTTTTACATCGAGAGAAGTACCGCACGGTTCGTCGACGAATCGCAGTATAGGTACATATATGCGAAGCCCTAAGCAAAATTTAACGTCCTAGCCGAGAATATCAAAGAGAGAACAATCAAGCGAATAGAACGACCCTCGCGAATAAGGGCCGTTCGCGTTCGGCTCTCAAATTCATGGCTCGCTTTGGTAATGCACGATTCGCATTGTTAATTCGGCGTATATGTACTGCTTCCCACACACTCGATGTTAATCGAACGGACACGAGAGGTCCGCGCGCAAAAGTGACATAGCCGAGATTTCTAGGATGTATACAGTGGACACAATAAGCTTTTGCGGCTGTCACCGCCGTGCAGTGCTTGGATGTATATCGATGAACGTTTCGGCAGTGATTGGTGGCCGGTGTACCTATATGTATAGTCTCTTTGTTTTCGGATTTGCGCCTGTTTTGAATCCGCGAGTTATTTCGGTGCACAGGTTTGATTGGCAGGCGATCGAATGGAAAACTCGGAAGATTTTTTCTCTGATATATACAATACACCGTTCTCACAGATGGGCAAATATTTTTATTCTATTTTCGACGCAACGCGCAAGTCCCAAGCTTCGCTTTATCGAATATCCGCCGTTGGAAAACACGAGTCGGTCGCGTTTCGAATTTCCGGTCGCCAAACGAAGCCGGATATTGAAAAAGTCGATTTTTCTCACACACACACACACACACACACACACACACACAGGGCGCTTGTACATATCCGCAACGCGGTATTAATTAGTTTATCGTGGCGCTACGCTCTCTCGACTTGAAAATCAAAACGTAGCATCGTAGCTAAACAATGTAACCACGCGGCCATAAACACTTCGCTCGCGCAGTTCTGTGGATACTATACTGCGTCGAGTGGGGAGTTTAAATACAGCCGCAGAATAACTGGCGCGTGCGCGCGCGAGCAAACGGAACACAATTTGCGGTCTCGACGCCGAGGCAATAATTGCTGCATTAAATTTTCCCTTCGAAATCATGCGCTTGGAGATTGCTTCGAAGGAAAAAGAGACGATGGTTATTATATGAGTATAGACGAGATCGGATTATAGGGAATCTTATACGGACGTAACGAGGTGTGGATCGAGGCGTGCGAAATGTCCACATCACACAGACGGACGCGTATATAGCTATAGAGCTAGTCATTAACGAGCCAGCAGGCATGGATGGCCGGCTATCGTAATAATCCCTTAATTGAATGCCACGACATATCCGTCCCATTTACTCGGCTCCTGCATGTGTGTGTGTGTGTGGGTGTGTGCGGGTGTTTGTCCGGCGGCTAGTCTGACAAGGTCGCGAGAAAGACGCACAGAACGCGAGCGGGATTGCCGATTATCGAATGGATGGTGTCGAAGGGCGGGTATATACATTTAACGTTAAACGAGTCCTATAAATAATATCAGAACTCGAAACTGCACTTTACACCTGTGCTCTACTTCAATTAAAATCGAACGATTGGGTATTTACAAAACGAAGGATCGTAAAAGCACACGCCCACTTAATTGTCGAAAGTGCCGACGATCTTTCTCCGCTCACACTCAGCCTGCGCGTCGATACTCCCGATCAATCGCTCTCGGGAAAACGAGCCCGAGAGCTGTAAAAAATTTAGAGTCGTCGCGCGAATCGAGATCGGAATCACTAATCAGCAAGAAAGTAATTCTCTATGTCTCGTGGAGATGAGCGTTTTATGACGTGTATAGATCGTGAGTCAAGGCGATTTTTCTCGAGGACGTGTCGTCGTCGAGATGATAAAAGAGGGTCGAGAGATGTTTGCGAAGCGTCATTTGAATGTTGGGGGTGCGTGTTTGATCAACTTTGTTCTTTGGGGGAGGGGGGGGGGGGGGTTAGGAATTGCTTTTCGATACTATGTAGTGCATGAATTGTAATGGGATGGGAAAGTCGTGCGAAAACGAAATAAGTGGAATTCGATCGAGATAAAAGTAGTATAATAATAATTTCGGATTATTGAAAACGCTGCTGCTGAGTTTCATACACGGACTCTTTGTCAATAACTCATCGTATCATCACGATCGTTTTTGCATTTAATAGACGAGATCTTAACAGAATATTTTTCTCAAACGTACACCGCAAAACATCCAGCTAGTAGCTACTCCTTCGATTTTATCATCAGCTCTCGCGCCGGAAATTCCTCAGCCCTATATATACCTACAGGAAAGTTCTCACAGACTTTCGAGAGAGTCTACTTCCGCGATACCATCACCTTTCCAACTTCCAGCGTAACCAGATTCATATCAACACGAGTCTCGTCCGCTATCGCGAAGCGACGCGTAATTCCATCAGCAACGTGTTGATGCATGAATTATCAGATGATCATTATCTCTTCTTCTTTTTTTGATAAATTATACACATTACTCTATTCCTCTCTCGAATGATATTTCTCCGCAGCAACGCGAGACACGACGGCTATTTCTCTTTTTGACGCGCTTCCTTTCATTTGTCTTCCTTTATGTGCATCGTCCATCCCTCCCTTTTTGTCTCGCGGCGGCGGCGGCGGCGGCGGCGGCGACGGCGACGGCGTGAAATCGGGAAAACGAGTTTATGAATGCCGCGCGCTGTATACGCGTTTGGTGACGAATGGTTCGAGTTCGCTGAATCTCTTCGCTACGAGATTTTTTATTTTAACAAAGGATCTTCATTACAGTCGCTATCTCGATTTCTTACATATAGATAGCTGTGCTTTAGCAGCATTTTCTTTCCCGATTGCGCGCGCTTGGAAAGAATCCGATCGTTATTTTGTGTACCGATGAAGCTTCTCGTTTCTATGGGTGATGAATAAGGAACTGTTTACTTTATAACCTCCGGGTTCTATAATAGCCTCGCGCAATTTCCATTGTAAGTACTTTGCGTTCGTCGCGTCTGGGATAATCCAGAGGCTGTAAAATCGAACGACTCCGCCATCAAAACGAAGATCTCCATCGCCGGATCGCATTTCAGCTTTGAAGGAGAGAGAGAGAGAGAGAGAGAGAGAGAGAGAGAGAGAGAGAGAGAGAGAGAGAATTGGAATGGAAAAACAGCAGTTGCTTCTACTTGTCTCGATCCACGTAGTTGTTTGTTATTCCACAGCTGTATGGTATATCCTCTCGTTAATCAGCCGTCGATACGTAATCTCGGTGAGAATCGACGCATTCTATTTTTGCCTACATCTCGCTTTCCATTTCCTTCGAAAAGTAGCCGGCTATCCTCCGCAAAGTGCTGCTTCTTCTTCCTTCGCGCAGCTATCCTCCTGAGCTACTATAAGAGAGTGAGAAATAGAAGCTCGCGCTGCAAGTGGTTCCGGGGAACGAGCTTTCCGAGCCAATAAATCAGCCGAAAAGGGCTTCCCTCTTCTTCTTAGCACAGCGCTGGGACATTCGAGAGCTTCGCCGAAAATCGATTGTATAAGTATGGTCCAATCGCGCGACGAGATAGCTGAGTACGATAACGAGTGCTCCGCGGATTATAGGCCTGTAAACACGAAACATCCGGCCGGAGAAAGAGAAGACTCTCAGCTGACTTTTCAAGAAGTTGCACGCGTGGTGTGTGTGTGTGTGTGTGTGTGTAGCATAAGACGTCGAGTGCAGCTCCAATGATATTATCTTACTTTGTCTCGGGGCAAAGTTCGAGTGTCTTGGCTATGCAGATTTCGGAGAAGATCCAGAGCTTATTATTATTATTATTATTATTATTATTATTATTATTATTGTTATTATCATCGTTATTTTCGTATGCAGGGCTCGAAATCGATAGCCAATCAAGTTCCGAGAATAGTATACGTTCGTATATCTACAGCTATGCACTCGGTGAGCTGCATTATCTTATAGACCCGAACGGAGATGAATAAACTATATGCTTATAGCTTATATTCTCGAAAGCTCGATTCATATCATAAATATTTCAAGCTATCCCGTGGCAACAAAATCAAATCACCTCGAAAACTACCGAAATTCCAGTAAATTCCTGACCCCCGAAAACGAGCTTCTCTCGATGAAAATTGCTTTGAAATTGCATTGAATCATCGCGCGCATTGTAATCCCTCGGCAATTAGCAAGTTTACGAGCCGCGTAACGTGTCCGACGCCGCATATAGCGCCGATTAAAAGCTCGTTCGCAGTTTTTGACTCTCGAGCCATATCACGAGGTATCACGATACATGCGAACAATGCGTGCGCCTATACGTATAGGTTACACACATTGTACGATGATCGCGATGCAGCGAGCGGTCATTGTTGTACACGCTAGACTGTTTACAGCTGATTAATTATGCAAGCTCGCGTAACTCACGCAATTCATACGCTTGTTTAAAGGAGCTGCGTGGCTAGCTTGGATATAGTGTTTCGAGGTATGGGTGTCCATCAGTTTTGACAATTAAGAGACACACGCGAGTTTGCTTTTATGTTCATAGTCGGAGATTATATCCGATGCAGCCACCGCAGCGCAATTCACTTTTTCATCCATATAATTCAACGCTGCGCATCTTCCGTCGTCACAGCAGTGCTTGTATATACGCACAGACTGCGCGGAAAGCGATAAATAGCCGTGTGAGCCCGCAAGACAAATGCCACGACCCAATTTCGCAAGAAACGCGTGCATGACGCGGCCTGATTCACGAGGACGGTCCATCGGCGCAATTCCGCTTTGCGCGTTATGCTCCGTCGGACGCTCTCTCTCTCTCTCTCTCTCTCTCTCTGCTCTGCGGCTTTTTGGATTTATACGCGCCTTTGCGGAGTCGAGGTTTTATCTGCTGGTCTTACGCTTCGCTGAGGATGTTTTACCGACTGGCTCACGAGGGCTCTGCGGCTTTGTGATTAAGCTGCAGTTTGTGCGCGGGGGATTATCGTGCGCGACTGCTTTGTATAATGGGAGGGTTTTGGCGATTGTGCCTTTTTTTGTAGAGAGTATAGAAGTTATGCTTTTTTTTTACATACGACAGAACGAAGTTGAGAAAAGAGGAGATTCTGCTAATTGCTTTAGAAACGGATTTTCGCATCAACGAGTTCCTTCGAGAACATCCGTGTATTATACTTCTTGTTACGCGTCTGCAATCACACGTGATTAGTTATCGCCTCTACATCGACGAAAAGTATCCGAAGATTCGCAGCGCACGACAAGACGGGAATGAAAATGGAGCGAGAGTATAGACGAAGAACAAAATTAGAAGAACATTTATCGGACGAGCTTCTGCCGTTTCAGCAGACTTTCAGCTCGTCGCGTCGCGCATACCGAAACAACACACGGGACCTTTTGTTCCACCCGCCGGACTATCTTGACAAATAAGACTCGAATCCTGATGAAATTTTTCAGCTGTAATTTGCTCGGAGAGAAAAAAGCAGCTTAAGCGACTCCTTTTTTTTTTTTTTTTTTTTTTGAGCGAGAAAGTTTTGAAAATTTTATACACAAAAGCAGAAACTGCTCTATATGAATACACAGCTCCAGCCGCGCACAATATATCCCGCGCTGTTTTTGTATCTTCGTAATCATCCTCCCCCGGCGTTTTTAAAACTACCCAACAATTTCACGACGACCCCCGTCGGTTTTTCTTTTTTACTTTCCTCGCCGGAATTTTCATTTTTACCCACTCCCCTACAACGTGCACTAAAACGCCAAGGACGACCAAGACAATGCGCGCGGCCCTTTTAAGCTTTCGAAACGGTTCTATTTCTCTTTCTCTGGGGTGTATACAGCTGCGAGGATTGAAAAATATATGAGTCCCCCTTTATCGCTCTTTTCTGCTATACATTTCAGGCTTGCCGGAAGAGTTTCTCGAGGAGGTGAAAAATTCGGGATGCGACTGTGACGGATGACGGTGATCAGGCTGTGTGAGCCCGTGTATACTACAATACTCAGGCCGTACTGACAAACGAGCGATGTGGGGACGATTTTAATGCGCCTATAAAAGTTTTCACTGCCGAGCGAGAAATACGTCGTCTTATACTTATTCGCACACATAACGCATACGCGCCGCTCGTTAAGCTCGTCCTTGACTTACAAATACCTCGACTATACATTAAAAAGAACGCATTATCATCATCCGTTATCGCATCGCAGCTGGAAAGTGCCAGGGCCAAGTGGAAGAGCGCATATCAGGCAGCGAGTAAAAGAAAAGAAAAGCAGCTATGCGTACGCGCTGCAGGAAGAATATCTCATTGTCGAGGACGCAATTAGCCGGTATGTTTATATCCGGAGCGGCATTGTCCGCGCGTTGAAAGGCGCGGTGCCATTTTCCTAACTCTCTCTCTCTCTCTCTCTCTCTCTCTCTCTCTCTCTCTCATACGTATACGAGAATAAGCGCGAGAGAAATCTTTCCCGCGTATATATAATGGAGGAGTGTGTGCATGACAAAAGGCGCAAGGACACCTTACATTTTTTTCTCTACCTCGCATTCCGCGGTCCCGCTAAAGATGCGCCGCGACGATCAATGTGGCCTTGAACCTTTGAGCTGTATTTTTTTCCCTGCTTTCTTTTTTTCACTGTTCTAGCCGCGATCGACATGTAGGTCGTATTCGCACGCTTGGACTTGGCTGCGTTGCGGCTTTTGACGGGTATAATGAGCCGTGAAGAAATGTTACTTCGCGAGTGCGATGCTGACTTATGTTATACGCTGGAATGGAAGTAGAACCGAGAGAATTCAATTTATTTCGAGCGTAAACGTAATTAGAGAGCGTAATTTATCAAGCGTGGGAAACACGTTTAAATCTCTCGAAAATACAAACATACTTTTTAGTTTGCTTACGCAGCACAATAATAATTTTGAGCGAGAGAGAGAGAGAGAGAGAGAGAGAGAGAGAGAGAGAGAGAGAGAGAGAGAGCCCATTATCGCGATAAAACGGTGTCGACGAAAGCTCACCTTGAAAGCTCGTCTCGGCGCACCAGCGCGTGATATAAAAATGACACACATTTCTGCGCTTAGCAAAAAGCTCTTCAGCGATATACACTATATATATACTCGCGCGCGCGCGAGGTCCAAACAAAAAGGCTACAACTGACAAAAAAGAGCCGAACCTATTTTCGCGAAACGCTGCCGCCGCCGCTGGATCTTGATATGCGATGCGGACATTAATGCACGTTAAGCGAGAGCTTGCGGAGAAAGAGACACTCCGGATGAAGCGGGAGTTAAAGCTCCGAGTGAATTTCGAGGCCGTGGGTATATATGATACGTGTACGTATGCTTATTCTGACTCGGATATTCTCTCTTCGCGTTTTAGGCTATTTGCTCGAATACGTATACGCAATTTTTGTGACTTTTTCACTTAATTCACCAAGAGGAGGAGACAAAGCTCGCCAATTTCAATTTCACCTTTACGCACTTGTGAAATTCAAGCTAGTGGTATATACGGTCATGATTTTACATCGTATGAATTATCTCTCCAGTTTTACACGTCACGCTATATAGGCACGTTTTCGCTCTTATATCCGCCCCAAGGTATAAAGCATTCCGGCCATCGCTTATCGCACGAATGGCTACGCACGTTTACGTGTCTCGAGCGACGCGACTCTCGCGTGCAATTTGCTCCCGGCAACTGCGGCATTAGAAATTCAATTCGTTTGCGCCCACGGCTACCGCAAGGAACTAAAGCTTCGGCTCGTTTGCATGACGTTTTCTAAGTGAATCGTTGAATGCAATAGTTAGCGCGACGTTATTGTTTATTTAGAAAAAAATCAGAAACATGTATTTTGAAAAAAGTGGAGAGAACAATGAAGCGACTGCACTAATGAATACACATCGCGGCGCAGATCGGAATCGAGTAAAACTCTTAATCAAGCGGCGTAATTGAAAGCACACACGGACTCGAGATCCGCCGCGTAAAATGCAAAACAAAGGGGTGTACGAGTCGCAAACTCCGAAATCGAATCTCTTCCGTATAAAGAGAGAGAAAAAAGGCTACTCTACTAATGCTCTCTCTCTCTTCTCTCGGACGTTCCCGGAAAGATAAGTTTCTCGACGGTACACACGAGAGGTTCTCACGTACGTATACTCGCGTAGAAACGGGCGATTGCAAGTCTCGAGCTTTTTTCCGTGGCATACTATACCTTCGCTACACTCGTCCTCCCTTTCCCCCAAAGAGTATCGGCACACAATGGGATTCACTGCACATCCGCGATAGGCTTGCCGTTAAAAGGATTTAATCGCGTGTTGATTTCACGAGCTTTTTTCGAGCTTTACGATCGCAGCACTTAGCCACCGTTCTTATTCGGCTACTTTAATGAATCTCGGATGCGATTAAGTCGAGGGGCCGAGATTCCGAGGTGCATTGTTATTCGGCGAACGTTTTGTGGGACGTACGCGACGGTTGTGGAAATTCGTTGCTACCGCGAACGTGCGTGTTCCAACGATCAAGGGGATACGATAAATACGATAGTACGCAATTTGACGCCTATTCATTCATTGGACGCTAGATTCGCAGTGTAATACAAGAGCAGTCGTACCGCAGCACGACTCTTACTACTTACCTCGACTCACAGAGAAAGAAATAATAATAAATATAGCTCGCGTCTCTACTCCCCTGTTATCATAGCCACGGCGACGTATACAGTAGTCCTAATCAGAGGCTAACTCTCTTACTACTGCCATGCAATCCAGGTGGTCAGGCAATCGTCGCGACATACTAGAGGCCGGACTGAAGCTCGTCGGCTAATAATCAGCTCTGTGGCTGCGGGAATTGCACTCGGAAATTTCATCCCGTGCGACGACGCACGCGCTTGCGATCCGATTACGCAGATATGCCAGACGCGCGGCTGACCTCGACTGTATACGCGCGCGATCGCAAGAGAAGATATTCTCTCGGACGCTCTTTGCATCGTCGCTGCTTTTTTTTATGTTCTAGGCGGTGAACCAGCCCAGTGCGACTGCTAGTCGGTCTGGAATTTCAGCTATTCGATAAAGGTTGTTTATTGTTCGATGTATTATATTGTGTATAATTGTGATACAGGAGAATGAGATTTCGAGTGAGATATCGAAAAATATCGGAGATGTCAGACGTACGAGGAATTTCTCGGCTGCGTACAATAGAGCGAGGTGTATATAATATCGAACCTTGAAGTAAAATATCTTGGATAATATGGGTCTCGAGGATTCTGCAGCGGAGGCATGTTCGCACCCCGACGACGGACAATAAAAAGGAAGGCCATCGCTGCGCTTCAACCGAGTGTAAAAAGAGCCACTCGCGCGCTGCCTCTTTCATACTCTCTTTTTTCTCCCTTTCCGTTTCTCGTTTTCCAGCTGCGGATCGCTTTTTCAATCCGCGATACACCATTTTTTTTTCGCGAAAAATATCGCACGCCTCGTCACTTCGCTATGTTACATCGTGCGTCTCTATTATAAATACACTCTGCTATTTTTTCTCTCGAAATTTGCCGCTGGAATTTTTTTGCCATCGGGAGGATTTGAAAAATGCACGCACGGCGATGCGGATTTGAATGCAATTTTTTTTTTCGAATATAGGAAAGGAGATATCGGAAAAAGTCGGCAGAGATGATTTATACCTTTTGCGATCCATAGTAGCCTTATTTATGCAGTGTCAAATAGAAGTATCGATTTCTCGAATAGTGTAATCAGCTCTGACACACATGATTTCCTTATAGGAATGTAAAACAAAAAAATAAATCAAAATCATAAACTGTTACAACGTCAACTCTCGAGAATCGCGTAACGCGTTTCGTCGGCAAAATTCTCGCCTGTTTGCATCGAACGAGTATAGACACACAAACGCCGACACTCGATATAACACGAACGCACACAGGCACACACACTTCGTTGAAAAAGCTCTCGGGCCGTTCTCCGCATCGCTTCATCGACTGCTGCGGAGCTGCTCCGGCAATTATCGCAATAACCCGTTGCGCCGTTTCCGCTGAGCGCATCCAGCCGGAATGCCGCTATCGCGCGAATCAGCGGTTTACGTGTGTACCTGCACTGCAGTGGCGTTGTTTGCTGAGATAAGGTAAAGCAATTAGGGGACACGGCTTTCTGATAAAACTTTCATGGCGAATAGTTTAGTTCATACACGCTCACGTATATATTGTATATATACGTATATACGCAAGCTGCTCGTTTGTTTGAGGAAGAGCGATGAATTCACTCTCGGATTGAAGCAACGAGATGGTGGAATTTCAATTAAATCCTTCCTCGCTCTCTGAGTCGCTCTTTCCATGTATAATCGAGCGGTGAGGATTTATTCGATGGGATCCCGGACGAATGCCAAGTTTTGTTCAGTTACGAGTTTTTGCACAGTGTATTTAAAATCGAAGTCTTTAATTCGAAGTCCCCATTCACGTCTACTTCTCCATAATACCTCTATAGGATCGATTCATCAGGATTAAACCACCCGTCCATAAAAGCTCCCCCCATCGCCCACGTCTTCCGCGAGTACAGTTATCGGAGCCTCAATTGACCGCCTTTCATACCGCGGGCCTCTTTAGCCCTCCGTGCACGTATACCTCAGCTCGTTCTCGAGAGACTATGCGAGTCGCTGCTGTTATTGCATGTCGAGAGAGGGGATGATTTTCAGTATAGGCACGCGGACGGACATTCGAGGTGTAGGTACAACGACGCGCGAATGTGCAGCGGCGCGAAATGGGAAGTTATCGCGCGCAAGCTTCAGCCTTGCGTGTTATAAGCGTGAATTATTGGACAGTTCTGGCAGTGACAATGAGTCTCGGGGATTTTCGGAAAATTAAAGCATCGAGTCTACATGAGCGCTTTTTTGTTCGGCTTTTTGGGTCAGCTGCGCGTGACAATAGCACCGGGCAATCAATTGGCGAACGAGAACGGATATCGTGAAACCCGCGCGAGTTGGAATGGTATAAAGAAAAAAATTCTGCCACGTCTATATGTATTATACACGTCTTGCGTTTCATGAATATTCAATCCTCGTATCGTAATTTTCTTTTTGATCGAGCTAATAAAGTCGTGATTCAAGTTCATTGCCGATTTTACGAGGTTGATAACTTTTTACTGTGCTCGTAAACACGGCCCGAGATTATGAAATTTAAAGGAGAAATTTTTATCACAAGCCAGCGAATACATACACCTTTCCTTATACTTATAACGCACGTTCCCATACAAGTGCGGTGTACACGTGAAGTCCTGCCCGATAGTATACGCGGCGACCCTGGCATTGTCCTAGAGAAAAGCTCAGTGTACACGGGATTCGCGTGACGGTGCTGAATACCGTCGACCGACTTCAAAGCCTTGTTTCGCTTTGCGAAACGAGCCGACCCCTGCACACTCGTGTCGTGCGTGCATTTAGTGAGGCCGGTATTAGTATTGCCGCTTTGAGGAATCTCTCAAAGAGCCGCGTGATTGATGACGCGGAGTAATATCAATTCGAAGATGTACGTTAAAATATACCGCGGGGGCGTGCCTGCGCAGAGGCAAAGTGGAGTAAGCCGGTTATGGTCAGACACTGGGGTTAGCTGGGTATTTTGTATTCATGGAAAATATTCCTTATACGCGATGTTACTCTTGCTCGTAAGAGTGGACTTTTCTCGTTGAATATTTATTTTTCGTTTAATTCAGAAAGCAATTTCGCCCCAGGATGTAATATTATGCATTTTTTAAAAGTTTATTTTTACATACAATCTTGAAATCCTGAACCAAACCACCCATACATTATTGTCGACGCTGTGCTGTGCGTAAAGCTCGAAACGCGCACACGAACCCGGAAAATCCATCCCCCGAGTAATCAACGGAAGCCATGCATCAAAACGAGCGGAAGAAGCTGGTCCGTCGGCGCAAAAAGCAGGTATCTCACCCTCCGATAGAGCGATCGCAGCTGTGTGTATATAATAATAATAATAATAACAACAGAGAAAAAAAAGGCACTTACCGGTGGGCGGAACGAAGGCGAAGAGTACCTTCCAGAAGATGGTGAGGCAGTGCATGAGATAGTCACCGGCCGATGGTGAGGATGGCACCCTGGCGGCTCCTTCCCCGGACTCGTCGCCATCCTCGTCGTCGTCGCCGCCGCTGACGGTCAAAGCTTCCGTGAACTGCTCTTTCCACGAGCTTGTGCCTGTCGACAGAACAGCCGGGGACCCGTCTATGTTAGCTAAGCGCAGCCTGGTAATGAATCGCGCTTTGTGCTGAGCGGAGCGCATCCGTTCGTTACGTATACATTATACGTAACGTTGCCGAATGCGCTCTACTGCAAATTAATCCTCTCCTGTCGAGATAACTTGCTGCGACGATCTCTCTGTGTGTGTAGTATTAGTTTGGAGAGCTGTGGGGATGAGGGATGCGTTGGCGAGGGGTATTAGAAATAGTAGTTTCGCTGTGAATCATCACCTGGCTCGCGACTATAACTTTCAAATGCTGCGATTCGGTGTGTGAGTTATCAGCCGAAAATACTTCACGCGTACGTCGGCTGGAGATTTTCTCCGAGGCCCTGAACTATGTATATACATCTATAATTCAACGCTGCTCGGGAGACAGCGTCGCGTCGTATAATATGACTCGTCTCTGTCTGCTCGCTGCGAAGGATTATTTTGCGCGAATGAATTAATTGGCCTGCGCCTCGCATAGGCGGTAATTGACAGAGACGTAGAGTCTCGTCGCTGCGCACTGCAGGTTCACTGGTGCAAAACTAACGCGACGCGACTACTACGGAGACGATACGCCGCGAAGTGTATATTATTATTACTACCCGACAATGTGCTTCTTCTTACTAGATTATTACGATGTATTCTCTCGTGACGCTCCCCTCATAGCGCGTCGGATTAAAATTTAAAATGCTAATTATATACGCACTGATGTTATCGCTCTCGGTTTGATTTTCCGAAGTAATTTTCCCGTTAATTAGCGCGAGGAGCTTTTTGAAAATACACGATCATGGTATTATTTGGAATTGAAAGCGCACGTCAGAGCTTCGTTATTTATGCGTTACGCTACAGTTTATATTTATTATGAGCAACGCGATGAATTATTTCGAAATTTTATATTTTTCCCGTTATTTTTACATAACTTTTCAGGCACAATGTGTACAATTGCCGAAACGTACGAAGAATTTCCACGCATTTTATAACATAATTCGCGCATTCGAACATACTTTATAAAAGCAAGCACACGATAAATTCTCCGCGTTTAAAACTCGTACGCGCATAACGAACGAAGTGCATTTTCTGATTATACCTCGACCTCGTCTATTTTTCATTCTCCCTCCCTCTTGAAAGTCAAACCACGCGCAGGAGCGTAATAAGTCCTCATCAGTGAAAGATTAAATTTCAAGGCCGCGCGCGCGCGCGCGACAAGGTTCTCTCTCTCTCTCTTTTCCTCAACATAGCTCTGCCGAAACCGATCGAATATTCCGAGTGCAGCATCGTCGTCGTCGTCCTCCTCCTATAGCTCCTCTTGTCGGATGAATTCTCTCTCTCTCGTCTGGGAATACAAATTACATGCATTACCCGTGAGACGGCCGTCCCCGCCCTCTATTTCTCTCTCTCTCTCGGATATTCCGTATGCATCGACGAGATCTTTCAGGGCAGGTTCTTCCGCTTCTTGCGGCGGCTCTGGGATTTATCAGCGGGATCGGCCGAATTCTAAATGAGCTGCTCGATATATGGATAGGAGGACGTTTATTTTCTGCGATGCGCGTGTGCGTTCGATTATTATTGGTACTCACGATTGTTGTTTTTTTTTTTTTTAAACTGCGTACGCTAAGGGTATATTAAATATTAGTCGCGTGTAACACATTTATTGGTTAATTAATTTGTACACGGGTATAATTCATGAGTAGGATACGATGTTTGAAATTTAAGCATTGAGTTGGTTTCCAATAATAGCTATAATAGTGTAATTAGAATTCACATTACGGATTGATTTAGACCAGCAGGTTATTATAGATGTATTCAATACTACGATTTCATGGTTTTTGAACTCTCATTTGAATAACGATCGTATATATCATCCATTTTTATTGGCCGTTATAAAAAAACGAAACGACCGATCGATATTTTTATATCTCGAATAATAATTTTACGAGCCGAGTTAGATTTCCATATAGATATAGCCCTAGGCGCGCAGATAAGGAACGCTGTAAGAAAATACACCGGAAAAACCACGTATTTTTTTTTTAAGTGGCATTTCGAACTCGAAAGTTCATCGCCTCATCTACGCAAGCCTTCCACGTATCCCTATTTTGTGCTAACCCTATCCATTTCGCGCCGTCCTGCCCGATTTCAGTTAAGTCCGCTTTTACATTGTCCTCCCACCTGCGTCTAGGTCTACCTAGAGGTCGCGACCTATTTGGCTTTCCTTTCATTATACGCGCTGCCGTGCGATCATTTCCCATTCTTGCAACGTGCCCTGCCCATCTTAGTCTTCGCGATTTAATTATTCTGTTTATATTCGGTGACGCGTATAAGTTATGTAGCTCGTCGTTGTGCAGTTTCCTCCACTCCCCGGTTTCCTCATCTTTCTTTGGCCCGTATATTTTTCGCAGAACTTTATTTTCAAACACCCTAAAACGGTTTTCCTCTGCTTTAGTGAGCGCCCAAGTTTCGCATCCGTACAAGATTACCGGCATTATTATAGTCCTATATATCCTAATTTTTACATTTTTAGACAGCAGTTTTGATTTTAGTAGTTTGTTCACGGCGTAGAAGCAGGCATTACCCGAATGTAGTCTCTTATTAATCTCGGCTTTGATTTCGTTTCGATCATTTATAGTTGTGCCTAAATATCTGAATTCGCTAACCTTTTCGAAAGTAAAATTTCCGACTCTAAGATCCCCCTCTCCTTCGCAAATGCCCAGTTTATCCATAATCATATATTTCGTTTTCGATTCGCTCACCTCTAACCCCGTTTCCTCGGCCGCATTTATGAGTATTTCCGCGTTTCTCGCTACCGTTTCGCCATTATCCCCCACTATGTCCAAATCATCTGCATATCCTAGAATCTGCGTTTTTCCGTTGAGTGTTGCGCCCAGCCCGCTAGTCTGCATTTGTCTAACAACATACTCTAGCGTTAAGTTAAAGAGTACCGTGGAGAGCCCGTCCCCTTGTTTCAAACCGTCGTGTATCATGAACGATTCAGATACATTACCGCCTACTCGTACTTTTCCCGTGCTTCCGTTCAGACATATTTGTATTAATTTCACAAGTTTTTTTGGCACGCCGAGGAGCACAAGGATTTGATACATTTTGCTTCGCTTGATAGAATCATACGCTTTTTTAAAATCTATGAATAACTGGTGTATTGTTTCGCAATATTCCCATTTTTTCTCTAACAGCTGTCTTATAGTAAACATTTGATCGCTCGTCGACCTGTTACGCCGGAATCCACACTGATAATCTCCTATTATATCTTCCGCGAAGGGTGTGAGTCTGGCCTGTATTACGTTTGACAGAACTTTGTAGCAGGTAGCTAAAAGTGAGATTCCCCGATAGTTATTGCAGTCTGTCTTATCTCCCTTTTTAAAAATCGGTATGATGATGGATTCTTTCCAGTTTTCCGGCATTGTTTCATTTTTCCAAATAGAGCGTACTAGTTCAAAAATTTTCGATGTCAGCGCAGTGCCCCCATATTTAAGTAGTTCCGCTGGTATAGAATCGTTTCCAGCGGCCTTATTGTTTTTCAGTTTTTTGATCGCGGCTTCTACTTCTTTATAGGTCGGTTCTTCCATATGGAGTTCAGCAGTGTGGATTTCGTATTCCGTTTCCTCGCAGTTTTCATGTACGTTTAGCAGGTTATCAAAACAGCCCTTCCACAGCTTTAGCAGTTCACCTTCGCTTGTGACGAGATTCCCGCCCTCATCTTTCATTAATTGTGATCTACTCTGGAAACCCTTCCTAATAGCGTTAATTCCTTTGTACATCTCGCGCGGGTTATTTTCCTAACTATTAGTTTCTATTTTTCTAATCTGATTCTTTTGATACTCGCGTTTTTGTTCCTGTAAATCGCCCCCACTTGCCTTCTTTCAAACCAGAGTTCGCACTCTTCGTCAAACCATGGTTTGCTCTTTGGCTTTTTCTTTCTACCTAGCACTTATTCGCGGCCTCTTTTATCGCTTTTTCGATTTCCCCCCAAAGACTGTTCTGGTCGTCATCTACCTCCGTCGGTGCATCCGTTTCTTCGAGTACCTGAAACCGATTCCTTATTTCTACTTGATACTTAATTCGTTCTATCCCGTTCCGTAGCTTTTCAATATCGAACGTTTCTACTTTGCTCGCCCGTTTACTATTTTGCCCAGCTACTAATTTGGCTCTTAATTTGGCCACTACTAGAAAATGATCCGAGTCGCAATCCGCCCCCCTATAGGTTCTTACGTCAAGCACGTTCGTGTGGCGCCTCTTATCGATAAGAAAGTGATCGATTTGATTTTTCGTGGCTCCGTCCGGCGATGTCCACGTTACTTTGTGTATATCCTTGTGCTTGAAGCACGTACTCTTTACTATAAGATCTTTTGCCGCCACGAAATGCATGACTCTAATACCGTTATCGTTGCTGGTTTCGTGCGGACTTTCCTTGCCTATAGTGGGCCTAAACATTTCCTCTTTCCCTATTTTAGCGTTGAAATCCCCCACTATTATTTTGGTAATTGATCGATTAATTGCTCCAAGGCTTCGTAATAAAGATCCTTCACTTCTTCCTCTTTGTCCTCCGTAGGACTTCTTCGATGATGATATACGAGAGTCTGTCGTTTACGAATTTGAAACTTTTAACCGCGTGTATAATTCTTTTGTTAATCAGAAATCCGGTACCTAGGGAATGTCCGCTCGGGAAAAACCACGTATACTTAAAAAAATTGTGCCCAAGGCGATCGTCGATATAACCGTCTGCGAATTAATAAACACAGTGAAGAAAAGATTAAGCCTGCTATATTATATACTCTGCGTTATACGCTTCGAGGCGACAAGCCACGTTACGCCCGCGTACTTTTGTGGCGGCAACTAATTACGCTATGATAGCTGACGACGCCATAACAACGTGTCTGGCATTGAGTCCTTACCGGACAAAGGGAGCCAGCAGGCCTCCCGCTGCGATCCGCTAGTCTGATTAAGCGCGCCGGCTTTAACTTCTTCATTCAGTGCGAAACTTGGCTTTATCACCTCTATCACGGTAGGATTTATGAGGTAATTTTATAATTTTATAATAATTCTACTTTTTTTTCCAACTCTTTTGTTAGGTACACCTCGAAATACGAACAGAATTTTCTACTTTACTTTATACCCTGAATATTGAAACGTAAGCCTATAAAGAAACCGGAGAATCCTATTGAAAACTATTCACGAGCGTTATATACGTACACAACCCGGAGAGTAACGCGCGCGAAGGTATGAAATATATCAAAGTGAAATACGAACCGTCGTTGTATCAGTTTTGTTCGCGGCCCGCTGTGTGTGCGCAAAGCAAAAGAATGTTAAAAACTAGTACACACACACACACACCATTCGCAGGTATATACCCAATTCCCAGATCGACCCTCTGAATATAAATACTGATAAAGCTCCGTTTGACCGCATACGTATACGCAAGTTTACACGTGGCGCGAAGCTTTACGAAATTTTTCACACACATCAGAAAAAAAAAACGCGATCAGCAAATCTTCGGTCCCTTGACCGAATTTCAAAGCCTATAAACCCCCTCGCAACACGGCCGAAAATTAGTTCCGTTCGAAAGCTCGCGCGCGCACGAGTTAGTCGGAAAAGCGAGGAATCCGTGAGCTTTCAACTACCCCCGAGGGTATTTTTTTTCAGCAGCGCGTTAAAAAGCATATCCGACAGTAGCAGATCGATTCTCGCCCTCTCCGAATCTATTCCTCTTCGTCATCCCCGGAGCGGCGTTTAACGTCCCCCCTCACCCTCTTTCAAACCACTGCGTCATTAATTTCCAGTTTCTCTCCCGGCGAAAACCTCGAATAATATCGCGACGAATCCATTTCCCCCGTTCAAACTCTCCGATCGTCATCATCATCATCATCATCATCATCATCATCATCATCATCATCATCATCATCATCAGCGTTTCGCCGAAGTGAAAATCAGTAGTTTTGCCGCCGGTTTTATCGACGTAGTATACGGTTGAAAGGCACAAAAGAGCAGTCGCCCTCGTAAAGTGGCGCAAAAGGGATGGCGCGCTGAAGCTGCGGTCGCGATAAAGACGAGCGCGGAAATCGCTTCCGCTAATCAAGCCCTGGACTAATCTGGATTTCGCGTATGTAGTCGTCGTTGGAACTGACTCTCTTTCTCTCGAGAGAAGGGTGATTATATACAGTTCTGCCATCAGAATTCGCTTTTTTTTCTCTTGTTCGAGAATTATTGTACATCCGGCGATGATTCGTATGTTATAACGCGCGGAAGGCACGATACAACAAAGGGGATGAGCGATAAATTAGAGAACTTGTAGTATAACCTGTACGGCTGTGCATCTCAAACTGCTAATGTTCCCATACGTCATTTTAATTTACTTTTTCTTCTGCTCCCTCATGCAGCACGCTCTTCTCTCACGAGCCTCCGGAGTAATAAAGCTATCGAAGAGGAGAAAGTTATGGGGATAACCCTCCCCAGCGTCCGACGAAACTTTTCTAATATATACGTCCATCGTCAGTTTTAACTATAGGAGGAGAGGGGGCCAAGTTTCAAATGTATAGGTCAAGATAGAGTGTGTTATACGAGTGTTTCTGTGTGTGTGTGTGTGTGTGTGTGTGTGTGTGTATTCATAACGCGCGAAATAAAATGACGCCTAAGACTCACCCAAAATGATGGACGCGTTGGCTCTCTGAACGAGCTTGTCAACGGTGTTCTTGAACTCCTTGGACTCCTTGATCCTGACCTGGGCCCGGGATATCTCCCCGAGTTTGGGCCTACCAAGCAGCGCCATCTTCTCCTCTTCGGTGCGTTCCTCTGGCGCCTTCATCTCCGCAGCGGCCGCCAGGCCTGCCTCCGCTAAAAACACACGCAACGGTTTGTTGCCTAATTAGTCGGGGGAGTATAGAGCTTGCGTTCTTTCGGTCACACGATATCCGGCGCAGGGTCAGCTTTCAGTTATGAAAAATGCTCGTAATTGAGCCCTCGCCATCGCGCGATTAATCTAGGACGTGACTCGAGTGCGCCGTGGTGCCGTAAAAATCAAGCAAAAGCGGACTGGAGTAGTTGTATATATGTAACTCACGCTCCCATGAATAATGCACCGCGGCTGACCGCGCGCCGGTTCGTACTACTCGCCGAGTAAGTATTGTATGCGTGTGGTATTATATACATTATATATAATATGGCGTGAGATGGTTGGATTATTATCGATTTTTTTTTTTCATTGTTATTTGCTCTGAGTAAGCTGAGATGCGCGCCTCTGCTGCGCTAGAACTAGGTTTGCTAGCTTATGATCTTGATACACTATACAGCTCTGTTTTTATATTTGGTGATCGAGAACAGTACACCCTACTTAGCGATACAGTCCGTATACGAACAGTCTACATTGAAGCGTTTTGTATACAATCATTGAGTACACCTAAATTGTTCAATATACATCGCATGATATGGAAGACGTATGCTAGATGAGTCGAGAGAGAGAGAGAGATTAAGCTAGTCTATATTTTAATTTCGATTATTTGACAGCTTGTATATTAGTGTAGGTATATTATATAAACGGGCGAACAACCGCATAAACTCGAAAGCGATAAACACATCCATATATGAGCGCGTTGAATTAGCTAAATGATCGATATGTACCTCTGTTGTGGCAGCGTGTCTGTAAAAGCTTTTGACGCATGCACTTTACACAACAAAATTACATAAGTAGGATGATTTTCCAACTTTCTGACGAATGTAATGCGGCAGTATATAAGCGTCGAGTTTGTATACACTGGGTCTTTCACACTTATCGTTAAATTTTAATGAAGAAAGCTGTTGTGTGAATTACAAGTAGCAAAGTGTGGGAGAAAAACCTAAACTCTCGAGTACTACTTTAGCGTAAATATAAAATAAAATGCTTAATACTCCACAAGAAGCACTGCGTTCGCCAAAAGCTTTTACACTCGCTCTCGCTAGCATCCTAAGCGCTAGCTACTTCACTATAATATACCAATTATGCATTTCCCGTAGATAGATCGTATAAAAACAAACAAACGGTTTTCTCGATCACACACACTCACACAAGTCTCCCCTTATCTCAAGCTCTCGATCGCAATGGCAAACATATACATAGCATCAGAAAGTGAGCGACGAATCGTCGCTTTCGACGTGCTGATTGCCTGCGGAAGTTGCTTTATTAACACTGCCGCACACTACTCTGTTGCGCTCTACGGCGTCAGGCTCGTTTGCGCTTTGATAATGGCTTAGCTCGACGATCTCTCCTGCTGATTATTCTACTTTCCCTCTGCGAACTCCTGTCTGCTAGTACACCGATGCGTGTGAATGTGTGTATCTCGTCTCTCTCTCCCTGTGGTACAGCTGCGTTGTTCTCGTTAGTTTCCCATTATAGAAAGGGGAATAGGGCTGTGTGTGCGCTGCAGCGTTATCGCGTTGACGGATTATTCGCTGCTGTGGAATTATTCGACGCTTTGGTGATTGCTCCTGCTGATGCCGCTGCTGCTGTCGAGTCGCGTTTCTGTCTCTCGTTTTTATAGTTAAAAGGATTTTCTCTTTTACGATATTTCATTTTCTTATAAGCTATATGTAATAATGACGAAACAGTGGAGATCATTGCCCTCGTTCATCAGTATTGTAGAAGTTAAGAAGTACAACATGTGTTGTAGCGGCTTCGTATGCAAGGTCTATTTTAATTCTAATGTTAAGTTCGTGCGAGGATTCGCGATGCCCTAGCACGAAGGAAAGATGTGTCTCTTTCGTGGCTAGTCGCCTCGTGTCCAGAGAGAAATAGTGTCTCTGGGGCCGATATACGAGATCAAAAGAATACAGGATTCTTGTCGATGTGCTCACTCTGGCGGACCGGCTCGTGAATTGTCGAGATAATTATAATAGATTCGCAGCGCATAACCTCCTGTTGGGCCGCGCTGAAACGGCGCGAAATAAACAGGTTATTTCGTGGTCGGCCGTCTCGAGCGAGAAGAACAACTTTGATCCGATCGAGATTCCAAAGAATGTTCGATTCGAGCTCTGTATTGACGATTTGGCGCGTGGGTTGCCGGGGAGTGAAATGCGTTGCTAGACGAAACGAGAGTTTCTTTGTTTTTGGTGTTGGGAACGAAATCCTGGACACGTTTGCTCGGGAGTAGCGCGAGAACTTGCAAACGGAGTGGATGTACTTTAGTCGGATCAATAAAGTCTTAAGATAATCTTTAAATATAAATCACGACGAGTCTTCCTTTACAAGTATAGTGAAAAATATCCCGTCCCTTAAGTTAATTTTCAAAGTGAGCCCCATCACCGAAATCAAAACCATAGCCGAAGGGAGTCGAAGACTCGAGAGGCTTTTTACTGCATCATTTATAAACGGCGGCGGCGGCGGTGTAGGAGAGAAAGCTCTGTATTCCCCAGCGACGTCTCGCTGTTTGTCAATGAACTCTCTCTCTCTCTCCTCACATATACAACGTTTCCCTCTTAGGCCGACGATCGACCTGTAATAAAGAGCTACGCCTCTATACTTCCAGATTATNTTTTTTTTTGGGGGGGGGGGGGGGGGGGGGCTTCTTTATTGTTTTTCTGATCGAAAACGTTTTATGTGTAGATCACGCCGAAGTATAGTGAATAAATGAAGCTGTTGCCGGGGTGGATGAGCCAATTACCGGAGCCGAGGCAACGACAGATATGTTTGTTTCGTTTGAAATTTTAATGAGACCTGACCGTGCCGCGCCGTCGTGCTGGTTTTGTGGGCGCATTTTGCTATTTATTCGTGTCGGGTATTTATATGAATGATTGCGCAGAATTATGAAAATTAATGAATGTATATGCAAGTAGTTTTTTTTTTTTTTATTAGACTGATGCAGTGGGATATTTTATTTATTCGTGCGCAGTTTTAGTGGAATATACATATGAAACGATTAGAGTGGCTTTTAAAAGTTAATGAATAAAGTGCGGGTTTTTAATACGCCGATGGGTCGAGAGTGACCGTTGCTTTAAAAACAACCAAAAAATTTAATAACGAGCTAACGTGCAGTAATCAGATTAAACAACTAACTCCTCGTCGAAATCCCCTCAAAAATCAACTTTACTAATCCCATCAGTAGAAACAAAATACTCCATCACCCTTTCCGCACTTCTAGAAGCACCTCGCCAGGCTCACCTTCCTTACTTTCGAGTTGCAGCAGCCCTTTATTATTCCTTTGACGTACGGCCGTCACTTTATAAGCGCGTCTCCGTCGTAAAGCAAAGATATACCCACGGCGCATTACGACAAGTGCGCCGAGTTTATGGGAAGCCGTAAATATCGCTGCCGCTGATGCTACTTCTGCATGCCGAGCGTATAAGCCGGACACGAGATACGCTCACGCCGAGAAAGGGAAGAAAAAAATCGTTGCCGTGTGTGTATATAGAGGATAGAGCTAGATAAACGACGTGTGGCGAGAAGAGCGAGACAGCGCTGAGGCTGAGGAATGTTACATGTTTTCGTCGCCGGTTGTTTTATCTCTTGAATGCGTGGAATCGGCCCGCCAAATTTGCGATATTCATGGGAATTTTAATGCATTCGAATGAATTAGAGAGAGATACGTTGTTGCGGCAACTGTTTGTTTTAATAACCGAGAAAAGCACAAAGTGTCGCGAGCGTTCATAAGATAATGACATATTTCGAAAAAATAACGGAATACAACTGTGATGTATTCATCAGCGATCAAATTTGAGTAACTTATACATAATTTGAATAATAGAATGAAAGGGGCGCGCTATTCCTGAAAGCTGCTTTAGCTTCCAGCGATTATCTTATAGGCTCGAAGCGAGAAATAGAGAAAGCTATAACAAGTTTATAGTGAACGGTATAAAGCTCACGCTAGGTCAAAGATTCTTCGACGCGAGTTCGATAATACGTGTCGGTTATGCGACGACGAAAAAGAGATATTTTTTGCGCTCTGTACGCGTCCACGCCTCTTGAACCAGAACTTTGTTTTCTAGCTTGTAAACTTACTCTGCAATTCAGAAAATAGAAATTGGAACACCCTCTTTTCTTTGATACACGTACGTAATTGTAATATACGTTTTTCTCTGCAAATACCTATATCGTAGACTATATTATAGTGATGTAGGCCGAAAAGCGGAGTAAGATGTGACAATCCCCTTAACCTAAAATCTTAATACACATTATATGCACAGGCTATACTTACTCGCGATACCGAAGCCCTACGATGTAACTCGCTATAGAACGACGAGATGAAGGCAAAAATCAATGCGGCCCAATAGAGCCAAGGTAAAATCTTGGCAATGAATTAATGAAAGAGAAGAGATGCGACAATACGTGTGTAATATGCTTGACCTCACTATAGTACAAAGTTTGACTCTTGAGAGAGAGTGAGAGGCTACACTTGTCGTTATTGTCGCACTTATATTGTATGTACAGGGAAAGGGTCGAGAGTCTTCCTAGTGGGCTTTGAGTTCGAAGCCATGCTATTATTAAGATTGTACTCTCTGGGTTATAAATAGAATTTTTTCGATATGCCACTCGCTTTTTGCGGATAAAATCGAATATTGGGATGAATATTCACGCATAGGGATGAAAAAAAAAACGACAATCAAAAGAACGCCTAGCCTTAATCTTCACGCAACTCGAGAGAGAGAGAGAGAGAGAGAGAGAGAGAGAGAGAGAGAGAAACGGAGGAAAAAAGAAGACCGCAGCAGCGCAGCTTGAAATGGCAGCCATAAAAACGAGGCAGCGTTTCTTCGTCTCTTGTCAGTCGTCGGCGCGAAATATACAGTACTTATATTGTATTCCACATACACAGACACACACACACACACACACACACACACACACACACACACACACACACACACACA
>CM053172.1:43904140-43943070 GCA_012977825.3 Pteromalus puparum
GAGAGAGAGAGAGAGAGAGAGAGAGAGAGAGAGAGAGAGAGAGAGAGAGAGAGAGAGAGAGAGAGAGAGAGAGAGAGAGAGAGAGAGAGAGAGAAGAAACAAGAACAGCGCAACCGCGTGAACTTTAATTAGGCCCGAGACTAATGGCCTACCGACCAGCGACGCGTGTAATCTATTTACCAAAGTAGACGCCGTCGTGCGATGGTGGTTGAGATTCAAGTTGAAACGAGCAAGGCTAGTCTCGCGGTAATTAGACTAGTCGCTACGCCGATGAGCTCTTTTGTATATTTAACTCTGTTATCGCCTTGTGCTCGGTTCATCTTAAAACAATAATCACGTCGCACACATCTTTGCCAAATATGACACCGTCGCTCCGAGACTTAGTCGCTAATTGAGCTAGCTCGAGGAAAATTGGCTGTGTAGGTGCATGAAAACGCTTACCACGGAATTTCCGTATAAAGTCAAGCTTTTTTTCCTGATGTACATCGCGGGCGGCGGAGTGATCGATGGTGACGGGAACAGATGTGGCGGCGGGATGCTGAGCTTGCATTTTTTTCTCTCTCCCGAGGATGAGAAAGAAATGGAAAGCGACGTGCCAAGGGTGTTTTAAAAAAGAATGTATAAAAGGATTGATTTATACCTCCGACTATAGACGATTTTTTTTCATTTTTCGGGAATAATACAGCCGTTTTATAAGCCTTTTTTCATTTCGACAAAGCTACGTATTACACACACGCGCTAGTGTTACTGCACCGGAAAAACCTTCGAGCAAATGCTGCTGCTGCTGCTGCTGCTGCTGCTGGCGGCGTCGACGCGTATAAAGGATAATGGAGAGACGTAAATATCGAGAAAAAGAGAAAAAGAAGCCAGGAACAAGAAGATGCAAGTCGAGGTGGAAAATAGCGAAAAGCAAATTCGCCGCACTTTCTCACACTTCGCGCGAATAGCAGAAGCTTTTCTCTTGCCATCGTAAAAGAGAAAGAGAGACGTCCCACGTCCATCGACGCGATTGCCCGAGTAGCCGTTTCTTATACTCCCTCGACGTTCTCCCTTTTTTTGTGCGCTGTGTGTGTGTGTGTGTGTGTGTGAGCGAGTGTCTCCGAGAGTTTTTGCAACCCTTTTTACCCCCCTGCCTGCCGAGCTCGTTTTTATTTACGATGCCGGCGATGTACTTTCTCACGCGAGATTAGGATACATCGGAAATCGATAGCTTCGATGAGCCTCTCTATCTCTCTCTCCTCTGAATTTTCCGGGGAAATTCTCAGGGGCGCTGGGATATAACTCTCTGCAGCAGTAGCGTTTCTGGAAATTATGAAAATTGAGGCGATACGTTATGGGAAACGCGAAAAACAGCGCAAGCGAGTTAAGTAATTGCTGCAATTTAATTGCCAACCGGATATAGATGCAGTGAGAATTGAATGAAGAAGTGCGTATATGTGCAAGAGCAGTGCATAGCAGTGTTGCGGAGATTTATACGCCGTTCGTTTCCGAAAGTTTGTAATTTATATAAACAATGTTTGTTTTGCGCGCAGCGCTGACACTTTGCATTTCACAACAGACGCGAGGACAATCAAAATTTAGGGAACCCTTAACGCGTCCGAGTGACATACGCGTGTGGGATGTACTTGACGGGTAACCGTGACCTTTATCCCCATTCGACAACAAAAGCCGACCCTTGAGCTCTGCGTGATTAAAATCGATACGATCGTTACTTTCAAATGTGTACATAGTCTGCACGCTGACAAGTGTATATGCGCTGTCGTCCTCTCATCGCAGTGAAACAAAGAAGCGTCGACACTCGACAATGAAATCTCTGAAACTCGTCGAGCTGGCTTCGTAATATAATAACCCAGCGCGGCCGCAGTGGTCCCCTTTAGCTTTCATTAAAACGAATTTAAGAGCCGGCCCGGAAGCGAAGCTCGAGCCAAACTCGGAAATGCAGCCAGCGACAGAGTCCACGCGCACCGCACGTATAATATATCTATACACAGACACGGAGAAAATGGGAGCCAAAGTGCTCCACTGAGAGAGAGAAAACGGAAGCAGGCGTCTCTCTCTCTCTCTCTCTCTCTCTCTGGCTTACACAAAAATTCAGCGGTTTTGTTTGCGAAGCATAGCTTCTTCTTTTCTTTCGTCGCATTGGCGAACTAATTTTTAAGAGACAAGGAAAAGGTTTGTTCAAACGAACCAGACTGATCAAACGAGAAATCAAAATTCAATTGCGACTCCAGCCCGACTGATTGAATTTTCGTGTGCTCGGCGGTCGCTAATTACACGGGAGAGCTGCGTGAAATAATTCCAACGATGCAATCAGAGAAATGCTTCTATCTCTCAGCGATCGAGCTTGTAAGTCACGGATTTGAGGACGACGCTGTACGTGATTTCCGGATAACGAAAAGGTTTGCGAGTTTATGAAATGGAAAAAACATTTGCTTTGAATCTAGACGAGTCGCGCGTGTGGATGTTGATCGAAACGTGTGATGTTTGTCATGTGAGATTGAATTTTTGTAATCAGAGTTGTTTTTTATCTGGACTAGACTTGGCGCAGTGCGCTGCGCGCACTGTAGTAGAATATTAATTCATTAACTTATTAAATGAAATATAAATGCTTGATTGATATTTTTAATATTTGTTTTCTATTACGGAAATATATCAAACTTTACAATATATGATTGATTCATTTCGCGCTCATGTAAATTTCAAAATTGCCGCGGTTTCGTCACCAACTACCTTTTAAAATTTTAAGGTTATGTCTCAACTCAGTTCGTGTCAACGTTCACATCATGTCACTTTTTGTAACAATGATAATATTTACAATAGAATATTATAAATACACAACTAATAATTATTGATATGTATTATAGTAATATATTACATTCTTTGTATTAGGATCAATTTTAGAAATCAAAAACAAATCAAAAAATTCTAACGATACTTTTGACGCATGCGCACTACACGAGCCAATCATATTGACGCATTCTTGGCTTCACTTCATCCGGTCATGACTTTTTTATATAGGGATGGATTAGAAAATCGCGTGTGTTGCCGCGAATGACCAAAAAGTATAATTCAATAGTTTCACCAAGAAAATATAACGCGCCGGCCGGAGGAATAACGAGTTTAATGAATCAATTAACTTCTTCCCTCTCCCGATGCTCAATCCACGTCAGCGCGGCAATTCTTTCGTTCCCCGCCGGCTTCCTCTCTTTCGTCTTCTATCGCGCCCGCGGGTTTCCTCTCTTTATTTCTCACAACGTCATTATCCAATCCGTCTTGCGAACTGCACTTTCCATCCATCTGCCATTTATTCCGACGGTCATCCTCTTCTACAATATCTCACGATCCGCCATTTATTTGTCGACCTCTTAACCGTATCCTTTTATTCCTACTACCCCTTTTTCTATCTATATACGCGTTTACCCTCGTATGCTGTCGGATGCAGCACTGCGTTTTAACGAAGAAGTTTTTTTCCCGCTGAGTCATACAACGAAACTCCATCCGTTCGTCTCGATACACTACACAATCCGTCGTATCTTCGAGAAAAAACGCTATAGGTATATGCCGAAAACCATAACGGAAAACCTCGTAAAACGCGCCTTGATGCGTTCCACGCGTCGTCCTCGCAAAAAATTCCGATCTTATCGACATTCCCGTATCGATACGAGGATCTCCCCCAGCCCCAGCCTGTGAGGAGAAAAAGCGACGGCGTTAAGTAAGGCTATATATACGACCTGGCCGAAAATATATAACCCGATCCCTCGTCGACGGGAAGAAAAGTCGTTAGCTCGCTCGTTTCCGGAACGACGAGAGTGTAGATGAGTGAGGCGGGAAGGAGATAATCTCTTTGGGAAAATTGTCCTTCGGGAAGGGTTGATTTGCCCGATGGAGCCGCTGCTCTACTGGTGCAATCAAACTTCACCTTTCTGTCTGCGCTTTGAGCGATTGGTACGAGCTTTTTTTGAGTAAAAAATTAAGTGATGTGTAGCGCGAACCGACATAGGTATATAGAGGAAAGTTTGTCGCAGCAATTCTGAGTTTCGGCGGATGCGACAGTAGGCTTTACCTTAACGATTTTACATGAATTTTATGACACGCGGCAATGCCGCGAAAATTAACGATCGAAACTCGAGTTTTTAAATTTCGCCCCCCCCCCCCCCCCCCTGCCAAAAAAAAGCTAGAGCTCGTTTCCCGCAGTAGCGAGTATATAATACAGAGAAACTCGATTGTTTGCCGAGCAAACGCGCGTGTTTTATGCAAAGCAAAGAGCGCGCCCGCATGTTCCTTTTCTTTCGAGTTGACAGCGCAAACAGGCAACTTTTTCCTATGCTCGCGCGACTTTTAATCAACCTCCGCCGCGCATGTAGTAGCGGTTATAATTAAAAATCCTGCTGGAGTAGTAATAAGAGCGAAAAGGGTGCACATTACCGTCTCTTGAAAACGCTCTATACGTATACATCTCGGTTCCGAAATCTCGGAGGCCATTCGACGGCAGAGAAATTCCCGGGGGAAGTAAAGAACCACGAGAGAAAGGCTTTAGCTCGTATATAACCCAATACATCAGAGTCTGTGGAGTCGCGCAGGTGTACGTGTGTGTGTGTACGTATAGTGCGGGAGACACACGTATGCGCGACCACACCGTCGAAGCAGTTCGTGGTCAGCCGACGATGCGGGACATATCCGTCCGATCGATAATTAATCTCTCCTCGCGGTTAATCAATCTTTGTCGCAAGGCACACTGCTTTCGTTCTCTCTTACCGCAGCCTATGTATATAGCTATATACATAGCTATATACATAGCTGCTGTACCGGCAATCGAATTTTTTCTCTCACCGCGTATGTGTATAGACGATACGGGGAAGGTCTGACGCGAGTACAGCGATTCAATCAGCGCGCTCTTTTTTGTGTACAGTGGAAGATAGAGAGAGNGAGAGAGAGAGAGAGAGAGAGAGAGAGAGAGAGAGAGAGAGAGAGAGAGAGAGAGAGAGAGAGAGTTGATTGATTTCACGGAAGCGATTATACGGAGACCTTCATCTGCTTCTCGAAATGTTTTTTTCACGCTCGAGGACGAGGATCTCTTTCTTTCGGCTCGAATATAACGAGCGACTGTTCCTGACGCGCAGCTGTCGCGTTGAAATAGTTTTAATTACCA
The DNA here is from genome assembly GCA_012977825.3 of Pteromalus puparum. Lineage (NCBI taxonomy): Eukaryota > Metazoa > Arthropoda > Insecta > Hymenoptera > Pteromalidae > Pteromalus > Pteromalus puparum. The sequence continues at coordinate 43,909,290 of CM053172.1, forward strand.
GCTCGGAATGCCATCGCAGAGCTTTGAATTTGAAAAAAATGCCCTTAAACTCTTTCAGACCACTAGAATTAATGCAATCTTTAATACTGTTTTCGAAATCCACGACACGACTCCTGCAGACACTGCAAGTCGATCCGAAGGGTTCTTCTCAAGCAAGAGTATATATCCAGCGACAATAAGGAGCGTCGCAAGCTCTCGCTATCTCTCTCAGCCGGTCGTCGCAGACAGCCGCAAGATGGATGGCTGTGGAATATAGCCGCGAAGTAGGAACGGACAGACAGAGTGTATTAGAGCGACTCTATGCGAAAATCGCTCGCGTTAGTAGCTGATAACGAACACGTCTGCTTCTGCAGCTGAAGTTCCGAGCCGATTACGCGTCTAAGCGCTAAACTGGAGATTAGTCGGGGATTAAATTTCAGGGAAAGAGCCGAGTACTGTATAGTTGCGCAAGTTACCGGCTGTGACAGGCTTAGTACATGTCTCCTCTAGTACGATGCTGATGTAAGCATCTTTTAGTACAAAGTCATCTTTGAAATAATTTCAAGGTGTGCGAATGCGGTGTTTGAAATTTTAACTTTTCAAGGTTAATACGGAATTGAATGGGGGTTAATAAAAAAAACTGCGTTGAAAGGCGTAGTAAAAAATTAAAATGAATTCGGCTGAAAGTGAAACCCCGTTCGGTTGTCGCGCACGTCAAGAGCCTTTAATCCCGGGCTTTATACACTCTGTCAATCTGATAGAGTTGTCAAGCTATAGCTTACGCCACCTTTTTTTTTACTGAATTCTCTATGCGAATCGAATCGATATAGGCACAATCAAACGAACGAGAAAGTCGAAGTATATCCTAAAAGTATAAACAGTAACAATAATCGTGATAAAGCCGCGTTTCCTACGAAACACCTTCACTGCGCTTAATCCCCTGAGACAACAGACAATTAAAACTCCTTCATCAGCTGAAAAACGACAAACGATTCTCTCCACTTCGCACCTCGTTCATCTCCCATTGACGTTGAAAAACGACGACGAGGAAAGAAATTTTTCGCGAACTCGCTTATTGTTTCGCGCGTTCACCCCCCGCCGACTTTTCAACGCCTTCGCGTGAACTCTTTCAGAAGTAGCGCGCGTGAAAAGCGTTCAATCCCACCTTTGATCCTGCTAGCTCTTTCTATCTATACACAAAGGTTTACACAGCGCTTAACGGATGCGGTCACGCGAAAACTCGAAATTGCTTCCTGAACTCTTGCCAACCGAACAATGCGCCGGAGGGTGGGAAGAAGCGCGAAAGAAAAGATAGAAGAAAAAAATATATATATGTGTATATATATGTATATGTACACGCAATAAGAGGCACCTGACGACGAGGAGAGACGACGGAGTGCACATAAATCAGAATCTGGATCCGCAGGGAGAGAGAGTCGAAAATTGCAACTTCCTCAATTAACTCGGTTCCGAGACGAGTTGGAAGCTAGGGTGTATATAGGTGTGTGGGCTGTGTGCGGAGAATCGGCATCAGCGATGACGAGCTTGAAAAAGGTCAAGTACTGGGCGTCCCGCCACTGCTGGCTGCTAGTGCCTTCCCTATTGATTTTTCGCAGTCGAGCCAGCTATATTCCGATTGAAAAATAATTTCAATACATCTGCAGTGGTAACAGCAGCGAGTAGTCGGGCACAGCCAAATTTGCTTGATTGCACGATTCTTAATCGCAGAGCATGACAGCACGGGTTCGATACCAGCGAGTCAATTACCTCTCGATTAACCAAACAATTCCCTGCACCGCGTCATTAAACGTCCCTCCAGCCTTCCTCCCTCGCATCGAAACCAACATGGGTCCCCATTACACCCTTTCAGGCAAGTCTCCCTGTACAACCCAAACATCAATTAGGCCTTCTTCCAAACCGCTCCCCGCAGCATAGCGTCTGAATTATCAATCAAAGCTCACGGACTATAGTACAATTAATCTGTTTAATTGAAAACAAACGGCCGTAACTGCAGCCCATCAAGCCGACTAATAATTACACGACGTTTGGCTCGTCTGTGTATTCAGCTGTACTATACGCGTTAACTTTCCTCCGCCGCATCGACGTGATGTTGCGAAAGCGGCGTTTCATACAAAATTTGCGAGAAACGATTTTTGACACTGCGCTTGGCTAGTGGTAATTTTTTGGAAAGAGGCTGGTTTTTTTCGACGCGGCGGGGATTAGTCGGGAGGCTTTATGAGAGGAAAAAAGACTGCTATTATGACGGAATGAGGAAAATGCGGGTGAGGCTGGCAGATGCGGTGCACTCAGGGCTTCGAGGGAAATGTATTATGTACATATATAGAGATCGAGTGGAATGGAGATTTTGCTTCCTTCCTAAGGAAGCCTTGTAATAGTAATTTTTGGAGTTTGTGTAAAAACATGTGGGAAGTGTGTTTTGATGAATTTTTAGTCGAAAAATGGTGTTTTTAGAAAATGTCCGTACGGATGTATGTGTGTGTGTGTGTGTGTGTGTGTGTGTGTGTATACGCCTGTTTCTCAGCTTCTACTTGGTGGATTTTAACCCACCAAGTCTCATTTTCTTTGTTTTTGCTAGAAGATAGTGGGACGAAAGTCCGTTTTTACAATTTATATACGCGTTTTTTTTTTATAGTGATTTTTTAGTTTTGAGATTTCAGTTTTTGCCAACAAAGTTATCGGAAAAGTTAATAAAAGTAAATTGCTTAATATGTACCTGAAAGAGAATAAAATTGCCTATGTTTTTACCGTGAAAAATTTATATTATCGTTCGTCGTTCTTTTATTATACACCATACAGTGCAATTTTTTTAAATCGTTATAACTCAAAAACTAAATAGCGAATCATTCTAAAAAAATATATGATTATTGAAGGTAATTAGAACTATATACCACTTAAATTTTAAGTCATTTTATGGGGCAGATTCTGAGAAAAACATCAAAACCTGAAAAAAATCGTTTTTCTACGTGACGCGATAACTGGAGTAAAAAGGCAATAATCAAGTTCAAATTTTGGATTTAGTTAGCATTATATAGCACAATGATCCCTTTCTTTGGGATTTTTATAAAACCAGTTAGTTTCAAAGATATTGAGCTTCAAACTTTTGTTTTTTCACCCTGTATACTATGAGTCGTTTTTTCTACGTGATGCGATAACTGGAGTAAAAAGGCAATAATCAATTTAAAATTTTGGATTTAGTTAGCATTATATAGCACCTTTATCTCTTTCTTTGGGTTGTTTATGATACCAGTTAGTTTTAAAGATATTAAGCTTACAAAAAAAAAAACGCGCCGAGATATCTACCGCTAGGTGGAGAGGAAACGATATCATCAAAATGTAATAAATACCAAGAGTACGTTAAATAACATTCAATAAAGTTTCTAAGAAAATAAGACATATAATGGCAGACACACACACACACACACACACACACACACACACACACACACATATATATATCAACTATTAGAACTAAAACCCTGTTTTCTACGTGACAGGATGACTGAAGTAAAAAGACAATAATCAATTTATAATTTTGGATTTAGTTAGCATTATATACGCTAGGTAAGTACCTCTTGGCACGAAACGCGAGCGCTGCCTACCGGATTCTTTTTGCAGTTTCAGGGTGTTGCATACAGTTAGTTGCATGCAATCAGATGGAGATTCAACTCGTTTTTTTAAAGCTTTTGGCGATAGTTTAGAGAATTTGGTGGTTCTAATAATAAAAGTTGGAGATCAAGAAACGTTCTATGTACTTTTTAACCTTCGTCAACTGTTTTTCTCTTTCAAAAGTTATGTATATCTATATCGATGATGTATATAGATATACAGTGTGCTGCCTGCAACACCCCGATTATGCCAAGAAGGCGGCGCTGTCGGCGGTCCTTACCTAGCGTATAGCACCTTAATCCCTTTCTTTGGGCTGTTTATTAAATCGTTAAAAACAATATTTTCAGTTACGCATTGATTATGTAATATAATTATTTCGAAATAATTTTATCCATCAAACGAAAAAGCATAAAAACTTTATAGAATTATATATGAAGTAAAAACAATTTAGATATTAAAGTGATACATAAGGTTGAAGGAAGCTACGTGCCAAAGAATTGGCTTGGTTCTAGCGTAACAGGTAAGGTTGTTCCAAACAATGAAGATGATGTTTACAGTCAACAATTCTGTTAGTGACATACGTATCAGAACATGAGTTTCCGGCGCGAGGCTCAGTTTGCTTTAGCGAAAGCTAAGCCGGATCTCAAAGTGGCAACTCCCGATTGACGCGCGTGTATATAGATAACATAAAGCTAAAGCGTTGCATCGAACAAGACACTATATACACCTTGGATCAATCGCTCGTGTATATGTGTTATACAATTCCGCATTTGATTACAGTGCCTGTTTCCGACAGATTCCTCTCGCACACATGCGCGGAAATAATTCTACGGCACATATACTACCCATCGCAAAAGTATCGCGAAACAACACAGAGTCTTCTCGGAAAACACCGCCTCGCACACACGACTCCCCCCTCTCCCCCTGTCATCGAGCTCGTTTACGTGCGCCCTTGGGCCCAATTGTTGCAGCAGTGGCGGCAACAGTTTGGGCGTTTCGCTCTGGCTAACTTTAATAAGGAAAGCTGTGCGACGTGTGTTATTATGCGAGACCTGTTCTTATACTGCTGCTGCTCACACGCGGCACACGTGCTACCCGTGTGCACTTATTGTAGGTATACGAGGTCGTGAATGCGGGCCGTTTGTTCTGCTTTCTTTCTCGAGGCTCGCGCTGTGCTTTTCATTTCGTTAATTAGAGTTGGACACCGGTGCAGGATGTAAAACGTCTAATTTGTACAAATTGGATGAACGAACCTGCTGCCGCGTATGTTTCGGGGGATTAAAACCGATGTTTTCATTTGTATTTAGCTGATTATTCCGCTTATATTGCTTATGAGATCGAGGAAGAAGAAAGTTGTGCGTGCGTTGTTGATATGATGATTATTTTCTAGGGGCGAGCGCACGGCCCTTGATATTATCCGTAGTTGGGGGTGGATTCAAAAGGGACTAATTTAAATTCAAATTCAGCCTCGAAACTTTCCGGCATGGTGCTATATTCAAATTTGAAACGGAGTTAGTTAACAAGCTGCATTTTCTGCAAGCAATTTGTTGCAGCCATGCGAAATTTCCTGTTCGAAAAATCAGTAATAAAGACGTTTGACGAAATCAAACAACTCCTTCGGTTGACGTTTTTTTTTCTTGAATAAATTAAAAAACTAGAATAGCCTAGTCGCAATCAAGCCATACCGTCTGACTATACATGACCTGTTCCACTTCGCAGCGTCGAACTAATTAGTTTTTGTACGCGACGCTATTTTGAATAATTGATCAGTTTCATTGTCGCTCTGCCTATCGCTTCCATACTCGCGAGCAAGAGAGAAAGAGAGAAAAAAAAAAGAAAACAATCGCGACCCGCGTGTGTGCCCCACATAGTAAAAGGAAAAATCTCGACGGAAGCAAAAAGACTACTCCGACCAACAACCGCATCGCATCGCAGTAAGTCGTCCCGTCGCCAAGAAGCAAGAAGCACGAGCTACGCAGCAAAACAACAACAGCAACAAACCGACACGCATACGTATACGTGTATCTATAGGTATAACCAGGCGAGTCCACAAGTCGTCCCTACCGGGGACATTTAGCGGCGAGGGAGCACAGCTGCACGTGCCGAGAATATTTCAGTCTCTCGAGGGACCGGCTGCTCCTGTTATACTCGCGGACAATGGCTTCGCCACCGCTGCGGTTTCGACTGCAGAGCGCGCCGGGACTTTTGCAAAAGTGCGAGTCTCGACTCTTCGCTATGGTCTCTGATGCGAGGAAAGCTGCAGATCCGAGGATCATCGTCGTCGTTTCAACTCGGGGTAAATACTCAAGAGTATTATGGGACTGTTGTCTTATTTTTGTGATAAGTGATACCGCATCATCGATGATAAAGCGGCTGCCTTTTGATTGTATAATTAGGTTGGTTTTCGAATTATCTGATGTTTATTCGTTAAAGCATTAAAAGAACATGATTTATTATTAATTATATGCAGCTGAAGTACTCTTCAATGATGCGGTTTGTAATAATCTTATTAAATCTTTCCCCGCAAATTAAAGTTTCCAGTCAGTCCTTTCAAGCGTTCGTTTCACTGGTCAAAGCCCATCATCGCCTACCTAACCAATCTCCCTTCTCTCTCTTCCCGTGAAAAAGCCTCTCTTTCGTACATAAGCGTCTTGCTTCTTAACGACTGGCGGCACTTGAGTCAAAATCCTCTTACCCCTTGCGATTGGGGAACGCGCGCGCGCGCCACCCACCCTCCGAAAGCTCCATAAAAGCCAATCCGACGAGATCTCCCACGGCACAAGACACGCGAAATCCACCTTTTCAGTCAACTGCCAGTAGTCGCATTATCATTTTAATTAAAAAAAAAAAAAAAAAAAAAGCGAGAAAGGGATAACGACGCGCCGTTTCGAGGCTGAGCTCACGGAAGTCGACTTTTTGTTGCTCTGCTGTTCTTCTTTTTCCGGACGGAGGAGAGGTGCTCGCACGTGTCTTAGAATATAAATGCGCTACGTGGCGTGCTTAGAATCGACGTTGCTGAATTTATCGCACGCGTGCGTGGTTGGGATTCTCTCTCGCTTCTTTTTTTTCACCGCGCGTGGGCCGCCGATTTAATGATGGTTTATCCCGGAGAAGCATCGTTTCGATGTTGTTGAATTTATCAGCTCACCGCTCGTAATTTTCCTTCTCTGTACGGACGATATTTCATTGTGTTATTGCACAGTAGTGTGTTACACACGGTTACAATGCATAGTATACCGTTAGAAAGTTGGTACGCAAAGTTGCAATCGCATTGTAACATCATTCGTGTTATTCGTTCTGACAATTACATCACTCGTCTCCGCTTTATTCCGCAACAATGTATACTCCCACCTAGCAGTAAGTGGATTTAATTATTTAAATGCGCTTTCCTATACTTCATTACGGTTCACAGTTTCCATTTAAATCGTTGTATACGCGAAAAAGTCCGGGACTCGAAACGCCGATTAAAGCAACATCTCTTCAGGGCTCTTAAAATTCCATCTCGTCAAAACAATTTTACTCGGAGCGTTATAGCGCGGGCCATTTCCTCCTCCGACGGCAGTAAAACGCACAATGCCACAACGTAAACCGTCTCGTATAAGCTTCCACCCTAGCGTCGTCTCAAAAATTCTGACAAAAGGGAGAGGCAAGCCTCCTTAAAAATGGAAGCACTCAGTTGGTCTAAACAAGTTTAGCGAGAAATTCGTCGCTGACGGGGCTTGTACCAGCGAAAAATAAAACTGAGGAGCAGCGAAATTTTTCCCCGTCGTGAAAAAGAGCTTCTTCGTCGTGCATATGGGCGACTCTCGTGGCTTTGCGTTTTACGAGCTCGTCGACGTTCTCGAGCTTGTGTTTCTCGGAAGCTTTCCTTTTTTTTCTATGCTGTATATAGAGCTGCTGCCGCTGCTACTGGTGCACAAAGATGGGGAGGAACTTTTTCTCGGCAGTTCGACAAAGTTTCTTCGGAAATAGATCAGCGAAAGAACNGGGGCAGGTGGAATAATTGAAAGTGCGAGAGAGGAGGAAAAGGATGAATAGAAGGAACGCTGGAAAAGTAGCGGAAATGGACTGCGAGAGGAAGATTGAGCGCGCGATAAAGGAGTGTATTGAGAATGAGCGAGAAACTAAAAGCGAAGGGGGGAAAGAGAGATTTGAAAAGGGGTAAGTCTTGAATGCGTTAATGGAGAATTCGAAAATTCATGGAAATCGTTCGATGAAAGTTTTACTGTCTCGCGATTACATCTTTTTTTTCAAAGAATGATTCGATTTTATTTCACAAAGAAAGAACGAATACAAGAATCCTTATCGCGAGGTTGCTTATCTCTTAGACAATGCTACAGAACAGAGCGCATCGGAAGATTAGACACGTGAAAGGAATGAGGCACATAAAAGCAATTTGGCATCTTGAGGAGGGTACTTTAGTTTAGAAGACCACTAGGTATAGTCTTTTAGGTGACAGTGCGAAATTGCTCCGCCTCTTGGCTCTCTCTAGTCTCTCGCTCCCAGCTAAGATACTAATTTTTTTCGGGTCTCGGAAACGTTCGCGCTTTCTCGCCTCGTTTTCTTGATTACTATTATTCTCTGGGATATAGAGCTGTAGTAATATACCAGGAGAAGTGCAACTACGAGGCGCCAAAATTACTACTGTCGTAGCGCGAAGTTTTAAAATAAAATAACGTCGTCACATCATCAAATAAATAGGCAACAAAGCGTGCGCCATTTGCAAATCGAGATCTCGTTTCATGTTTCGAACGGACGCTCGTTATCAATCTCCATTAGAGAACTAAGAGAGGGAACTGTTACATTTAATCGGACCACAGAGTTCGTCCGACCGTAATGGTACTCACACTACTGGCTTTACTGAATAGAAGGGGGCATACCACACTGGAGATCGGCTGACCTCAAATGCTTTAACTTTCCTTCTATAGCTATTGGCGTAGCCAGACTTTTCTAACTCGATGTATCGCTCTGTTGTTTCCTCGCAGTTTAACCTAAACGGAAGTTACGTTTGCTGCGTGTCTTCGATAAGCATTTGTTAATCATTTTAAGATGAGCTTGGACTATCGATAGCACTATTATAGCGAGTGTGAAAGTGGAATCGTAAACGAGGCACTTCAGCAGATTGCTAAAATAAAAATTAGTAATCAAGCAGACGTAGGAGCAGTGAATCATATCCGAGAATACTGAAAGCCACGGAAGGGATGGGCATATAAAACCCATACTAAAATAACGTTAAATCTCCAGCAGCGAGGGATATAGAGCCTGAACGACAGGCACAATCAGCATATTCCAGGGCTCTGCACTTCTATTAACAGAGTCTTATCTTACTTCCAGGTTACCCAAAGATAATCCCGCGAGCTAAAACAGTGAGCAAGAAAGCGCAAGAGAGAAAGAACTCGTGATATTCATGGCTCGTTAAGTCAACGGATGAAAAAAAACTCGGCAAGACTACTTTCCGAAAGAACTGCGCGAGTTGGAAATCTCTGCACTGCGGTGAGCAGTGTCTTGTTCTCGTGATCATATTCAACGCTGATACTATGCATTCAGCAGTTTTGACGTAAATCATCAATATTTTAATCATCGACTGTTTGTAAATAACATTTTATCGTGTTGGGTTACTTATTTATGATTTTATGAATTTGTCTTTTTGTTGAGTGATTCACGATGATCAATTATATTGGTATGATTATCTCATCGACGGTGATAAAAGAGCTGAAAAAAATCAATCCTTCCAATGTTTATTCATGCGTTATCTCGTTAAAATTGTGTATTTTACTCCTCGCAGTTAATACAAAAAACGTAGTTATCATCTATGTGATAATTTTGATTTTTCCTAAAAGATATCGCCGTCAAAACAACTAGAGCGTTCATTAGAAGAGGCCGGCGTCTTATCGAAATCGCTGCGTTGCGTGCAAGTGCAACCTTGACGACGTTCGTGTTTGTATAGATGCAAACTTAAGCTAGATGAAAAGACCGAAGTGTCATCGACCGTATCTCACTCGCATGATTATCGTTTAGTTAGTTTTGTTAAATGAAGATACGCACACATGAACAAAAGCCAGGTGAATGTAAATCTGAACAACTTTCAGGAAAGGTGAGATGCTTAAATTAAGTATGTGCGAAATTCCGAGTAGCCTTTTAAGCCACTTAAATCTTTCTAGGTCTCCAAAGTTTTATCGATAACGATTTTTTTGCGAAATTTTCAAGGAACAGCTCTGAACTTTGATATTCTTATGCCATTACGTACAAAACTTCTTGTCGATGAAAATTTCCAGCCCCGTTGCCACTAATAACCCAATCCTATTTAGAGGGATCTCAAAGAGTATCGCATAGCCTTTAACTCCACTGAGCAAACATACATCGTATAATGGTATGGTAAAATGCAGGATTTCCAGCACAATATTTATCCTCTTTCACCTCTTTATTATCCAATGCCCCAAGGAGTAGGCAAACTTTTTCCGGGTTGAAGACTCTAGCGAGGTTCCAAACCAAATTAATTCGACCGATATATAACAGTGGAATACACATAATATGCATTATTTAACGCTACTTGACGTTTGACTCTGACCTAAATTCCAATGATCGCTTGCCCACGCACGAATGCATACCTACACAGGAAGCATTTTGCGCGTATATAAACACTGCCATATGCTTGCATGCGAATGCATTAATCGCAAATATTTCGTCGTTCGATATGAATTTTCCTGTGTGATTTGTATTTATGCGAACGAAAGTGCGAAATAAATATACCATCAAGATAAGCGCTGTTTTTCGTGCTGTCACTGCCGGGATTCATATCAATTTCGAATACCTCGTCGCACGTCAGCTTTTCTTCACTGTGCTACATTTGAAATTACGCAAATTTTTCAATATCGTTAGAAAAGTTAAAATAGTATAAAAGGAGCCTCAATCCAGCAGTCCAGCTCAGTCCATCCTCCATTAGGGCGATCTGTTTTTTCAGATCCGATGGAAATCTTACTCACGACACCGGGTTTGAGAAAGGCGTAGGTGTGATGAGCCTACCCTGGAAACTTTCGAACGCTAAAATTCATCTAGAAACACAACACGATACGTTGTGAGGCCATGAACTTTCGAGTTCGAAAAAGCCACCCATTTTTTTTTTTTTTTTTTTTTTTTTTTTTTTTTTTTATATCAAGACTTGAATACTTAAAAAACTTGGAATTAATTAAAAATATATTATTCTATTTATTTTGACCGTATGTAGTAGCTATGTATGTTTAGAAGTATTGAGAATAGTCAAAATACTATCGGCCTGCATAAGAGCTAATGTAGTTTCCCGATAATCCTCCGCCATTTTTGTAGCTATATAGGTGGTGTCATATTACCCAATAAAAGGAGCATCGATCCAGCAGTCTAGCTTAGTCAAGCCAGGTCCTCCGAGCTGGGAAGAGCTCCCCACTTCTCGCTCGCGATCAACTGTGATCGAGGGTATAAAAGGAATCGTGATCCGGCAGTCCAGCTCAGTCCAGCCTGCAGGTCCTTCGAGCTGGGAGGAGCTCCGCACTCCTCGCTAGCGATCCACCGTAATCTAGGGTATAGAAGGAGCCCCGATTTAGCAGCCCAGCTCAGTCGAATCTTGGACTTCGCGAGGTTCCAGATGGTTTCACCTCCCCTTTACCAAAACTAAGTTTACTAATTAATTTTATGCCACCATTCTTCCCCATATCTTTATGCCAGTGGTTTGATGAACAAACACATTCCAAAATTGAACGGGTTAAGGAGGGGATAGCATTAAGACCACAACACTCACTGATGGTTCGGATCCGTTGACAAATTATCTTTTTATTATCTTCGACTCGCCCTCGGCGACGAAGAGACAGATGCTTCCGGAGTATGAATCCGAAGCCTCGAAATGCTGGTTACAATACAAGTCGCAGACGCTGAAGATACAAATCTCGCTTGAAATGCACGCTTAGTCACTAAGTTTCGGCGTGGGTTGGTCTCGTCCGCTCTCAAGGAGCTCCTGACCCGATCTGCCCGTTCCTCGATCCACCGATCCTTTCCTGCCGATCCTTCCCCCTCCTCCGGCCCAGAGGCCCCCTTCCCTATCTCACCCGACCGCACAGACTTCCCTCCCCCGCTTTCGCCCGCCGCGCCCCCGCTCCTGCGCCCGTGTCCCTGACCGTCCGGGCTCGTTGCGCCCGTGCCGCCGCTATCTCAGGACCCCCGCTTCCTTCCGCCTTCCTTCTCTCTTTCCGCCTCCCTTCCTCACTTCCGCCTTCCTTCTCTCTTTCCGCCTCCTTTCCTTACTTCCGCCTTCCTTCTCTCCACCTTCCTTCCTTCCACCTCCTTTCCTTCCGCCTCCTTTCTTTCCGCCTTCCTTCCTTCCTTTCCGCCTTATCCTTTCCTTCTTCCAGCGTCGGGGTCTCGAGATACCGGCGGCCCCTCCCCTCGCGCCCACGTCCGTTCGTCCCACGGGCGTCGTTGTCCTGAGCACGCCCGATGCTTCTCGCGTTTCGACTCGTGCCCCCCGCGCAGGCGGTTACATTCCTCCGCCTGCGTTCGACGCTCCGAACTTTCTTATTGCTATAGGCGCTCGCACAGGCGATCACAACCGTTCGCCTGTTTACCATGTGGCGGGAATTTCCCGAACCCGCGTCGCGCTAATTGCACCGGCGTGGGTGCCCGGCCCCCCGGGATGTACACGGAACATGTGGAGCGGAAATCCCCATGCCCGTTTCTCGACCACTCACCCGGCCGATTGCTTTATTGCCGTCCCCCGGGACGCGCTCGGAACGCGGGGACCGAAGATGCCCAAGCCCGTCTCTCGGCTACCTTCCCGGTCGATTACTTTATTGCCGGCCCGCTTCGGCTGCGCTCTATCATAAAAAGGGAACGATAGATTGCTTGATTCGTCGTGCCGCCTGCTCGACCGAGCGCTAATCCCCATCCCCAGTCCGCTCGCACGCACGCTCCTTAACGGCTTCTGGGGCGCTCGCCTCCGCCGCCACTCATACCGCGTACCCTGCGCCCACGCGTCTCGACTGTCTCGAACAAAAATGCAATTGTCAAGCTGCTGAGGCTTTCTATGAGCTGGCGCTGGGCTTTTCATTTTGGCAATGGGGTTCAGCTTCCATAGGTTGTCACGCTTCGGCGTGGATTTAAAAGCCCTATACAGGGGTCGTTCCTCGTCATTTTGATCAGTTACAGGTCTCCTCGGACAATCGCCTCTCCCTTAACGTTGCTTTGCTTCATTTTGCTTTTGAAATCTAAAGTTTAGAGTCATTTTTCTTTTTTTTATATTTATGTTGGTTTATTATTCCACTTTCTGATTCTGGCGACTCAGATCCCCGTCACATACGTTTATCAACCAACAATTGATTTCTTGATACTAACATGTATTTTTTTCAGTTGCCGCTTCTCCACCCCCATCTGCTAGTCCGTCAACATCGAGGCTAAATAAGGAGCCCTGACCCGGCAGCCCAGCATAGCCGACTCTTGGACTTCGCGAGGTTCCAGATGGTTTCAGCTCCTCCTTTACCGAAGCTAAGTTTACTAATCCATTTTATATTACCATTTCTCCTCTTCCTTACTATGGTGGTTCGATAAACCAACACATTCCAAAATGCAATTGTCAAGCTGCTGAGGCTTTCTATGAGCTGGCGCTGGGCTTTTCATTTTGGCAATGGGGTTCAGCTTCCATAGGTTGTCACGCTTCGGCGTGAATTTAAAAGCCCTATATCAGGGGTCGTTCCGTCATATTGACTAGCTACAGGTCACCTCGGATGATCGCCTCACTTGTCGTTGCTTTGCTTTGCTTTGCTTTCCCAATTTTAAATTTAGAGTCTTTTGTTTGTCATGCTTATGTTGGTTTATTATTCCACTTTCTGATTCTTGTGAATCAGGCCCCCATGTTACTATTTAACTAACTAACAATACATTCTTATCTTTTGACCTGTTTGTTTTTGTTTTTCAGATTCAGACCTCTCTTTTACCTGCTGACGTCAAGTGTCTTCGATGGGGGCCTCGATCCGTGTAGTTCAAGTCTAGCTCCGTGGGTTCTACGATGATTTAGCAACGCTACAGATATGCTTGAATCCGTTATAAGTATAAATATGTACATTCTTATGCTCCATGAATTTAATCTTGTATTCTGTCTTTTTCAGCTTATAATAAAAGATTTTGTCTGTTTCAACTTACAATACATTTTTTGTTTGTTTCAGCTTCTTATCATATATTTTGTCTGTTTCAGCTTCTTACAATACATTTTGTCTGTTTCAGCTACTTTTAATACATTTTGTTTGTTTTAGCTTACTACCATCGCTGGAGGGCGTCCTCTTCCCGCGTCCTCGGACTTCGGGAAGAGGACGCCCATTAGGAAAAGTCTTGGAGAGGATGAGTTATAAAGTGTTCTCGATCTGCTTGATTTTTCTTAATGGTCGTCCTCCTGATCAGCAATAAATAACTTGAATTACAAATGTTGACTAGAATCTGTGGAATTTGGAAGAAGGAAGCCAACTATGGAAAATGATGAAGTATGTTTCATATGTACCCAAATACAGACGCATATCTATACGAAAATTTTTACAAACATGTAATTCGTTCTAAAAATTTTGCCGTCTCTTCTAAAAGGAGATTTTTTAACTCTTGAAAGTATTGAACAAAATTAACGCAACATCAAATAGCATTACCGAGCGCGATGAGGAAGATAGAGAGAAGGGGAGGATCTGCCGCTGCTTCCGTTCGATCAATTGCTTGGTCGATTGTTGCTCGCCAATTCACTCCCTAATAAAAAGTGTACCTGGCGAGCCTATAGAAGTATTCACTTCTAAAACCTCACTAAGGCGCAGTGTCAATCAAACGCAAAGTGACTTTATCAGCGGCAGCCGTCGCGCCTCCGATATTAATTCCGTAATCGTTGCGCGCGCTTACGTTCATTTTTACGATCGAACGCCGCTTATCGCTCGCGCCTATCGCTCTGGCGTTTTCACGCGTCACGAGGCATCCCCTCGAGCCTTTTCCCTTTTCGATTGCCCGTGTCTTTTTCCCTGCTCTCTGACTTTGAGCTCTTTCAAGGCTTTTATCGCGCGCGCTTTTATGTATTCAAAGAGTAAAAGGGTGAATCGAAATTTCTTGTCGATCCTTTGAGCTTTACAGTTCACTGAAAATTTTGAATACACAGCTGTGAAAAAACCTCACTCACAATAAAAAAACATGCACGAATAAATAAACTCTAGCATCTTTCAACATCGTTCACCGCTTAACTTCCCCGTCCACAGTCCACTCATCATCAGCTTAATTCACTTATAGAAGCTAGCCGGGAATGTGCAGGCGTGCGCGCGAGAGATCGACGCCGCTGGCCATATGTAGACAGTCCTCTCGGGATCGGTCCCTGATGACGACGCGCAAAGGGATAACGTTAACGCACACAGGGCAGGACATTCGTCAGAGTTTATTGCTCGGGTAATGGGAGGCACACGATATCGCTTGTCAATCAATCAGACGCGACTCTGTTGGCTGGATTACACTCGATGTTTTCTCGAGTGCGACCTTGTCCACATGTGTGTCTATACAGCCAAGTTTGCTTTGCCATGAGAGCGAGTGTGTGCTTTGTTTATTATAGGATGCAGCGATAGGCTATACAGGCGTGATTTGATTTTAGGTGCAGGATGCGTTGGTAAAATTTTTTTTTTAAAGCTGCTTTTCTCTTTTATAATGCGTAAATATGGTACGAAGCATTATTACCACTCAAGGTACTTCTAGTCGTCCACTGGTTCTCTCGAGCTTTAATTAAGCTTTTTGCATATTATATGCGCGTTGAAATTGAAATTTATGCATTTATGCGACGATTACGCGAAAATGAGATTAGACAACGTATTTTTAATTGCGCCATTGCGCGGATTATTATTTATCACTATTATTATATATAATTCGTATGGCCGTTAACATTTAGGATAAATTGGAATGAATTCGAAATAATAAATTTCATCTCGCGAAAAGCTCATAATTAATACGCCAATGAAATTTCACCACGACGATATTCAATTTTTGCAGAGACACGTGCAGTTTATCGACGAGGACGTAAAAAACGTGCTCTTTACACGCCGCGCATATCGGTTATTGGCCAACAAACTCTCTTTTTTCGCCTGTCCAGTAGATTTGCATTCAAATGCAAACACACGTCCCATTCGTGTGAATGTTATGAATTTCGCGCGAAATATTCGCCCGGCTTGTTATTTGTAAATTCGTTTATGCACACGTACATACCCTACTTCATTTTAACATAAAAAAACCATCCCTCATCGCTGCTGACGCTTGATCGATGAAAAAAATTCACACGGCACAATTTCCATAATCCTCTCGCAAGTATAACTACGCGACAAACTCCATCTCGTGAAAATGAGAAACGAATGAAATATTCACGCGCTCGGCGACAACAATACCACGTCATTAGCCTATGGCATTCGTGGGTCTGTGACTTTGAAGGCGACATTGTATACGCAGCCGATGCGTTTCTCTCACTTGTGCGAGTGTATATATAAGTACTATACGTACGCATTATCCGCGATCGCCGTTTGAATATTGATGCGGCGAGCTTGCACACATATACGGTATTGGGGTTCTTTATCGCACCGCCGTCAATTCAAAACTGACGTATCCAGGTCAGACGTAGACGTTGGTACTTCTCAGCGGCAGATGTGCTAAGAAGCATTTTTTTTTTATTATTTATTTTTGCTCCGCGCGCGGAAACGGGTCTCCAAAAAGTTTCGCCGTTCATTGTTCGCTCTTTCTCTCTCTCTCTCTCTTGTCGGTCGTTTTCTTTATGGCCCCTTTTGTCGAGCATAACCGGCGTATATCATTATTTTCCCAGCTGCGCTTGTGTTTTCCCCCTTTCAACGTTACAGCTGTTTTTGAAAGGGGTACTTTTAAATTACATTTATCGACGGCCGAGTGTAATTGTATACGTTACTGCGTTCCTCACGCGATAAAAGAGTATATAGCGTAGTAGATTTCAATTCACCGTTTACGATGTTATACAATGGAAGTTTTTCAAAGTGTTAGACGTTCGATCGATGCGCTTTTTTCCTGCTCCTCCTATACTGAATGCTTCTTCTCTCGCCCAGATGCATTTTTATTTTCATGCATACTTGTCCACCCACGAGTGGCAGACACGTGCGCCAGATATATGCGAAATCGAAGTTTTGACGTTTCTCTTTATGTATGGTCGCATCAGCAAAAGAAAAGCGGGAAAAGGCGTTGATAGCGTTCGCGCAGCAGATTTTGACGAACGCGACTCCGCTGAATCAGTCGACACACAACAAAAGCGTAAAGCTTCTGTATGCATAGAGAGTCGTTCAGATTCCCGCGACTGATTCATGCCGTTTGCTGTGTGCTGCTCCGCATAGTCCATCGATCAGCTCAACGGATTCCCGGTAACACAGAGAGAGAGAGAGAGAGAGAGAGAGAGAGAGAGAGAGAGAGAGAGAGAGAGAGAGAGAGAGACACGAGAGGGACACGGGACACGTTCTCGATTTTTCTTTCATAGATAATCGAATGCGCTGCGTTGGACTGAAACAATTCGATTGATACTATATATATATATATATATATATATATATATATACACACACACACACACACACACACATATATATACATATACACACTTATTCGAAACATCAACCTCCTAATCGAGAAAAACTCGCAGAGAATTCGAAAATTTCCAGGAAGCAACAGTAGCAGTAGTCTTGGTCCCTTTAGCAATAGTAGTGCGTCTCCCGAGTTACGCCCTATCTCTCGCGTAGCGGCAAAGTTTCCGTTTGCCCCACCCTCCCTGAGAGAAGAACAATTAGTTCGTCCGGGATCGAGGCAAAGCCGCGCCCGTTTACACCTGCAGCTGTATATAGACACGTGTACGCGTTCCCTTGTGCTATATACTATAGCCTGACGTGGAGTCTTATAACTTTGTGTCTCCCATCTAGAGTTTGTCGCGAGCAAGTTTCGACAGACCACAGGACGGCGACGTCGGCTGATGAGTAGGTATAATGTAAGTTAGTCGACGCTGGCAAGTTTTTCTTCCGAAGACGAGTTTACGATTAAATTTGTTTGGTAAACAGAAAAAAGATTCATCACGTGCGTATAGCCCCTCATGCAATTTAAATTGTAATACACGAGCGTCTCGGTGTATAGTTACGCCCCCGTTTTTCATTTCGCTCGATTTACGAGTGCGCGCACTGTGTAGACACTGAAAAGAGACTCTACATAGATGGATCGTGGGTCTAGAGTAAGGTAGCAGAACACAGACAGTCCGTACGGGTAAAAGCTTTATTTAATAGGTTCAAATGGGTATCAACTCCGGCGTGGATTCGCGGGGTCCCTACTGACCTAATCTAACGCGCACACACACACACACAACCATTCATGCATTACTTGACGGCGATGATCCAGATGTCTGTTCCTGGGCTGATCGTAGCGGGTCGTCACCCGAGGTCACGGCTCGAATCGGCGATGAGATGCAGGGCCCCGTCGACACGTTTCTTGTTGGCGATTGCCGAGAGCGATGGTGTCCGTACAGCGGCAACGAAGTTGGCGATCTATGGGCGTTGCGGTGCTGGGAGCAGCGTATGAGCTGGCGCTTGCGAGTCAGCGAGGTGCGTCTTCTCGATGCTGAGAGTGCGCGCGTGATTACCGTCGCACGATGTGGTTTGCACATGGCGCTATTTACGAGAACCGACCTATTTGCTCGAAGGCCGGTTTCGATCTGCTCTTGATATCGCTTGCCAGCAGCGCGAAACTCTCAGCCGATCTTCCGTCTCTCCCACTCTTCATTATTTCCCTCTCCATATATGGGACTCGCTGTGTACCATTACAACGCGGTCGCGACGCGTCGCTATTCAAGAGGACATAACTGTTTTTACATTTAAATTTTGTTGTATTTATAAAAAAATAAAAAAAAATGGGTGGCTTTTTCGAACTCGAAAGTTCATGGCCTCACAACGTATCGTGTTGTGTTTCTAGATGAATTTTAGCGTTCGAAAGTTTCCAGGGTAGGCTCATCACACCTACGCCTTTCTCAAACCCGGTGTCGTGAGTAAGATTTCCATCGGATCTGAAAAAACTGATCACCCTGATGGGGGCTCGAACCCACGACCCCTTGACCGGGAGGCAGGTGGTTTACCACGGAGCCATCGCCGGTCTTTTTGTTGTATTTAGACGAAGAAAAAATTATTTTCCTCTCTCTATAATAATTCCGTAAACCGAAGGCAGCTCCTCGTAAAGCTTAACGGCGAGCATAACGGCACCCGATCGACTGCAGGGCATCCCTATGTGATGCGACTTTTACGCTCGCCATCAATTACGAAGTAGGCGTGAAAATTACGAGGCCGCTCTCATAGTCCACGGACACGCGCTGCGCCGATAAAACATCGACGCTCGCTCCATTTCAATTTCAGCATTATCCGGCTTTCGATATATAGGAAGCTCGAGAGGTGCGAAAAAGCAATCGCTTCCGGCCTTAGATATACACACGAGAGAAATTACGCGTACAGGTGTGTGCGCGCATACACGTATACGCTTTATGACGTACAGATTGCGCGGCAACAAGGCGATAAACTCGACGATAAGAGACAGAGAAATAACTGCCGAGAGCGTAGTTTCTCTTTTTTTCCCTGTCGACTGTGCTCGGACTTTTTACGCTTGGGGATTCGCGCTCGCACGCGGGAGAGAGAGATGTTTCTTCGTAGCTTCGAGTGTGTAAGTGTATAAGTATTGTGAAAAACCGAAGGATACACATTTTTGCCTTTGTCAGCGCTCGTTTCTTCTTATGTCGGTCGGCAAGTATATAAAGGATAGTAGCATGTACCTATAGGTGCATTGAATGGAAGAGCGTCGGCTAATGGATATTGGAGATCAAACAGAGAGGAAGCGCGTTTCTTTGCGAGTGACAAAGAGGAGAGAGAGAGAGAGAGAGAGAGAGAGAGAGAAGTAAGACTTTGCGCTCTATTAGACGTCGGAGTACAGTTTCCGTTAATGCTTTCTCAGATACCGCGAGTGAATGGCAAATAAAGAAAAGCTGTTGCTATATACTCGCTGATGCGGTAAGTATAGTAAGAGGATCTCTTCTCTGCAATTCCGACGTCTGACTATACATGTCTGCTACTACTAGCAATACGTTCACCGTTCCATCAACGCGATTATAATTACACCTGCGTTACTCTGCACAAAATGTATCGAGATGAGAAAAGAGCAAAGCTGATGCGCATATAGAAAAAACAGCGAAAAAAGGAACACGAAGGAAACATCTCTCGGAGGAAACGAAAGTGTCCGTTACTACTGGATACGCTTTCCTCGCGCGTAGAAATAGAGGAAAACTCTCGCTCAGCCCAGCTCTCGACATTCACACCTATACACACAGATACACTGCAGAGAGACTCCCGCTTTCTCACTCGAAGACAGAAAGGCAACGGCGAAGAAAAGAAGAAAGCCGGGGGGCGACGCTGCCGTATAACACACACAGTGTGCAGCTCAGCAGTCTCTATACATCCAGGCGAGTCTTTCTCTCTCTCTCCCTCTCTCACCTTTTGCCCCGACGCCCGCGGCTTGATTTTTCTCCCCGCGGCCCTCGTCAAAAGCCTAACGACGTTTCCTCTCTCCTTCTCTCTCTCTCTCTTTCTCTCTCTCTCTCTCTCGTCAAACATCTCCTGCGCTCGCGATCCTTTCACTCGCGCCCACACACCTTCTTCTTCTTCTTCTAGCTCTCTATCTTCTCGTCCGTGGCGAGATTGGCAGCGGGAAACCTCTGGGGGTAATTTCGTCGCCTTTTTTTATTCTCCGCTTTGTACTGTGCGTCCGAATGACTCGCGAAAATTCGTCGATAAGATATATGCGATGATTTTTTTTTTTTTTTTCTATTTATAGTTGAATCCGAAGAAAGAGTTAAACATTTGCGGCAGGGGCCGTATTCAGCGTCGTTAAAATCCGCATAACGCATGGGTTAAAGCCGAATAACGCCGGATTTAATGAATAACGCTGATATTTAACGAATAGCGCTGGCGTTAGAACAATACATTAATCGATAAAAGTGTAACGTAATAAGATAAGAGAAATAAAAGGAGATTTTTTTTTAAATTATCTATAGTACTTATTAATTAATTGGTTTCATTCGGCTATCCCAGCCCGGTAATCCATGTTTCTTATAGGTTTATGAATTGATATTATCTTGTTCTACTACTGCAGTACACGTAGCAGCGTTAACAAAATAACGATATTAACACTTATCGACGGCGTTACGTTATTTTGATTTAACGCGCGTTAAAAACGCTGAATGCGGCCCCTGGCAACAAAAACGATACCTCCGTAGTTACTGTTTCGTCCGAATAAACCGCGAAAACCGCACAAAGCAGTCGGCTCACCTGCCAATACTCGTGCGGCGTGTAGTATAGCTTCCCATTTACCCACAAACGAGGCAAAAAGAGACGAGAAAGCAACGCGCACATAGCATCGTGGCATGTATACACTCGTCAATATTTGACCCGAGAGTCGAAGAAGGAGCTTGCCGTAGAAAAGCCGGAAAACGTAAACAGCCGGCCATGGGAGAGGAAAAGCTGTGTGTGTGTGTGCGCGTGTGTGTGTGTGTGTGTGTGTGTGTGTGTGTGTGTGTGTGTGTGTGTGTGTGTATGCCTTTGGATCATCCCGAGGAATACTCTTTCTCCCTCCCGGCGAGAAGCTTTCTCTCTGCGGCTGCGCAGCTTGCATATGCATGAAAGCTTCGGCACGTGCTGTGTCGAGGAACGAAAAGAGAGCTATGCAAATCGAGGGAAATGCAAAAGCTATAATGCGGTTTTTCTCTGAGTATACTATGTATATATACGCGGTGGAAAATCGGGTTGATTGCGAGGTCTGTCGATGCAGAGAGCTTTGGGGAGTAAAGGCGATCAAGCGATCCCGGAAAGTTGAAGCGTATTTTACGGTTATATTGATAAAGGTGATGGATTTGTTGATATTGATTCACAATTTTTGTTATTGAGCGACTAATTTTTAAGAAAAAATCCTTTGAGAGGACGCGCGCAAAACGCTAATATTTAATCCGTTCCTTTGAGAGACTATAACGCGCAAGTATAACTGAGCCAATCTCTCGGAGGGATTTCAGATGCGCTGCATATTACGTAATATTAATTGGACGTCCTTATAATCCAATACGCTTGTGTCACAGAACTTCAGCTGTCGGATTAATTGGATAACGTAGTCGCTCTGATTAGTATATAAAGTAACAAAATGTATTTTGCAATATGTCCTGTTTTAATTCTATACTGTTTTCGCGAGAGTAAATATATTTCTATCAGTCACTTTTTTTTAGTTTCACGTCCACGTCTGCAGTCAAGGTTCTATCATTTTATATGACGAGGAAAACACTCAAGTGATTTTTGAATAACTATATGCTATCTGACCTAGTGCGAACAATCATCCATAGACGAAAAGTGCTTCCATATTCAGTCTTCACAGTTCACGTTGATTTTTCGAAGGTTAACAATTATGTCGATTGTGCTTTTCACAGAAATGCAGGTTATAATAGGAGTGAACGTACACTTGATACCCTTAAGTTTGTTGTGCGCCCTTTACTTTGACGGTTGTTGTTGTACAACAAATCAACGCAGAATGTGAATCGTCTATACTAAGCGCTTGATCTTAAAAAATATCCTTATACTACTAGTATAAATATGTTAGAATAATGTGTGTTTGTCTAAGTGCACTTATACAATAAATTTTTCAATTCTAATCTGTGTGAGTGTACAGTTAATCAACACACTTTCACGCTTACGGGACATTAATACGTTTTCTAATTACGTCTTAATCTTGATGTACCACTACGTAACTCATTTGTGATGAATGATTCGTAGCTGCTTTTCTAGGACTAACTATCAGCCAACACACAAAAACTATTACACTCACTGAATCAATGGATGTTTCATTACCACTACGTGCTCTTATCTTATCACTAGATGTGCTCTAGAATTGATTGCTGTACACATATATGTATATACACGTGTTCACGAACACAGTGAATATGCTGCTAATTTGCACGGATGAAAGTGGTTTTTTTTGTATGCCAACTAGCTTCAAACAGATTGCTTATTTTTATAGTGAGGGTATATAACAGCTATCAAAATCTAAAACTCTATTTGCAGAACTTTATTTACTCGCTTCGGAAAAAATGCACGTAGCTTTTTTTTCATAAAAACAGTGCTTTTCAATTTTTGAATAAAAAATTAAATGCACTCAAAATTGTCGATTGACTCAAGTTATAAAAAAAGTAAACAATCAAAACAGCTTTTTAAAAATGATTATTGCATGTATAAGCTACTGTAACAAAGTAGAGAAAAAAGACAAATCACAGCCACAAACTGCACCTCTAAAAAAACACGCACAGTAATGTCTGTTTCGCGATGACAGAGAGAGTATCTGCAACTCGCATGAGCCGCATCAAAGGAAAAAGTCGAGTCAGATCGTATTTGCGATTAGTAGCGTGTACATGTCATTGAATTAGCATCTGATTAATAATTGCGAATACAGGCTAGTATATAATTATATCTACGCTCGCTTATCAAAACTGCAAGTTTCAGTAATAAAAAAATACATGATGCGCTAGGTATATCAACAAGTATTATACAGTAGTAATAATAAAATGGGTGTTACAAAAGCAGCAACTTGTGTTGATAATTTTTTTTTTTTTTTTTTGCCTCCTTCAACTAAGCGTCCAATTAAGTGGTCGCTCGCGTGAATGATAACACTTACGGACAATCATCATCATCATCATCATCATCACCGGCACAGCCGCAGAGGTCCAGAGGTTGACCATCATCGCAGTAGCGGCAGATCACGCAATTTTTGCATTCGGGTACACCGAAAAATACAATTTCGCCATATGAAATATGACGCTGCGATTAAATACTGTACAGAAGTTTTTCTTTTCTTTTTCTTCAAGAAATATCATATAAGACAGTAGTATAAGAGGCAAATCATCAAACATTCGTTCTATACCTTCAGTGCAGATTCGATCGATAATTGTGGCTTTCTCTTTAATTTAATTAATTAAACCGGCGGTAAGAAAAAAAGCAGATTCCAATAATGACGCGCTTTATGAACAAAGTTATCGCTAAATTGACCCAACTGCAAACGATTAAAATGTCCCTTTTCCATTCACCCCTCAAGACTATAGAAGCCTCGCGTCGAGAGACAATTCAAAGAGAGACTCCGATGTGCATATTACTCTCCAGCCGAGTTTCCTATCAAAGCGGGTCACGGCGATTAAAGGAGCGAGAGCGACGGCAAATTTCCTTCCCATCTCCTTTTTTTTATCTCACCCACATATATAACGAACTTAACGAAAGGTTCCATTGAATATCCCTCCGCGCTTTGATAGCACTCGACGACTCATCCTTCCCCGACTAATTGCTACTGATTCGCCAGCCACTACTTTTCCTCCGTTTCAATGCACGTCGGCCTGAAAAAACGCTTTGACTTATTATTTCTTCGCAAAAAAGGACTCGACGTTCTAAGTAACTGCGTAGCTTATCTCTAGCGCTGATAAGGATGCGACTCGTTAAACCAACAATCTAATATAGCTTCGAGGCGGCACGCGCGACTTCTCTTTGTTTTCTCAACATCAGGCTGCTTTGATCTCTCGAGTGAATCGCTGCTGTGCGTCGCTTGGCTGGGCCCACAAGGAGCCCATTGAAAAATTTTCGCTTTGCCCGGGGAATCCCCGGGAGCCATATACACCGCTAGAGCACAGTTGACTGACGAGCGCTCTCGTGATATGTCACGCGTAGAGAGGACTCTCAAGGGGGCTCTATCTTTGCAGTTTATATGGAAGAGTTAACGATTTTTTGAATTTACTAGCGCCATTGTTTGAGGTATAAATAATACGGGCAGGAAGAAAGCTACTTTGTTTTGGCTGATAACCTGAAGAGGGTGAATCGATGACAGAAGCAGACACTCGTCTTGTGTGTATTGTAATCAATTAGGCTATGCTTAATCGCTCGAGAATACAATTATACAAGTCACAATAATGAAACTGTCTCTCGGCACGCTGTACTTGAGAGCTTCTTGTACAAATGACGGGACCGCGTAATCGACTGCCGCGCTCTTTTTAATTGGAACAATCGTACTTGATTACTGTGATAATGTTCTTCGCACCGCTCTTAATATTTCGTAAAGGACAATCGGATCTCTCGATTGTGTGAGCCTTTGTGCGCACTTGAAGGAAGAACGAATGTTTGTTGCGTAAGTTTCGCCTGCTATTCAGTGCAATTTGAAAAATAAATAAAATAAATGAACAAATATAGTTTGCTCTTTTGATTTCTTTGCTTGAATTCCTATGGATAAATTAGTTTGCATAGTAGAACAGGGCAGACTCACCTCCTTGCAGCTGTGGCTCGCCGAGTTCGACGTAAAACAGTGCGTCCTTCTCGTAAGAGTCCTCCTCAATTATCGTCAGGTTTATCGTTTTCCTGCAACAAAGGGAAAAACAAAGCAAAAGTCAGTATTGGAAATAATTAAATTCTCCATCAACGAATTTCCTTCTATTGAAAACAAACCGAATCTGGTTCATCGACAGCATACGATAACAGAAACTTTATCCCGCCCGATTTAAGGAAAACACGCGCCCCCAAAATCCGAGCTCATCTCGAACTTTCTGAAACAACTCGGGCCGTTAAATGCAGAAAGTACACATACTACAGCCGGAGTGCCGCGAAGTGACCCAAGCAGCAGCCGCGCCGTTGAAGTTAAAGAAGAAGAAATTTCATCGAAAACAGCTCGGAAAAGATGCAGCCAGCCGAAGAGTTGGCTCTCGGTATATCGAGAAGAAAATACTGCATCATTACTTTCCAAGACAAACTTTCGGCTCTTATTCCTCGATTGCAGCCCGCGGCTACAGAGAGTCAATAGCATCGATCATACGCCAAGCCTTGGGCCTCGTTTTCTTGGTATAAAAATGTAAAAACGACGTAGTTAAGGTGCTGGTATTGTGAATTTGATGATGTGTGGTTCGGACAATGATTTGTTTGCTTGTAAGACGACCATTGTAGTGTACCACCAATAATTAGATCAAGAGGCGGGGTGTGCATTCAGACGCATCACAAGGGACGATCGCGACCTTCGTCCTTAGTTCCAGACACCGAGACAGAGAGATCGTATACCTACGTCTGGGATTAACACAGATAATCGAATTATTCGTATCTCGTTGGAACAAGAGACACAAAGGTACGCTTTCTACACCAGGGATTGATTTAATTGCTTTGATTGATCGCGGGATTCCATTAACATAGCCAATCGCATGAATATCCGCAATAACGTTAACTTTAAAGGCTCTCGATCTTCGAATCCGGATAATAGAACGTCCAAAATAAACAACAAAATACGTACCCCAGTTGGCAAATTAACCTCCGAAGACTCGACCCAATCTCTCCGTATATACTTTTCGTTTTCCCGATAGGAAAAAAGAAGGGCCCGTACTTTTAATCACTACAGCGAGAGTCAGTAGCCCAGGAAAAATACTATCGGTATCTCTTGCTCTTATATATATGTATATATACACACTTTGCCTCAGCACCTTAAAGCCGGACATCAGGAAGTCCGCTTCGCTTTCGTTTCTGCGAGGTACTAAAACTAGCGCCTTTGGACGATTTTCCTTCGTCTTGTGCAGGTTTTTCGAGCTCGAGTCCAGGTGCTGGATCGAGAGGATTCAATTTTCTTCTTTTACACACGTGCGAGAAAGTGCGGGTATGTGGGTGAGTGTATGTAAGTACACTATACTCTTCCGAGGTCTGGGAAGGAGTCGGTAAAACTTTAGTGCATTTGAATGTAAGTGCTCGGTCATAAATGAAATTCGTGATTTTTATGTACACGCGTAAAAGTTTTCTCTTGTTTGCCCTTTGAGAACGATTTGAAAAAAGACCAAATGCAACGTTTCCGTATACTTGACAAACGAAAGGATTGCCAAAAAATCACTGTAGCTAATAAAGAAAAAAGAAAAATAATTTCCACGGTGATAACAATTTAGTTGTAGCATAAGCAAAGCGCGGTTCACTATACCCTTA
The DNA here is from genome assembly GCA_012977825.3 of Pteromalus puparum. NCBI lineage: Eukaryota > Metazoa > Arthropoda > Insecta > Hymenoptera > Pteromalidae > Pteromalus > Pteromalus puparum. The sequence goes on from CM053172.1 coordinate 43,935,956, forward strand.
GCCTGATCCCCTTCCGCGTCCAGAAGCTATATAATATGATGATTCGCCAAGCTGCTTTCCGAGGTCAAGGCCTACTCGCAAGCTTACGGAATATCGGCTTTGCGAGCCTCGAGCAATTTTCCCTCCGACGATTCGCGAGCACGCCAATTTCAGCCTAGAGGCCTACTTACTTCGCTCTCTCTCTCTCTCTCTCTCTCTCTCTCTCTCTCTCTCTCTCTCTCTCTCCCTTTCTTCGTGCCAAGAGCTCAGAGTTTTTCCCCGTTTCAGCCTCCGGTTAAGGGATCTGTGACTTTGAACAGCTTCGACAAAGATTTTCTTCTGTCGCTGCACGACTGGACTTTTTGAATGCGACGCAGAGAGCTGCGCGACGTTGTTTAACGTGCATATAGCTCTGAGGGGGGAAGGATTTTACGAGCAATAACAGCGAGAATGATGAGCAATATCGAGCTGAAGGAGGACGGAAGTATTGTATAATAGTACGGCATATCCAGAGCGTGCGTTCAAGTTTGTCGTGTTTCGTCGTTCTTTCGCGCACGTATAATGAATATACGAGCACCGTGTGTTTTGTGAAAGGGAAAATTCGGTTAGCGTTTCTCTTGAAAGAGAAAGAGAGAGGATTTTGTTGTGAATGAGCCGTAAATTTAACTGTCATTTACAACAAATTAATGCGTTAAAAAGAGAGTATTATGATATTCCATAATATTTTAATTCATTTTAACAACCGCGTTTTGTCGGATGAAAATTTGATTGCCTTTATACAGATAACATTATGTCAAAATAAATACGAGTGTTTTATATAAACACGACGTTTAAATATATATGGCACACAGCCAACGTAGTAGTTGCTGTCAACGAGCCTGGACCGAGTACGGTCGACAAATACATTGCATTAACAAAGTGAATTTTTTACATGTGCGTTTCGAGTAATTGAAGCAGGACACGAAGTACAGCGCAACCAATTATTGTATCTGCACATGTCGAATTTACACGATTTCATTTGAGCATATATCTATATCATCTATATCCAAATAAAGAGAGAAATTTGATTTACTTTTTGCAAAAAACGCGTTATAGTGATCATTCCATCATTGAAACGCTTACGATTGGTTCCGAGAACGCTTTTTAACGAGATATTGCAATATCGCGTCCTATACTGTTTGGATATTCGATACACGGCATTGGACGTCGACCAGCGTTATTGCACCGCGCGGGTATAACGCAGATTATAGATTTCTTCGTCTGTGTGTTCATATACGTTTTAATGCCAATTATTCAGAAATCGATTTCGTCTTTTAAATCGATACACCTACACATATTCTCATCATAATTTCAAATTCAATTCCAATAAATATCTTATTTCAGCGTAAATATGTTTTTCTACGTAGTGCCTTATTCCTCGAGTACTATCTTTTGAAAAACGCATCGCGTATCGTAACTGCTCAACGCTTAAGCGTCTTACACATCCTCGACGCGCAGTCATCCATTATTTTGGTCAAGTTCAGAGGCGCTTTTACGCGCGCGTGGAAGTTTTATGCTTTCCGCGGTATCCAGTTAACTTCAGCGTCGGGTAAATTTTTCCCCTGTGGTTTTTCGCGCGTACAGCGTTCACGGCTTACATTCACGCTATGTGGATCTTGACTTTCCGCTGCTGCAGTAGCGGATCGCGTTTCTTCCGACGCTTTTTGTGTTTCGGGAAAATGAAGAGCGAATTTTAGTAGACTAGTCAGTTTTGAATAACATAATTATTTATAACTCGCATATAACCTAGCGAGAGAGTAAACGACTACTCAGTGCCCTTCCAAATCTGATAAATTTTAAAAAACGCTCGAAAATTTGCTCCTGGAGTAGCTTGAATGGTAATGTCATTATATATATATATATATATATATATATATATATATATATATCTTAGTCGGGGAAGAAATCCTGTCATAAAGCAAACATTTGCTCTTTCGGAGAGAAACGGAAATAGTTGAAAGCCTGAATAAAATTTACGCCCGCGAATCGAATGCGTAATTACTTTAGTAAATTCCCAGAGCAAACTCCCGCGCTTTAAGAAAGATAAATTTTATCATTTTCCGTGACTGGAATTAATAAGTGGGATTTTTACCGAGTCGCGACTGCGATATGTTTTTTTTTGCAATTGTCATTAATCACCGAGCAAACGTTGAAAAGGACTTCATCGCTAACTGAATAGCATTTGATTTGGGGTAATCCATTACACACGAAGAGATTTAAAAATTTAATTTTTGATCTACGAGGTGTCAAAATAGCGCCGCGGCAGTACTTTACGAGCTAATCTCATTTCAGTTACATTTCACGTCGAGTATATATACAGAGCTATACTCATAAAATTCACTAAGTAGCAGTGAGCTCATCATGCGACGTAATAAAGCAGATAAAGCCGTACTAACGAAAATCCTATTCAGTTTTTTCAAATGTAACTTTTAAAGTAATTTTATCGAAGCGAAATTCTACTTTTAACGTATATTTTCGTGTCATTTTATATTCCACATTGAATGGAATCTTGAACACATTCAAAACCCTAGCGAAAGCCAAAGAAATACCGGCCACACAAGGAAAGTACAAAAAGAAAAAAAAACGTCACGTTGGAATAAGAAGAAAATGTGCCGCGACCTCGACCCCAGATTTTAAGCATGCTTCGCGTATAGTGACAGCGAGGCTTTAAAAAGCTTAAACAGCGCTCAGACACACTCGCGACGTCTGTAGGAGCGCAAGCTCTCGAAATTTCACGTTCGCGTGCAGCTCGCGTATGCAAGCGCCAGTATTGAAGGCAAAAGGCTATATATCGATGGTAGCCTTTGTGATAACAATTTTCAGTCGAAGATAATGAAATGAAAATGCTCGTAAACATTCTGTGTGATTGACTTTTATTTCGAAATCGCTATTGACGTGGAATTTCTTACGCGTTAATAAGTGCAGACTGCAGCAGCTTATACTGCTTTCCTGTGTCGGGTTGTGCAGTGCGCAAGAATCCGGTATATGCATATGGAGCATACTTATTAAGAACCGCGAGAGGGAGCTGCTGTTGCGCGAAAATTAGGTGCGGCGCAAAGCCGGTATGCTGGCTATGCGGCAGTCCGAGAGTAAAAACCGCTGCCAAGTCATTGGCACTTCGCTTCCTCCTATTCTGCTAGTGGATGATAATTACATGGGACAATCAACTCATTCTTTGATTTAAATATTCGCTACTATTCGATACTAAAAGGATAGGTTAGGAAGACACTTGTCGGGGAGGGGTATCAGGGGACTGGGGGTTAAGATGGATATCAAAAGGATAGAGCTCCGTGAACTACTTGAAAACCATGAAAACTCTCAAAATATACTAAGCTTTAATTATCAAATCATATGCTTTAACAAAAATAATAATGTTCAGTTCAGTCACACAGAGTATACAGGGTGAGAGTTGAAGAATTTGAATCTTAATATCTTTTAAACTAAAAGGTTTCATATGCTACAAAAAGAACCTAGCCGAAGTGATCAAAAGATCAATCTTTTCCTAAAATTTCAACTCAATTTAAACCTTTTTACTCCCGTAATCGTACGACATAAAAAAACCATTTTTTCTAGTTTTTGATTTTTATCTCAAAAACTAGTCGCCAAAATTGCTTAAAATTTTTACAACTAGTAGATATCGTTGTTTTTTATTGTCATGAATTTTTTCAAAACATTTAACTATTTATTTTTTGAGTTATATATGTTTATCGAAAAATTACCTTTTATATCATAAAAAATGAACAGATCAGTCAATCTAGACAATCTTGCGGGAAAAAGTAGACAAATTTATGTTCTTTTAGATACACTATTGTTGAATATATTGTATAAATCATATCATTATAAAAAAGCAAAAATATTTTTTCAAAAATAGAAAAATGGCTATAATATGGCCATAAAATGGTCAGAATCATAAAATAAAAAATGACCTAAATTCAGAATTAGAAAAAATATATGCATGTCAAATTTTATTACGATCCGTCGCATGGTTCCAAAACTAAGGCGGTATACGTACATACACACACACACACACACACACACACACACACACACAGCCATCCGCACGGACATTTTCTAAAAACGTATGATTCGTACTCCAAACACCTCTAAATGCGTTTCCACGAAGTATTAGCAAAACTGACAATTTTACTATTACAAAGCTTCCTCTTGAGGAGGAAGCAAAATTCCTTGATTTTGTCTCTCGTGGTTTCGGACTTTATGCTACATGTGTGTATGCAGTGTCAGAGGTTGACTTTGTAGACGTTATACTTTTTTCCCTCTTCATTCCGAGCTTGTAATTAAAATATCTCGTATGCTTATACGCATGTGGTTAATTCAGGCGATGATTATGGGAGTCAAGGTGCAGTGTTTTGTTGTGCGTAAGAAAAAAATAATTCTAACTCTTCATTCTGAAGGAGAAGCGGTATTTTTTAATTTCAAACTCTTCAGTACTCCTCCAAGAACACTACTCATTTAACTCTAATGACATTTCAGAGCACATGCACGCGCGCGCGCGTAATTTTTTATAACTTTTCTAATAGAAGTCTTGAGGCATATATGAAGAATTTCAAAAATTCCACGAGATTAAAAATCCTAAAGTCAACCTCGAATCCTTTCGGCCGAGTATAGAAATCCGTTCACGTTATACCCAATTTCTCCAAGGTGAAAAACCTCCCAAAAGCACACACAGACGAGCAGCTCGGCTCTGAAAAGTCAATACCTTGCAAAGTTTACGCGCGACCTCTCTCTGTAGCCAAATATCGATCTAACCCAGGCCGGCGAGTCAAAAGGAAAATATTCGCGTATAATTTTCGATCGGGAAGGAAAACACCTTTCATAAACGAAGAGTTTATACAGCGTGAGCCGTATATATACGTATATACGCTCGAGGCACGCGATATCGGTTAGGGCCCCGAGGGTTTGAGCTTATTTCGAGGCTTATTTACGCCTGTCCACGTGTAACTGACAGGTTAAGTGTACACTTGACACATTTTCCAAACCACGTGTCGGAGGAGCAGACGACGCGGTGCATTCGAATCCGTCGTGTGTGTATATACGATGTGCATTCGAGGAAAATCGTTTCGCTTATTGCAGTAGTAGCTGTTGATATATCTTTACTTATTGAATAACTTTCTTTATCAGCTCTCTATATCCATGAAAAAGAAAGCCTCAACGAAAATAATATCCCTGTACGCGCGCTAAGCCTCGGATTTACCCGGAGGTTCAGCATTGCAGCTTGAAATGAGTGTCGGAGTAATAGTCCGTACATAGCCGTATGTAAGTGTACACACTCGGACCGAAAGTGTGTATACGTGTATCTCCCGCGCGAAGATAAAGAGAGGCAAGTTTCGCAGAATTATACGGGCGCGCACTTGACATTTGCGCGAGTTGCAAAGTTCGGGACGAGTTCCTTGAGCGAGATCACGAGCTACAGAGCCGACAGCTGCAAATGCACTTAACTGAAATTGAAGTGCGCGCGTCCAGATAGCGCCGGAACTTTGCTCTCGTATCTCTACATACATACATATATATATATATATATATATATATACACACACACACACTAGTGGGGCTTCGCCCCCCTGCTCGCTTCGCTCGGCTACCCCCCATTTTAGATTTTTGTTTTCAAAATTTATTTTTATGATTAGTTAAGTCAATTATATATATATATGATGATCAAACGGCTGTTGAACAGAGATTAAATGCATATAATAATAACAATTTAATCCAATCACATACTGAGACTTTGACTAAAATTAAAAAATCCTACAGCTAAAAATTATAAACACTTGCATCAAGTAGCTAACATTCAAAATCTTCCAAATTATAAAATGATTTTTTCACGAAAAGACGGACAACAAAAACATTTATATAACAAACCACTAACCCCTGAATTGGTGCTATTATAGTTTCAGACTCAGGTTTACCAGAAAATTTTGATCTTTGCGTATACCCTGGTAGGAGATTGGCGATAATCGCTGCTCAGTACCCAAGAAACCAGCGATATTCGTTACCGAGAATATCGATGGATATATCGGAGAATTCTAGAGAGAAACCCGGCAAAAACATAGATCTCTGTATACAAATTAAGAGAACAATTATAAAACAATTTTTTACATAAAGAATAACAATAGTGTATAATAATAATAGTTGAGTTATTTTAAATGCATTATTAATAATTTATAATTAGTAAATTGCACATATAAATAGCAGTATACTTATAAATGTTAAATGTTGCTTTTTGATCCCAGAGGATGCTTTCTATGATAATGAAATAATATTTTAGTTCAAAATAAAATTGTTTTCAACTTGCTTTTAGAGCGTCCGTGGCTCAGTTGGCTAAGGCGCACGCCTTAACCGTCCGAAACACGTCCGCTCTAGGGGTCGTGGCTTCGATTCCCGGTGAAGTCACTCGGAGTTTTTGCAAGACACCGGCTGTTTCGAGGCAGGTTTTTCCCCGGAATTTTCCTTCAGTGTTCTGCACTTCCCTGCCTCACAGGCGTTAAGCCTGGGCGAATGCGAAACAGTGGTAGGGACCATAGGCAAGGCAGGAATTAAAAAGGGTAAGGCCAACCGACTTGCACTAGGAGGAGAGCGCCGCTTCTTACGACGTGGAGCTGGTCTAAAATACACGGGACCTTCTCCGGGACAAGCTACACGAGAGACGGCCGGACGCCGATGCCCTCTCGGGGGCAGAGAAGTGCTGGCTTTAACCAGCAGGTGTGCGTCTGAAAATATGGTCTCACCGGAAGAAAGTCTCCAGGGTGGAAAAATAAAAAGGTGGGGCACATACAGTGAGTAAAAGTGGTGGATAAAAATTAGGATTGGGCACTACTTGACACACAGAGGTGGTGGAAGCCCCGGCCAGTAGGGCAGAAGGCCGCGCGAGTAAAAAAAAAAAAAAAAACTTGCTTTTAGAGACCTATTGGTATGACTATTTTTTCTTATAAAAACATTAAAATTTGTAATAGACGTTTTGAGGTTATGTTTTTAAAATTTTAGTTTCATAAAGAAATTCAAAGAAAAATATGCTTTTAATCATCCTAGCCTATCCGTTGAATGATTACGTCGATGTTACGGTATATTTACGTCTAAATTTA
>CM053172.1:43943170-43959355 GCA_012977825.3 Pteromalus puparum
GTCAAAACGCGCTTTTCTTTATTCTTGCAACGCGCCTTCTTTAGCCGAGCCAATAGCACGTGCGCGGAGGAGTGGGGGTATCGTAAATGTTCGGCGAGCGGGTTGCAATCCCACGCATTGACGACTTGCGCGATGGTGAGAGAGAGGCGGCCCCTGCCAACGCGCTCCTCTGCCGAGCCAATGAGCGGCTGGTGAGGAGGGAGCTTGGCGTAGCGCTGTCAGAAGTCGCTGCGCGAGGAGAGGGGTTCGAGCGGCGGAGGAGCCACGCTTTCTTTCTGCCGAGCCAATAGGCGTAAGTCCGCGGCGGCGAGGAGAGGGCTTGGGGCGGAGGGAGAGTCATGCATTAGTTCTGAAAAGAACTGTTTAACTCGAAAGTTATGTTGCCACGTTATTTTTTTTTCAGAGTCCTAAAGGACTGTTTGACATATGAAAGAAGGAGACTCAGGTAACCTTAGTCTCGCTTAGAGAACTGGACCCCGTTGCCGACTCTCGACAGTTCTGCGGCTGCCTCCAATAGATCCGCTAGCCGTCGCTGCGTGGTCTGGTTCGCTGGAGGTCTGTAGACCAGCACGGATTGCGCGAGTGGTGAAGGCGAGCCGCCCCCCTGCGCCAATCCAATCGCTGCTGCCATTGGTCGACTCTGCTGCTGCTGCCTCCGTAGATCCGCTGCGCCGCGCTGCAGTGTAGAAGCTGATAAAGATACTCGAGGTCATAGTCGTTCTTACGTTAAAATTATGGGGGAGCCCGGGAAAAGGGCTGCGGTCGCGAAGGAGTTGGGTGCTGTTGTAACTGCTTCATTTGTCGCGGGAACGGACTGAGTACCGGGCGGGCGGTCAAACGGCGCTTCTATTGTATTCCTTCACGCGCTTCTTTACCGGGAGCCAATATCGGTACGGCGGGGCGCGGAAGGAGTGGGGGTTCGTAAATGTTCGGCGAGCGATTGCAATCCGACGCATTGACGACTTGCCGAGTGTGAGAGAAGAGGACCGCGTGCCACGCGCTCACTCTGCGCGAGGCCAATGGCGCTGGTGAGAGGGGGAGCTTGGCGAGCGCTGTCCAGAAGTCGCGTGCCGGTGAGGAGAGAGGTTCCGGGCGAAGAGCAGCGCCATGTCTTTCTCTGGGCGAGCCAATAGGCGTAAAGGTCGCGTGCGGCGAGAGAGAGGGTGGTGCGCGAGAGAGTCATGCATTAGTTCTGAAAGACCTGTTTAACTCGAAGTTATGGCCACGTTATTTTTTTTTCATTAGTCCTGAAAAGAGCTGATTGACAATAGGAGAAGGGAGACTCAGTAAACCTTGAGTCTCCGCTTAAGATTGACCACCGTTCGCCGACTCTCGAACGTTTGCGGCTGCCTCCATAGATCCGCTCGCCAGTCGCTGGCGTGTCTGGATCGCCTTGAGGCTTAGATCCAACGAGTTGCGAGAGTGGTGAGAGCGAGCCGCTGCCAAATCCACTCGCTGCTCCTTGTGCGACTCTGCTGCTGGCTGCTCCGTAGATCCGCCTCGCCGGCCGCCGCCTGCATGCTGATAGAACTGATAAAATTCTCGGAGTCATAGTCCGTTCTTACGTTAAATATTAGTGCGACCCTGAAAAGGCTGCGGTCTGCCGAAGAGGTTGTGCTGTTGACGGCTTCATTATTTCAGGACGACTGATACCGCTTCGTCAAAACGCCGCTCTATGTTTATTCCTCGTCGCCTTTCGACGCGGCCAATAGGCGGTTGCGGAAGGGTGGGGTAGTCGGTAAGTGTTCGGCGAGCGCATTCATTCCGCACCATTGACGAACGTTGCGCGAGTGGTGAGAGAGAGGGAACGCTGCCAACGCGCTCCTCCTGCCGAGCCAATGAGCGCTGGTGAGAGGGGGAGCTGTGTCGAAGCGTGCAGAATCGCTGGCGGCGAGGAGGGTCGGGAAGAGCCCACGCATTTCGTTGGTTTTGCTTGAAAAGGCTCGAGGTCATGTCGTTCTAACGTTAAAATTATGTGGAGGCCTGAAAGGGCTGGGGGAAGAAATACAAGCCCGGCCGTTCTATTTCTTTTTTCTGTCGGTGGGACACTGCTCGTCATGCCTTGGCGTGGCCCGAGTCGTTTGCTCGCGCGCTCCTCAAGGTGGAGCTGGCCGGGTGCTTCGCACTCTTCTATCACCGAACCTCAATACTGCTCGTGTCGCCTTGCATGAAGAATAATACCGGGCCGTCAAAAACGCGCTCTATTTCATTCGTTTCTATATTTTTGTCATTTCCACGCGCTTCTTTACCGAGCCAAATAGCTGCGGGTGGGGAGAGAGAATCTCGCGCATAGCGCTTGCGAGGGGAATCGCCGAGCCTCTCCGAAGGCCTTGGCGATACCGCTTAAGACACTGCTTGGCAACGGGAAAGACGAAGAAAGTTCCAGGAACTGAGGCTGAAAAGTGCGGCGGGGTCGAGGTGCGAAGGGCGGCTGGGTGCTAAAGGCACCGGGTCAACACTCTCGGCCGCACGATAAACTTTTTTTCGGCGTACCTGCGGGTGAGCCTGGTCCAGCGTGCGTCAGCTCGGTAGGCGGGTCAGCTGGTAGCGCGTCGAGGCTGGTAGGGATGGAAGCTCGGCATGAGCTCGTACGCCCATGAAGTGGTAGGGAGAGGGGATGAGCTCGTACCCGCATGAGCTCGTACCCGCATGAGCTCGTACCCGCATGAGCTCGTAGCCGCACAGTTTACCTACTCATCTCCTTCCTACTCTAGTAAAGTTGTCGATTTCTCCAGCAGTCCTTCGCGTATACACACACATACGCGCGCGCGCGCGTGTGTGTGTGTATGCGCATATTTATCGGGTTCTCGCTTCGAGTATACGCACAGGTGCCGAAGAAGATGACGAAGAAGCCGTCGAGGAATTTACATAATATTCCGTTAACGGCGCTAGCTTATATGGTATATGTATATATAGCTTATATTCGCGCTCCAATTCCCAGCGTCTTCTGAATTACTTTCACCGAAAGCTTTCCGACGTCTTCGTATAAATTGATCGATAGTGTGATTGCATCGCTTCGACGGAATGTGAAATATTTTTCTCATTTGATTTTGCCTCCTTCAAAGGCTTCCGCCGATCGGAAGACTTTCTATCGTGTGTTCGTTTGCGTAAAGAATTTAAGAGATAAATTTTAGTTCGCGTAAGATAATTTGCATTAGTTTGTTACTGTAACTTTCAAAGTGTATAATACAAGAAAACCACTTCTTGCTTCAACACCACCCGTTCGATGATATTTCATGGTTACATGAACGAGTTTTCATGTCCACGCACCTATACGGCTTACACCACTTTCAATATTTGCAGTGAAGTAAACGCTCAGCTGTACAACTTCAAAACATCAAATCGCTTAGCAAATCTATTAAAATCGAGCTATAACTCGCAGAAAGCAAGCATACATCCCAACGAAAATTTCTTTGAAAAATTTTCTTCCACTCCGCTGAATTGGAAAGTTTGAGAGCGAAGGTTATGAGCTGCCATCTGCCCTCGATAATATAACTACTGCATGCCGTGCGCTCGGCGGCAACGAAACGTTCTGAACTCTGATTCGTGCAGCTTCCCTCCCAATTTACGATGTTTCTCTCGCGTTCGCCGCTTGTTTACCGAGACCGAGACAAAATCGGTTATCTCGATGAAACCGTTTTTGCTCGATAAACGCCGCGATGAAACCGCGAGATTACGACTGTTTTCTCAGGCGCTCGTCGTTACTTTCAAGTTCCTCTAATTGTGGCTTACCGCAGAGTAAATCTGCAGCTGTATATTTTTTCGGTTGTCGTTAAATTCGATATTTGCATCGGTTCTAAAGCACAAGCTCTGCATCGCTTCCGATCGATTCGAATAAAATGATGTCCGTGTAACGCGAACGAGTCTCTTGTGACAAACCTACAGAGCAAAAAAAAAAGCTCGCGGTATAATTCAATTTCGCAAAAACCAAGTCGTATGAAGCTTCCTTACATAAACGCCGACGGCTAGCAGTGTGCTAGCACAGCTATAAATCAGCGGCCGATCGACGCGGCTGCACCGAAACAAAAAAAGCTCCTCCTAACGATCCACCCCGAGCACCTCTACATACACTCGCTTCACGCGTCGGTATTACCTCTCTGGGGGCGCCAGCGCTTACCGACTGCTCATTAGCATAATTAATGCGGCTAGGTATCTCTCGCACCGTATTGTTCTCCTATACTACTGGCCCTACACCGCGACGATCCTCTAGCCCTCACTTTGTTCGCTCTAATCTGCAAGCTGCGGCGTCGCTGCTGTTGATGTTGTCGGTGCACATACATGAACTTTCTCGCTGTTGCGTGTGAGAGAGAATCGGTCGAGGTTATACAGTGTGTGTGTGTGTGTGCGCGTGCTGCCTGTGTAAATTGCGTTCGATGCGCGGCGGCGTTGAGTTACGGACGCTTGGAATGAGGTTAATCTGTGGCTGCGCATCGCGTTTGTCGAGAGGAGAGAGATGCGCTTTCTCGAGGCAAACGCATCCGTCTTGACGTTTAAAAAGACGTATCGTCTCGAGCTCTTTGAGTTGTGCTGATGATGAGGAAATCGTCGCGCTCGAGGATAAATTTAACTTTAATGGCACTGCTTTATTGGATATACTTTTATTTAGAATGATCATCATGAGTATTATATTATACATTTAAAATGAGCTCTCGTATTCCTTATCAGCGTTTGAATTTCGTGAACATAACTCCGAAATATTATCACACCCCTCGTCGAGGCGTAAATAAAATGTGCATTGAAAAAGCTCTTCCTCTCTCTCGCGCTCGCCAACTCGACAAAAGCTCCCGCTCACTCGCGGAAAATTAATATCCGGAAGCGATCAAAGACAGATAAAGGAAATAATCGGCTCGCGGCAGCAGCGTCGTTTACAAAAGCGAGAAGCGCCGACAAAAAAAGTGAGCCATACCTCACTGTCGCCCTCTTGCCTCTTCGTCCTTTTTTCCCGACTTACTCTTCCTTTTTGCGAGAACCAGCGACGTAGATCGAGCCTAGTTATAACAGTTCAGAGGACTCAAAGCTGCTGCTGCTGCTGCACAATAACCGGTGTATTGTGTCAGATAGAAGTATCGACAACCGATTATTCGCAGGAAGCGAGCGTCGGTTCCTTTATAATTCTGTATAGATAAAGAGTGGGCGTTTTTTTTTTCGCGCGCGTGAGCGCCAAAAGTTTTATTTGATGTAATAAAAGCTGCTACCTATAGCTCGTGCGACGACGATGGCTTTGCCCCCCCTCGGGTATCGAGTGCGTGCGTATCGAGTTTCATTGGACGTCTAGCCGTTGATAGATTTAAACGAGATGAAAGCCTTGTGTTTGCCATCGACGAGACGCATACAGTAGGGGAATAATTATCTACTGATGTGTAAGAATTTTAAAGCGATTATGCCCTATAACGAGATTTAAACGTTTCATTCCGGTGTATACAGTTTCTTCGATATTTCTAATCGTGATTTCTTTTTCTCTGTTGCAGGTGAGTTCAAACGCATGAATTTTCGCATCTATAACACTATAAGGGTATGGCAATAAAATTACTTATACCTACGACAATAGTAACCATCCTCTCGATGAGAAGATCAGGGGAAATCCAAGTTTATTTCCGCCTTAGCTCGCGAAGAGAGGCATTACTCGCCTGCGAAATTGTCCCGGAGAGTTCGAATGCCTATTCAGTATGCGAAGCTCTCTGTACAGCCGTGCACGCGGCAATGAGCAACGCCGAAGAAAGAGGGAAACAAAAACGCCCGAGACTTGCAAAGGCTCGCGTATAAAAAAGGGAGCGCGCAGGAAATGAAGGAAATAAAGAGAGACTGTCTCTGCGCTTCGCGTGCATGCATATATAGATATATGGATATCTTCAAGAGAGAAAGAGAGAGAGGGAGGGAGAGAGAGAAAGACAGATTGAGCGGGAGAACTTTGCAGCGTGATAATTAAAGTCGTCGGAGGGGGATGGCCGGATCTAAAAGTCAATGCGGCGCCGGGGTCGTCGTCTTGGTTTCCAAGTGTCATTTCGAGTGAGCTTCCCTTTTCTCTAGCCCCCTGCTATATACTACTACCACCAACACTCCTCTCATCTATCTCGTGCTTGTTTTCTTTTTCTTTCCTCCTTTCTTTCCTTCTCGGATTACCGTATTTCTCATTGTCTCCTCTCGCATATCCCATTTTTCTCATTCTGGATTCTTTTTTCGTGCTCGCCTCCCTGTATAATACTTTCGGTTTTCCAGGGGGCGATGATGGTGAATAATTCGCTGTAATGAATGGGGGAGAGCCCTGCGCGCGTGAGAGAGACTCGTGTATTTATTATTTAATCCATTTGATTTGAAATATTGTGAATGTTGTATGTTCATCAAATGTAAATTCATATTCAATGACGATTAATCGATAAAAGGAGCTGTCTCATTATCCCAGCTCTCGACAAATCAATGATTCATCCAGCTCACCGAATCAGAAAAAAACCTCACGAATCAAAGAGTAAAAGGGATTCCCTTTCTCTCTGTGAAAAGGGTTCTCTCAGTCGCGATGGTAGACCATATACCCATTCTGTTCTCCGGCTGGATTGTGGTCGGGCGTCGTCGTAAATTAAAGCCGGGAAAATCGGGCATTATTTAAGGGGAGCAGCTTAAGCGTCGGACGCGTTTTCGCGAAATTAAAGTCGAGAACCAGTTCTTCTTCCTTAATGGAATCCTAACGCGACCTACTGCGCAAAACTTTACGCGAGAGAGCCCTTTGTTATAAAACAAGCGATCGACGTATCGTGTAATAGTCGCTTCTTCTGTTTGTGCTAAAGCTCGAGCAGTCAGTACTAAAAATTCTCGAGCTTACGTCGGTATAATCGGATCTCGATGAGTTAGGAAGACGAGTGTTTAGCTCCGATGCAAAGGCGCCCGTTTGCGCGCTTTGCTTGCTTATTACTCATTATTACTCATAGGTATCTCGGAGAGTTGTGCAGTCGCAAGCTACTTGCCTAGTTTACAGGACCGTTAAAGCCATGTGTGTACTTGGCTGATTATTTTTGTGTGTGTGTGCGTGTGTGTGCGTGATTTATCGCGTGGCTGAACTTGATGTTTTAACGAGGTCTTTGCGCATTTTGCGCAAGCTCGCTTGTAGGAGCTTTCGAGCTTTTCTAATTAAAGCTAGATAAATATTGCGGCTCCTCGAATCGCCGATGAAAACCTTTTGTTTAATTTGCGTTCATTCATTTACAGAGCTTTAACGTTGAGCCATCGCGATATGTTAAATAGAGTCGTAGAGCTTTTTAAAGCCTCGGCCAGCCAGCAAAAAGAAAGAGCCGAGCACACTCGCGATAATTGTTTCACTTACCCCCGTGAAATTTATTTCTGCGCGTTTTTGCACATTGGTCAGTCTCACGCTAGGCCGGCGAAAAAAGAAACACTATAGTCAACGTACGATAATCCAGAATTTGCATTGCTTGCAGCTTGAGAAAAAAAGCAATCAGAGGAGAAGATATAGAGCAGTCAGGAAGCCAAAAGCAAGCTCACTAATAATTGTAATAGAGCAAAGAGTTTTGAGATTGGGAGAACGATTGCGAGCACGCGAATACACGACTCGGCTATACATCATATACATAGCAGCGCGACTATTACTTCACATGCGAATTCGAGCAGCTCGCGCATCGATCGCCCGCCTACATACGAATACGCGCCACTTTTCCATTCTATATGTAGCAACAAGCGCCGCCAAAGCGTTAACCCTTGCGCCAAAGCTCCCTTTTCCTCTTTTCCGTTCGTTCTCCTTATAGACAGTCGGATTAGTTGATTGCGTGTTCTCTCTATAGTTTCGCTCGTACTTTAGTTCTGCAGTCGGAGAACAAGCTTCTTTTTTTCTCCCACTACTTCGGAATCGCTTAGAAGTTCGTCAAATATTCCACTAACGCAGCGAGTTATTCGAGAATTCGCGTTAAAATTTCATTCGGAATTTAATAGCGGATTGTTACAACTTTCTAAGCTACTTCAGCTATTTCGAGTGTCGGGGAAATCTCTGCGTGAATATATAACAGTGGATTTGTGAATCTCGAGTACAGTCGTTGAAAGGAACATTTAAATTACCTCTCTTTCGAGTATTACACACGCGTAGGCAAGCTTAAAAAGAGCCGACGAGATGCCTTTTTCGTTTTTAGATTTCAGGGAGTTTTACAGATTTACGCTCTGCTTCTGCTCTTTCATATTCTTTTATTGTTCCATTTTCCCCTGCCGGCGCTTTATATTTTTCATTTCAGCTCAACTCCTACTGTGTACTCGGCAAATCCCTGAGTTTTTTTTTTTTTACAAAAAAAAGTTCTCTCACAAAACACGGGGTTATTCCCGCACTTATATATTTCAACGAAAATTATTCGCTGATACAGGCACCCCTATACGTTGTGTAAAAAAGTCATCTCTCACTCGAGGTCTTTCGAGACAGCCAAAACAAAGTTTTCTCCCAAAAACACTTTTTCCTCGTATTTCCAACACACACACACACACACACACACACACACACACACACACACACACGGACTCCTCGGGATAAATATCGTCTACCTTCCAACTTTTATCTCGCTCGCATACGAGCTTTTTTTCTCTCTCCCGGCCTACTCTTCATCCGAGTCATAAAGCTTGATATCCCAGTGGGTGGCACGCGAGCGGTTTCTTTTTTTATTGCTCCTGAGAGACTTGAAATTTACAATTCTCGCGGATAATCGTCAGGTATGAGAGAGAGAGAGAGAGAGAGAGAGACGCCGAGAGAGAGAGAGAGAGAGAGAGAGAGAGAGAGACGTTATAATCACGCCAATGAGTTTAGAGCACGATGCGCGAGCTTTTTTTTCGGCCTCTGCGCTTTAGTCGCGCTCGACGCCCGGGGCTATGAATGTTTCATGAAGGGACTCCCTCGTATTTTAGCGCCTATACGCGTCTACGGAGTCCGGAGAAGTTTGGTGAATGGGGCTTTCGACGGTTGGCCGGCAATAGTGATTTCGCGCTGATGAAATTTCCGAATGCCGCACCGTCCGCGATTTAATATTTCATGCGGTTGGCGTCGTCGTACCTTTTCTGCCAAATGATGATGTAAGGAATTACCGTTTTTTCTCCTTTTTGGCTTTGTAATGTATGATTTAAGCTATATTATTCCGTATACCTCCCAAATCGTAGTTTGCGAAAAATCCTTGAGCGATTAGAAGTATGATTAGAAGTTACTAGGCCGACGAAACACGTTTTCGCTGACCTTGCCTCGTGTGCTGCACGGAATCTGGAGCGGACAGATTAAAACTTGGATATTTTGAGTGATTTGACAATTGATTACGTGTTCAGTGAAAAGCCTCTGTCTCGCAGCGTTTCAGCGCTCGATCGGAAGAAGTTATATTAACCCATTTCAGACTAGTGTCGAAACGACTCGAAATAGCCCTTTCCTTTTCGAAAAAAGCCCGTCAATCATAAAAAGTCTCGAAAATGAAAGCGACGAACTATCCGTTAAACTCGACTATCTCTTCCTCCTCCAAAAGCATGAGCAGCAGCGCAACAAGATCAAAGCGGCGTTTCGTCAAGCCCTCTCTCTTCTCTTACGAAACGAGCCCCGTCGTACGGAGACAGAGAGCGTCTCTTGCGTAACCTCGTCAGCCCAGCGGCCGCCGCCACGTCACCGGTCAGTAGTATCCCTCACTCCGGTACTTGTATATATATACATAATACACAGCACCGAACTCACTATCGTCATCGTCATCGCCGTCACAGCACACACAGGAGGGCGGCAGGTCGAGGTGAGAACCTCTGGATCTCAAGCGCGCGAGGGCGAGTTTAGTTTATAAATAGCATTAGAGCATCCATTTAAGTTTCTACGCACGTCAAATCGATCGCGGCCCTCGCTCTCTTGAAGCCATCGGATGTGCAACGCAGGTTTGACCCTGGAATTCCTGCGACCTTAGAGCTATATAATATATATATATATAGTCTGCAAGTTTCAGTAGAAAATTCAATCAGGTTTTCGAAACGAAAAAGACCGGTGGCGCAGAAAACAATTCTCAAACAAGCTTCTAATCGCGGGGACGAATCGCGAATTGTGTGCAGAGCATTTTAACAACGAACGTCCTTATGTATATGTATATGAATGAGTGTGTGTTTTGCACACACGACACCGCGTGGAACGTATATCGTTTAAACGCGCGTTTAAGTGTAGTCGCTCGCCCGGTATTTGTGCAACGAGCCTGAATTACTATAGCGTGTATACCTATGTATATGAATGCGGCTCGCCATTAGCGTATATTTGTATATGTGCTCTTCCGCGATGTAAATGCCTTTGCACACGCGCGTACACTCACTGCCTGCTAATAATTGAAATTCGCATAATGGAATGTGGGAGACGTGAAAAAATGTGCGAAAGAAGAGAGAATTTTATACTTTATGCGGAGGCTACTTCTCTTTGTGAATGGCTTTCGAGTGCATGCCATTATTGAATTTTTTCCTACGAGTTACATGAAAAATTGTTTTCTATCGGAGACGTCGTTCTGGTATTCTATTCAGTCCCACGCGCGTGCATATATACGTATGAAACGAGCTTTCACGCGTCGCTTATATTGAAAATACTTCGAATACTTTTAACCGAAATTTCGAAAGAAGCAATTTTGCGCAAAAACGCACACCCGTCTCTTATGTACGTTGACGGTAAAATGAAACTCGCATTGTTTATCCCCGTGCGAGCTTAACGAAGTTTTGCAGTTGATGGAAAAGATTATTACTCGCGTCTCGACACTCTCGCGCCGATCTCTTCCTCTTCCTCTTCTCTCGAAAAAGCGCAACGATAACGACGAGGCGTCGCGACGCCCTGCCGTCGCGACGCTATAAATATGAAAGCGATCACGCGACATTTACCTCGGAGAGCCAAGCAGCGAACGAGCCACCGCCGCCGCTGCTGCACCGGCTGTGCGTAAAGTATATATACCGAGAGCTAGCGGGATATAGCTATACTGCTGCGCTGCTGTTCTTGCTTTTTTTGGTGCCTGCAGCTC
Source organism: Pteromalus puparum (assembly GCA_012977825.3). Lineage (NCBI taxonomy): Eukaryota > Metazoa > Arthropoda > Insecta > Hymenoptera > Pteromalidae > Pteromalus > Pteromalus puparum. The sequence continues at coordinate 43,954,156 of CM053172.1, forward strand.
GCTCGTTAATATAAAGTCCGATCGTGGTTTACCCCCTGGAAAGATACGGCTCTGGATAACGAGATCGGATGAAATTGATTTTTAGATTTTCAGAGGACTTACGCTCGCATCAGTAGATGTTCAATAAAGAGAAAAGAGACAAAGTTCATTTAAAATTCGCGCGCATCAACGACAACTTTTTATATTGCTAAAGTTTCGGCTGGTATTTTTTTGGAGGACAGAAAATTTCGCCACAAAGCGCAAATTTTATTTCGTTACCCGAATAATTTTTAAGCGCGGGCCAGAGTTCGTGAGCCAATAAAACTTTATTACACTTACTGTGCTTCGACGGGATCGCGTGTAAGGCGAGAAAAAAGTAGGAGAGAGAGAGAGAGAGAGAGAGAGAGAGAGAGAGAGAGAGAGAGAGAGAGAGAGAGAGAGAGAGAGCGCGATAAAATCGAACTATTTTAAAATCTACCCAACGACTCGTCAATGAGGTACTAAAATAGTTTACGAACGCATTCGGAGAGTCGAGAGCGACGCAAAGAACGATTTAACGGCGCCGTTCCGTGATTTTCTGTGTATAAGCATATTTGTTAACAGGGAGAGTGAAACGCAGAGATTAGTTTTAATTGCTTGAATTCGGAGCTTGTTATTATGCTAAGCCTATATGCGATAATTATATCCATACGAAACTATATACAAAAGATTTTTTCTCTATAGTAGCGCACGTGAATAACAAAGAAGATTAAGCTTCTTACGCGATTCCTATATCCTCTGGTATAACGAAGATGCATGCAAATGCCTTCTCTCTCGGTCTCTCGGCGTGAGCGCATCAGCGGTAGCGCTGACGTGTGCGGGCGTGCGTTTCGCAGTCATAAGTACCGTCGTTTGGCACGCGGGACGTTAATTAATTAGCCTATTCGCACGTGGCTTGATACGCGTTCGTACGCGGAAGATTAATGGCTTTAATCGCGTCCCGGAGAAACTGGAAATTGAGTCTCGTGAATGCGCGCCTTTTAATATTGATGGCGTAGTCACCGTTCAAGCGATGAGTTCATATAATCCACGAAAAAAAATCCCGAAAATCCATCAGAATTAACTCGAAAGACCCCGGCGTAAAATTACACAACGGTGAAGCGCGTATAGACTTATTATCTCTATATCCCGCAAACGAGGTATACTCTGTAGCACGCGTTTCACGCTTTATATAATCTTCCATCTCGACGCTTTCGGAAGCGTGAAAAACACGTGAAACGCGTGCGACGCTCCACCGCTGTATACAAAGTGTATAAAACAGAGAGAAAAGCTGCGCGCGTGCTGGGCACACCACCTAGACACACAATCAAGCCTCGGAGCCTCGTTAAAACTAGACCAGCAGCAGTAGCGGCAGCAGCCGAGGTCGTAAACACCATCAGCAACACATCGGGAGTAGCTTACATACGCGCGCTGCATAGTTTTGAAGGCTATTCATTTTCTCTCTCTCTCTCTCTCTCTCTCTCTCTCTCTCTCTCTCTTGCCGAAAACGCGCGCGACTTTGCGTTTACTTTAGCCGCGCTCGTTTATTTTGGTTCGCGCGCTCGCGGAGGGGACGGCCTCGGCGACTGCAACGTGGGTCTGTAGATGAATTTTTGGCCCAAACACGTGCGGTGTTGTCGAACTGTTATCCGTTGCTCGGTTTATATACGCGACGTGGGGCGTCGGCTTCTTTTTTTGGCAGCTGCGGTAGGAGAGTCTTCCGGGATTTTCAGGTTTATTAGACTCGGTGCAGTGGGTTGCATTGCTTATTTTTTTTACCGTCGATATGAATGTAGGTGGACGGGTTATGATGTGTGAGAAGCCGTTTGCTACCTTTTTATATAATGCGTTTATGAGCTCGAGCTTTTTTCCGCAACAGCATGCAGTGTCGATGCATCTATTTCGATCCGCTCCGACTCTAGAGAAGAAGTAAATCGTGCGCTTCATTCGAAGAATAACAATCATTTGGATACGAAATGTAGGTTTGTGGAGGGAAACGTTATTTTGCTTGTTTTGATAACAAACAACCGATGACGACGTGCGAGATTTCACTCGTTAGCATATAATGACGATGAACATGCGTTATAGCCGCGAGTCATTTCGGCGCGAGCTTGCGCGGGGACGAGATTGCTTTAAAGCTTGATGTATTCAGCGCGACTGTAACCATCAAAAATTGATAATCCACAATCGCATTATATAATTATGTTAGAAACAAAATTGACGCAGACGCGTGTGTGTCAAACCGGTATAGAGCTTTCGGTTGAATATCAGGCGGTTGCCGCGGATATCGACCCACTATACACGAAAATGATACGAGTTTCTTTAATCTTGACATTTATGTAACATAGAGCGCATGTATGTGCAATAAAAATGCGAGTGTATACGTGTGCAGCGAAGGTTGAGCTCGTGCACTCTTTACCTAACCTTGAACATGGAATCGTGAACTGTATATAAAAAGTCAACGTTCTAGGGGTTTATGCGCGCGCTTTGATTGATCATACGTTCTAAAAAAAAAACTCCAGCCTTTTAATAACTAATGACTACTTCTGAATAATCCAGTACACCGCTCACTTGATACTCAGAACGAACTCGTTGCGCTCGAATATTTCGATCTTTATAGAATATAATAACGAGAAATGAATTAGGCAATAACAAACACAAGCCTCCATAAAAGAAACGCAATAACGAACGCAAAAGCTGTCGCATCTCGCTCTTTCCCTCTCGGTCGAAGTTTATGTAATGACAAAGGCATTATATACGTAGCAGGTGCATAAATGCAGCGGCTGCTGTAGGGTAAGGAGAACAAAGTCATCTTCCGTCGCCGCTTTAAAGCGCGCTACTCGAGCGTTTGAGTGCAGGTGCCATAGTGCATATAATTATTGTATTGCTTGCTCGCTCGCCTGTATATACACTCCGTTCTTTTTCTCTCTCCCTTCCATTAAAGTAGAAAAGTACATAAAGAGGCAGACGAGCTGATGCGTTTAACGAGCGAGGAAAAGACCGGCTTTATTATTTTTTTAATTCTCCATACCTCAGCTTCGGCTATTAACTTCGCTTCGTTACAGACGTCGAGATGGTATACCGCCTATATATAGGCCGGTCACACACGTCAACGTTTCACATCGAAAACGTGCACGTGTATATATATATCCATACATATACACGTGCAGCTGTATATATCTTCCTATATTATATGTTCATTTTGGCAAGACTCCCCCCCCCCCACATCACCCCACCAATAACGTAAAATGGTTTCGTTTTATGTGATTTTGAAAAATAATCCAAACCCCCCCCCCAACCCAAACTATTCCTGTAACTCTACACTTAAATATTTAACTGTGTTAATGTTTAAGTTATAAATTTTTATTTACATAATGCGCTCTCAGAAAGCCTCTGCGTATTGGGCTTGAGACGCGACATATTTTTAACCCACTGTTAAATAGTCATTGTTGTATCGCCAAGACTGCTCCATTGGACTTACACTATCTACCAACAACGGTATTTTTAAATTTCAATTCAAATTTATTAATTTTACAGATCATCATCTTTTGGAATTTAACCGAATGCTCTATCATTACCTTATGGATATATTAAGATTAATTTATGGTTTGAAGAACACAATATTCAACATTTATAGAATTTATATTCATTAATAAACTTATTGTATGGTACAACCGCAATTTACATGACTGGACTGGAATTTTCTCATTGAAATCGAGTTTTATAAACATGATTATCAAAAGTATTATTTATTCTTTTATATTGTGGATAACCATTTTTTTGTATTGTAGTTATATCAGCAAAAGGTTTCGGAAATTTTTTTGTGCATTTTTTATTTTTATTATTCAAACATAGACTTTTATTATTATGAGGTCCGCGCAGCATATGTTTAATAATTGATTTCTTAAGTTTGTCATTATTGGAAATTATTTCAGCAGATATATATTTATCAATATGTTCAGATGTGATTATTTTGTTATCAGGATGTAATGTTATTAAAATGTGTGCATGTGGTAGACCTTGTTTTTGATACTCAACTGTATATACATAAGCTAACATAAGCTACATAATCTACATAAGCTAATACTTTACCAAAAATATTTTTCATGTATTATATCATTCAATATTGATTGTAATTTTGTGTGAAATAATCTAACGGTGATGTGAGGTATATCATTTGGAGTTGTATATTTTGGAAATCGTTTTAAAATTAATTTTAATTCTTTCCATTTCGGATTACATGTTACAGTTATGAATAAATCTGGTCTACCACATTTTCTTATAATAACCGTTGCATCTTGATAATGTTGTCGCATATATTTAGGACTTCCAATACATGCTAATGGTAGTATAAAAAGATTCCCGATTTTTTCTTTTGTTTCAAAATTATTAGAAATATTTTAAGCACTATTAACTACTGCATATAATAAGCCTTGATAACATTCTATCCTTAATGTTTTTTGATTATTTCTCAAATAATTCAAGCGATTATTTTCTATCATCACGTAGGAATGTATAAAAAATTGTTGAGTTAATCTTCCCGCATACAATAAAGGACTAAAATTTGTTTGATTCGGTCGATATGCAAGTCTGTATGAATAATATTGCAAAAGAGTGAGCTTTTTTCTCCTTTGGCTGATAATTTTGAAAATAATTAGTACTCTATCCTAAATTACCTAGTGGAAACGGTAATGGGAAAACCATCGGATTAACAAATTGCGATAATTTATTTAAATATGTATCTTGTGAATGATTTTCTGGTAATTCTTTAGGATACCCTGGTAGGAAACTTGCCGGGTTTATCAGTAGAAACAAGCCAGATCTGGAGGATATCGGCAGATTCTCGGTTTCGAATCTCGGTAGAAACCCTATGATTGGTCACATGAATTTTATATATAGCAGTAGTAGGGGCTAGACTGCTACCACGCCATGCGACTCCCACGCCACCGAATACCGACCGATGGTAACAGGGATCTGCAGCTCTGTTTTACCCTCGCGCTGGGCCCGCTCTGTTTTACCCTAGCGCTGGGTCCGCTCTCTGTTTTACCCTAGCGCTGACACCCCGCGTCTAGCTGTCCTGTTTTACCCTAGCGCTGGGTCCGCCAGCGTCTAGCTGTCTGCAATGGGTCCTTTTACCCTCTCACAACCCGCGTCTAGCTGTTTTACCCTCTTGCAGCCCGCCGTCGGGCCTTAGCGATACCGT
>CM053172.1:43960573-43975223 GCA_012977825.3 Pteromalus puparum
CTCTTGCAGCCGGCGTCGGGCCTTAGCGATACACGTCCGACGTCTAGGCTGCTCCTAGTGAATAGCCGCGTCTAGCTGTCCTGTTTACCCTAGCGCTGGGTCCGCCAGCGTCAGCTGTCTGCAATGGGCTCTTTTACCCCTCACAACCCGCGTCCCTAGCGTGTTTACCCCTTGCGCCCGCGTCGGGCCTGTTAGCGATACCGTCCGCGGGTCTCAGCTGTCTAAGTGAATAGCCCGCGTCTAGCTGTCGGCTGTTCACTAGCAGCTGGTCCGCTCTCTGTTTTAGCCCTTAGGGCGCTGGACACCCCGTCGCGTCTAGCTGTCCTGTTTACCCTAGCGCTGGTCGCTGCCAGCGATCGTGACGCTGTCGCAAGGGTCCTTTTTCACTCCCGCCTGCGTCTACGAACCCGCGTAGGCTGATTTTACCCTCTTGCAGGCCGCCGGTCGGCCTAGCGATACCGCCCGCGTCTAACTGTCACCTAGTGCAATGAGGAATTTGCACACGAGTCTGGTGTCCTGGAGAAGAGGAGGGGGCAGAAATTTTTTTTTTTTTTTCAGTACAAATACGAATTATTAATCCATGAATTCGTAGAATATATTTTTTATTTCTTAAAATCCTTACATGAGTATACAATATATTGTATTATAACTAAATGATATACAAAAACTTATTATATTCTTATAAGTAAAACGCAGACAAAACTTATAAGGAACAAATAGCGTTAGAACTACGTACATTATAATAGAGAACCTTATAGTAGCATTAATTATAATAATTCGCAGATACTATAGTAGCATTAATTATAATAATTCGCAGATACCGCAACTAACATTAAGTTAAAAAACTAAGGGAAGCTAGGACTAGCATAAACTCATCCATTACACTTGTAATATAAAATATACATTGTGTTGTTAATACATATATGGTAAGATGTAAAAAATTTTTTTTAAAAATAACTAAAAATCAACGTTAAAACTTATTAAGAAATACATATTTAACTTAAGATAAATAATCTAATTCAAACTAATACATTATTCGCATAAAAAAATCTTTATGTTTAAATAAATTCTATTAAATTATTACCGGATGTTTTTAAGATAAACATCACGGACTCTTCACCTCTTCCTCACTTTTCAGTGTCTACTGTCTGTTTTAGCGCTAGCGCTGGGTCTCGCCAAGCCCGTCTAGGCTGTCTGCAAGTGGTCCTTTTAACCCTCTCACAACCGCGTCTAGGCTGTTTTAACCCTCTGCAGGCCCGCCGTCGGCCTTAGCGATTACCGCTCGCATAATCGTGCCACCGCCTTTAGCGCATGTAGCTGGTTATAAGTGTAGGGATTGAGTAAATAAAACATAAGGCACGTTTTATTTTTTCTACTTATCTGAAAAATTTTTAGTAGCAATAATGATACAGCGACATAGTTTATTGTACCTCTTGTCAACCGTTGACTGTTCTGGCATGCGACAATTTGTAGTTAGTGGAAATATTTCTCACAAAAGTATTTTTCCAACTGTTCCTAGTCTTTTAGCGTCTTCCTTTAAAATTCTGTTCTTAGCGAGTAGAACATAGATTTCTCCCTCGAATAGTATTACATTGTTATCACCTGCACTCTATCTAGCGTCTTGTCCTCCTTGAGAGGAGTGTAATGAGACAACCTTCTCCACCGTTCCATTTTGGAGATCTATGCATGACTGGATGGTTTATACACAATACTGACTAATTGATTGTATCACTGCAAGCTTTATATAGTTTTTATAGCAAGTTTCTTACATCGAAGAATACGGCTATCAGGATATAATTTGATAAATTGCGATGGCATGTAACAATCTTAGACAATTACTTATCTTGCTGTATTGGCAAGCGGACACTATTTATTTTTACAATCAAATTCAATAACGTACATCTACAAGCTGCCTGTTTGAGAGATTCGTTGTTGTTTTGAAGCAATCTACTGACTATGAGTTGGTCGCGTCTGTTGGATCACACATTCCTTATCTTATTACTGGGTAGCAGAGGATCTTATTATGCAATTCTAGGGTCAGAGTAAAAAACATTTTGGAAATTCGCAATATCTATAGGGCGGAGTAGAGAAGGTCAGAAAACACTGATTGTTTGCAATATCAAGATTGAGATGTACTTAGTGATCGTATGGGTGAAACTCGTCGAGAGTCTGAGGAAAAGTCTTTACAATTACTAATATGCAAGTGAGATCAAGGACATAACTCTAGGGCGATTTTTGTCCTTCTGTACCTCGCTTTTCCTCGCTGTTGTGAAAGCCTGAGAATGATAAAACGGGGCTTTTCAATTGATTAACGAACTATTTTTTTACTGTGCGGCATACATGTTGCTGTGGGTTGTTGGAAGTACTGAAATACTCCATACAATTCCCCATGAACGAAGACTCATCAGCAATCGTTTCATTAGGTCTTTTTGGAATATAATTAAATAGTTGTATTTTTCGTCGGTCTGCACAGTACGAAGGGTAGGGCATGCAGAGTCTCACTCTTATTAACGAGTGATTTCGATTTAAAGCTTCGTTATGTAGGTTATGTCTTCATGATAGACCCGATTGTAACCTCTTGTAAAACAGCGGCTTTAAATACTTGGCTCGATGGCTTGTGAGACATGAGTTTCATGCATTAACGTTTACCAACGAGTTTTTCGATAATGCCTCAGCGAAAACCAAATATATCAATGATAGAGGAACTGTCACATCAAACGTTTCCATTATATCAAGCTATTATTTCCGCACGTCGGTAGGAAAGGGTGTCTCAACCAGAGATTTTTCACAGATTACTTTAGTTGACTGGGCGATGAAGGGACGAAGTATTAGCCGTTTCATACAAGGTTGTTGCAAGCATTAACATTTTCTGCAGTCGATCAATTTCTATCGGCATGTGAGATCGGCCTCCATATTCGACATTTCTTTCAAAAAGAGATGACTCGATAGCATTCGGTTCACTAAAAAGATGTAGTTGTATCTGGGCTTTCCCATCCCTTCGTTTGAGTAATCGTTGCCAGCAAAGTTGTACGGAGAAACTTTAGACATGGTATAAACACTTGACAAATAGTGCTTTGAGCTGAACTAAAACGCATAGTCTTCTGATATTTCATCAACTAATACTTCGTTTGCAATTGTATGTGAGCGTGTATTGGGTTGATTGTAGCATGAATCCCATAATGGAAGACAGATTTCTGTCACATAAGACGCACTCTGAGTATTGATGTAGTTAAGAACTGCTCTTCCATCTTGACTAGCAAACATTCCATCAGCTAAGTATGAATGTACTATTACTTATTTTCTTCAGTAATTTTTCTTCAGCTTGGTTACCGTATTCTTTGCTACCACCCTACCCGCTTGTACGTGATGTACAGCTGTATGACTATTGGTTAGAATTGAGCTGTATGTTCTGAATCGTGGTTAATCGTCTTGATTCACTCGGTCTGTGGACTGAGCTGGTCGGACGTACATATACTCGATGCTGTTAATATTATTGTCTCTCAGCATAAATCTACTAATGCCACCATCTTCAGGTGCTTTTCAGATTGTAATTATCGAATTGTATATTAATCAATAATTTCACTACTCGAAGATAACCTCAATGCAGGACCATTCTTGAATCTACTAGAACGTAGTGTAGAATTGATCGATCACTTCTCTTACAGATATCGTAAGTATAGCTTATCTGGTCCAGGAACCTTCCCGATGATCCTTGTAGCCGAGGTGGGAACTGGCGTGGGAAATAATCATGTATTGTACTGAACTATTTTGTTGATTATATATGCTCCTGTCGTAATGTTACACTCGACTGCGTAGAGCGTTCACTTTGAGAATCAGCTACTTCGGTAAATGCAGAAAGTCATGACTTATATAGGGTTCGAAGCACTCTTGGATAAATCCTAAGTAGACCAGCAATCGAGTCACATGGACGAAAATCGATTTCGATTGACTGGGCAAAGAAATCCCCAATAAAAAAAGAATTAAACTTACCACATGTATTAATTATTTGGCTTGATCACTGAACCTTTTAATTCTCTCAGCTGTATCGTAGCGATCGCCATTGCAGAGGTTCGTTCAATACCTTCACTCATAACTGGCTTAGTAGGAAGTTCAATTATTTCTTTGTCGCAACGGCGTAAAACTTATTGGGGCCCAATTCTTAGCATCAAGCCTTTGTATGGAATTGAAGTTAGCAGCTCGAACAGAGTCCAAACACTATACTGTTTATTATCTGGATCCACCTCATATGGTGTGAACAATAGTGCCGCGTCTCCGAGGTTATGAGCCGAGGTGGCGCAGAAAGGCTAAGAGTCCATCGACTCAACAACCATCTTGAGTGGACCTCAATTCAAATGACCCTCGTGTAGATTTCTTTTTGCATATACGACAGAACTGTGCTCCTTTCGATTGAGGGCTTGATTGCAGAGAAATTTCATGGACGCAGAGATGGCCAACAGATGAAAGTTGAGATTCCTGGATACCTCTGATAATTGTACTTGACTTGAGATAATTCCAGTAGTTCAATAGATCTCGACGCGGTTGTAAATCACCAGGAAAACTATCAAAAGTAAATAACTTGCGTTACCATTTTTTCGATAAGCTAGCCCATGCGTGCCAGATCCACTCGCATCATCTAGATTTATGATTGCTGATATCTTATATAGCTCGACACCCATTTGCTAGGTAGGGCATTCGGCATAAAAACTCCCACCGAAAAATTAGTTAATTTTCATTAAATTTTGCATAACTTGAGTAAAGATCATAAGTCGGTGAGTGCACGCTTTTGCAACTCTTATTTCATCGAGAAGTTTTTTTTTTCCACATTGCTCTCTTTTTGTGTTGTTGTTTGAAGAAAGATACCGAAGCCTTTGTGATGAGGTTTCAAGAACAGCACCTTACCGAAGTGGTCAGCATTTACATTTTTTCCCACTTGTGTCTTTTTGCTCTTGCCATTGCTTCTTAGCAGTGTTTGCCTATTTTTATATTATTGCTTTGGCGATTCCTGCCGAAGCTCCCTCCTGCCAAGTGAGCGCGGACTGCAACTAAGACCGACAAAAAAGTGGAATACAGTCTGGAAGAAAAAGACCCACCTACTGCTGTGCTCGGAACAGGCAATATGCGTGGAACACATAACTATTACCTCTATCCACCGATTTTTTTCACATGGCCTAAGCAGTCTTTTAGCGGGCTGACTTAATACATAAGAAGCGAGAGTCCCATTGCCGGGAATAAATAGATTTTCTGTTGACGTTGATCAATCTTTTTAGCGTAATCTTTTTCTTCACGAGATCTACCTCTTCGCTCTTCCAACACCCATGACCGAGCTTCGATTTAGCTTCATAGTATTTGCTCATGGCAAAAGCTTCGCCTCTCTTTTCAACGAAGGGCGTCTCTAGTTTTACTCTTTTCCAACGCCATTTCTGACTAAAGAGCCCATTATCAGCCGCGTTTCTCTCATTCGAACTGTTGTCCTAGGATTCTTCGACGGGCAATGTCGTGGGTTCCTGGCAAGCAGCGGTCCAGGGAATTGATCCTGAATCTGCTACGAGCTAGCGTTGTTACCAAGTTTAGGTAGCCATGGACGACAGTGACTGATGAACCAGGCACATGAAGTTCAAATGGGTTAACTTGTTGATCATGTAGTCACCTAAGCCCGAACCTCTTGGGTTTTTCTGGGCATGATGCCTAGCTCTTAGCGAGCTCATACTAGACTTAACGGAGAAAAAGTATAAATGGCTCAGCATTTATAGTAGCTCGAGTCAGTCGTCATATGAAAATAGAAGCATGATGGATCTTAGAAGGCAGTCAATCAAAAATTGCCAAGTGATTAATTTTGATCTTTTGGACGCCACAGCAGCCAGAAAAACAACAAATCATCGTCATGGAAAATATAAGCCGCAGCAGTATGAGAGGAGTATTTTGCGGTCCATCCAATTGGGCGGCCAGAAACGAACGCTTGCTCTTATCGCTCTTAATCATTCCAGTCCTAATCGGTCTTTGACATTTTGAACTATTTACGTATACTCGAAATCTGCTAAATCAACCAAATATAAATTTTTGGCAGCAACTTGTCGAGCCTTTAGAGGAAATCAAGGGTATTTACCTTCGGTGAACATGATCTTGGTCAATATCACCTGATGAAGCTCCAAACCAAATTCGAATTTTTGTCTTTGATGATATTGCTTGTGAAAAGCAGGATAATGATCAAAAGCTTTTTTACTGCATGGGTAAAACACAAACTGTAGATTGTTTTTAATTTGGCTCTAGTCGTATGCACAAGTACCCGGAAACATTCTAGTGCGTCGATAACTGTCAAGTTTGTTGGGTAATTTTTCAGTCAAGGATGATATGTAAGTTTGAGACATTGTCTTACAACGATCATGTTAAGTACAGAATGACATATCAACTTTCGAAAGATATTTGTTGCAATGTTGGCTGGAATGATGGCAATCATGAGTTTTCTGTTATCAGACAAAGATCCGTCAATATTAAATGGATGGTTGCGCTATAGAAAACGGTTTTGATCAGTTGTGTAATCGAAATATACGCGAATACGGGTGGAATTTAGCACTTCATAGTGAGACTCAAACTAATGCAAGCAATGTCTGATTTTATATCAATCAAACTGCAATCTACGTGAAGGTTGAGAAAGCTCGAACCGCTGTGAAACGAGAAAGTATGATTTATTAAAATTACAGCAATTTAAAAAGTAGAGACAGAATTTTGAACGAATTCGTTCAAGGCCGATTTGTGAAACCCACCTACGAAAAGCTCATCCAAATCGTAAGTGAAAACATTTATCTCCAGCAGCAGCAAGCGAGCAGGCAGTTAAACAGAAGAAAAAAAGAAAGAAGACGAAAACTTGGAAGTCGATTAAAAAAAAGAGCCGAAGACGCCATGACAAAAGGTGGTGGTGGCTGAGATGATGATGATGTTGGTGGACAGGTGATAATGTTTGTACGATAATATCGTGAATCAGCTTTTTTGAAAATCACTGTAGCACTATTCAGATTTTCAGATCCATGAGGAAACCATGCACTAAAGCTGATGATTGGATGATGAAAAAACTGATGAATAGTGCTGAAAAAACGGTCCAGTTGGTGTGCTTAATGGACCAAGTACAGACTTGGACTACAGTATATGGAGTGCGAAAATGCGCGAATGGTTTCCAACGCTCATGGATTGAGATAGCTCCAAACGTAACGTAAGTTTGAAATAAAATAGGTGATAGGGTGATAAAGAGTATGGAAAAAAACTGCAGTCTAAGTTGAGTTTATTATTTAAGAACATCCGATAATGCTTTAATCACTGGATAATGAACACAGAAAAAATTATGCTAAAATTTTAAAGATACAATGCACAGCGAAATATATAATGCAGAGAAGATATTCGTGAATACGGAGTAAGAGATATACCTGATGTTGTAAGTAAAATTCTCAAGAGCTTGGTAACAGTGGACTGGGGTCTATGTCATAGTAAGATTGCTCGTCGCAAACCTCATACTGATTACATCTTATTGGGATGATCGCAAAACGAGCCTTGTTGATCGTTTAAAGAATTACCTTTTAGCTTGACAAATCCCCCGCGCATAATAATAACCCATCAGTTAACTGAAATACAATCAATCCATTGAGGAGCTTCGTGAAGCTGGGAATTATTGAGGTAATAATAATAATAATTCAGCTATGAAAATGAGTATGCGATGTGTTTGGCACGTCGATTGGTCCAGGCAGACGCAGCTCGTGGACCGCCAGGACTAAGGACTCTCAAAGGCTGACTAGTGCATTGGAGATTGGGATTTAGCTAGAATCGAAAACTGTGCGAATGTGGGCAAATAATAACGAGCAATATGATGCTGTATCTAGAGACTGTGAAAAAGTTGATCAAACAAAGTAGCTTGACAAAATTGTTGCAGCATATTCCAAACCTGTTTAAGATTGTGTAAAATATAAAGTTACCGAACATTGAGATCTGAATGGTATAATTGATTAATAATACGCTATCAGATTTGCATAGATAAATAACAAATTGTTGAAATCTACAGTAAATAAACTTATACATCAGCATGAAAGCACGAGTAATGGAGCGAAATCATCAAGAGGTGCCACACGGTTTAATCCCGCCGGTGCACATACCCTCGGTCTATGTAGTTTCTTTGAAGCGCACCTGCGACGTCGGCTAGTCAGATCATGTAATTATCCACACGTTCTGTTCTTTTCTCCTTTAAGACGATATTTTGTATTGAGGATTATATAAACTCTGGCAGCAGATTCTTTGTTGAAAATGAATTCCGTATGCTGAAGCCAACAATAGGTTTTCATGTACCTGCATCACTGTCATTTGTCAGTATTTTCAAAGTATTGGGCTTGGACTGTTCGCGGTATAACTATCAAATTTAACTGTATATATATATGTAAGCCAAGCTCATGAACATCAATTATGCTATTAGCAAAAAAGAGTACCTAAGAATTACAAACGATCGTGGAAAAGAATTTTACAATAAAGATTTCGATAAAACTAATGAAAGTTAAAAAATTCATCGTTTACTCTACTTATATGTAATCTTAAAGCATCAATTTGTGAACGTTTTACATCGGCACTCTTGAAAGGCAAGATGTGGAAGTTAGTTTTAGGCCTACGTGGTACTACAAATGGTTAGAAATTTTACACAAAAATAACTTTACAGTATAATAATAGTTCGACATCGAAAACAATAGGATGAAACCTGCCAGAAGTGAATCGAGACAAAGTTAATCATATACTTGATTCGAATTAGGGAAAAGGCCAAGACAATTAAACCTCTGTATTAAAGGGGAGGCGAATTTTAAAGTGCTGGAGATAAGATACAGGGCGTAAGCAGTATAAAGATGTAGGTTTTACTGAATAAACTGGCTATACACTGTGCACAATGCGCCTTAGCTGTATTTTTGTGTAAATTGGTCAAATCAAGATTCTTATTAAAATAACGCGAGTTATGCACACACACTACAAGATCCTTCACTATAAAAACAATCTTCATAGGTATTGATCCAAGAAAGAACCATATTAGCTCGGACAACCAAATGGCCATGATATACTATATCGGAGGAAGAAACTATCTCTAAATGAAATAATATCCCAAGCAATATGGACTAGTTTGCATTGAGAAGTTTTGAAATAAAAGTTGGTCACACTACGACTTTATCTAGAAAGATATGGGTTTCTGACAATACCTCACACAACAAAAAAATGGAAGTTGATACATATATAGAAATCGATTATGTAGAGACGAAAATAAATAATGATGCAAATAAAATACCATTTTGATTGTTCATTACAGTTATTATTATATTTCTCCATGCAATTTTTTCAAAAGTACAGGCATTATAAATTCATACTTGCTGTGTTAGTCGGCAATTCTTCTTCGCCGGAAATACACGATTACTCTGATCACGTGCAGGCCCGTCCTCGCCACTTACCCACATATCGGGCTTCATGATGAAGCGAAATGCTCCAATGTATACATTAAGTGAACAAATGGTTATGGCTCTTTCCTTGGAATCGTACAGCACTCTAGCTTTAAAGCATTTGTTGGCTGGAATCAAACGTTTCTAAATTGAATTTTGTGTGTAAAATACAATGTATAGTTATACGAAACTTACGCTCATATTTTGCAGTATTCTTTGTAATAGTCCGCCACACAAGACAAGTTGTATCTGTACTGGTTCTCTTAAGGAGATGCTCTTATCGTCAAATAGAAGGACGAGAGCGAATCTTTTCTCTGTCTAATGGGTCTCCGGGACGTTATGAAGTTTTGATCCTTATACGCATACCTGCTGCCGACTCCTGCAACATGAATTTCGTAGACAGATCCCAAGTAGTCATTAAATCCAAATAGTTTTCTTTAGCAACTGAAGCCTTACATACCCCTTAAATTTTTTTCATACTACCATTGATGTATTAAACACGTGTACTGTACATTATTTCGCTTACATCAATCCACACCACAATTCAGTGAGAAACTACACCATTACACATCGATCCTCATTGCAAGGTCCGTAGCTAAGACTCTCTCTTTATTAAGCTTAACGTTCGGAAAAACGGCTGATAAGATTACACGTAACTCTATCTGCCAAACTCAACTCTGACACGCTACAACACTATCGTGACATATTTTCTATTCGGAATGCTTGGTTTCCGAAGCAGAGAGAGAGCGAATAACGACTGAGATATAATATATTTAGTATCTAGATTGAAACTATCAGTTATTCACATGAAATGACTTCCACTCTAGGAATAAGAAGCTATACAAATAACTACTACCTTATCACAGCAAAAATTGAGCAGCTGCCCACTCATGTCCGCATATACATTATAGAAGTCAGAGAGAATCTGCGTATACGCGATATACAGTCCTCTTGGAGAGGATCTGAGGAGTAACCATGGAGACCGCGGGAACAAAGAGAAATATCGTTTTATTTATAAGCATCAAGTCAGGACACCGCGTGTAAAAGTGTTAACTGTCATGGGAGATCATATTCGTAATAATATTGCGATTAAGACTTCAAACAACAACTAATGAGAAAGAATAAGGTATCTTGGGAACATTCTGAATTATATTGAGAGATATCTAAGAACTCATTCACTTCTTAGGACAATACATAATTCTAGATCGATAACAGCAGTTTGACGTCGATAACACACTAGCATATCTTTACGCTATAGAACATATGGTTCAGTCATAAGTGCTTGTCATCAGAAACCTAACGGGGCGAGAGCGATCGGTTATACTAAGTAGTAATGAAGAAGATAAAGGAGCTCAATTTCAACTTGAAAAAATTCTTTGCAAATCATTTTTTGGCTACTCCCCTAAAGGCATGCTCCGATACTAGTGTTCAAATGCAATATACAGAATTTGAATCCTTAGCGCGAGAGGACATGCGCTTTCTGAATCGTCATAGAATGTACGTATCGTATGTTTAATGAGTCGAAGACACCGCAACTGTTTCTGTAGAGAAGCCTGTTTTTCACAGAATCTCTACACAACAGTGAGTGAATAAATAAATATAATCTATAGATCTAAGTGTAGCCGGAGAAAGTCTTTATCTTTAATAATGAGCGATTAGAGAGCTCCTCGCAAGCGATTTTATGCATCGATATCACGAGAGGGAGAACAACAACGTGTAATAGCACAATTACAGACAGCTTGGGACATCATATTCTATATCGAGCTAACCGAAGAATCTGATCTATATGCGAGAACGGCCCTGTAAATTACCATAGCCACACATATGAATAGCGAGTCATTGCGATAGATGAATAGAAATATAAGATCGGATATATTTTAAAATTTTCAGCACTGCGACGAGTCATCTCGTAGGATACACATTGATCGAACGTCCGAATCCAATAGCAAATTATTCGCATCTAAAATAAAGTTATAATATTCGTTTCTTTCTTATTATATCTCTCTTGCATATTACTCATAGTATTTCAAGAACATTGTCGAAGAGCAATAAGCCGCGGATTAGAAACAATTGACTTAAACTCTAATCCTCATTTCACGCTTCTACAGTTAAGACCAACCACCTATATCAACTATTGCTCGAGTTCTGATATAAGCGCTTTTAATTTACACCTGTCTAGTCTTTACGAGGAGTCATTAAAAAGGCAGAATGAACCCAGGAAAAGCCTGGAGTAGTAATAATAGTGAGCCATGTATCCCGCGTTATGACCGCAGTAGAACAAAGACATGTACTACTGCATGGCTACTCAAAATAAGAAAGAGTCCAAGAAACATCCTGCTGAGTGCGTATCCCTAGGCACGTTCAGTTTTCATGTATGTAGCCGGGCAGATGAAAGATACAAAAATCCCAAAGTTTTTTAAGACATTAAAACTGTTTACCAACAGCTCTTCTGAGTAAGCATGCTCTGTCTATACTAATATCTATCAGTATAAAATGGCAATCATTAAAGCATACTAAAAAAATCATTGCTTGTTTCCAGACGCAATTCACACTCTTCTAGCTTGTCCATGAGTCGCCATGATGCGTACTCCAACGCACACGATCAACGATTGCGGTATTTTCTTATTTTGTACTCTGTAATCCCGCCACCGCACTTTTTCTGCTAACCATAACGGACAATATTAAGTGTCAATTTTCGAGAGAGCAAATTAACTTATTTTTTTTTTTTCTCCTATCCTTAAAGTGCGTAACACTTAGAGTATTGTCCCTCTTCGTTTGTAGCATTTCCGCGCTGATAATATCAAATAAATCAAAACGTCAGTGTTTTATTCTTAAAGCCCAGTAAGTCGCTGCTTGATGAGCTGTCACAATTATCATATTAAAGCGAAGCATATCTATTAAGTGTAATGAAATAAAGTATGATTCATATGCATCTCGTGCAATGTTGTTGAACTGTAGTCAAGGTAGAATGTCAAGCACAGTTAATTTGTTCAGTTAAAGCTCTGCTTACACGCACGAGACTTGTAGTTGATGCCGAGCAGTAATTCAGTCCCGCTCCACTGAATATGTTTGCCATTTTGATCTCCTAATACAAATAGAGTAATCAGTGAAGAGAAAAATAAGTTCCATACATCAGTTCACGTCGCTACGTACATAAATTATTGCAAATAATATAATTAGTCTTGTAAAAGGTAATGGCTGGCGAATAAAATGTCGTAAATAGCATGATCAGTTCACAAATCGTGTGTGTGAGTAGGTCAGAAAAAGAGGGACGGAGGTATGAGACAACAATGGCAACTTTGTATGCACAATGGTGTGACACACTACCAAGTAATTAAAAAACTCGCCCACCATTGGCCGATCACCGGTATAATTGAGGATATCACAGAGGCTGACCGCGGAGATGGCGGCTGTTACACCCAGATTTTCTACAATAAAAAATCTTCTCCGAACCTAGAGCGCAACGTTCAGCGCATGTGGAGTCCGAATGCAGTTAATCCACAGGTACGACACACGCGCTGGCAGGATATATTTCGGGAATTCAAAAGTTTTAAATTAAGGTGTGTGCTGTGTGTGTGTGTGTGTGTATGTGTGGTGTGTGTCGTGTGGTGTGTGTGTGTGTCGTGTGTGTGTCCAGCGGATTCCAAGAAAGGATAACGCCGAACGCCACTCCCAATACCAAATAATTGACGCATTTCATTTCAAAAATACTATACCATTGAATTTAAGAACAAATTAATTTATCTTCATTACCTGTATATTATCAAAAATAATAAATAATCAATACGTTCTTGGCTCTTACATGACAACTATTAAAATTCCGCTATAAACACCATATGATCTTTTAGGGCAGACTAAACGGATGTCACAGTGCGCTCTAGCTTAAACACTCTAAAAATACTGAAGTGAGGGTGATTTTCGCTCACACTCGAGCACCGGGTCGCAGAAAAGGGGTTAGTATTTTTAGGCCAATAGTTGCTCATGATATAGTTGGGAGGATAAATGAACAAAATGTATAGAAATAGATAGGGGGGAATGGGAAATCTCGGCTGGCAAAGGATCCCAGTGCTATCTCTGCCGAAAAAGATCGAGCAGATCGAGGGGTAAAACAGTTCGTTAGTGAGAGGCTGCCGTGCAGAGAAAAGCAGGTCAGGTGGGCGGACATTCAATGCTTTGGCTGCTATACATGTAGGGTATAAGAACCACGGCATGTAAGAAACGCGCTAAGACTGCAGCGTGACCACAGCGGTGGCACCATCTTGGCAGAGGGCATGCACGCTTCACTATCGAGGAAGGCTGCAGACGGCGACATTACGCGTTTGCATACTATCGAGCGAGACGCCTGCGTGGCGACGGATGAACGCCGAGGAATGGCAGGAGCATTATGCTTTGCTACATATACGTGTGCGACTATGGGAAAACGCATGTAAAAACGCGGCTGAGAGCCACAGCGGTGCACGGCAATCTTGGTGGAGAGACAACGCGATGCGCTTACATTAAATCGAGAGAGCTGCAGACGAGGAGTCAGCGGCGACACTTGTCCAAATTGGAGCTTTGCGTAGCGCACGGGTAATCGGGAAACTGGAGTCATGAAAAGCTTTGTAGCGGCAGAGGGGCGTAAAAGGTTTGCGATGGATATTTAAGCAGTGCTCTTTCTCCTAGTAAGTTTACATTTTCCTGCTCTGGATATTCAAGCAGATGCTCTACTCCAAACTGAGTTACATTTCCTTTCACCTTCTTTGTCACTGTACTAAACATTCTATTTTGGTAAGTATAGTTATATAATCCTTATGATTTATATATACATATCTAAGTATTATATTTTCTATAATATGAAATACTTATTTTAAATAGAAATATGGATTTAATTGTGGTTGTCAAGGTTTTCAAAGGTGAGAGCGGAGGATTCATTTTCAAAAGAGTTAGCCTTATGTGGACTCCTAATGACCGTCTGCAGTGAACAATACCTTGTAGTTTTTCAACGGGCACCTCACTCTTGGAACGATTTTCAAATGCTGTAAAGTCTACTAATCTTAATGGTTAAAATATCATATTCACGGATTAACTGGGGGATGGTAATGTACTAATATAACAAATTGGCCGAAGTTGTTCCAACATTTTAAAGACATCTCACCAACAAAGAAAACGTAGTTATCATGGGTAAAACGGGTGAGCAAAAAAGCAATGGTTGCAACCTATTTCCC
>CM053172.1:43975789-44121277 GCA_012977825.3 Pteromalus puparum
TTCTCAAGGAGTTGGCTATTGTCTCGCTCGCGGATGACGAGAGTGAACCTGTAGTCCTGCTATTTCAAGAACCATTTCCCTGGAAAAGACTTACGGAAAAGTATAGGAAAGAGAATGAGTGGCTTCAACGCAGTCATCATGGTTTGTCCTGGTCATCGGGCAACATTGCNCTATTTCAAGAACCATTTCCCTGGAAAAGACTTACGGAAAAGTATAGGAAAGAGAATGAGTGGCTTCAACGCAGTCATCATGGTTTGTCCTGGTCATCGGGCAACATTGCCTACACAGAAGTCGGCAAGTTGCTTCGGGAAGCTCTCCGAGACGCCAGCAAGATCTTCGTCAGAGGAGAGCTACGCAAAAGATGGCTAGAACGATTCCAACTCACCGCCATTGATATATGTGATTACGGTTATCCAGCAGTAGACATGCCGAAAATCGTGACTGTGTGCACCAATCACAATGGAGCCTACAAGTCCACCTGCGCTCTGCAAAATGTCAGAATCATGAAACTCTTCTATCGCAGCAATATTCTTATGGAGTGGGAAGATGTTTCAGAAACTGAAGAATTTGCTTAGTGCGGCGGTAGGTCGAGGGTAAGATCGCGGCCTGCTGTGCTAAAGGCACCGGGTTCAAATCTCGGCCGCAGATAAATTTTTTTTCGCGTACCTGGGGTGAGCTGGTAGGGGGTCAGCTGGTAGGGGGTCAGCTGGTAGCGGTCGAGCTGGTAGGGATGAGCTCGGCATGAGCTCGTACCCGCATGAGCTGGTAGGGAGAGGGGATGAGCTCGTACCCGCATGAGCTCGTACCCGCATGAGCTCGTACCCGCATGAGCTCGTAGCCGCACAGTTTACCTACTGAGATGAGGCGACAAATACATAGACAATGCGCCAAAAAGTGAGAAACTCCTGGGAGAGAGAACAAAGACGTTCGAAACTACCAAGATCCTGAGAGACATATAGACGCTATTGTGTTGATCCGTTCAGAGCTGCTGACTTCCGAGAGATGGTTTAAGCTCTCTGCGGCTCGCTCTGCGGTATACGAGAGACGCGCATGATTATATTCGAACTCTCGAGGTATAATGTCGACAAGACGCTTATTTACAATCGAGACGAGTGAACATCGATGTTGTCGTTCGCCATTGTTAAAAATACGTAATAGCATATGCACAAATCGCTGATCCGGATAATACCTCAAGCCTCAACTCGTACATATACATCCGCGCAAAACCAACGTTGAATGAATTGCATATGCAGCCCTTATAC
Organism: Pteromalus puparum; assembly: GCA_012977825.3. Lineage (NCBI taxonomy): Eukaryota > Metazoa > Arthropoda > Insecta > Hymenoptera > Pteromalidae > Pteromalus > Pteromalus puparum. The sequence continues at coordinate 43,977,052 of CM053172.1, forward strand.
ATATATATACTCGAGACGTCTCGTCGCCTTATATACTTCTCCTAGGCTATATCTATATCTCCCTCGGGTGACTTTTCCGTCGTATATACCTTCCTCTTCGATTCGCTAGAGCCGCGGCGTATAATCGGCTGCGCGACAGCTTATGCTGATGCTCTTGCTGATTTATACCCAGACTCTATTTTTCATATACTCCTCTCGCCCCGCGGAAAAACTCGGCTGTTTGTGCGTGCAGATATACAGGAGTCCGGGCAGAGGTTGCGTATATAATACTTTCGATGAATTTTAATGGGAGCTAGCTCTCGGTGCGCGTATCGCGAATTTTTTGTTTTCAGTGAAGAGCGCGACTTTGAAGGTAACTTTTCCCGGGAGAAAAACGGCGGAAAATACGAGTGAAGTTATCGAAGTATCATTGGCGACGTAAATCAAAATTTGCATTTCCTCGTTCGCTGCAATACATACGCTGCGATATAGGTATTACGGAATCGGACGTTTCGCGATTTACAGCCGTATAGTCGAAAAAGCGATTTCATTCCGAAATCATACTTATGCAAATGCATATCTTGATGCAGATAATCCATATAAGATTCTCGATAACAGAAGATTGCGGGGAAAAAATATCATTCGCAGATAGTCGAAATTCCTTGAATATATCGCGGCAAGAAAAGGTAGCCCATAAATTGTAAAAAAACAAAGAAAAGACACTTCGAGATCCCCCGGATTAAACTCAACTTCAGAAACTTCCACGCACCCCCTCTTGCAGACACCTCCGAAGAAACGCAGTATAATACCGCGCGCGCGCAGCGTTCGACTTCGCGGGAAGATTAAATCTTGCGCCGCTGCATACACCGCGCGTACGTTTGATTTATCGCAGCCTTTGGCGATATGTATGTGTGCGGGGGAGAGAGAATTTATCGGAGCAGCGAATTTATTCGGCGAGGCCCGAAATTATGAGCCTACGGCGCTTGTGTGTGTGTCTGGCTTTCTGGTTATCGGATTCCCGTCGGCTCGCGGATTTAACGCGAGTATACATCCACACACACACACACACACACACACACACACACACACATACACGCGCGCGCATAATGCGGAAGCGCCCCGAGGATATTGCGTGTCTCGCGCGCGGATGTTTGCTCGCGCGAGAGACTCGATGAGGTCATTCCTGCGGCCAGGGGGTTGTGTGTGCGTGGGTGGACTATTGGTTGGCTTTATTTGTTTGAGATGCCCGAAGGCCTGCGGTATTTGGCGTAGTGTTATGGAAGGACTTTTTCTCAAATTTTCGCGACGAGTGAGACTGTCGGTGTGCTTTGCTGATTGTTGATTTACGACTGCTCTTTAGGCGTGCGGTAAATACTCGCTGATTTGCATAGCAGTTAGCGTGTTTCCGAAGCTTGTGTACGAATAATTTACAATAACACTTGAAACCTTAGCTGAAGCACTGTTTTACGAGCAAGCGCGAGATTCCCGTAGTGTAAAATTAACTTTTGACATTTTACGATATAGTGGAGTGTAGTTTATGCACATAGTAATTTCCCGTCTAGAGCGCGCTGTATACGAGAGTTTCATCTTCGTGCCGACGCCGCAGGAAAATTCTGAATTCATAAGAGCGCACTACTTTATTAAGTTTTTCATGGGTATAAAAGAAGAGAGGCTTTTTCGAGAGATGGAGATGATAAAATCAGTTTTTACTTTGCTATATACTGAGGCTGTAAAGGGATTTACCCTTTGCATAGAATGTATGTGTGTGTGTGTATAAGAAGTTTTTTCTGGCATATACGTATAAGAGATGAATTTCAAGATTCAATTTTCATCGCGTACGTTTCTCTCGCGAAGTCGGACGAGTACACGCATAGATATCGCGTTACCTGAGATATGTGTCATATTATGCGCTACGCACGCGATGACTATACGGATCACCTCATATAATGCAAACTCAATGACACTCCATACTAAAAAAATTACCATTTCAATTCTTCGTGAATTGATTTTCATAGCGTGTTTTTTGCTCACCGGTGATTCAATGATGACATAATGCAACACCTCACTATATCCGTCATGCAATTTATCGATTCATAACCATACAAATATTCGATTACTTCATTCGCATCTCGTTTTCTACGCAGTATTCAAGAATCTAACAAAGCTTCGGTAACGAGCAGCGACTCGAACTTCCAAAATATCCACACGTCCACAGGCCGTCAAACGTCACCCTGGATATCCACTCCGTATATCCCTGTGCCAGAACAGCGACGAAAAGAGCAAGACGGTCGAGTCGACTGCAACTGGTCCTCAACTCCAAAGTTGCTATGTACGATTCAAACGAGATTCCGAGGGAAAGAGAGAGCCAGAGTCAGTCAGACAGGCAAAGTTCCGCATATACGGCAGAGGAAGTTCCGAGACTTCCGAGGAATCCGGATCAAATGCACTCGCTGTATGAGGCCCCAGCCCACCGCCGACGCGTATTTTACACTCTTGTCTAAGTGTTATCGCGCGCTCGTGCGTGCGGCTTGCCAGTTTCGCGGAATTTTCGAATTTAGGAGCTTTACTGACGGCAGAGCTGTGGGAGAGTAATTTAATACATGGAGAGTAGTTGTGGCAGTCGGCTTGACTGTTTGATTTGGCAAAGCGAGTAGTTTGGAGCGCGCTTGCGGTCTTTTTATTCCGTTGTTGAATTTCGCGCTGTTTGTGCTGGTCTTATACGTTGATGAGATGCCGACAAGTTTTGTGCGGAATTGGTTTTAGTCAACGTTATTATATTAAGCCAATAAGTATACGCTATAATATTGGAAACTAAAGCCGTTTAATTCACCGTTAAATTAACGGTATAATCGATACTTTGTTATGTTACAATAGGTATTGACCGAAATTTTGTAGCTAATTATGTCGTCGTGAAATTGATGGATAATAATAATAATATTCCACAGCCCATCGAACTTTGCTTATAACAAGGAAAACTATATAACCGCACAAATATCCATTGTATGAATTTTCAAGCCGCCAGAGCTTTTCTAAACTTTTTTCTTCCGAGAATATAAAATAAAGCCTTGTTACGGGAAGTTTTGGAATTTAAAATTTAAAAAAGTTTCCCGATGTGATTCGAGAAGCTTGAAACTTTTGAAGGTGTATATCTTAAGTCGTAAAAAGAAACTCTATTAGGAAGAGAGTTGGATAGTAAATTAGCGAAGGGGTTTTTAATTTACACACAATAATTGGCCACTCGTCATATAACGCCTCTTTACGAGCGTTTATTCTCAAACTGTTATATATAGCACCGTTTAAGCTTTTTTTAACAAGTGGAGCTCGTTAAAACAATTAATTTTTTACGATCCCTCGATATCCGCCATTTATCATCACCCACTGAAATTATAACAGCAATTTAATAAATCTCCTCATCTCGCAGTATTTAGCGGCCGAAAGCTCCGATTCAATTTCACTCAGAGATATCCTTGTATTTCATCAACTTATTCGCCAACAACGCTTAAGAGATACTTCGAGGGGAAAAAATCGTAGAAAAGTTCGAGGAAAGCGCTGCCCCCGTAGTGAAAACACACTCGGCTAAGTTTTCTCCTCGGTAACCAGCAGCACGCGCGCGATGTTTTTATAATTACTCGTAAGAGGAAAATTCGCAAGTTTCAAAACTGTCGCGAAACTTCTCGAAGCGACTTTTCTCTCTCTTACAAGAGAATATTCCGCGCAAAAGTCAAAGCGGAAAAGGAGCGAAGGAATTAGCATGTAATAATGGGATGCCTCGTTGTTGTAACCTCTGCGAATGGTCTGAAAAATGTAATTACGAGAGAGAAACCTCGAGTCTTTGTACAGGGTCGCATTAACGCCTGTCTTTACCATTATCATCAGCTTGTATTCTTTGAATTCACGATCTATACAAAAGTAGGTCAAAAAACATCAGGTTTTTATCCAAATGATAGCTCGGAAAATTGTCAAAAACAACAACAACAACAACAACAACAACAACAACAACAACAACAACACTAGCCGTTGTCGGGAACCACACTTTGCGCTTGGGCGCGAATTTCAGCGCAACTTTTCGCCGTATAACCTATACACAGCCCGCAGCCACACGTCGAAACTTTTGCCCGTACAAAAAAAAGGAAGACATCGCCGAGATACTCGACTCGTGTATCTACATCTCTGTTTTCCCAAACGACATGCGCAAAGCTACGCAGGAAAAAAAAAGAGAGAAAAAGTTTTCGGCATTGGAGCATATAATCTCGCTGAGACGATGAGTAAGTAGTGTTCGAGACAGCGAGCAATCACTCGACGGAAATGATGTGGGTACAGCGTCTCGTGACATACTGGGATTATGCTTATTATTAGCTGAGCTCAGTTCCCCGATTCCTCGACCGTAGATTGTTTGTCTGGAATATGAACGGATTTTGACTGACGGAAATGTTTGCTTGCGGGTAATTTGGATTTGAGATTTTATTAAACACAAAATGTGGATTGAAAACAATTCTAATAATTTGCTTTATTTTTCAGCGTCAGAATTGTAGTGAATACGAGTGCCACAGCAAGCAATTTGTTAAATCTAACACCTTCATGTTTTCCCACTGGTATACTATCTAATCTGAAATGCCATCTATGCACTGAAACAAAGTACGACCTCGTCTACACAACGACACTTCTCTCCCTATCTAGCATAACTGCGTGTGATGCAATAACTTCCGCAGGTTATTTTGAAGAACAAATTTTTTGTTATGTTCACTTTATGATTTCCGATTTCAAAATACTTACATCCGCGGGTCAGTCGCATTCGACAGCTGGACGACTGTTTTAACGAGACTCTCGAAATGACGGTTGTCGGAAAATTCGAGCGAAATAGAAACAACTGTATTATCTATGCTTTTAACTTTACTGCAGATCCGACTAGACAACGAGATACTTTTGCGAAAGCTTTTAGTCGCGCTGCGACAGTAGTGAAGCTTCTCCTGAGTTAACAGCCCTGGATTTAAAGCCTGTTCGCATTCCTCTCGTACATTACTTTTGTTAGAAAAGAAAAAAAAAACGGAAACTTAAAACTTCTCTATCTCCAAATCTTCTCCCCAACCCTGGAACGACTTCTGCGAATATCGCACTGGCACAGCAATTGCGCGAACCAATTAGCGCATCCGGATAGACGACAGTAATTTCGAAGCCATATCCGCGCAATAGCACCACCGCGGATAATTGAACACGGCCGAGCTATCTATTAATAACTTCTATTAACGGCCACTTATGCACGTGAGCTGAATTTTTCCGGAAACGAGCTTCCGCTCAATTAGCCGGTGTCATCTTCGCGCCCGGTAGACGCTGCATCAAGTAAATTCAATTTGTCATTAAAACAAGCTTCCGACGCTAATCCCTGTAACAAGGCCACGCATATATATATAGAGTCTAAGTGAGCGAAAATTAATTTCCCTTTCTTAGGCGGCAGCCTATGCAGAATTTCGGAGACGAGAAGCGCTGACGGAATTAACGCGCAATAAGCTATTCTGGAGTAATCGCTATTAGCCTGCATTTGACGCTCAGCTTAATAGGCGTCCTATTGTCCCGGTGCTGAATGATTAAGTGTGTATTATACAGTCTGCACTAATTCGTCAGCGCGAAAGCGCCTAAAAACTTGAGCGATTTTCGCGCGTGGGGGAGAAAAAAAGCGAGCCAAGGTACTCGGCGTTGCTGCTGCTGCTCTGTGTGCAAGCTGGCGGGTCCGAGGTATAACGCACCCCAGGGGCTTCCCGCCCCCGATTGTCCCACTTACAGCTCGTGTGTTTCCTTATCCGGCGAAGTCTTTTGCCACGCGCTCTCTCTCTCTCTCTCTCTCTCTCTCTCTCTCTCTCTCTCTCTCTGCTGCAGTGATGCCATGCGCAGTCGACGAAGTCTTTTTTCCCCTCTCGAACGCGAGAGACGTCGCATCATCTCTTCACCCTGTCTCTTGGAGCTTTGTTTTTACGAGGATTGGAAAGAAGGAGTCGTATAAAATTTTACGCTCGCACGCCCCTCCGACAGGTGTAGCTGATATACTGTAATTCTAATGCGCTTTTTTCAGTGCGCAAGAAAGAGGTGGATTATTTGCGAGGTAGGTATATATACAGTGTTATGATTGTACTTTGGATACGTGCGAGGCGAAGAGATCTCTCTAGAGAGAACGATCTCGAGACCTTTGGCAGCGTTCCTCGCAGCGAATCTGTTTCTACTCGTATTCAGCGATACGTTGTTTCTTCGAGGCGGTTATTTATACGTACGAGCAGATCAATGCGTGTATTTGAATAGAATTTCAGTTTGAACGCGCACTACAACGATTTCGAGCAGGCCGATATACGCCGTCATGAGCAAACAAGCCAGAGGCCCTCTACCGCAATCCCTCTTTCTACTATATATATATAACGACGACGTATCATTGTGGCGGCCAAAAGTCATTTGTCTCTCCTCTCCGGTGTACAGGAGCATCTGCCGCGCTGTCAGTGGCGGCCGAAAAGCCAGAGCGTATCCGTGAAATTCGGGCACGTCTATACCTCGTGAGATAAAGAGAGGAACGAAGAGAGGAGATAAGGCGAGGTAGACGTCAGGGATGAGGGAAGATTTACTCGGACGTAAACAAGTATAAGCAGAGGCTGAAGCTGCGAGAGACAAAAGAGGCTGACGTATTCTGTTCGAGACAAGACGGAGATTTTAATTGTTTTTATTCAAATGCTGCTCTTCGGGGCTGAGGATCCTTTTGCGATTTAATCTCGAGTATATTTTTAAGAGATATATTCCACGAGTCTCGCGCATAGGAAGTGATATACTTGCGAGAGGAAACAGCTCGACTGCGAGTAACGAAAATAGACAGTCCCGTTAATTGAATCACGAAAGTTTTCCTTCTCTAAAAACTAAAAGAGCTACTAGCTGCGATAAAACGCGTCAGAAGTTAGTAGAATACCAGAGAGAAAAAAAATTTCTCGAACCGAAATTCTTAAGCATACGTCACAAAGCTCTCGCCTACAAAAGTGGAATAGCTCTAGCTGGCGCGTATAGCCAGTCACGCAAGTCTAAAAGCGCGTCGTCAAGCGACCGCAAGAAGCATCTCTCGAGCCTCTGGCCCGATTTCGAGAGCGATAACGCGCGGGAAACATCACTCCCGTTGCCAAGAAAATTTCGCTCGTTCTCCTATTAAATTCGTCGCGTGCTACCGCGCTCGTTACGATATCGCGCGTCGACAAAGCTCTGCGTGTGCGTTTGATAACCTCGCTCAGTCGATTATTCCTTCTGGAATCGTCGCGGCGTCGGCCTCTAGATTTTCCCTGTGTTTCGTCACGAGGTTACAAAAGTGAGTTAAGATTTGCGCGATTTTCTGGGTATTTTTAGAAGTCCGCTGCGCCGAGTAGGCTGATTATGCTCGTCTGTTACCACTTGAGTATTATCTATACTATCTCTATCGCGCGAGCGAATGACGTGTAACGTAATTCAAAAATATAAAACGTGTCTTCATCAAAACGACAGATGCGAAATTTGATCCATTGCTTGGCAGATTGCGTTCGATCTTGTAATAATTGTTTGAGAAGTAATTCCACGTCGCGTTTTTTTCCCTCTTCGTGTTCAACAACTTTACTTCGCCGAGTCATTTAAACTTCAGCAAACAATTTAATCGATGCTCTGCTTCTGTAAAGGAAAAAAACGTCGATACAACTAAAGCCGTCAAAAATATCCACTTCCCGGTTTGTTACTTGCAACTGACAATAAGCGCTTCTTCCCGTCGACGCGTTTTGTGCCGTCTCACCCCCGTCAATTACTCAAGCTCTGAAGCACGGGTAAACGCTTGCCGGTGTGCTGGAAATTCCGGCGTATCACGACGGCGTAACAACCTTTGAATCCATCCCTTTGCGATTCCGACACGAAAGCAATTTTACACAACCCTCAATGGTAAGCGATATCCTCGTCGGCTATTTCCTCGTGCCGCGGCATTTTTTCCGGTGAAGATCTCTCGCATAATCCAATGTGAGACGGCGTGGTTTTCTCGCGCGTGTGTATTGATTACGAAACTCGATTTTGAATTATTAACGCTGTGACTTGCATAATTCAGGGGCGAATACAAAATCCAAATTTCTCACCTACTTTCGACGCTACTCGGTCGTGCTCGCCATCAGATTATACGTTTGATTACGCTCGAAAAAATACGAATCTCGCGAGATCGAGCAACGAGACAGAATAACGATGAGAAACCTCGATAAATAACGCGATCAACAAATCAAAATACAAAAGACCGGCTCTAGAGCCTGCGGTGGGCCGATACGGATCAAGCTCTCGCAGCGGAAACGAGTGGCGCGCGCGCCGTCATCGATCGGATTACAAATGACGCCGGGGCACGTCACTCGGACGCATGCTAATGCCTTTAAGCTCGCCTCTAATCCGGAAACTCGTAAGAAAGACCAGGAATGCAGAGAGAGAGAGAGAGAGAGAGAGAGAGAGAGAGAGAGAGAGAGCTTTGCCGGCCGACCCCTTCGAAGCTATACTCGCGGTCTTATTTACGGACGGAGACGTCCAAGGGAGGAATGCATATTAATGAGGGAGGAAAATTCAACGGCTGATGCGATTTTTGAGAAGATAGAGAGTGGAGCGCATTAAGCGCGCAAGACTGATGTAAAAGAGCGCTGCCTGATGTGTTAATAATTATCTCGCTGAAACATGAGAATAATCTAGGCGCCTGGAATTCTCGGAGCATCGATTGCATTTTCCCAACAACAAAAGATGTACAGACGAGAATAAGCCGCATGAATATTGATGAAAAGAGGAAAAGAAAACGATCGTCAACTCACACCTATGCCACAGCGATAGGAAGAAAAGGAAAAGGAACCTCATGAATATTTACAAGTGGTCGCAGGACTTTGATTTATCCCTCTCTCGTAATAAACCGCTTCGGCGTCGACGAGATTTCTCATTAAACCGCGAACGAAGAGTATCATAAGTAAGTAAGTAAGCATCGGGAGTCACTCCCACTCACAATTCCCGGGAGTCATTCGTTCCTAATTACGCGGAAGATCATTAATCTCGGTTATATCTTCGGCTGAGCCGTGCGGAGCGCGTTTAATTTCAGTGCTACGAGGAGGTAGTACCTGTAGGCATGCGTTATATATATACACCCGCACAGCCGCCCTTTCATCGCCGACACAATTAGCCCCCTGAATCTGGAGAAGTGTAATGCGCGGTTGGCTATAACGTCGAGTTCACTTTTTTTTTTTTTTTTGTTTTTTTTTGCTAAATACCTTTTTATCCGCTGTTGAGTAATTTATTCGCGCCAGTAATTTACAATTGTTTATTATACAGCGAATAACGTATGCAAACCAACAAACAACGCGAGTCGGTCATTAAAATCAGCGGCGCAGTATAAATAAATCAAATCTCCTGCATGTATAGGACGAGCCGTTGTAATCTCGCAGCTCCGACGCGCTCGTCTAATTACGGCGACTCATTACAGCGGGATTACACGTACAGCTGCATGTATACGCGCGCTATAAATCGACCGGCTGATATCCATATACTCACTCTGTCTGGTTATCCTCGAAGGTTAGGCTGCCCTCGTTGTGTAGATACTGCTTGCCAGGCTTGGCGGTACCCTCGACGGTCCGATAGGGTATGACTACTCGTCCCCTGGCGCCACTGTAGCGGATCACCCGCAGCGGGAACTGGCCGATACTCTCGATCAACTCGATGTCGCGCTCCGGGAAGCCGAAGATTCCACTGTGGTCATCATCCAGGATCATCACAGTCGCCAGACTCGGCGACGCCAGCATCGCCGGTTGCGAACAGTTTGTGAGTCTGCGAAATAACCGACAAGTGTTAATTAGGTATATGTATAAAGAAATATTTAAATTTTCATTCATACTCTCTTTCTTTTCATTCTCGGGTTGATTAAAGGTTAGGAAAAGTTTACATACGCGATCTTTTCTTGTGTACATCAGTGCATTTGGACATGTTTACGAGGGAGACAAAGGTTATGTTGGGCGTGTATTGCTGGCGTCGTCGTCGTATTTTGTAGACGAAACGCAACACGCTTAGTTTGCACGACTATTTCACCCGAAACCAGACGACTTGTGTCAGACAACCGTGAGAAGACAGTCGCATCGTCTGCTCTTTTCTGAGACAATCTTATAAACAGTTCTCGAGATTTACATTTATACGAACAAAATGAAGCGTTTGAATATCGAAAACTGACAGACTTCATACACATCCGCGAGAAGTAATTAAATCGTTACATAATGCGAAGCGATAAAGTCGATAGCTAATTGTCATCCGCCTCGAGCAGTCCTCGAAGCCCACACAGCCACAATATACATCCGTAATGCGAATTCGTAACGAGAGAACGAGGGCATTTCCTGCTCTCGTATCGTTCTCTTTCTCTGCTGGCACTTCGTTGCGGACGTAAACACGCACAGAGCGCTACTCTCTCGTGCAACGAGCAATTCCAGGATTCAAATTTCCCGNAGAAGACAGTCGCATCGTCTGCTCTTTTCTGAGACAATCTTATAAACAGTTCTCGAGATTTACATTTATACGAACAAAATGAAGCGTTTGAATATCGAAAACTGACAGACTTCATACACATCCGCGAGAAGTAATTAAATCGTTACATAATGCGAAGCGATAAAGTCGATAGCTAATTGTCATCCGCCTCGAGCAGTCCTCGAAGCCCACACAGCCACAATATACATCCGTAATGCGAATTCGTAACGAGAGAACGAGGGCATTTCCTGCTCTCGTATCGTTCTCTTTCTCTGCTGGCACTTCGTTGCGGACGTAAACACGCACAGAGCGCTACTCTCTCGTGCAACGAGCAATTCCAGGATTCAAATTTCCCGCTCTAACGAGATGATTTGCACGCGCGCGTGTGCAATCGCACAAAAAGTCAGTTGGTCGCCTCATAAGTGTTCGGTAATGATTTCCCAGTTGACCTACTAAAGACGTGTTCTTATATGTATACGACAGAGAAGCAAAGGCCTTGTCTCGATCGACGCCGCTTGTTATGGACACGAGAGGAAAAAATTAAGCGAAACGAGCGCCAAGCGGCTTTTCTCTCGTTCTCCTGTGACCCTTATCGCCCTCGCGCGTTCGTTTATCTCGGGACTGTGATCGCCGACGACGGCGACGACTCACGTCACGTCGCCTTGCTCTGCATCAAATAAAGAGGGAGAGGAGAGAAGGTGAGAGGTTCGAGTGTAATGAGAATTTTCCTCTCTTGGGTCAAGAATTGCCAGGTGGGCTCGTTTCGAGGCTCGTTTCGAACACAGAAGAGACATCGGTAATGGTATAACGAACGCGCGGGGCGAGGAATAATTACGGAAGAGTCATTCGACGCATCCAGCACCAGCACACTCGCGAGCCGCAGGCTCACCTCACGTAAAAGTGCTCGTCCTCCTCGAAGAGCTCGTCGTCGATGACGGAGAGCTTGATGGTCTTCCTGGTCTCGCCGGGCTCGAACCTGAGCGTGCCCTTGACGCTGACGTAGTCGGAGCCGGCCTCGGCGGTGCCGTCCTCCGTGCAGTAGTCGACGGTGCAGGGCCTGTTGAGGTCGCCACCCGTTCGGGTGACTCCGACCTCGAAGGTGCCGACGTTCTCCATAACGGTGTAGTGGCCAGGCTCAAAATAGACCCTCGTCGCGTTGATGTTCTCGATGTCGATGCTCTCGGCCTCGGCCCGCTGCAGCTCGGCCTTGACCTCGCTTAGGTCGCTCTGAGCGCGCTCGCTGATCTTGCGGCTGAGGTTGCCCGCGCCCACCATCTTGCGCGTCGCCTGCACCCGGTAGAAGGCCCTGGACTTGGGGCCCTTGCCCAGCACCTCCTCGTGCGCCATCACCTCGAGCTGCTCGAGCGAGAGCTGGGGGTATTTCTTACGTAGCTCCTTCAGCGTCTTGATGTAGTCGCGCCGGGTCTGCTCGAACTCGCGCGATTCCGCGCTGTCGGCGTCGGCGTACTTGTCGATCATGCCGTTCGAGTGCTCGTGCTGGGTCTTGATCTCGAGCTCGACGCCGCCGTCCGAGTCGCCGGCTTCCGTCTCGACGATGACGCCACGCTTGTTCATGCGGTAGCCCTTGTGCAGGTACTTGTAGATGAGGAGCCGCCGGTCGGCCACGTAGGCCGTTAGAACCGTGGCCGGGAAGAAGGTGAAGGTGAGCAGGCCCTCCCAGACCTCGAGCTCGCCGGGACTCGTTACCGCGAGGATGATGTACAGCCAGACGTAGGCGAAGATGCTCCAGGTCGCGGTGACGAAGAAGACGCGCAGGTGCTTGATCTTGCGGTTTTCGCCGTTCGGGATGACGAAGACGCAGAGGGCGATGATGACGAAGAGGTTATAGGCCGCCGAGCCGACAATCGTGCCCGGGCCGAGCTCGCCCGCCTGGAAGTTCTTCGCGTAGATCTCGATGATGGAGAGGAGGATCTCGGGCGCGCTGCTGCCCAGCGCCATGAGGGTCAGGTTGGCCACCGTCTCGTTCCACACGCGCACGACGATGATCTGCGGCTCCTTGCCCTGGCGGCGCACCAGCAGCTCTTTCTCCTTCGAGGTAATCACCTCGATGGCGGCCATGAAGCGGTCCGAGATTATCGAGACGCCGATGAAGAGGTAGAGCAGCATCAGGAAGTAGATGATGCCGCGGAAGACGATGTCGAAGAGCTCGAGGTTCTCCAAGGGATACCAGATCGGTATCATCAGCCCTGCCTCGCAGCGCGCCGTGTAGTTGCCCGACATCCTGTTGCCGCTTCTTCCTGCACTTTTCTCACGAAAGCCGCCTTTCCCCTATTCCGCAGCCACGGCCGCTCGGGTTCTCGGAAGAGTCGCGCTCGGGAATCGAGGGAATTCTAGTGATGCTGCAGCGGGCTGCTACTTGTTCTTCAGGCCTCGCGGCCAGCTTCGCGCTCGGTTCATGCCGCTTCTGTACACAGCTTCCATCCGCTGGCTCTGATCCGCAGGAGCAGTGTTGTCACTCGCGCACTGATAGCTGATCGCGCACGCACTCGTTTCATGCAGGCAGACGACGCGACTGCACCACCACGGGGGCCAGACAGAGAGAAAGAGAGAGACAGACAGAGAGATAGAAAGAGAAAGAGAGAGAGAGAGAGAGAGGAAACGGTGTCCGCGGCGACAGGCTACATCTGCGGTCCTACCGTTTGAGCGGTGACCCGGTGCAGCAGCCGAGGGTTCCGTCACGGTGGCCGCTCGCGAGCGCTGCTCCCCGCATGCCGAGTCCCTCGCGGCTCGCGCAGTATATCGGACAACGACGAGCACAACCNACCATATCGGCTTTCATTAGCGAAGGATGATTATTCGCGAAATCGATTTCAAGCCTCTTCGATCGCAAAAATCAATGGTTAGTCGCGCAAAATTGAAGCTAACGGAAAAAAGTCGAGGAGAGGAACGTGACGGGAATATCCGGTGCTTTTGAAATCGCAAATGAGTGCATCACTGGCGGCGGCGGCGGCGGCGGCGAGTGTAGAGGCGCAGCGAACGTGAGAGCAGCGAACGACCGGAGCCGCGTTCGAGCGAGCACTGAGCCAGCCGCGCCAGAGAAGCCCCGTCGCTCCCTCTCCTCCCTCCCTCCCTCCCTCCCTCCCTCTTCCTCTTTCCTATGTATTCCCGCGCGCGAGAGAGAGGGAGAGAGAGAGAGAGAGAGAGACCCGTAGGTGTGCGTCTCTAGTTTGTGGGGCGTCGCGGCGTCCCTGCGCAGACGGAGATGGACGGATAGCGTTACCGGTATACTTACCTAATACGCGAGGGTGGAAGATCACCAAAAAAGACGCGCGGAGGAGGGGTCCAGGACAACGCCGGGAGAGAGATGAATGGGTTACCTGCAGATACGCGGGATGAAAAATGACAAGAGAGAGAAAGAGAGAGAGTTCCAAGAGATCTGAGAGGTAAGCTTTTTATTATAATACTGTATAGAGCGATGCGATTAAAGGAGATGGAGACGCGCGTGCGGAAACAATGGAAAAGAGGCGGCGAGGAAACGTTATCGTGTGTAGTGCAAGGGTGGGGGCGCATGCGCGGGAAGGCTTGTTTTCACCGGTCGCGGCGGCGGGCGTAGCTCGAACAGTGCAGCACACGAGGCTAGCTAGGGCTATGCGCAGAGGAAGCGCACCGGGTAGACTACTCCTTCTGCCTGCCGGGCGTTGGAACGCGTCCAGAAATCGATTTCAAGGGCGCGTCCCGGATGCACTACTGTGCTGGGCTTTGAAATATACTTTGCGGGGATTTGCGGCTGTATTTGTTTCTTGTGTTGCGAGACTTTTTTTTGCCTCGGAATAATACATGGGTGTTGAGTGCGTGAATGTCTTGCGGCACTCGACTTCTACTACTTGCTCGCTTTTAAAGGTTTTTTTTTTATAGACTTATGGTCGAGCGCTTGAATTTTTAGATTGCGTTGATTTTTACGATCGTGTGCATTTTTTGCGATTTAAATTAGGAAAATAAGCGTATGACGTTTGAAAAGGAGGATAGTACGCGTTTGAACCAATTAACTCTGATGAACGTACATACATGCGGGCATAAGTTTTACAAATGCTTGGTCGGTAATATAAACGTATTTTATGAAAACTGATGAAACTTGGCGTAAGAATCACTTACCATTGCGTCGCATATCTGGCGACTGGATTCCACTTGCTGGCGGGAGATAGCGCTAGTGGTGATCGATTATAATTCATTTCTGTATAATTGTTGACCTTTATTTTATATTAAAACGCACTATACCATTTAAGAGGACAAGAAAAAACAATGGATGCATATAATTACAATAAAATTATAAGATTTTTTTATTGATTTATTTCGTGATTTCATAAACATTAAATTTTTATATATTTTATAGTACATACATGGAAGCAATTTATTTATACATTCATTTTACGTATACGGCGTTAATATAAAAACATTATATTTTAACAATATTACATTTTAAAAACGAGGTCATCTTTCAAATTTTTAAGTACGCCCAATTTAACACTTGTAATCATATTGTTTTGCAGATCTAGAAGTTCTAAAGACTTTGCTTCGTTCAATTCTAAATCGTCGATATTCAAAATTTTATTTGAATTTAGGTGAAGTTTTTGAAGGTTGCTCTCCCATGACCATGATTTTAAAGATGTAATTTGATTGTTACTTAAGTCCAGTATTCGTAGCTTTGGCAATTTGTTTAAATAGGTAGATGATATAAAAGTTAATTGATTTTGTCGGAGTGATAACACTTCGAGCATTGGTGATTCCGGTAATTCAAGGAAATCCAAATTTAAACTTTCTTTCATGTCATCCATAATCAATATCGTCAAATTTTGTAATGTGGTAGTTTTTGGTAACATAGACATAGCGTTACGACTTATGTTTAAACCTGTCAAATTTGGCATAAAACCAAAAGCGCTATCTGGAATTTTTTCGAAATTATTATTGGATATATCTAAATACGTTAAATTACTGAGGTCTTTGAATGCTTGAGCTTCAATCGTTTTTATGTTACAACTAGATATATAAAGTGATTTCAAATTGCTTAAACCTTTTAAACACAGAGTATTCTCGTAACAATTTTGGCTACTTAAAATATCGAAATTGTTAAAATTTAGCTTCAGAAGTTGGATATGTTGCTGGACTTCAAGGTTTTTCAATGAAGTTAATTCAACGTTTTCGAGTACTAGCTCTGTAACAGTAGATGGTATGTTTTCCATTAAATTATCTGGGTTTGCTTTGAAATTATTTTCTGACAGATCAAGATAATGCAATTTTGGAAAAAAAATTCCCAAGTCTGATGGCACGGAATCTATATAAATTTGTCTAAGAGATAGATAATTTACATTGGGATAATGGTGCGTTATTTCTACGCTAGAATATTTCGAAACACAGCCATAATAATGGTTCCAATATTGATAGTTGTGACAACAACCAAGGCAGTTCATATCGTCATAAGATTTAAAATTACTATCTAAAATAAGTGACTTTAATGAAGTTACGCCACCGAAAGAGAATAGCGTTTCGGTTGTCAATTTATTATTTGATAAGTCTAAGTATTCCAGATTTGGTAGAGAATCAAATGTTTGTTCTTCAAAACTTGTGATCTCATTCTGTTGAAGTTTTAAGCTTCTCACATAAGGACTTGAAACAAATTTTTTTTTGATTGTCTGTAAACCCATGTATGAGAAATCTAATTCTACATTACAATGTTTTGTGCTGTTACTTTCTTCTGCAACTTCATTTTTCTCTGTTGTAACAGTAGAGATTGGTTGAGCGATAACTATCGAGAAATAAACACTTATAACAAGCAATCGATAAAGTAGACAATAATTTTCCATGATTCAATTTAACTAATTTCTCTGATTAACAACTATTATTATTCCTTTGGTGCACTACTATACACAAATTACAGTATTTTATTTATAAATCAAATGTTTTTCTGAAGTGGTATAATTCGCAACTAACCTTTACTTCCAGTCTGATCTCTCTATTTATGAAGGCAAATGTGCTGACTATTAGCAGCTTCTCGGAAGATAGCTTATTATAGATCGAATAATCTATTTAAAAAGAAGAGAAACTCTGTTTATCTTGCCTGGGAAGAGTTATCGTCCCTCTTCAAACTAAAGTAATAGAGAGAGATATAATTTTATGTTTATAAAAATATAGAGAATTTACAATTTACAAAGATTACTAAAGTTATAGCCACTGCTTTTTTAAAGTTTGCTTAAAAATGAATGTGCAAGCATATAGATTTTTCCCATATAGAACCAATAAATAAGAAGAGTTACAATTAATTTAACGTATGTTGGATATTCTATAGAAATTATACTTCTTTTATAATTCACTGCATGTTTACGGTTTTACAAATCTAAAATTATATTATCACTTGGAAGATTTTTTATAGAATCAACTTTCACGCGTGATATCAAATTATGTTTAAGAACTATCAGTTCCAACGATCTAGCTTCTTTAATAGATAAATCGTCTAAATTCTGAATTTTATTATCACTTAAATGAAGCTGTCGAAGGGCTTTTTGTGAATCCCACGATGGCAAAGATGATATTAGGTTATTGCTTAAATCAATTTTTTCCAAAGATGGCAAATTATTAAACAATGTTGCTGAAATTTTCGTTAGTTTGTTATTACGCATTGAAAGATATTGAAGCTTAGGAATATGCGCGAATGTTTTCAAAGATTGAAGCAGTTGTTTTGATTTCATCTCATCCAACAGCAAAATCTTCAAATTTTTTAAGCCTTCAAAATTTGGCATGTTGTATAATGTATTGCCACTCAAATTTAGACTCGTTAATGTAGGTAAGTAATCGAATGTTCTGTTTGCTATTCGTCTGAACAGGTTATTTGAAATGTCAAGTTCTAATAAGCTGGTCATAAATCTGAAAGCGTTCTCGTCAATAGCCTTAACAGAACAATTCGAGATGAATAGAGATTTCAAATGTTTCATGTTCTCTAAACAAAATGTATCAGGGTAGCAATTGGTACTAGTAAGTCTTACAAATAGATTGTGATTCAAGCTTAATTCTTCAACCGTGTCAAATTTTTCGGTTGTGAAGTGATCTAGTTCTATGTTTTCCAATACAAGGCGTTTCACAGTGGACGATGTATTTCTTATTAAGAAGTTCACAGATGCGAGTGATAATTTGTTTTCTGATAAATCAAGATGCTTCAACTTGGGAAAGTAACGCCAAAAATCGTTAGATACATTTTGCAAAGAAACGTTTCGCAGTGAAAGATATTCTAAATCCGAATAAACGTCAGAAACGTAAAGTTTGTTATTCTCTAAATAACTCGTTTTTTCATCAATCACTTCACTTGCACTACTTGAATTTTGAGACCATTGCTTGCTTGTGTACGAATTATGATAACCATTGTGATCCAACATGAAAACTTTTAAACTTGATTCTCCGCCGTACAAAAATAATTTGTTCAATGGCAGCCGATTTCTTGATAAATCCAAGTACTCCATGTAGGGATACTGATTGAATATTTTTTCTTCAAAGTCTTCAATTTCATTGTTTTGTAGATTCAGGCTTTGTACACATTGAGCATTTGTGAAATTCACACTTAAACGCCTGAGACCCGTATCTGATAAGTCTATGGTTATATCACAATTATGCAAATTTTCATTTTTGTATGCAACAACATTTACCCTAGCAATTATTGTTAAAAACTGTGTAAAAAGTAACGCCACATACGGAAGAAAGCGTACCGAACGCATTTTTTTTTTTTTTTTTGTTAATTTAAAAACCAATGTAGAATTTACATAACAATGATGCGCACAGTCCGAACATGCAGACACTATTGAAAAGATTCTGTGGCAATTATGTTTTTATATACTGTCTGTGATTTTTACACATGCTTACAAAAAAGTAGGTTTCCTCATTAGAAGGATGCGCAATTTGCTTGTTTATATAAGTCGGAAGATACCAGGTATCAGTAGCTGGCGATATAAATTATAAAAAATTTAAATCTGTGCATCCAAAGTTCAGCTCTTACCCACGATAAAATGTTTTAAAAAAGGGCGACAAAAAGTAGGATAAAAGTAATTTATTTTATTATTAAAACCAATTCTGAACACAATCTTTCAAATTAACTACTCACTTCATCGCACAGCAATAAATATCTTAAATATCTAAAATTAAAGTACACAATAAATTAAGTAACGTCGCACTCATTTCTTTCTAATAGTATAAATGTGATTAAATGCCGTCTCCGTCTTCGAAGTGTGGTTGAACTTAAAATTAACCACACCTGGTGTGTATATTTTAGGCGGCAGCACGATAGGCGCGTTGGTGTCGCACATTAAATTGCAGCTCTCCAGATGAATTTGAGCATACGGACAGTATTGCTGGATCTCTCCCTTGACGCGCTCATCGAGCATATTGTTTTGCAGATAAATTTGCGTCAGCGACGTCGACACGACGAGCGACAGCTGGTAAATGTTCGTGAACCTGTTCCTCCTGAGATCGAGGTGATTCAGTTTCCGCAAACTCTGCATCCATCCGACGGGCAGAACATCGAGCTGATTGTTCGAGAGATCGAGTTCCGTGAGCTCGATAAGATCGGTAAAGCTATTTTCCTCGATGATCCTTATGCCATTGCCGCTGAGCTCTAGATTTTGCAGCTTCTGACACCATACTCCACTGAAAGTTCCCCATCTTATCTCGGTCAGTCTGTTGTTGCGTAAAGAGAGCGACTTAAGATTCCAGTTGCCGTTGAAATTCGGCACGCTTGTCAAGAGGTTGTTATCCAAGCGGAGCTGCACAAGACCTCGCAGCGAGGTGAAGGTCGATGGGTTAATCGTCTCGATCATGTTGCCCGACAAGTTCAAGCTCGTGAGGCTGAAAGAGTCGCGGAAGGCGCAAGCTTCGATGCGCGTGATTTTGTTCTCGGACAGTGAGAGCGTCTCGAGCCTCGTGGTACCGAGGAGTTTGATCGAGGATCGATCGCAGTTCCTGTAGCAGATGGACTGGATAGTGTTACCGTCGGCTTTGAGCGTCCTGAGGTTTTGTATAATGGCAGTGCTGATGCTGGAGATGCGGTTGCGCTCGATGTAGAGGTGACTCAGAGACGAAGGAACGTCGCGGATGAAGGCGCAATTGTCAATCTCGTTGTCGGACAGATAGAGGGACACGAGGCTGGGGAAGGACATCCTCAGAGAGAAGTTTAGCCGTTGAATGTGGTTCTTACGGATGAAGAGGTGTTGCAGACGGGGGAAACAGCCGGCCTTGCTTATTTCCCTGTAGAGACTGTCACCTGGCAGTTGGTTTTCCTCGATGACCAGTGTTTCCAGCATTTGAAGGCAGCTGCCGTAGTTGAAAAAGTCGCAGAATGCTAACCTGTTCTTGGACAAGTCCAAATACTGCATATTTGGAACGCCGTCGAAAGAGCCAGGTGATACGCGATAGATGCCATTTTCTCGAAGGTTGATCGTCACGACATTCTTGCTCTCTATGAAACCTGGGTATGGATTGGGTGCAACCGGAAGATTCAGTTTTGGCAGGTTCAAAATGTATCCGTTGCTGTCGAAGTACTGGTGAAATTCCGACGTGTAATTAGACTCATAATTGGAGTCGCACTCGTAACTTATAGAGTTCTGTATGTTTCGCAGCGGAAATTGAATGGGACCTGCTGAATGGAAGTCGGAAAGTAAAGCGTTGGCTATGCCGATGCACAATATTAAACTGATATGTCGAAACATTTTTTAATCTGCAAAAAAACAACATTTTTTGATCGTTTACTGCTCTGATTTTTTTTCTAAAAATAATAAAATGTAAATAGTTATTTCGGAAAAGAACTTACGAGAGATCTTTCGTGAAGACGATTAAATAAAATTTAAAAAAACTAGAATGTATCCTAAGATGCTTGACCCACGGATTCTGTGCCAGAACTGCGACAAAAAGTTATTGTGGACAACTTATATATAAGGTTTCAGGGACAAATCTGTTAACATTAGATTTTCCCATATACGTCAGTCTCGGCGTCAGTTTAATTCGATTAAATTTGGGTTTTCAAGGACAAGTGTCTTGACGAAACGATTCGTTCCGGGCATTATACTATCAATGCGATATGCGTTAGCACAATCAAGGGCGTAAATATAGAAAAAATTATCTGAAGACCGAATTGGTTTTTTTCACTACGTCAATTAAGACAATAAATATTGAATAATTATGACGTATCTTTTGCTCTCAGGAAAATATGGGCATCATTCATATTTTATATATGTGCTTCTATTTGCCTCAGAAAATTCGTTTTAATCGATTTTTGTAGAAAGAAACGAAGTTGCGTATAAAATTCAATACGAAACATCTACTTTTTGATATTGAAAGGTTAAGGTGCATATAAAGATCACGATTATGCTTTTTTTTTAATTTCTAAGAAATGTATAATAAGAAGCAATAATCAGCGACCAAGTTGCTTATTTCGCGTTCTTCTACAAATATTGTGACATTCTAAAGGGTATCCCTCCTCCAAATTCATGATCTTGGGTGCTGACATATGCGAACGCGTGTAGCTTATTGACAGAATTACTCAGTTATATAAACGCGTGCTTCGGAAGTAAGGAAAATACCTTCACTTAAAAATGTCAAATTTTTATTATAATTGGCTCATCTTATTGGATACAGTAGAATTTTTCTTCTGATCAAGCGCATCTTTCTTTAATTTAATTGGCGAATGAGCAAATGATGTAAAAATTCAAACACATTGGACCAATGGCATTTCAACTCGATAACATGAAAATGCAATTTGTGAACGTATAGTTGTCATGCACTAGCACATAAGTCGGGGAACCCCAGACATTGTTATATGCAAAATCTCGTCGCCAAGCACAAAGGCGACATCTGCTAAAATCGTGACGGCAAACGCGAGAAGTATTATATTTATTCCTCTTTACCACTTCGGCGATGTATGCGTCAAAGTAGTTCAACATTTAAACATAGTCATACGGAAGACTCGAAGTCAAAGATAAGTCTTTTAATATGCGCATACAGCACGATAAATGAATCTCTGTAAAAATGCTGCAATTGGTGATTATATAGAGTACATATCAGACAGCAAGATCGTTCAAAGTACAAAGTATTCTCGACACACGTCGGGCAGTAATTCATCATTGAAAGTAATTATAAATTATTTTACGTTTGAATTAATTAAGTTGCGGAAAGGATAAATAATAGTATTTGAAATCAAGTTTTATTTTCATACAAATCTTACAAATCTACGAGAGCGATATACAAAAAGCAATAAATAAATGACTGATTCAGCCATCGAAATCATCAACCATCGTTACGAGACACAAAAAAGCTCGCCAAAGATTATTAATTATTGATCCATCTCATGTAAGTCTCGTTTCTCGCTTTCGTCTCGAGATCGTCGCATCTGGCGTAGCATTCGGAGCGGCCATGCGCTTTATCGCTGCAATCGTGGTGCAAGTTTATCACGACGTTCGGCGAGAGTTTCGACACGACTGCGCCGCTGATATGAGTGACCGGATTGTTCTGCAAGTGTATCGTGTTGAGGAACGGCGCGGCGCCGAGGTTCATCTGTTCCAGGCACTTGAATCTGTTGCTCCGCACGTCTAGAGTGCGCAGGTTCCACTGCCATTTGAGCCAGTCGCTGGGTATGAAGTCCAGTCCGTTTTCGGACAGGTCGAGTTCCTGGAGGTTCTCCATTTCTTCGAGAGAACCAGCCTCGATGCTGGTGATCCTGTTGCCACCGAGACGAAGACACCTGAGCGATTTCAGGCCCCTGAAGCTCTCGCGCCTTATCTCCTGGAGCTTGTTTCGTCTCAGCGATAAGCTAGTCAGCTGGAGGTTGTTGCAGAGGTTGGGCACGTGCCTCAGGTGGTTCTCGTCAAGGTTGAGTTCCTGCAGCGAGGTCAAACGCTCGAAGGTCTCGCGCTTCACCTCCTGCAGGTTGTTTTGAGCGAGGTTCAAGGTTATGAGACCCGATGCGTCCTGGAAGGCACAGCTCTCGATCTCTGAGATCCTGTTGTCGGATACGGTCAAAGTGGTCAGCTTGTGCACGCCCTCGAGTCGCAGGGAGGTAGTATCGCAGTTGCGGTAGCAGATAGACCGGATGATGTTGCCGTCGAGACGTAGAGCCTCCAAGTCCCTCGTGATCTTGCAGTCCAGTCCGCTGATGAGATTACGCTCGAGATAGAGGTGGGTCAAAGTGGGAGGCAGGTCGTGGATGAAGTTGCTGGTGTCGATCTCGTTGTCGGAGAGGAAGAGGTGTGTGAGTACGGGGAAAGATCGCCTCAGCGAGAAATTCAAGCCGCGTATGGAGTTCTTGCGCAAGTAGAGATAACGCAAGGCCGGAAAGCAGTCGGCCTTGCCGATGACCCTGTCTATGTTGTCGATGGGTGGCCGGTTGTCCTCGATGATAAGGGTGACCAAACCCGGATGGGACGTGCCGAAGTTGAAAAAGTCGCAGAACTGAATGCGGTTCCGGGACAAGTCGAGATAGCTGAGACTGGGCAGCTTGTCGAATGAACCCGGTACCACCTGGTAGATCTCGTTGGAAGCGAGGTTGACGCAGCTGACCATCGAGCTCTCGATGAAGCCGGGGTAAGGGTTTGGTGGCGATTGCATTCCCAGATTCGGAAGATTTAGCACGACTCGTCGGTCAGACACCTGTCCGCATTTGCCGACCGTCAAGTTCCGCTCCAAGAAGGTGTCCAAGTTTATCGACTGATGAACGTCCCGAAGCGGGAAGTGGATGGCTCCTGGCTCGAAGTAGTGGTGGGCCGAGGAAAACTCGAGGAGAAACACGAGAAAGATCCACGCCACCATCGTGTTACAATCTGCGAACGTTGCGTTTAATCAATTACTCGAAGGAAGTCACAGTATGAATGAATTTCAACGAGAAGTCTGTTATTACAATGAACTTGGCAGCTATTGTTGTAGAAATAAATGTTTATAATTAAGGAAAATTATGAACTTACGAGTGATTTTACTGTGTTGGTCTCCTTGGACGATCACATAAGGAATGCAGTCGTCTATTAATTTCGAGGCTTTTATGCACTGCAGACGAGGAATGTTTTGTTTTGTGCATAAACATCTGATACGGATTTTTATTAGAAATTGAGCCACGAAAGTGCCAAGGCTGTCTGTATCTCAGGAGTGAAGGACGTGTCAGAACATTGTTGACGAATTCATTCATAACGGCGCGTGATACTATATATGCTGACGCATATACAAGTTAAAGTTTTTTTTTTTTTTTTTTTGTGAAATAATAAAACAAATTACCAAATTTCGATTTTCAAGAACAGTTTTTAAATACTGTGTAACCGAGATTTTAAAAAAGATATGAAAATAAAAATTATTGATTTAATTGAAGTTTCCCGAAAAAAAATCAAAGATTTTTTATAAACACAAATTTTTTGCAATGTTTGTAAATTTTTATCAAAATAATTTCTTAAAATAATAAATTAGATGAATCTGAGTTACAAAAAGAATATTCACTCTGTGACTTTGACCTAAAAATCATTCGATACGATATCAAATTAGACACCATCAACGCTTGGGTTATCGGAGATCATGGCTATAACACAACGCAATATAGTTTACGTCGCATTGAAATCGTTATTTAACATTATTTATCATATTTATTCATCATTTTGCGTACAATATTTTATCACCTTCTGCAGAATGCATCATGTCATACACAAAAAAGAAGTACATTTGGCACGAAATAAAGATGTTCATACGATGATAATATGAATAACAATGACCTCTATATTACACGAATCGATGATAATACAATAAAATAATCGCTACTATCCGCAGCATAATCCTACACGAGAGAAAGCTAAACATCGTTGTCACACACGTTACTTCATACGTTTACTCACAAAACGTCGCTTATTTCATTGATTTCATCACAGTCACACTTACACACATCAGCGCTCGCCGCGATTCGCTGTGTAACCGCCGACTGATCGTCGAACAATACAAGTGTAACATTCAGCATATTCCTATATCCGCTATACAGAAAACCAGCGTGAATCTCGTTGATAGAATTATTCTGCAAGTACACGTGCTGTAGTTTTCCGTAACTTCTCATGCCAAGGATTTTCAAGTCGACCAATCTTTTGAACTGATTTCCGTTTAAGTGTAACTTTTTCAAATTCGTCAGATCCCACAGCCACCCGTTCGGTAAAGTCGTTAATTGGTTGTTCGAAAGATCGAGAACCTCGAGCAAATTCAATTTCGCGAACGCACCAGCCTGCACGCTACCGATCTTATTGTTACTCAAGTCGATGATTCTTAATTTGAGGAGATCGGCAAACGACTCGTTGTTCACGGCTTCTAGTAAATTATCGGCAAGAGACACGTACTCCAGGGCTTCTGACCCGTAAAAGTCCGGCATTTCGCTGAGAAGGTTCTTTTTCAGCGAAAGATTGCGCAACGTTGCCGTCCTCTCAAAGGTGTTCTTTCTGATACTGTCGATCTGATTGTTCGATAGGTCGAGATCGAGGAGGTATTCGCAGTCGTCAAAGGAATCGGGTTCGATACCGGTCAGCGAATTATTGGCGAGAAACAACAGACGTAGTCCGGAGGCTCCCTCGAGCACAAGAGCCGACGAGTCCCGACATTTTCCGCAGAGTCGCGAGATCTGATTACCGTCGAGCCGCAGTTCCCTTACCGATCCCAAAGTGCTGGCGTTCAAGCTCCGAAGGCTGGTGTTCGCGAGATCTAGAGTCTCCAGACTCGGAGGCGCGTCGACGAGGAAAGCTAACTCGGAATCCGCGAGATTGTTCGACGACAGATAGAGATGCGTTAATTTCGGCGCGAAGCTGAGCGACGACACGTCTGTGAGACCGACGCCGCGGAGATGCAACTGCAACAGACGGGGAAATTGGTTGGCGAAAGCGAGGGTCGTGTTCTCGGCTGCGGAAGGAAACGCGTTATCGTCGAGGATGAGAATTCGAAGATGCTCGTGAGCGTCGAGCTGAGCAAAACTCGCCATGTCCAGCTTGTTCCGAGCGAGATTGAGGTAGAGCAGATTCGGCATGAGTCGAAAGGCGTTGGCTGAGACGTTGGCGATTTCGTTGTCCTCGAGGCTGAGGCAGGTGACGTTTGGACTGTCGGCGAAATCCGAGTCGATGTGCTGCAGGCCGACGTTGCGGAGATTCAGCGATAAACTGCCGTGCATGTCTTCGCACTTGCCGCCGCTCGCCACGTGCGATTGACCTTTTGGAATCTCGGGTGCGGTCACGAACACTGGATTGTTGTAGGCATTTGCAAGGTGTCCGGTGCAAAGAAGGAGGAAAATCGGCAGCGTTGAGAGATACATCTTTTTTTATGGATTCTGCAATCATTCGTCCAGATATAAACCGATTGTTAAATTATACCGTGGATAACATGAGTGTATTTTTTTGTATGATTATGTGCGCAATATACATTACTGTAAGTATAATTGACGAACTCAGTTATAATACCAGTAGATTAAATGTATAACGATTTGACGTATTTAAAAATTAGCAAAGAATCATCAATTTTATCATCACTCTTGTTAGAAATTTACCAAGTGATTTTATTATAAAATAATATATAATGTAGAAGAATTAGATATGATAGATTTTAACACGATTCAGTCTTGATTTTACACTTATATAAGCGTAGAAAGATACAGCTACATACCTTACTGCTAGTTTGGTAACGTCGACTCGATCAAGAGTAAAATATAGACTGGCAATTCGGGCGAAAAGGCGTCGCTCATATACCTGAATCCACCTGCATTTGATGGTCTAGCATTTATTGAAACTGCGCAATAAGCTTTATAATGTCAATTTAGCAAGTTTTAATTCTTCTTTTAAATGACTCAAACTCGTGAAACTTACTTTACTATTTATTGGTTGATAAATAAAAATTTGTAATTATACCTAAAAAAATATTGATAGGTTTATTCAATAAAGATGTTTTTCATACGTATTAAATGGCATTTATTGTCAATTTTTTCACAAATACATAGGAAATTATCATTGAGATAAAAATACATTATTATAAGCTTTATTTAATAATCGCAATAAAATCAATCGATAGTGTAAAAATATTTTTAAAATAATTCATTTAACCATAATGATTACGAGAATATTTGTTTTCGTCTTTTGTACAAGTTTCAATAAATTCAAAAGTTTCATCGAAATTGAGAGTTATATTTTCTGGTACGCTAAGCATCGCTTGTCCATGCATTATTTTTATTTGATTAGATAAATATACATTTTTTAATACTGAGAATTCACTTAAGGATAGACTACCAAATTCTCTAAAATGATTTCCTGTAAAATCCAATTCTTCTAAGCTAAGTAGTGGTGACATCCAATCACTGGGTAATATAGATAATTTATTGTTGGAAAGTGTTAGTAACTTTAATTTTTCCAAACCTGTAAAAGCTTCTGGGTCGATATAAGATATTTCATTATCGTGCAAATACAATGATTTCAATGCAGGCATTTTAGCAAAATTTCCACCTACGATACTTTTAATTTTATTACAATTTAACTGTAGTGATTCTAACTGTGTCTTGTTGCTGATTGGAGGAAACATTGTAATAGTATTTTTTTCCAATATCAAAGTTTCTAAATTGCTCAGTCTATCAAATGTACCACTTTGTATGATTTCTAATTCATTATTCGAAAGATTAAGAAATCGTAAATTTCTCATACTGTCGAGTGCATTTACTTCGATAAATCGTATATCATTGCTAGATAAATCCAAACTTATGAGTGAAGGAATGTTAACAAGTGTAGAATACGATATTTCGCTTATGCTATTCGAAGCTACAGATAAATATTCTAAACTCAATAAATTTTCAAGGTGTATTTCTTGTAGTGCCTGACCGTTATCATAATGTTCTGCAATGAAAAGTCGTTTCAAATTAGGCAAATTCTTCAGTGTTATCGATTGTAACGCATGACCTGACAGATCTAAATACTCTAACGTTTTTGGAAGCCACTCAAAATTATCATACGCGAATCTGTTTTCTGATAAATATAAGTGTGTTAACGAAGGTAAGGCGTCCTCAAAAGTGACTTGAATATTGTTTAGATAATCATTGTTTTTTAGAAACATTTTTCGAAGTCTAGGATACCTTCCTGTAATATGCAGATCATAATTATTGCAATAAGCCCTATTTAACACAAGAATTTCTAATTCGCTTAAATTGTTAAGAAACACATTATTTATGTCGAAGCGATTATCAGATAATTCTAAATATTTTAAGTTTGGTAAATTGTCAAACGCACTATTTTCTACACTATTAATTTCGTTTGCTTGAAAATTTAAACATTTTATTAATGGACTTGACAAAAATCCATCTTTTATTCTATTTATCCTTAAGTTCGCAAAATCAATTTCCAGACTGGCATTGGCACATAAAATATCACGCTCGGTATTTTCTTCCTTAGATTCAAAAATAACAGTAGACTCTACTTTTTTTGTTCCGGGATTAACTAATAACGCTGCTACTAGCAGAAGAATTATCGTGGGGCTCATGACTATTGGCTTCTCCATTTGAAACAAACAATATTATTTTATGGATTGTTTTATAAATATAATAACAATTAAATATCAAACTATTTTTTGTTTACATATTGACACGCATGCAAATATTATGCACAAAACTTGATTTAATTATGTTTGAGCATTTTGTTAAATATGATTATATATGACATCAAAAATGTATAAAAACTTACTTGATACAGCGTAAAACTCTGAATCAACTTTATAAATTCTACTACCCACTGCGGTCACCCTGATGCTGCGATTCATCTCTTATATAGACAGGATAGAGAACTGATAACTCCTGCATAAAGATATTCTTTGCGAGAAATATGAAGCTTCAGCATTTACTTATCAGTCTATATAAAGAACCTCTATACATACAGTTTTTGAGAAATATGTCGTAATATGTGAATCTATACATATAGCGCAATGTACGATATAATAAATATTTATATCATTTTTAAACTTGCTATTTCTGTATTTGGCTTTAAAAAATCATCGTTCAATTGTGCGCAATCTAGTATGTTTCACAAAGCTGTATTGTGATTTCTCCGATGGTAAATCTTTATACTAATAAAGTAAATAGTTTTTTTTTTTTTTTTTTTTTTAATTAAAAAAATCATATTTCAAAGAATATAATAATATCGCAATTTCATTTATCACATTATATTTGTTTAAGTTTAAAGATTTTTCATTTATTATATTTGAATTATTCCGCTTAATTTGGCCATCTATTGGCGAAATGCGGTATTATCGCAGTATTTCGCCTTTTTAAAAATATACAGTTGGCACTCTGTTTGTATAGCTATCAGTTATTATTTGCGTTATTAAATTAGAGCCGAACGTACTACCTGTATCGGCATTAAATATAATTTGCAGCGATGTCAAGCGTTTGTACAAGTTAAAAATTGGCGTTATGAGAGTTTCTCTAACTGGATCGAAATACCCATACAAGGTAGGTGCCGTTTATGTAATATAGACCGATAAGTTATTTTACCCTTTATTAATCCATGCAAATACAAAATATAGGTAAGTATAGCACAAAACCGCTTTCGACCGGTTCCAACACATGAGCAGTAAATATTCATACAACAAATTCATAAATTATATATATGTGCTCCAACACTGTGCAGTATTATATAATTGTACCGCTCAAAATTCATATAAGGTTAACGATGGGTACCTAAATATTTTTAAATCGTTTCAGCTGTGTAAATAATTAAGGAATGATCGACAGAATGCTATTGTTAAGCACTGCAGTGGCAAATAAACGATCACACTGTAATAATAAGAGCTCATTCAAAAAAAGGATCCCAATCAAAAGATAAATCAAATAGCATAACGTTTGAAAACGAAGTTGAGATTCTCCATTATCAACCAAAATTAACGAAACACACGTTCTACCCGGTCCAAACAAAAATGGCAGTATTTATAAATATATTTCCTCTACGCCGAAAACAGGAAGAAACTCATCGCACCAATCCGATAAAAAAAATATCGTTGTATTTTTCGTATACCCCACTCATGTAAGTCGACTTTCCGACTCGATCGCACGCGAAGCAGCGAAATTACGTGGGCCGATTACACGAACAGCTCAGTTGTCTCTCGCAATAATAGAGACAATCGAAAGTCAGCCGGGTGAACGGGTTTCTTTCCATTCGGTTTTTCATTGTTATCTCTATCATTATCGTGGAGATATTAGAGCGTTGGTGTGCGCGCGGCACGTAAAACAAAACACGTCAAGGTGTACCACCGTCCACCGCCACCGCCAGCGCAAATGGAAAGGCGCCGAGGCGCGTGTCGAGTGTCGCGCCTGGTCGCGCGCAGCCAGGCGCAATTATATTATCAAGTGTATGTATAGATATACTGGCGCCTTTGATGTGTTCGATGTGACAGCCGTGTGCGCGTTGGCAGCTGCAGCGCGATTAGAATTCTTGAGGCATGTATGTTTTGTATTTCGAACGGTCAACTGGCTCTTGTTGCCGACGGTCAGTTTTCCTTTAGCAAGTGTGCATTGGTTGTTCAGTGAGAAATCAAAGACTATTGTTTAATGTTAATAGATCTAACGAATCGATGTATTGATGTGCGATCATATATGGAAACTCCGGTTTTTATATGATTTGAAGACATGAAGAATTTTGATCAGATCTTCAAAGTAATACCAAGTTTTGTTTACAAAAGTTTGTTATAAATTTCATTCGCCTGACTAACCGCGGTGTGAACATCGAATGCTCAACTCCACTCCTCATTTCGGAGCAAAAAAATTAAATGCCGCAACGCAGTTACATTGAATAGAAGTAACGTGACCGTCATCCTGGTCAATAACCACGACGTACATACAACATACCTATTATCTTATCCGCCGCGCCAGCAGTGCCATGCCAGCACTCCAGCAGTAGAGAAGGAGCCAGGAGGAAAAGAGAAGGCACACACACACAGCAGGTGATGTTTCGCTCGCGCGAGACACTTCCTTCGCGATCACCCGAGCACGACTCCTCGTCCGTTTTTTCTCTTCTTCTTCTCGCTCTCCACTTCTTTAACCCGCAATAAGCCACCTATACACACACTCGCAGTCGTAACGCGATTCCGGACACATAGCTCTTGCTCTCGAAGGAGTCGAAAACGTTCTCTCTTCGTCGCGCGAGTACGTGATCTCTCTCCGCGCGAAAATGCATCGGTCAGCGACGACGACGAGATAACTAGATAAGGATACGGCCAGGGACGCAGCCCAAAGAATCTCCGTCGTGCGAAATTCCAGGTGAGAGAATTGTTGTGCGCCTCAGGTGAGATTTACGTAATCGCGATGCTCTCCTGTGCTGACTAATGCGGAATCGAGAGGAAAATTGGGTCTCGAGCGAAAGCTAACCTGCTGTGACTACTTACCTGTGTGCGCGACGATTGACGTTCCATTGTGTGTCATGCCAGAGGAACACTCGCGAGTTCTTGATGTGTGCGTTTATGTAGGAGAGAGAGAGAGAGAGAGAGAGAGAGAGAGAGAGAGAGAGAGAGAGAAAGAGAGAGAGAGAGATAGTGACTGCTTTGGCGTTTGTTTTTACTGTCGTTTTGTGGAGGACTATGTTAGGAGAGAGATATTGTGGATTTATGAATGTTTAGTTGTGAAAAGTAGAGCAGAGAAGAGAGCTAGATATATGTAGGGAGAATTCGAGATTTTTGCATTTCTCAAATAAGCTCTTGTTTTTCTGTTTGATAGCAGTAGGACGTCATCATGGCTATTCCACCGCTGGTAAGCTCAACGCCACCACCTCTAGACAACTTTGGAGAGTCGGATGAAGATGAATTCGGAGACTTCACCACTGCTGGCATCGATGGTAAGATTACTTTTTTTTTGTCCTGACACTCATTCCTGATCTAAAAGCTTGATTTTATTATTCTCCAGGCTTATCGGTGGCATCGGATTCCCCTCATAAGGTTTTGACTCCGATGCAGACTCCGACACCTTCTCTGTGCGGTACTCCAAAGGTGAACGGGGTGGTGAGTGCTTCGCCAACAGTGGTCACACCAGCCAAGCCTGCTGATGTCATCCAGAGAACAGCAGCCGAGGATATTCTAATTGTGGAAAAAACTAACGACATAGTGAGCCGTATAGATTTAGATGATAGGACAGATAGTGGTAGTGTTAAAAACAGTGGCTTTGACCGTAACAGTTTATCTCGCATTAGCGATTTAGATTTGCCTGACAGTGACGACGCAAAAAATCTCAAGAGCAATAGTGATAGTTTAAACCACATTCAGGATGGCTTTGATGAAAAAAGCACTGTTAATAACGATGTAGTAAGTAGTAACAATAGTAGCTTAGACGATAGTGGCAAAACAAACAGTGAACTGGAGGATTCCTTGAGCAATCTTGAAGTTAACGATGACCCAGAACCATTGAGTTTAATTCTGGATGATCCAAATAGCATTTCAGATGTTCAACCAAATTTAGACAATGATTTTTATGACTATGAACATTTCAAGGATCCGCTAGAACAAGATAGTCCTGCTAGAAATAAGCCAGCTATCGGATTGACACTTGAGTTACAGGAGCATTTTCAAGAAACAAAAGTACAAAATGAAATTTTCACGACACACGGTGTGTCTTCTATTGACAAGTGCAATGACAGTAACGAATCGTCAACTGTTGAAAATGGCACTCAAGCAAAGTTGTGCATTGATTCTGATCTTAATAATCATATCAGTCACAATCTAGAAAACCCACTAGAGTTTTCTACTTTTTCTCCTGAAGAAAAACAAGTTATGGATGGCGAATGTGAAATGGTTACAAATTATCAATTTGGTGGCTTATTAAGAGAATCAGTTATTAATGAAATTAATTTTGATGATGTTAATTCGCAATGCAAAACTGCAAACTTTGCTAACTTTAGCTTAAGCTTTGACGATGAACCCGTTCATGAAAAATCAAATCTAGATTGTAAATTTGTAAATAATACCTTAGACGTCAATACGGACAATGATTGTCCCACAAATATTAAAAGTGATTACATACTAGAGAACCACATGGATGATAGTTTTCAACAATCAAAAGATGATTTTGGTGAATTAAAGACTGCTGACATTATTCAAGAAGATTATCCAAGTTCTACAAATGCCAAGGAAATCGAATACACAATTAGTGGAGAAATTGGTAATCTTGAAATCGCTGTGAAAGATAGCTACAGTTCTAGCAATGAAATTGACTGTGATTTTTCTGATTTTCAACAACCACAAACATTTTATGAAGAACCAATATTTCAGAATGGATATACTGATAACAATAGTGACAGTCCAAATTTGAATCAAACAAGTGACAAATCAGCATATTCCACTAATAATTACGTAGATGAATTTCAATCATCACTGCCGAATTTCGAAAATGTTTCTGCCAATGATGAATTTTATGAAGTCGAAAAACTCCCGTCTGATACCTGTGCCACATTTGAAAATATTGCAACTAATGGAATAGAAGCTAGTTTTGCAGAATATCAAACAAAAAACTTGGATGAAGACGGGCAATGTGAAACTTTTCAATCGGCACCCAATGACGACGACGACGATGATTTCGGTGATTTTGCCGACTTTTCAAGTGCTCCAATCGAAAAAATACACACTGACATAAACTCAAGTCAAGTTATGGAGAAACCTGAAGCACAGACTTTTAATGACGATGCAGTAGATGATTTTGATGATTTTGCTGATTTTGAATCTTCCGCGCCTGTAGTTGAAAGACCAATTGTTAGTTTAAAAGAATCCATGTGTCGAATAGAAAATAAGAATGTAAGTTTAGTTTTTTATTTTTTTTTTTTTTTTTATAATTTTTAGAGCATATTATAATTTAGTAGAAAATTTTTCTATCATTAGAAAAGAGTTATTGTCATTATATTGAACAATAGCATTGAATTTTAACGTTAATTTTTAGGAATATAATCTGAAACTATTATTATGATAACCAATGTTATACTTTACAGGCTGCAAATAAGATTGAAGATATAGTTACAAATATGTTTCCTCCAAATACTGAAAATCCAGAAATTGATTTACAACCTTTAATCCTAAAAAGCGACAAAATATGGAAAAATATTAAAAGTGTTGAAGAAACTAATGCTCTTACTTATCAATGGTCAAACAGTAGTAGTAATAATGCACTCTTAAATGCCTTAGGCATTGATTCTCGAAATATTGTAAATATTTAGTCATTTGATTTTTTATTCAATTTGGTATGTTATAATCAACACTAATTAACTTTAAATTATTTTTTAGTTATTTGGACCAAGATGGAACCCAAACATTCCAAGATTTGCAGCTAATTTGGGTTTTTCTCCTTTGGAACCTGTTAAGGCATCTGCTGACTCTCAACAGACGATTATGTCTTCAAATAAATCACAAAATTCTACAGCCACAGAAGTAAGTATTTATTTTTATTAAAACTATCAAATTTAAAAATAAGTTCATTGCACCAAATAAAAATTTAGTTTCGCTCAATCATAAGTTTAATGAATCAGCCTCAAAATAAAAATCATTCAATAATGAAATCTTATATGCATATGTTGTATAACAACAAAACGAAACTGGAATTTTACTTGAGTATTAATTTGAGATAAATATTACAAATTCATGTATAATACTAATAAGTAAATTTGTGATAGGAGGTACCTGCTGCACAGTTTGATTGGAATAGTTCAGGATTAGTGAATCCATTAGATGGGAGTAAGTATTGTGAACATAGTATAACTTGGTTATAGTTGCTTGATTAATGTACACCATTAGTAATTCATGTTTTATGCTTGAGTTTTGTTCATATCCTTGGTTTTATCCTCTGTTCTGTTGGTTTATTTTCATCTGGTATTAGTTTTTTTATTCTGCTGTGGTGTAAATTTATGTGTAATTAACGATACAGGTGGCGGGTTATCTGCACTTCTACCACTGGATCTATTATGTCCATTTGATCCCTTACTAACATCCCATTGTTCCGCTCATTCCGAATCCTATCATCATCATGCTGCTTCTGCCAGGACATCCGTATACAACTGTAAGTTTGAGCTAGTCTTCCTTAGTATATAAATTTGTTGTGTATAATATTAGAAAATTAGTCCTCCCAATTATTTTGCTCTACAAAAGAAATGAGTAAATCGCAACATTAATAACGCATTTTATCCGATGTATTGACAATGATTAATCAAATTTGTACATTGATAAATGCGTTCTAGAATACGCGCTGTACTTTTCTTTTATAAGTAAAGTTTAATGATTTTCGATTAGTTTATTACATTTTTTAAATAGAAGAAAATTAGAGCCACTATTACTTTACAGCAAAATAATAGAAGTAAATGTGGATTTTGAAACAAAATTTACTCTCTTTTAACTAATTGTTATGAAATTATCAAATACTTTCTTCACAGATGCCACAGAAACCAGTTCCTCGCAAGATCACAAACAAGCACAATCAAATAAATCACACAGGTCAGGTAATCATCAAACCACCAACACCAGTCCACCAAAACATCAGAAACAACATCAATCATCCAGAATTATCGAACCATTACCCGGACCAAGTACGATAGACTGGAAGAAAACTGATCAAGAACCAAGAGTAAAAAGTGAAATACAGAAGACTTCGAAAACCTCTCAAACTAACAAACCGTTCCTAGTAAGCAGCAGCACGAGTAAGTTGGATTCTGCAAGATCAGAAACTAGTAGATCCGATGCGCACAGATATGTTCAGCCTAGAAAGTCTTCTCTAAATAAGAGAGAACACTTACAAAGTCCTGACCACGTCGTATTAGACAGATTTGGTAGGCCGATGACGGTAAGAACAGAAACAATGAAGGTACTGAAACAACTACCAGATATATCTTTCCTTAGCGCAAGGACATTACTTTACAATCCCGAACAAAAGCAAATAGTTCCAGACTTGGGTGCAATGATAAATCGTAAAATGCCTGGCTGAGTAACATCGGTCTGAATACAAGTTTGAAAAAAAAGGGCAACTAATTAATTGGGCTAATAATGTTTGTAGATGAGGGCTAAAATGTACAGTTTATTTACTTTTTAAATGATCAACTAAAATTTTATACACTAAAGAATATAGTATTCTTTATTATTTTTATACATAGGTATGGTTAATACTTTGAATAGTAGTATTTTTCAATAGAATATTTTAAATTTGACTAAAATATAATTTTAGTTTGAATGCTCCGCCATCTCTATTATTGTTAAAGTATTCGTTTTTTATATACTAATATTAATCTATTATTGTTGCAATAATATTTTATTTTATAATTTCGTAAATAGTTTTTTTTTTTTAAGTTAAAAGCAAGTTCTCGTAATGCATAAATTAAGTAATTCTATTTTCCAAGTTAATGACTGTTAAAAAAATAATACTAGTTACTAACTGAAACTAATTATATTATCGCATATGATCTGGCTTTATATATTATTGTTTATAGTTAAGCCCGTCCCTGATGAATTTTAACAACCAAATATCAAAGAAGTGAAAAAACTTCTTATACCTTTCAAACGTGTATTCAGACCCATACCCGATGCTCTTCCGATAAAGAAATCAATTTTCCACCTCCACTTACAGTTCTTATAAAATAAAAAACCATCTAGAGTTTTTATTCATGGGTTTTCTATTGCACCTAGAGAAGTTGTATCTGACATTCCATGAATTCCGTAGACCTTGTGATTCCTAGCGCGATTGACAAAACTTTATCACTTTATAAGACTTTAAATTTTTAACATGTATCAAAGACATCGTGCATAGGTTGATTTTTGTCAATTCCGGAATGCTAGTAAGATTTTTATACGTTGGTACTTATAATTTACAATCATAGATATCGATTAATTGCTTGTATAAATTCTTAAGTAGATCATTGCAAAAAATTCGGTCGCCTTAGAGTACGAGCAGGTCCCCTCTTTATTATATTATAAGTATTATAATATACATGCAATCCTAACATCGGCGTTTACTTCATGCGCTAACTTATCTTAAATATAATTATTTTATACGAAATGCGTTTCTGTGTAATATCTTAGGAAAGTGTAAACCGAGTTTTTTGTCATGATTTATATTTCAGTTGACCAAGTTAAGGAACTTTAGAACTTTAAGCCGAATCCGTCGAGTTCATTTTAAGTTCTAAAAGTTTGGTCCATGTTCTAGTCTACTGAAGTGTTGTACAGTACTACATTAAAAGTATTGCATATTATTGTTTCGATGATACATACAGTTATAATATATTATAGTTATTGTTGTTGATTTTTACTAGTGATATTAAAAAAAGCATCTTAAAGATTGCTAAGGGTATTTTGGGATATGGGTTTTTAATAAACTTTGTGCACGGATATTTGTACTTGTCTCATTCTCGCCTACTCACTTTATTAAACAAAAGAAAAGTTTAAATAATGCTAAACTTAGTCCTAATTAATACAGATACTGCACTCGATTGATTTGAACAATGCACGGCATATTTGTTTGAGCGAAAGAGTGCTAGCAATTACTGATGCAAGGTAATGGTTAATCTTGGATTAACCATAATCACTAGGTTGACTGTACAAGTACCTAAGGGAATACCGCAGTGACTTATTAAAGAATGATAGCGTTCTATAGATAGAAATTGAAAAAGAAATGTAAAAAACTATCATCGCACGAGTTAATTACCGACTTTTACTTAATACAACTTAAAGTTGATGGAATGACAGCATTCGTAACAGTATACTACACTTGCACAAAATTTGTGGTTTATCAATGATACTTACATAAACGACTAGTATTTTAAAAAAATTACCTAATTTATACCTACATAGGTAATGATAATGATATCTTTTATGAATCACGTGAGTACCTATTATTTGATTTTTCGCGCCAATGTACAGTATAAATATAGTAGTTTATAAAGCTATAAAGTCGTGCTAACATTTCGTAAAGCAGATATAAAATTTTTTAATAAGTCACTTGAGTGTGTACCTTATAATATACTGAAAAATTGGATAAACTTACATGTACTTAAATGCGTCATAATCAATACTTGCGATGATTATTAAAAGTAATAAGATACTTGTCAATAATTGCTAAATACGTTAAGTTCGTTATTTATTAATAATGATATTGTAATATATATTTTATGTAAAATATTGTGGATATTATAAATATATAGAAAAATGTTCAAAAATTTGAAAGTTGCTTTATTGTATACCTTTACCTGCTTGTCTACTTTTTTTCTCAAATAATCATAAATGTAATTCTTGGTTACCTTAGCAGATTTCCAATCGACCATATGTTTATAGATTTTATATGTGACGGTGTGAAATTAAAAACTAAAAACACTTTGAGATTGTTGAAACTTCTAAATACACGGTGTGCATTCAACTCGCAAATACTACCTATGGGACGATGCCCAATAAAGAAGCCATATGTATAACGGCAATAAACGTCCGAAGCGGAGCGCTAATGAGGGTCGGAGACAACCCAAACGTCGTCCGACGGGGTGGCGACGGTCGAGCCAGGTCAAAACAAAGCATAGCTTCAAGCAATTTTACGACGGGCCCCTTTTCCACCAACACAGTCGCCTACATCTGCGAGTGCGGAGGAGTCGATCTATTTATAGGTATAGCTGTATACCTTACTCCGCATGTCCTAGATATTTGAATAGCCGACCAGTAGCTAGCCGAGATTTCAAATAATATTATCGCTCACCACCCTCGCGATTGGTCGATGATCCGGGCGACATCCAATCAAAACGACAGTGCTGGTGGCAAAGCTGCGTCGGAGCGCCATCTACGACGTGTTTCGCAGTACAGTCGCCAATGAGCAACGGAAGGTGGACGCGTCGCAATAACGACACAAAGAGGAGGCAAAATCGTAAAGAAAAACAAAAAGCTGGCGGCGAGAAACCTTTTTGCGCGGGTAAAGTGATATAATGGTGCATTGTTGGTGTTATAACTGTTTGGAATCTCGAGTGTGGCATATTGGATTATCGCAGTAAAGACTTTTTATGGTTTCGCGAGAGTTGCTCCGAAAGGTACGTAGTCTTTCTTCTGGTAGTACGACGTTTAGTTTTTAGGTTATGATAAAACATCTATTCGATGGTTTATTTAATGATTTGCTTGGTTATTGGATGTCTTTTAATAATAAATGATAGTCTTATCAATAGCTTAAACATTCACAAGAAAAAATGTATTGATTTTATGCATTCTCTTCCAGGAAAAAAGTAACAAGTGTCAACATGGCTCGTGCTACAAGGAGTAGACAAGCTCCGGTTTCGGTAAACCCAGAAACGGAGTCGAAGCGAAGTACGAAAAAGACTAGCACTGAAAAAACTACAACGGGAAGAGTCACCAGGAAAAATTTGAACGGCAAAAGCGTTTCAGATGAGAATTCGAGTTCACCGTCAAAAAGTGGAAAAGTTTCTAAAAATACTCAACCAAAAGCATCAGTATTACGATCCAAAGTGCACGCTTCGAAGAAAGATGATTCTTCTAATGGCAATACCTTGATGGCCATGAAGTCCCCTGTTCTGCGAGACAGAACCAACACTACTAACGAATTAGTTAAAATTGATGCAACTGCTAAGAAAACAGAAGAGGTAAATTCTGACAGCAAGAAAAAATCAATCAAAGCTACAAGAAGCACCAAGGCAACTAAAAATAATTCTAAGCAGTCGAGTGAAGTGCAAGTGTCAATGGAAAAGTTTGTTGTTAAAAAACAGAAAGTTCAAAATCAAAATACTATTGAGAAAAGCACTGAGAAAAGTGAAGAAATAGCAGCAAACAAGAAACATACAATTGGCAGTACGTTCAGCAAAATTATTTCACAGAAAAATTCTGGTTCGTCAAAAGCAAAAAAGAGTGCAAAAGATGCCGAGCCGAGCGACAATGAAAGCAATGGTGAAAACCAAGAATTGCTGTCAAATAAAAACAGACAATCTCAAAATGAGAGTCCTAATGCAAACAGAGTGTTGAGGAGAAAAAATATTTCAATAGAAGCTGTAGAACAGCTTTTAAATGAAGATGAAAAAATTGAGTTTGAATCTGATAAAAAAGATTCACAAAGCAGTTCTTCTAAAGTTGACAAAATTGAGAACAAAGTTGCTGCAGAAGCAGGAGAAGAAAATAAAAAGATCAATAAATTCTTTAAGAATAAAGGTGTGGAAGAAGAGATCAAAACTGTTCCTGTAGTAAAGAGAACATTGCGTGGAAAGATGAACAAACGTAAAAAAATTGAGGCTGATGATAGTTCATTTAGTCCTACTCTAGAAGAACAGAGGCAATCTACAAAACCACCAGAGAAAAAGTTACGTCCCAGAGCAAATAAAAATTATTGTGAAGTGTCAAAACTATCTCAAGACTCAAACTCTAATGAAAATAAACCAACAAATGCTGAAAAAGATAAAGATGTTGATAAAGATCTGAAAAAAATTCCTATTTACAAAACTGTTAAGTTATCGGAAGAAAATGTTAAAGACAAAGATGAAATTTATGATTACATAGATAATTCTCAGGAGGATAGTGAACAAAAGGGTAAAAAAAGGAAAAAGACTGTAAAAAGGCCTGCAGTGAAACGTGCTAGAAAAGCGGCACCATTAAAACCAGCTACGAGTCAAAAAGTGCAGAAGAAGATGACTAACAAAGTTCCTCGTAATGTGCAATTTGAAAAGCAGAGCAAAGTGCCGATAAATGTACAACAAAACATCGTTGTGAATAATATACAAACCAATATTATAGTTCCGGATTTCCCAGAACATTTTTCAAATGTAGAGGACAATGCGCAAAACAATGAGGACAACATTGTATTACCTGAATCTTCTAAGCAAATCATACCTGAACATCTTTTGAACGCAGGGGATAGTACTATTGCAGAGGCTTCAACCATCAAAATAATTTCTGACCAAAAATTGGAAGGAAGCAAGCGAATTGATTTAACCTCTACTCCACCAGTGCCTAAAACCATTACTTCAGAATTAAAGTTATTTGGACCCAGGAATGTCATTACATCAAAGCCTACAACAAAATATAGCAACATGGTGAATCACTCATTGATTAGACAATCTATGTCACCCATCACTAAAGTAGTTGAGAACTTTGATACGGGAAGTCCATGGAGAGCAGCAGATGCTTTTTCTCGCGTCAATCGGATGGTTCAAAGTACACCACAAATAAATCGTCTACCATTTATGCGAGAAAAGAAACTGCCTACCCACTTATCAAACTTGAATAACTTGAATAACTTGAAGTCTATAAATTCTCAAGATACAATTCATATCTCATCTATGATGGAAGACAAATCATCAGAAAAAAATGAAAAATCGGCGTCAGTACCTACTGCAAATCAAAATGAAGTAGCATTAAGAAAAGCGGCCCACTTAACGAACTTGAATAAAAAGTCTGTAAATTCTCAAGACACAGTTCACATTTCATCCATGATGGAAGACAGTTTAACAGACAAAAATGAAAAATCACTGTCTGCGCCTACAACAAATCAAAATGAAGTATCGCCAAGAAAATTTGGGACTGTGATTTCAAATTTAAGCCCAGTGAAGTCTGCAAACAGTAGCAACAGCCCAGTTCAAAGTAATATACAATCTCCATTACAGACAGGTTTGTCTCCAATAGCTTCCTCAGATATTCCTGTAGATCAAGAAGGTTCAACTATTCCAGCAATTCACAACAAAGAAAACACACTTACAAGTCCAACAAAATCACCAAGAAAGAAAATTAGTACTCCAAGTCCTTTCCGCTTCGATAGAATAAGAACTTCCAAAAGACTGGGTAAGTATTATTTTGATTTGTTTGTTTCAAGTATTATCTTATGCATATAAAAATAACTTTACATTTTGTTGTTCTAGCCTCTATTGAATCTCAAAATAAAACACCGAAATCAACTCCTCAAAAGATATCTGAAGAAGGTGAACCAGAAGCTGGACCATCTTGTCTTGATAAATCAAAATCGACAGTTTTAAGGCAATCGAATCTCCATAACTTTTTAAACTTAGATGAAATGCCAGAAAGCACCCGAATATCGACGGTACATGGTATTTTTGACGATGTTCACTCAACTCCAATTGCTGGAAAAAAGCCTAAGTGTTCGGCAGAGGAACCAAACATAGACAATGCTTTTGGATTTGATGATTCTGACATAAGTGAAACAACGCCAATTAAGAACAAATCTTCTGGCTCGATTATTGCTACTGAACAAGATGTTAGAGATAGTGTCAAAGGCAAATTGTTTCCAAAAGCAAGAGTTAAGTCAATGATGCCTTCGAGAATTTCTGCAAATACAATAAAGAAAACATTACTGAAAAATGTTTTAGTGAAGAAAACTTCAGAGAAAAAACAGCCTGAAGTCTTAAATGAGTCGGACGAGAGCGATTCTGAAAAGGAGAACGAGACTACTAAAAAAGACGTAGAAAATAACAATGAATGTAAAAAATCAGCTAAGGAAGTAGCGTTGGATGCTGTGTCGTTTTCCGATACATTTGACATCCTTTCAGAAAATGGAGATATTGAATCAAAAGTACCAGAACAAATACCTTTATTTGTAGATTTAGAGCCAGTTCATTTTACGCAGGTAAATTAAAATAATTTTCACTAAAATTTTGTTCAAAATTTTCTTTGCAATAACGATAATGTTTACTTTTAGCCACCGAGACGCTCCTACAATAAGAGAAAGAGAGCTATATATTTTAATACCAGCAAAGAAGATTCTGAAAGTGACGAAGAAGAGGATGAAAAGCCAAAATGTAAAAAGAAGAAGGTATCTAAATTGAACAAAGAAGAAAATAAGCGAATGCATGAATGGCTCAAAAACATAAACAAAACTTTTGAAGAAATCGAACACTACGACTTAGTAGTTGAGTGAATTTTTATATTAAAAGCGAGACATTTTATAGCGATAACGTTAGAAAAGCAAACTTCAAAGTATGTAATAGGTGATAAACCATGTGATCGCTTTGAGCCTTATTTTGATAGAATTAAGTTGTAAATATATAGGTTAAAATGTCGGTGTCATTCTTGTAAAGTCCAAAACATTTTCAACGTATTTTAAATTAACGATATAAGTATTTTTAATGTCCATTTATGAAAGATTATATTATTTTTATTAGTTCAGATATTATATAAACTGTTAGAGTTGTACTTCTATCAGTTTAATATGTATTTATCGTATGCATACTTCAAAGTATATTTTACAGACTTAACTCGTGTAGAGTTGCAAAAGCTCTATGAGAGCGCAAAATACTGATTATATGAATTGCAAAAATGACAAATTGTAATCTCGCGCCGTGAAAATATTTCAAATTAGAAACCGAAGTGTTTCCGGTTAAAAGCTTGATATTACATTCATCCGTACTATGCATGATTAAAAAAATCACTAAGTTTACTATAGTTTAATAGATTTTATACTTTTGTACTATTTATCCTGTATTACGTTCATGACATAACTTTTAACGAGTATCTTAACTTGTCGATAAACGCGTGTCAAAGCCCGTGTGTTTATGTACATACAGTATCTAAAATTGTTTTTTTTTTCATAATAGCTTTGAATAAAAAGAGCTAGCTCTAATAATCGTTGATTTTCCTCATCTCCAATCAACAGTACGCGAGCACGTCTTTCCGCGCTGACCTTCCATCGTTTTTGCGCAGCGAAACGTGCAAGAAAGAGAAAGAGCCGTGGAAAGAAAGAAAAGCTCTCTCGCGCTCGCTCGACTTATCTGAGGCTTGGTTTATAGTTATTCGGAGAGCTGCGCATTTGAGCGCACAAAGCGGCGGCTAAATCTTACTCACTCAGCAGCTGATAAGAGGCGACACGCGCGAAATGACTAATTTGTGATAGCAATCGCATCGCGCCAATTAGATTGGAATCCTTTGTGCCCGGTAATAAATATATATATATATATATATATATATATATATGTGCTGGTGAGCTTTGATTTCTCG
Source organism: Pteromalus puparum (assembly GCA_012977825.3). NCBI lineage: Eukaryota > Metazoa > Arthropoda > Insecta > Hymenoptera > Pteromalidae > Pteromalus > Pteromalus puparum. The sequence continues at coordinate 44,020,459 of CM053172.1, forward strand.
CGTAGTTTTCTCCTCGACTCGCGGTTGATTTCTGTCTTTGTCGATTCTTCTTCCTTTGTTTTATGCGAAGAGGCGACGAGTTTACTCGGTCAAAGAAATGATGAAATCCTAAGATTTTCTTTTCTTGTACGCTCTCTTGTGTGTATGTATACAAAGACGATCTACTTGTCGAGGAATCAATTTATCGGCTATGTAAGCGATTGTATTGGATTTATTGCGTTATTTAACATGGACTATTTTTCGCGTGCATTATATCCTTTACTCGCACTCTTTGGCCGATTATTCGAAAACCTTTTTTATCTCGCATACACACAACGCGCAGCTTTATTTAATTGTTTTGATTCGAGATATCGCGTCGTTTACATTGCTAAATTTAGAATAAAGGCAAACTTTCGAATATTTCTCAATCGAGGACAGAAATAGGCTTTCTCGAGCAAAACAATTGCGTCTTCGCAATAAAGCAGCTCGCGACGTCTCGATCGTAGCCGCAAACCATCTTGTTCGTATTCATCAACGCGTTCGCTCGCATAGAAACCGAGTATACGTATAAAGTAGTCGATAAAGCCGATGCGCATCGCCTGCACAGTAGGAAAATAATGAAAAGGCGTATACACAGAGCTGCAGGGATCTATCTAAAACGAGGATCTCGCGCGCGCTCGCTCCTTAATTTCCAATTTGCAGCGTCTCTTGAGGAATATTAAATAACACATGTGCTTTGCATACAATAATATCCGTCTGTGTGTAGAATCAACCTATGCGCGCGACACAATCGAAAGGGATGCGAACAATGCGCTCCCTATTGTGTTGCTCTCTATATAGTAGTTTATCTCGGCGACGCATCGACTTTAAATCGCGCGCGCGCGTGCCTCCGAACTTTGGTCGAAGGGAAGAGCGACACGCTTACTTCGACTTCCTTTTATCTAAATTGTGTGGGTGCGTAGTTTTAGTACCTTATACCTATGTGTACTACCGTCTCGGATGGACTGTGTGTGTGTGTGTGTGTGCGTGTGCGTGTGTGCGTGTACACTCGGGGTAAAGTGTATTCCGTTAGGGGAAGTCAGATGTTTGGACAGAGATAAAGTGATTTCCGTTATCGGCGATCCTTTTAGATTTCGTGATATATATGTATAGAGAGAGAGAGAGATGTGTACACGGGCAGCTTGTATGCCCATTTACGGGGGGCGTAATGTAGGTAAAACGGCCTCGTTGCCAAGGCGATTTTTATTGCTCGATCGAATATAAATATGCGGTAGAGACTGGAGTGAGTATATACAGTGAGCTTGATAAAAGGACTTATTTTTTTCCTCGTCTGCTCTGCGGGACACGACGCATTGTTCGCTTCGCGGAACTCTTCCGATTTGATCGTACGGGAAAATTGCTCTTCCTTTTGATACAGGCGAAACTATATAAACTTATCTCGCTGAAAAAAGAAAATGCTACAATTTGGGAGAATAATCGGGCGTCGCTTCCTTTGATAAAAAAGTGAACGAATATAGAAAAAAGCGCGCAAACAAATACTGCGAGCCAGAAAAACAAAAAGGAAAAAAATAATGCACTCATGGTGACGTCAAGAGAGGCGGCTTGCAGCGCGACAAAGCTGGTGTCATAGCTAAGTGTATCCCCGTGTAATTTCTCAGGGCCACGATCGGCTGCTCCGCGATATTTCCTTTCGCGGCGGCCTCCAGCTTGCACCGCGGCAAGAGAAGTATTAAATTTACGACGCACGATTCTCCGCTGAATTTATGAGAGTATGTACATTTATACGCGTTAGACTCGTATATGGGTTGCTTCTGCACGTAATATGGTTGTTTTGAACAAAGTAGCTGTACGCTGTATACGTGTTGTTGTATAACGCTTTCCATCGAAAAACGGTAGACTAAGGTGCAGCAGCAAGCAGTTTTGGCATAGGTGGCAATTTTTTACCTGAAGCTTTAAAACTGCTGATCTTTATTCTCCGCGTAGTAATCATTCAATGAAGCAAAAACAGTATTTTTCTTGTCGGCAAAAATATTCGCGCGAAAACTCGACAAAAAAGCCTATACGCCGTTCCTGAATCACATATCGCACAGCTGCACACACCTGAGAACTCGAGTAAACGCATAAGCTCTCGCCAAGCGCATTCCTCCTCGAAACCGTCGAATATATTCCGCTAATCCCCCGTCAGCCGTCCAAAGCCTCGACGAATAGGTATAAATAAACAAAACGCAGCCGGCTCTCGCATAATACAATCTCTGCATAGTCTAATAAGCTGGTACACCTCGCGTGCGCCGGGAGAATATAACCGCGCGCACGTGCGTCTCTCCCCACCGCGTTGACTCATTTTTGCGCTATCGCTCGTGAATTTCTTCGACTTTTTTTACACTTTTCGCGCTTAGTTTATTACTCGGGAGTTGCTCCGTAGGGGTGTGTATAACGTCGGGGTCGACCCCAGGCGATAAACTATATACACCGAGCCCACACCCCTGTGTCATTTCGGGGAGGGTCGTCGTGTTATACGGGGATCGTATCTTCGTATAAATGTATATACTGTGTAAGGAGAGAAGTAGGGTCTCGGCTCGTTAGGCTGTCGGTAATCAGGGGATTCGTATTTAACTGCTTAATGCGTTTCCGAGGTAATTTGCACTTTGCGAATTATGCGAGAGAGAAAAGTTTTTATTCAAATGAAACTTTCGTTCTGCGGGGGCACACAGCTGCCTCATGGGAAAGTGTTGCATTAGATACTTATACATAAAAGAAAACTTGGTGCGGTATATGGACACTGGCTTGCGTAAGGTACGGAAGAACGCTGAGGAAAAATGACCTCGTGGCCTTTTCTTTCCGATCGCGACGCCTGCTTTCTTTGTGTCTATACTGTATGATAATTTCTTTTGTGGATTGTTTTTATCATGTTTAATTAAAATCGTATAATATTCAATAATAATAATAAATGTCATTCAATTAAATCGATAAACGAAGTGAATTCATTTACCATCGAATCATTCCGTCAGCTTTTCAAGATTTGCTAAACTAGCGAGATTTCGCGCTCTTTGATCTCGCGGCTGCACGCGCAAAATCAGCGCGTACATTATCGTTTCTCGCTCTTGCGAATGTAATGACGTAATGCGTGCAAAATATATCACGTGCACGTGCATACGTTTCGATTTTTGTTTTACTTTCCGAGAATTCTTATTTTCTTCCACTTCCTGCATTTTGCGCACGTACGGAAGCGCGAGATTTCCGTCGTATATCTCGAATTTCGACCGATTTTTTTCCCGGAGTATTATCGGTATTTGTATAGTATACCTGTTACTGATATACGCTTTCAAATAAAATGATCCGGATCATAATTTCAAATATTATTCTTGTTTTTAGTCTCGTTCTTAATACTCGTATCGGTCACTTTTACCGCCGGTATTTCTGAAAACAGACATCGCGAGAATGTCAACTCTCGCGAAACACGTGAACTATCAACGTCAATATTTTCCAGAAAGTGTGTATTATTTTTAGCAGTTTTACTATATGTCCGCGATATTCAATGCGAATGTCTTACATATTATTGTATGTCGATAAGCTCGATTTCAATAAACCAGATTCTTTTGAACAAAGCACGATCCGCGCGCTGCACTATAACATTGTGTTCTGCGACAAATCTCAAGGCTGAACTGTTTGCAGCTAGGTGCATTCTGCGCTTATCGCGATATATACGCGCGATAAGATAAGAAGGGAAGGAGAAATCGTCGATTTCGTTTTTTTTTTAATTCGGCCTCTCTTGCAATAAAGTCACGAGCAAATATCCGGCATCCGGTTTGACAATCGGAAATAACCATTCGTAATGTGGCTCATCTTGACTGATATCTTCCATTCATAAAGATAAACGCTTTTATCGATTTTTCTCCAGATATAAGCCTACAATTAATCGAACAGCTCATGTGTTTTCTTCTAGGCTTCTTTGAGACATCACAGCCATCTAATTTTTTACGTCGCAATATCGCTTACCTTTGAGAACACTCTCGAGGCATCGCGAGCGCGTTATCTTAAAAACGTCCCTATACTTACCACGCATGCAAAAACGCGCCGCCGCTTTTATATGTATATCGGGCTTCGATCAAAGAAGTATCACAAAGAGCGCGCGAGTGCTGCCTTATTTTCTTTCAATTTGCCCTTCTCTCTTATACTTAAGTATACAATTGTATGCAGCTATAGCACGAGGAAATTTTTCTCCTCTCTTTCTTGTATTATGGGACCTCGAGGAGGAAGAGCGAAGGCTGCGAGTTCACATTTCCTCGAGATCATCGCGTACACGCGTTGCGCATTAGCGGCTCTATAAACCGAGTCGTGTGTGCGACGCTACTGGTGTGTACTGTGTATGTAACGAGCTACGTCGAGCGGCAATGACATTCCTGAAATCGAGTGTATGGTCGATTTTCTTTGTATATATAATCGTTTGCGCGTTTTTTATCATCAAACGAGCGGAAAAAAGCTTTTTTCAAAGTCTTTGGGAATCGTTGTTTTATCGCTATGAATTCGAATCCAAAATCCAATAAAAAATAAATGGAAAATCCACCTCTAAATCGCAGAAAAAAGCCACTATCCTTGCCATCATCCTTGCAGCGAAAAATCCATCGATCCATCGAAATCGATCAGGCAAGGGCGCGAGTATAGTGCCCCTCTCTCGTATACGCGTTAATGACATTCCTTGCGCCAGTTTTCCGAAGGAGCTCCTCTCTCGGATCGCGTCCTTGGCCGAAGCGAGCAGACAGAGAGAAGCTGGCTCAGGGACGGCATAGCTCTGCAGAATTCGATCGCGGATGCAGCGGCAGGGGATCCTCGAGAGATCGCGGACAGGGCAATCTCTTCTCGTGTCTGTGTATGCCTCCTTAGGGAAACTTTATTTTTAGACGCTAATTGCGCGCGTCGATTTTTTTTCCTCTCGCTTGATTCTTGATCGTCTCTCGCAGTCTCGCTGTACGCGATCTGACTCGATTCGCTTTGATACGCTTGTGCGGTGATTTATGCGGAGTTGTGCTTATTTTTAAGGTTCGAGGTTTCTGGTTTTGTACACAACGCGCGTCGCGTTCGATTTGCGCGAATATGTTTTGGTTATGTTATTGATGGTGAATTTTGTTGACAAAATACTTGATTGGTAGCGACACAACACTGCCAGTATCGATAATTGTTCCTCTGTCTCGCATGTCCGATAAGTAGCTCACGGATTTTGATCAATTAAATATAGAAACCACCCATAAATTTTCTCGGTTATGTCACTCAAAGTAAAAAAAGAAACCGACCCACGCATTCCATCGTAAAAGTCACTCCAAAGACAGCCCATCCACAACCATCCGAAAACCGTAAAACACGTCGCAAGCGCAGCTACCTGTTATCCCTACCGCATTCTCCGCTAAAAGAGTATTCAATATACAACCGCTCCACTAGTAGAGGTAAAAGCAAGATATCCCAGAAAGCGTCATCTCTTCCTTCCTCGCTCGCGCGGAAGTGAATTCCGAGATATCCACCTCTCTCTACACGTTGCCCTCAACAGGTAGTTAAAAAAAAGGAAGCTTATGTATGTAGGTACCACCGCCTCTTGAAGGAACGAGCAGATAGAGAGAGAGAGAGAGAGAGAGGGGGGGATCGAGCTCACCGTTGGACCTGTGCGGCATAGCAGCCGGATGACTCATTCCTATATATAATACTCTCTCTCGCGCGAGCTTCTTCGCCGCCCACGAGAGTATACGGGAATGAGTCACACGGCGATTCTCCGAAGCAGTAAGCGGGTTCTCCGTGAAAATTTCGCCAGGAGGTGAGGGTGAATTTATGCGAGGGAGAGTGTAGGTGATGCTTCTTTATGAGGTGATTAGGTGATTGATGGATGCGGAGGGATGCTTTATTACGACGAGGGTGATGCTGTTCTTAATGATTAGGATAAGCTTACGCCGTTGTTTATAACTTATGTAGTGTTGAACAAAAAAAAGTCGCTGACAGTTTATGAGAGACCGATATAGAATTATGACTTCATCGGTTCAATTATGAATTCCTGAATATCGACGATGCGATGATAGTGAAGAAAATATATAACAGAAGCGCTCGCGATCACGTGCTCGAGCGATATAGTTGTAAAACAGCGCGATATAATGAAAAATGCAAACGTTCGTATACGATTTTTTATCGTTATGTATCGGGATTCGACATGTAGGTACTGCGTGAACAAATAAAGAGTGGCTCTTGTTTTCATCACCTGCTCTTATTGTAGATTTGGCAATCTTATCAGTTAACGGCACGTATATATCATAAACAGATAAGCGACGTTTCAATGTTCTATTCTTATCGTTTACCTCACATAAGTGAATATCGTCCAACAAACATTTGTGATTTGAAATGCCGTAATTTCTTGTGATCCGTATACACACGCACGCGTATCTTTTCGGAATCGCTAAAGTCTTATCGTCATCGTTGACAATTTGCGCGCGAACGACGATCGATGAGTCATGATTGCATATAGCCGAAATCGAATGTCGTTGTAACTCAGAAGCCGCCGCTATGAAAAAAAAAAATTAAAAAACGCTACGAAAGTAAGTACACGTGATCTCAAAAGAGAAAAAGTCCTCTCTTAAAAAAGTGATGTGAAGCATTCAATTGATGTCCAGTCGCCTGGTACAAGAATTTAGGAACGCGAATTAGAAACGCGAATATTATTACATAAACCTGTATATAAACGCTTTGAACTGTGAGTGTTCAGCAGGCGGCAAAATTTAAAATCATTCTTTTCTTATTAAATTATGTCTTATTCCAGAAGGAATAAGACATAATTGATGGTATAATAAAAGATGCGCGAAGCGCACTTACATTTCCTAGTATGATAAAAATGTTATGCTTTCAGCGAAGCTATAATATTTGTACATGCACGAATTCGATAAAAATAAAAAGTGTTCAGAGATACACGAAATCGGAATCGTGCCGTTTGTTTTTTAATATACTGGCCAGCAAAATTGCGCAAGGAATATCGTTTCTCTAGAAAGTGTATAACAGCCCAACTCGGCGAAATCGCGACGTCCGTCTATCAAAAACAAAAGCAGCGAAACAGTGCCATTCAAAAATTCCGAAGCTTCCGTCAAAAACACTTGCAGCAGGCAGCCACTATATACAATACATACAAACACAAACACACGCATACGCGTATACGTTCAAAAGATCGCGCGCTGCAGCGTTTCTCCCCCCTTCTCTACGCGCGTATTTTTTCCCTCCACGTGGCTCTCCACTCGCGCGCTCAGATAAGCAGCAGCAGCGAATATAGCTCGTGACATCATGCTCCCACACAAACACGCATTTCTATATACTCACATCGACAAGCTCCGCATTCGGCCAATTCCGTCAGAGCTCGGCTCGTCTGTCTTCGTCGGACCTAACCTCAAAACCCGTGCGTCAAACAAGGACGGGGCGAGCGAAAATAACACACGGACACACACGAGGAAAAAGAGATCGAGCGGTCGCTACCTATAGTACGTGCTCGCGCGCGCAAGAGAGAGAGAGAGAGAGAGAGAGAGAGAGAGAGAGAGGGGCTACCGCTGCGCCGCCTGCCTCGAGGTATTCCCCCGTCTGGCGTGAGTCATCGTCGGCGGGCGCAGTTTTAACGCGCTTTTCGAGAAAGAGAGCCGCTCTCTCGACGCTCCGTATACTAGACACTTACGAGATATCCGCGAGTATAGCGCGCGACTTACCCTCCCCCCCTTAGTCTGCGGGGAACACAAACTGCTCGCGAGTTTTTGCAGCGCGCGCTTCGACGTAACGGCCATCCCCGTCATCGGTGCGCGCGTATTTACTGCTACCTCCTACCGAGCTACGACACCAGCGACGATCACCAGGATTCAATACTCGAGGTGAACGTCTTCCGAGAAGCAGCAGCAGCCACGGCACACACGCATAGCTATCGGACGTCATAACCTGTACTAGTTCACGCTATCTCTCCTATATCTGTCTATACCTACCAGTGCGGGCTTTTCTGGAAAACTCTCTTCGTGAGAGGGACAACAACAGGTGCAGGAGTGAGTGTTTCTTTCACCCAGAGGCGAGAGAAAATACGTCAAGATTAAGCTCAAGCTGATAGGTCGGCGTACGGCCGGCGGTCCAGGCGGTGGAGGAGGCTGTGCGGCGGCAGCCCTGATGGGAAACAACACCGAACCCTCGGGCCTCGAGGGCAACGAGGAGATGATGAAGCTCGACGTCCAGGACGCGCTGTACGACAGCTCGAGCAGCGTCTCCAGCGACAGCGCGGCTTCCCAGAGCTCCAGAATCAGCCATGACTTTCTCGCCAACATCGGCACCACCTACGTGCCCTCCGGCAACGTGAGTACCTTCTTATTTACCTCCTTTATACCTATTACTCTCGTCCTTGACTGCGACTCGATCTTCTTATACCCTGCATCCACCTGTAGGTACTTATTTTGAAAATTCATCGAAAGCCAGACGTATAAGGCGCCGTCGCTCTCACAGGTGTTTGTTTGTGTACGTGATACGGGGAACCCAATGGTATATCTTTCGCTTGAGACAGAGAAGATGACGAAAGTCCGAGTGAGAGCCTCACCTAACTCGAGTGTATATAGGTACTTTATACTGCAAAGCGTAGAAGGGGCAACTCGTAAGAGTATGCGAGCGTGTGTGTGCGTCGTACATACATAGTGTAGGTACATATAAGTAACATACGTTGCGGATTTGCATCGCGCGCTAGCGATTGTGTGTCGTACGTACACTGTAGGAAAATATGCGTCGTAGACCACTACTGCTATTTATTACTGAATTATTGAATATGAATTTACAGTATGCGTTCGATAAACCGCTGGCTTATTTTGATGCTTGTTATATTATAAGCGCGTCGCTGGCGTTATGTAAGCGAGTGTGTTTTCCGCTCTGCTTTTAATGTAGACTTCGAGGACTGGGCATTAAAGAATGTTTAAATTTAAATGAGCGGAGGAGCTATTCAAATTGGAGCAGAAGTTTGCGGCTTTTCCTCGGTATATGTAACAGTATGGTCGGCTGCGTCTGTGTGACGCGCTCATCTGGTCACGAGATGTAAACAAATTATCGTCGCTCCATTGATATACGTTTATATGCGCTATTATTGAATGAGATCGAATTGTTTAGACTCTTGACCTTACACACTGTTGTAATTTTGCGTGGAATTCCACAGCGCTTGCTCTCAGAGTGTATATCATACATATACGGTTACTTATCTCTTCACCAATTTAGATATAGAAAAGAGTTCATTGCAAAGTTACGATACGAGTACACACGATAGAAAGCGCGCTTCGTTTCTAACCTAAAAACCACTGGTAGACCAGTTTTTCCTATCGTTGCCTATTTTGGCTCGTCACTATCCCTCCGATAAAATTCTCCCGATAGAAGTCTGAGAAAAAATCTCCCGGTATGCGAACGGCGGTTCGCGCTCAAAGCAAACTCGCGATTAGAAACTTAAGCACGATTCGCCCGTTTCTCATAATATAAACAAGGCCCGAAAACGCCGGGAAAATGCTTTTGATCGACTTACTTACTCATTTTTCTCGCAGTCACTGTTTACGCGTAAACTTGCGAGAAAGATAGATAAGCGCTCTTGCCGAGAGCTTCTCGAAAAATTAAAACGCTCGACGTAATATGCGGCCGTAATCATCAATTGCGGTCTTTATCAGCATTATCAGCTCGGGGTATCGCTGAGTCACACAATCTAACCGTTCGACGCTCGCTCGACAAAACAGCAGCGACAACATCATCAGCTTGGCGGCGATGATTATTTTATACATCAGGCTTTTCTCTCTCTCTCTTCTTGTGTTTGTAAACAAAAGGAAATTAAAAAAAAAAAATCGCAACACTCCGTTGTGTCAATATTTGCTGTTACAAGTTTCGCACGTACATTGACTTTTTAATCGGTGTCGCTGCAGTTCGTCCTTTTTTTTCGTGCGAGGGGGGAAATGGGACAGGATGAGCGAACGAAAGCCGGCCACGAGAGAATCAAGTGTAATCAGGCGACGATTGCGTAATCGTGTTAGCGCTACGCGACGAAGAAGAGGAGACGCGGAGTGAGAAGAAGACGTTGGGACTGTTGGAGTGTGCGATAAGGATGGAGACAGAGTGACGTGCGAATGCAGAATCGCGTGATTTGCAAGTTTTTCACGTCGAGAAGCGCAATTTGTTAATTGCAACCGGGCGCCAGTTGCTCGAGAGAACGGTCCTTGCGCGGTACTTGCTTATCTTCATTGTACATTTCATGACTCGATACACTTTTATTTTGAGTTTTAATATTTTCTTATTTAAATAAAATGATGTATTGATTGCAGCAAAAATCTTGAGCAAATAAAATCAAATAATCGGTGTACCGAGAAAGAGATAAGTCGATTGCATCAGCATTCTTTTCATCCAGATAAAAAATCTCGCTAAGTTCACGCCTCAAAACCAGACAATTACTCATATCACGCAAATTATTTTCACATCCGTACAGATTGTCATACTATCTCATCTATGTCCCTTTACTCATAGCCCGCTATCAATTCGCAGCTAAAATTCGCGAAACGAGTACAAGCATGTCAGCCAGCGAAATATCGTCACCGTTCCGTATATACTGCATGCGGACAAGCGTCGCCCAGTATATTCCATCTCATTTTACTCTCGAACTACCGCGTCTGTTTTGAAGTTACTGCAGAAGTAAGACAACGCGCACACTTGCCACTGCTGATGATGATCATACAGCGAGCGCTTCGAGTCTTGCTAAAAATAATCACCCGATCCCCTCCCGGATTACGCGGTAGCAGCTAAAATTACTAGCGCGTCATCTTCTCGTACTTACAGGTATATAGCGCACAGTTCGAAAAACCTCGAGTGTCCCCCTCTCCGATCATCGACTGATTTCGCGTTTGACCCCGAACTTCGTTTTTGTGCACGGATGAGAAAGTTTGGTGATTTTTTTTTTTTGTTGGTCGACTGCCACTTGTTTGGAACTGAAAAACAACTAGGTTCTTTCGGTCTCTTTTTTCGAACTCGAGTAGAGAGACGTTTATTCTGTGTATTGGGTCGATGAGGAAAAAGTTTGTATTTGGGTGTGCTTTTTGGACGTTATATGGAAGTCGCGTTGTATTTTTAGCCATTTGGTCGTAGAGATGAGGATTGCATAGATATATTTGTTTTGCTGATACAATTTACATATAAGGATGATTTTTCCAAGAATTTTTAAAGCGAAGGAATGCTGACTCAAGACAAACACAAACAATATTTTTAAAAGTCGGTCGTTCCGAATAAACTTGTAATTTATTGTGTGATTTTATGTAAGTGTGCAATTAGAAGTACGCATTGTATTACGTTCCTATTATATATTTCGCGCTAATTTGGTCAATGAAAAATTCTAATTTATCCGCAATACCAAGTTTGATACGTACCGCAGAAAGGGTTTACATAATTACTCGCAAATTCCCCAACGCTCTATACACAAGATATCCACGATAACTACTCTAATTATCGCATTTATTTTTGCAAAGACATTAATCACAAAAATCTTGTTCCACCAAACGCCATCAACTTCTTTCTCTCTCAAACCCTCCCGAAACCTTACGCAACACACACAGAGCATAATAGAATCCTTATAAATCCCCAAAGCCGGGCCAAAATAATCCTAATGTATTCCCTGCTCAGCATACAAGCGAACGCGCAACATGCACAGCACGAGTTTCTCGCAATAATAATAAACGAAACCGCAGCAAAGAATAACTCTACTCTCTCGTTACTTTCGATTTCATTACCCAGCTTTGCCGAAAGCCGCGTACACGGCGAGATAACGCGAGGATAAATACGTGTGGACGTCGTCGAACTTTCGCGCTCGGTGCGCGTGTGCAGGTCTGGAACGTTCGAGAGGACCATTTAAGGGACAGCAGTGCCGAGCACGTGCGAAAGGCTCAGACTTTCGCGCGAGACGCCCATTCATCTTTCCTCTCTTGCTGCTTTAATATGGGAAATGAACGTGAAAGTCGAGGCGCGCTCTAATAGATGTGATTTTCGAAATTTCTCAGTTGTGTATTGTTTGGTTTAAGTGTGTACAAGTAAAAACAGGGATTATACTTTGAAAGCTTATATGGCTGCTCGAACTATGGTCGGCACTTAGTATCGGGAATCTTTCAGACCCTATAGCTAAATTCGAGAACCCACAAGCGTGACCCCCTGTGTGTCTGGTTAATGCATCGGTAGTGTGTTTGTGTCTGCGCAAAATCTTCGAGGGGGGGGGGGGGATGTTAAGCGTGGGTGAAGTATCTCTCTCCAGTATACACACGTCATCGGTAAAAATATTTATAATGCGACACGTACAGTGTTATTTTATTCTTACACGAAAACCAAATTGTCCATATAAAATTATGTGATGAATAAAAAGCACCAAAATGTTCATGCTTAAAAAGAGCATTGGATAACAAGGCCCGATTAGGTTGTAAAGACTCGAACAGCATAATCTCAGCGGAGAATCCTCAAAGCGTCGTCGCAGTACTAAAACACTTAATAACCCTCGCGCGTCGAGAGAAACGCTCGTACAACCGACGACACAAACCAAGCCCAATCACACATCCCAATCATAGGGCTCCCAACGGCGCGCGTCAACAGCGGTAACCCCCGTATCTCTCATCGCTCACTCTCTCGAATTTCCCCGATTTCACACAGCTCCTATAGTAAGGAAGAAAAAAAGCACCGCTGCATCTTCCAACACAAACAGCCCAAACAGCCCGCTTACAGCCAAACTCCCCTCCCTTTCCTTTATAAACGTAGCAATTTCTCTCCGGTGGAAAAACGAGGGTCAGTTGCTCAGCCGACTGTACACACACATAGATAGAGGGGTTTCGACGTCGTCGTCCTCGTGCCCCCATGCACACAAGGAAGAATCGTACACGGGCCACACTTTCGTTGCCCCCTCGGCGACGGCGGCGAGTATTGATCTAGCGTTTTTCGCCGGCTTCGGCGGCACGACAGCTGTTTTAAAGCGGAGGAGAGCTCGTGCGGTCATTTAAAAAGACCACCGCGAACGAGCGCGCGCCGATGACCGTAGGGATCTCTTAGCTTCACGCTGAGAGAATAGTTTTAGGGCTTTTTTTGATGATGATTGCTTTTATGGGGATAGAGGGAGAGGTGTGAAGCATTAATAACGATTGAATTTTTTATTACTGCGCATAATACAAGTATTATATTTCACATAGTATTACCCAACATCGCCAAGGTAACGAGCAATAACAAAGAGATCCAGCCGGTGATAACCAGTTTCTGAGCGAGCGCGGGCTGAAAGACCAAACAATAATCCAGCATTTAGCTAATTTTCTCGCCCACTCTTGAGCTGTGTCTCAAATTTCTCGCGCATATGTATATTTTCCACTAGTATATACACATACAACACTTCCTTGTCGCTAGACTCCGATAACGTATTCTCAAGAGAGAGAGAAAAAGCTCCCGCGAAATCTCGCGAAATCTAATTATCCCGACTTTTGACTCGCATTAAGATACTTCAACGGCGCTCATTGTCCTGCGCAAACACACACGCTTCAGATTTCACGTGCGCGCGCAAATAACGCGAAATATATACATGTGTTTATGCGCACGCGGCCGCAGCTGCAGCGCGCGTATTAGAGCTATACTTTTTCTGCGTATACAGTATATAGATGGAAGGAAAAAGCATTAGTCGAAAAGGCGCGCCAGCTGCGGTCCCTTTGCTCTAATTATCTTTATTTACCGGCGCCGCGCTGCGGGGGTTACCAAGGTCTGGATATATATATATATATATATATATATATATATATATATATACACACATATATGCACTGCATAAATTCTACAGATAAGACGCAAATGTTACTGCGGAGAGAGAGAGAGAGAGAGAGAGAGAGAGAGAGAGAGAGAGAGAGAGAGAATTAAGCGAAGCGGAAATGCGGATGGATTAGGAGATAAGGGACTATGCACGCGTTTGTTGATGACGAGATGCATAGCTAATGCGAGTATACAGCAAAGAGAGAGAAGGTGAACGCGCGCGCATAGATAGCACGTGTAATGAAGGGGGGCGATCACGCAGGAGATAATATATTTTGGGATTTGAGCAATGAAGTGTAAGATCAAGAAAATTTGTGCGTTCGATTCGGTTGTTCGATTTGTCTCATCGTTTTGTTATGCGTACACGTGTGTACGATTTAATTAATTCCGAGGTATTTTCACCTAATGTCGCGTAACTTATCGCTGATGATGCGCGCGTTTAGTCAAATTGTTTAATCTTTCTACGGGCGGCTCGCCAGACTCGATTACTCGCTTCATTAGCTCGATGGAATGAACATCGCACTGTTTTAGACATTTAAGTAATACGGGGGCGATTTTTTAAACCAGTGAAATCGAATTCATTTTTCAACAAAGTACACTTGCATTTACTATATGCATTTCAGAGTACAGTACATCGCAAGGGCGCAAGTGACAGTCGAGAGAGATAAGACACGACTGCAGAGCCGGAAGAGGATAGAGTGTGCGAGCAGATAAGACTCGCACCGACGGCGTCGTCTGTCTTAATACATATCTCGCGATTTCGGACTCATTAGGTCGCACTTATATACTTGGACAGACACACACATGTATGCGCGAGATATTTCGACCCGAAATTATGGGCCAGCTAATTTATGGGCTACGCCTTGGGCTTTAGGATTTTGGCCGTTGGCCAAATTATGCAGCTGTGCAGCTCTTCCGAGGCTTTGTGCAAGCGCCCGCGGGATATATGGCACGTATGATTAGTTTCGGGTTTTTACTCTCCGCGACTCTCTGAAATTTGCATGCGTAATTGTTTTGAAGGTAATGAGATATATGCTATCGGGATGTGGTAATTCGGGAAGACGCGAATTTCGCCGAGAGTTATAGGCTTGAAATAGACACACACGCGACGCGGTTAACGCTTATCGCCGAGGAGAGAGAAAAAAAGAGCAAGATCTTTGTTTTAACTTTTGTCACGCAGACAAAAGCAATCTTTTGTCGTAAAGAAGAAAAAAACGAAGCCGATAAGCCGCGCGAAAGAGACGTAATTGTTTCAACAGTCATAAAATTAATCTTATTACGCTGTCAGCCGCGTAAAACCAACGATCATTATTATTTAACGCGCGCAAATAGAACAATTTTTCACGCTCCCTTTTTCCGGCGCATGTGTGCAAAGTCTCTCCCATGTTCGAAATGAAAAATTTCTACTTTACGAGTGTACGGCTATGATCTCTCTCATTTTTCGAGCGACGTATAACGAGCGAATTTCATCATCATAAATATCAATGAAAGCGAGAAACGCGCGGAGGGCATTAACACTTCCAAAAAGCCTCTCAAAAACGATAAATCAAAGCGCGCGCAATTTTCTAAAGTACGCGTAAATTGACTTTTAATAAATTCACCAGCTGTAGCCCCATAGCTACGAAATTCTATCCGTACTTTACTATCTTCGTATACCCCAGCGAGTCGAATCGATGTCTATACGCAGTCGCCCTCGCAACGCGACCCCACTGCCCAATTCCACGAGACCGCGCTCTATATATATATACATATAACTATATAGAACCTTCCCCGCTGGCTCCTATAACGTAACGCAGCAGTAAACTTTCTCTCCGCCGCACACTCTCCCTTATCGATTTTTCTCGAAACGCCGCGTGTGCCATTTGGCGCAGTGCTGAACTCGGCCGGCATGTGCGGGGGTGTGTGCCACCGCCGGCTGATCCGGAAATCGCGAGCGCAGGCACGGAATCGCCCCCCCCCCCCTCGAATTTCGCTTCGGTTGTCTTCCGCCGTTTTGCAAGTATGTTCCTGCGCGTGCGGTGCCGCTTTCTTTTGTGCGTCGTCGTCGAAGATAAGGCTGTGTACGGAAGAGAGGGTATACGATTTTCTCGTGGGGGAGAGCTTAGAGAAAGACGTCGTTAAAGTATTGCCTTTACGCTGGCCTTGACTGCGTGGATTGTGTGCGGAGAGGGCAATATAACCGAACCGAACGAGTCTGGGCGCGTTGGCTCGAGTTTCTACGCTCGGTATGGAAAGACTGGCTTATCTTTGCAGGAGCTGTTGAGACGTGAATTTCTGACGTTTTCGAGCTCCTTCCTGAGTGTGCCGTTAGAAAAAAAAAGAGTCGAGGCTGTAGATGATTTACTACTTAGCGCGAGCTTCTTTTAAAAGCGTACTACATTTCCATCCTTTTATATTAAAATTGGTTATTCTCGAATAATTTGTCTATACCGGCACCAGGTGCTCGTTTGGATGATAGAAAAATACATTTTATTACACTTGCGAAGCCTATGTGCATACTAAAAGAGCAGGAAGTCCATTCAGATTTTCGAAATCGCCTTCGAAAACGTTAACAATCGTAGTGAAAAGTCCGAGGAAAAGTCTTATCCGCTCGAGCGACACGTGCGGCGCACGCGCTCACGCGGTGTCGCACAAAGCTGCCGAGAAAAGAACACGAGATAATGTGCATAATAGAGGAAAGAGAGAGAGAGAGAGAGAGAGAGAGAGAGAGAGAGGCGAGAGAAAGACGAAAAATATAAGACGCGCACGTCGCGCGTATGAGTCAGACACGCGCGCACGCGTCGCGCCGGCAAGCCTTGCACCAGTGCACCTGAGAGATCGGAAGAATATATATGAGAAAGTTTGGATAGAAAGAAAGCGCAATGTACGAGAGGTTAGCGACATTAGATTCGAAAAGCTTGTATTTCGATTATACTAGGGTTGACGTGCTTCGGGTCATTGCCGTTTGCGGATCAGCGCTTTTTTATGCTAGAAGCCTCGACTTCGGATGTCTTGTTGACATAACTCTTGTTTTTGCAGTGGAACCGATGTTTGTTAGATACATTCGTGAAAAATCTGATTTCGAGTTCGTTGATCGGCGAGCTTTCGCGTTGGTAGATAGCGTTTTATATGAGAGTCAACGAACTACTTTTTGGCAAGCCTAATGGACTACTATTCCCATGAGTCTGATTGTTGAGGCTTTATTTAGATCCGATGACTATAATTCAGTCTGCTAAAGCTGCGTGACGAACATGCGTACTTTTTTAATGTTTCTTCTTTATTTTCATAATAATATTTCAATCCAATAGAATGATTCAATACCAGAATTGTGCTTGACGTAATCGATGATAGGTTATCAAAACTATCAATACTACATAGCAATGATACAAGTTGCTTAATCAAATCTTGATAAATTGAATCGAGTGCTAATCTTCTATATACAAAAGAATATCTAAACATTGGGATGATAACGAAGTCATCAAACATCAAATTTAATCGAGGAATATAAAGTTTATAGGTATAGTATGTACACAATTTCTTTGACAGATTTCCGGGCGTGGCCAAAATATGACACTTTAGTGTCGTCGTTAAGCTAGTTTTTGTAATGCAGACGTTGGTATGTCAATGAACTACCGATTAATTCATGAATTCAGTTATTTAGGCTTTATTTATAGATTCGACAGTCATACACAATGGCATAATTTGTTCTCTACTTTTAGCTGACAAAATCGGTGTATGCGATTTTAGATTCTCATTTTATTGCACTTATTTGAAATGCGTAAACTTTTCATTTTGTGCAAATCTAAAAAAAAGTATCTATTTCAGTCTCAGCTATATTACAATAATTCGATCAAATAGAATGCCTTAATCACCGACTTATCAAATCTGTCAACAACAAACTAATGATACACACACGTGATTTAATTAAATCTTGATAACTAATACGCATTGTCTTTTACAAAGCGAGTACACTTGTGCAGGTACTTTATTTGAGTCATCAAATATCAATTTAATTCTCAACTATCGGTCATTATCGACTTATTCATTTCACGATAATATTTATTATAGAAAAAACCCACATTGGTACACCCCCTTTATTAATCCTATTGTTCACTCGAATACACGTCACAAAAAGCATCATACATATACGCACTTGTCCTCCCTATATACACATCTCATTTCACTCAAAAAGCCATCAGACACTCGGTCGCAGTAAACAATAACATAGCATCCTCCTTTCGCTTTGAAAGCCCATCTCTCTGCGCTTAATCGCATTGAAATTTATTTTCCATCGCCGCCGGTATTGTATGAATATTCAAGCGCTCGATGCAGCAGCAGCTCGTATGTGCCGCTTTCGTACTGCAGCGCGCTTGTGTGTGAAAAGAAAAGCTTCATTAAAATTCATCGCGCGCCTCGAGAAATTCAATCGAAACGCGAGATTCCCTTTAACTTTATTTACTCCCCCTTACGACGACTTATACACAGGCGAGTTTTGTAACAAAAAAAAAGTCGTGTCTGGTATGGATGAAGAGGAAGATCAGGGGGGGATACGCCTGGAATATAAGGGACTCGGAGTATTATACGCGCGATAAAAGTATTATATCGCCGGCGCGTGCGGAGAGAAGAGGCTTTTCTTCTTTCGGACGATCGTGTAATCCGGTGAGAGCCTACCCGAGACATTTCCGCCTTCGTCTGCCTCGGAGAATAAAAATGCCGAGCCACCCAAAAAGTCGCGCGGAGGGATATCACCCTCGGGTGCACGTGTACTATACAGCTAGGACAAATAGTTACAAATTATGTAATCCCTCGTGATACCCTTTAGATTAATTTTTCTCTTTGTACACAAAAATCGAGCCAACTTTCACTGATGTCCAGTCACTCGAAGCCCGATCATATCTCTCCTTTGCAATCACGCAGCATTGATGATTATCCAGTTCGCGGAACTTAGCATATACACGCAACAACACCCCGTGCGCTCGACGATATAGTAATGAGGTCCTTAAAATTCGCCTCGCGTCTCCGTCGTCTGCATTACCCACAAACATTCGATTAACCCCCTCGTCGTGCGCGCGACAGCGATTCCTCGGAATGAACTCTCTCCTCTCTCTCTCTCTCCTCTTTATTAAAAAAGAAGAGAGACAGAGTAACAGCCGTCCTCCTTTGTGCGTCTGCTCCGTGTGGCTATATACGCGAGTGTGACAATCGACCGACGGACAAAAGAGACGCGCATAACTGCGACGCCTTGCGGAATCGCGAGCCGCCGCAAACCGGGAGCTCGTTTGCATATTATGTGCATATACGCGTGTGTGCGTGTGGCGCGATTCACGCTAAACTGACCCCGATTGTCCTTCGCTGATCGCGCGACCGCAACGGGTGTATGAACCGTTAGTTTTTGGCGATTTGTGGTCCGCCTTTTTTTCCTCGTATACGGGAATTTTCGAGTGATAAGGTTTTGCGCTTTTAGTTAGGAAGTGTAAAAATAAATTTTGTTTTCCATTTGGTGGTATATTGCGAACGGGATGAGGATGAACGTGTGGGAGAAGCAACAGGTTTGAAAAATAAGGCTGTAAGGATGTTTTCAAAAACAAGTACACTGTATGCCGTACAGAAGTTTTCTGGAAATCGGGATGGGGGTCGGTTTTCTACGCCGAAACGCGCAAACATGTTTTGCTCGAACTTGCAAGTGTATTATAGAATCGACACAATTATCCTATTTACTATGTATATATAATAAAACGACAATTTAAAGGGACCGGCCGTAGAGTCCTTAAGTCTGACCAAAACAAGATCGTAAATTTCCAAACTCGAGCTATAACTATCCGCAATACAGATACATTGCCGGTACCTCCTCTTCTCACGCTAGAAACTTTTATAAGAATGTTTATAAATCCATTCGTACAACTCGAAAAGCGTAATTACATTTTAAGAGACAAATATTTGTGAAAACTCGTAATTACACTTTGTATACAACCCTTCACACAACAACACCTATAATTGTTCGCGTGAAGAGCTTCCCTTGCACCGTCGTGCGCTCCACCCACAGTTGTAAACAGGCACAAACAAGATCAGGTATAGTAGCATCTCTCGGAACAATAGGATAAGCCAAGGTGAGCGCATGCGCAGTCGATCCTTCGCCGGCGGCTATATTCCACTGGCGCATCATTGTCGGCCTCTCTCTCTCTCTCTCTCTCTCTCTCTCTCTCTCTCTCCAAGGATCGAGAAAACAAGCCCGCAAATTAGAACTTGCCCAAACTGACCTTGCTCCTGTGCTTTATCTAGCTCTCTTCGGGCTAATCCGACGATAATCGAGCCTCTAATGGCTCAGGCGAAACGTGAGCATACAACGCGGACCTTGGTGAAAGTTTCGTCCCTTCATTATCCGACACTGTACGTGTGTGTATATGGCTTTTCAAAGGCAGAGAGTTTTTGCGATAGCTAGGATAGATCGTTAGGGAGGATTTGACTCGAGACTCCGGCAAAGTCTGCGTATTTTGGATCTTTATTGCCCAGGAGATATCGAGATTGCAGTCGAGCTTATCTAATCTCGAGATCGGCATCAGGAAAGTAAGAATTGTCGTGAGATTTTTATTGTTGAGTTTTGAGTTTACACGTTCTAACGAGCCGATAAATTTATAAATATACACATTCCGGCGCTTCCGGAATAAACGTGATAAGAAGTTTAAAAGAGAGCTGGAATTTTGATATAAAAATCATTGAAATGATACAAAATATTCTATCTCACGGGATGCACACAGCGCATCTTCACTTGGAATTCCCCGGGTCGACATGAATTCCCGCCTTGGCTCCAAGGCTCGTCGTTTATTTATCTTTTGACTGCATATACACATTTGCTCTGAAAAAAAAGTCCTACTATCTCGTATCCACGTTCTGTTGTTTCAACTCGAATAAATTTACAGTTTTAATGCCATCATCAAAACTGCAATAACTGGAAAGGTCGAGCATCTCCATCATCATCTCTCCTTTCCAATTAAGCCCGCATCCAATCCTCGATTGTTACATAAACAGGCATCAGCGTGCGCGGCTGTATAGTCAGAGCCGCTTTGCCTTGGATAAATAACCGACTCCCTTGGCACTCTCGACTATCTGTACACACACACATACTACTCGAGTGTAACCAAGTTTATCCAACACGCGATCGACTTGCATACGCGGCGGCGAGTTTGTTGTTGGAGGATCCGTAATAATTTACGTACACACAGTAGCTATATCTAGAAAGAGCAACAAATCATCGATGCGACGATGATCGGATCTATACGCCGTATCTGACTTTGATGTCGTGCGCGTCTCCTTCGTTTACTAAATACGTTTGCAGTTATGAGCCTCGATGAGATTCCTCGTTGTTGATAAAGAGAATATAATAGTTTAATCGACGTGCACTTTTGCATTCAACCGTATTCACTTGATTCCGAGAAAGCTATAACGAAAATAGTTCGGGGGTATACATATACGTCGGGCTTACGCAATTTTCCCTATAAATACCGGGAAACATGCGCCATCCGAATATAACTCGACCCTTCCAACAATAACCCGGTGTGGTACATCTTTGGAACATTATTATTACATCCTCGCACTAGCAGTCCCGCGAAAGCTCGCGCTTCGGGTTCGTCGCACGTACTTAACAAAGCTCATCGCGATGGTCCTCAAGGGGATTCCTGTACGGAAATAGAAGCTTCGCGGAATCAGTGTACGCATATTATATATGTATTGTAAGTATATAAGCAGCCACCTTGCGCGAGTCTCGTAAGCTTCTGCAATTGATGTTGATTGGTCGTGTGTATAGATTCGCTGTTTTATTTTGCATACTGCCGGGGTCGTTGAGTTATTGGTGGAGCCTGGATCGGAGGCTTTCTTTATACTCTATTTTTCTCGAGGAGTGTCGCCGACAGAGCAGCGAAGGGTGATTTAAATTGACGGGTTATATACGTTGTGCGTTACTGAAGCTTTTTTGGTGTGTAATTTTTTTTCAATAGAAATCGAAGCAAAGGTCGAACATTTTTATTTGACAAGCTTGACGTTCTAATAATTGAACGAAATTTTTCTGACGTATACGGCAAGTTGAAAAACGTGCGATTAGGCATACTTGATGTCAGTGACGTCTACTCGGCAAACAATATATCGATTCAACAAAGCGATTCCTCAAGAAATTCTAACAATGCGTCGCATATTCGCGTCTGCCCTAATTCCACGGAGTCAACAAATCGCTGTTAACACTGTGACTAATTGGAAATATCAAAAGTTGTGTTTGCACAGCTGCTCCTATCGAGAAAGCGAATAAAAAAAAATTCGTATTTACCGTCTCAACTCATCATAATAATTTCATTTTTCAAACGATCCCAATTCGGAATTCCCTCGCCCCCATGCGCATAAACAACAATAAAGCAAAACCGACACGTCCAGAACACCGCCTTCCATGAAAAATCCGCGCTCCGTAAGACGCAGAGAGACCTTCGACCTCTTCGTCGCAGCAGCTACCGCGGTTACGCAAGCGCGCGCGTAATTCCCACGTGTGCCGCGGCGCTGCTCCGTTTTGGCTCTGTGTGTATACTCGGAACGAAAGGAACCACTTTCCCGACTCGAGCGAGAAGGTATATACGTAAGCGCGTCATCGAGTTGATTCGCCGAAGCGCCGCGAGCGCGGGCAAATCCCGCGGAGTGAGAGGACGGAAGGAAGGAAGCGGTACTGAGGTCAGGGAACCGGAGAACGGATCTCGTGGATTTTGGAGCAGTCGAATTTGATTCGGATGCTAGTAATTGTTCGGGGAATTCGGTGTCGATTGTCACTGTTTTAAAAAGTGTAAAAGCTTAGTGGCGATAAACGGGGTGACAATTTATTCGTTCAGAGAAAAAAAAGCTTTGAGACACTGATATACAGTGTCTTTTTCGCGGCTTTCCTCGTATCGTAAATCCTCGAAACAGCTCGTGTCGGCGAAACAAGAGCGTTCGAGGAAAAAGATTCGTTGATTTACTACGATTTTCTCCCCCAATCGAACTATAACAAAATTAAAGAAAAATTAAAAATAAACACACTATATATTTATCTGTGTTACCTCGGAGCGTTCTCTAAAATAAAATAGACACAGCTGTAGAAAAATCCACCAAAAAAAGAGCCTCATTGCACTTGAATTCCCAAGCAAATGCACACCCCCCTTTGGAATAGCCGTATAGTAGAGAGAGCGCTCTCTCTCTCCTCTGCTCATCTCTCTGCTCCTCTATCTCGCGCGCCGCATTGGATTGGCCGGCGCGAGCGCTATCGCGCGAATCGGCAATGAGCTTTGCTCGGGGGGGGGGGGGCGATGACGTCAGGGGCTTCCACACGACAGTTGCGGCGGCAGCCAGCAGTGGTTGTGGGAGAGCAGCAGCGGCGGCGGCGGTGGCAGCAGCAGCAGTTGAGCCGAGTAGTGGGGAGGTCGCGCGCCGCTCGTGCTGTAACTATATAGCTTTCGGCCAGTCACGTTGCCCGACTCAGTCAATGCGTGAACCGTCGTGCGGCGCACACACTGTGTGTACCCACCTACTACTACTACACTGCTAGTATATACACTGTCTTTCAGAGAGCCGAGTGCTGCACTTTTGACAGTCGGCTCGAGAACACCGGCCTGTGAACTTCGTGTCTCGACTATTGGACGTTCATTTTTTTGAATTTTTTTTCTAAATGACGCCAGTGAGAACTTGGTGCAGTTGTTGAGCAGTGAATCTTAGATTATACTCTCGTAGAGTGTGTCTTTTTTATTCTTGCGAACGTTCGACACAAGAAGAGTCTCGAGAAGAGTGCGATAAGAGATAGAGACTTGACAGTTCGGTTTTTGATCGAGCGAGAGAATTTTTGCGAAAGGAGAACGGCTGATAAGCACCGGCCCACAGATGTCGCAACGCGTGCCGAGCGCGGGTTTCTACGACACCTTCATTGACGACCACAGCAACTACATGATGTGCTCGATGTATCCTACGTCGATGAACGATACCGATATGTGGGATTTCACGGAAGACAAGAACTTGGTGAGATGATTTCTTTGATTTCTGCGATATCGTGCGCGCCTTCCCAAGTGAGGAAGCGCGCGAGTTTGAATCTGAATTTCTTGATTGACCGACGGTACTTGAGCTTTTGACAGCCGACGATGCGTGCACACGCGGAATATCATTCCAGCGGTCCCGCGTGTGCTCTGTTTGGATTTCAAAAGGTGATTGAGGGTTAGGTGCACGTATAAAAGCTGTTTAAAAGAATTAGCCTAATTAGCAGTCGATTTGTTCGAGAAAGAAGTTTAGCGTATTGAAATTGCGTGTACGCACGAGTTGTATTCTCACGCTTGACATTTTTGCCTAACAAATGCGTTATACCGGCTTACTTTGCAAGATTCTCGCGTGCAGACACGAGAATTCTAACACACTTGAAAAATCATTCGATCGATTCGTTGGCAGAACTTATCGCGGCCCACGCCTTTCTCGTTCGCCGAAAGTTTCTCGAATCTATGCGCGATTTCGCTATCTTCCTCGAAATCCCATTGCAAAAAAATCCGGCGCCACCCATCAGACATTGACGCAACTCTCAAAAGTACACAAGTCTCGTGCCATTCGCCGACTTGTGCCACCTTAGCACTATCGCAAACGCTTATCTAACAAACTTCGAATCGCTTTTATAGATTCCCGCGAACGCGTCATAAATACAATACATTCGGTGTAACCCTTTTCGTACAGCAAACAGTTTGTAAATTCTCGGACATGCGAAGTATATCTGTCATCGCGGAAAATCGCTAAAGCTTGCCAACATTATACCTATAAGTGTACAGCGCGTTTCTCGTTAAACATCTCAACGCTCTGAAATTCTCTTTAAAAAATAACTCGCTTTTAAATCGCATTATAATTATAATAATAATAATCGATCCGCCGCGGAGCGAGTCGAGTTCGCACGAAAACTCGCACGCGCTACAGCTCGCGCGGTCACGACGACGAACTTGGAATATATACTCTCGTACGGTCGACCTTGTAACGCTGCATCGCTATATAGCGTCGTGATCGCGAGCGTGAGATCGAACGCAGCGAAATCTGTGCCATCCTACGTCAGAGCGTATGACGTCGAGCTGTCATTACACGCGCTCTATATGTGCAGCGCGAATTATTGTCCGGATCGCGAATTACATGGTGTACGCCAGCCCTTCAATTTGCAGACCTGTCGTGTATGCGCGTCTGTTTGTTTTCGTTGTTCCTGAGGCGAGCGCTTGACTGATGGGAAATTTGTAATTGTACAGTCTTTTGTGCGAAAATGTAATTTTCGGAACTAAATAAAACTCTGTGGAATCTTGGACGCAACGCAGACACTTCAGCTCAATAGACGACGAGGACGAGAAGTTTATTGACTGGCCGTAGCTCGGACACTTTTGTTTTAAATGCCCGAGGGTGAAAACGAGACTCTTTAATAACGAGCGTCGCAGCGGAGAGGAGAGAGAGAGAGAGAGCCGTCTCTCCCGTCTCGCCGTTTTCTTTTATTAAACTCAATTAAAATCAATTGTAGGGGTAGGACTTGCGATGATAATAACGCCGTCGCTTTAATTCCTCGGTTATATCACTGTAATTTTCGTAAAACGTAATGTTTAGTAACGCGGGGCTCGACTGGAATTGAGCACACTTTTTCAGCGCTGACGATATTTTCTCTCTGCCAATTTAAATTCAACCTTCTCGAAAAGAATGGCTTTGTTCGCGCCACTATAAAGGATTTATTAAACATTAATTCGATTTCGAGAGACAATGCAGTAGCTCGGATACCTACGCTCTCTCTCTCTCTCTCTCTCTCTAAAAATACAATTTACTCAACGCGGATATGCACTTTATTGTACGTCCATCGATACTCGAGCGAAGCGACGTCGTGTTTTTCACGCTCGGCTTCCTTTTTTCCGCAACGATCGTCGCGCGGCGCTTCCGAGAAATCATTAGCATGATTTATCATAATCTCCGACCACGACGCCTTTTCCTCTTCTCTTTTTTTTTCTTCTCATCGCCGCACAAGAGATTCGCCACGCACGAGATGCGAAATTATCAATTTGCGACGCAAAACCAGGCGTTTATAAGCGTCTCGTACGTTGCTCGAGCCTGTATTAAAGAGAAAAAGATTGCGCTCGCGGCGTATGATTGTCAGCACGTTTTCGCGGTTTTAGCGAGAAATCCATAATGTTTTTGCCGACTTCGACAGCGATATACACTTTCAGAGAAATTTCAATCTTTGTTTTTATGAACCGCCGAGGATATAGCGGTCGGAGACAAAGGCTTTAACGACAGTAATACCAGCAGCGAAAAAATCGCCGTCTGCGTCAACGATCAAATAGGTATCAGTCATTATCGCAAATAAACTTGTACATCGCCAGGAAGCTCGAGCGCGTCACACCGATTGACAAACACGCATTTCCGGACAAAGATCAAAAACTCATCATTTTTTTTTCTCTCACTAATAAAGCTCCTTATTTCTCAAGTTTTTGAGGACAAGGAACATTTTTCCCGCTCGAGTTTCCTTCTCGGAAAGCCGCTCGATATATTCCCTAAAAGGCCTCTTCCAATCTGTTCTCTCCTAACGACCGTAATCGTGCGCGCGCTAATCAGCCCGAGAGAGAACACTACTAATACGCCAATAGCGATTTCCAAAAGCAATCTACAAAATGCCCTCATTAAAACGAGCCTCGTCGACAAATCCCTAGCGTCATTACGAGACGCACGACTCTTTCTCCTTTATGCGGTTGCGTTGCTGCTACAGCCTCGTAAAATACACATCAAACAAACAAATCCAAACACAGCGATAAGCGGCTCTTCCGCGCGTCGAAGCACGCCGGAAGAGACGGATATGACGGTGTCACGCTCGTTCAGGTGCGTTATTATAGTTAATGCAATGTCGTTTTCCACGAGGCGCAAAGTGCCCGCGAAGGTCTTCCGAGAAGAAGCCACCGACACTGCTGCATATACACACTGTTTGCCGACGCGCTGCTGTGGAAGTTATATGTAAGTAATCGGGGATTATGACCGGCTTTTGTATACTA
This sequence comes from Pteromalus puparum, assembly GCA_012977825.3. NCBI lineage: Eukaryota > Metazoa > Arthropoda > Insecta > Hymenoptera > Pteromalidae > Pteromalus > Pteromalus puparum. The sequence continues at coordinate 44,047,263 of CM053172.1, forward strand.
TAGGGAGGGTCGATGCTTTTGGGGTGGATTTCGAGTTTGATTTCAGCCGCGAATTCACTGATTGGAATCTCGTGTGCCAAGCGCTCTCGAGAGTGTACACAGCAATTATTTCATTAAACTTAATCGTTCGCTTTATTGAGAATAATTGCAGGTTGCTAGGGCACGAAAAATTCTTCACTAAAAATAACTCTCATCATTTTTACGAGAGCGTTAAAGTTTTAATGATGTTCTGAGAATATAATACGTACTCGCACGCATGGTATACAATACCTTAGTTGGACAGGCATAAATCATTAGACGACGCATTAAACGTCAATAAATCAATGCGCTGAGAAATTTACAGCTCGATGTAATTTCGCGTGTGTATATACTTTCGGAAAATTATAAGCTCTTGTTTGTCGCGAACACGAGCGGAGAGCTTAATCAGTCGCTCTTATGTATATGATGTATGCGCTTGTTTGATTGAAAAAGTTAAATACGCGTTGCGCTTCGCGCGCGCAAGAAGATTAGCAACAGAACCGGAAGAGCGCGTCAACGCATATTTTGCTGGATGTTTAAAAAACGCGGATGATTCACCAGATCTGCAGAGACGTCAGTCTCATTTTGTCATCATAACAATAACTTGTTACAAAAATCGCGATCCGTTGTCTCAGAAGCTTGCAATCAGCAGCCTCCGCAATCTTCGCGGAAAAAAAAGAAAGCCCGACGAGAGCAAGCGCCAGGCAAAGCCAATTGAATCGTCTCCATTCAGCGAAAGAAAATCCTTGACAATCAATGAAGTGCAAAGCCCATTGACACGGCGTTTAATTAGGGCCACTAGCCTCTCTCCAGAGGGGAGTAGTAGGCTGCTCGCTCCTCTGTGCAAAATAAAAAGCAAACGCCAAGGAAAGTAGTTAAATCTGACAGGAAGCGCGGAGTTAACGCTCGTTAACCCGCGTCAATTAGCGGAGGGTTTCGAGCAACTGCTCCGACGACGCCAGCCAGCTGAACTTTCAATGTATACACATACACTGATGCACATGAGCTGCGCCGACCGAGAAATGTGCATGAATGAATGAAAGGTGGCGACGCGACGACGACGCTCCACGCGAATCTCACGCGTTGGTGATATCACTTGGTCGTGTGCAGTATATAGCCGAGGAATGTGCCACGAGAAGTTTTTACGCTTTAAATTGACGACAATTTCCTCACCACGGCTTTTCTCGCCGAGACGACACGCGTTAATTCGCGCGAATTCCGGATGGCTTTTTTCGTCTCTGTGGAATTACTACATCAAGCTCGTTTTATCATTTGATAGAAAAGAAGAAATCTCGAATTTTCAGCTTTCTCGGAACAGCGAGTCGAAGTGTAAATTTGAAGCAGTCGCTTTTTCTTTTCTCGCGATCTCGTCGCCCGAGCTTCGCGGAAGCTTTTAAACGAATGATCTGAGAGAGAGAGAGAGAGAGAGAGAGAGAGAGAGAGAGAGAGAGAGAGAGAGAAAATAGCGTCGTTCCGTCGATAAATTGTCGCGTGCCGGTCGTCGCGCCGGCCAGGCTCTTGAGACGATGGGCATCAACACGCGAGATCTCTCCTCCCGCTTGTAGTAATACATGGAAAAAATTGCGAGAGAGACGGATGGCTACAACAGCGAGAGTTTCGTGTAACGTAAAAATGAGGAAGTGGTGTAGGACGTTTGAGACATTTCTTCGTTTGCTTAGTTTTGTAAATTATTGTTGTTGTTGTGTCACATCGAAAATAACGCATCGACGGCTGATTCACGCGCCTTTTTGAATTCGTCTATGATAAACTAAAAAAGTGTGTGTGTATATATATTAATATAGCGAATGACTCATCGAGCGGGTTTTCCCTAATAGAAGGTGGATACACACATATATACTTCGTCGATTTGATAACAGCTTCTTCTTGTTATCGCCGCTAACTCGTGCAGTTTTTCGAGCTAATTCATTCACTAAACACCGATGACTAACGCATCCTACCGAAGTTGCTTCATTCATCTATTTTCGTCGCGATCACAGATCTTAAAAAATGTTCGCGCGCGTATATAACGCTTGTCGTCAGTCTCGAGACAAAACAAAAAGCTCCTCGTCACTATATTCCACCAAAATTAAAACTAACGCGCGTTCATTCAAGCGAACGAAAAAAAAGCGCTTAATCAAAGCTCTGACTCACGGCAATTAATTCTCGCCTGCTGCACCTGTGAGCGATCGAAAAGTCAGCCGCGATTAAAAGCTGCATTCCCGCGTCTCTCAGTACCGGAAGTAGGCGAATCTCAGGTCCAAGAGTCTTGCATACACCTCCGCGTGGCGCCCCACCGCTCGCATGTATTCGCGTGACCGACTTATACCTATATACTAATATCGGAGAGAGAGATACGCGATGCACGTCGTCGACGCCACTCTCGCGGCTCTCTGAGTCATCGGCACGCGTATAGTCGTCGCCGTCTCGATTTATGAATGAACCGCCGCGGTCGTACACACAATTACTCGCGAGTATACCGAGAAAAACTCGCGCGAATTTGCGTATGTCACCGGCGTCGCGATGACTCGTCTGTGGCTCAACGAGCGGCTTCCGAGATTCGCGCTAGCGCCTCTATTACGGCGTGATTCAATCGTTTCCGGTTTTTTCTAGATCGTTTCTGTTTTATTCTCTTTCGTTTCGTCATAGAGACCGTTTACGTGCCGAGTTAATTGAAGAGTTTATCGGCCAGAGTGAGAGATGACGATGACGGTTCCGGCATTCATCGCTCTCTCGAGTGTCTTTAATCTATACTATATATCTGATAAGTGAAGATCGTAATTTCACTAACGTTGTATTTCGGAAGATACAATACATAAACGACACCTGATCCGTGTGTTACGTTATCCGAGCGATTACATCACCGATACACCGACGTCAGAGCTTACAGCAACGAAATTTCCCGAACGTCTCGGCGCAGGACACACTTTTTTCGAAACTCTCGCGATCGATGCATAATGCATAAGTTCGAAGGAAAATCAAGCCCCGCGTGTCCGTGCGCGCATGTGCGCGACCTCGAAAGGAGGTCAGTTCCGTCGAAAGATACCGCGGCGGCGCTCGAACGTGAGTCTCTCTCTCTCTCTCTCTCTCTCTCTCCCGCACGTATATTGACGTCAAGCGCGGCTATACAATACTAAATACTTTCGCCCGGGGAATGCCGCACTCCGGATCCCTCTAATACGCGTTATATACAGTATATATATACCTAAACACCTCTCTTTTTTACAATATACACTTATGCACGAGGACGATTCCCGGAAAGTGTGCGCAGCTCGTTATAATCTCATTTTCCTCCTCTCAGGGAGCCGGAAAGTTTTCGCTGCGAGCGCGGTAAAGTTTATGATTTGTGAGCGAGACCACTCGGCCGTAATGCGATTATTGGACGAGTGGACGAGTACGAGGGTCCCTTCTTGGAACCGCTGCAGCAGCGGGGAATTAATTAAGTGTATCATCGTGAATCGCTGCTGAACTTTATACGTGAAGTTATAATACTCTTGAAATGTTTCAAAAACGTATACGTGTATAACACGTGTGCAATCAACGAGCGAACGGTAAATCTCTGCGTCTCTAACGAACGCGTATAGTGACAAAGAGGAGAGAAAAGGATCCTTTGAGAAACGGAAGAAAAAACGGAGCTCGGAAGACAAAAAGAGAAAAGCCTGGAAAGGAGCTTCTTGAATACCCGATGAATCGGTGCTATATGGGCGTGAATCGTCGTTTCTGGCGAAAAAGAAAGACATCACGAGAGCGCGTCTCGGCAGAGAGAAAGAGACAGAGACCCAGTTTTCGCCAACCTCAAGGTTATACACCTATATATCCCGCCGGCGGTTGACTATACTTATATATGCCGATTGCGCCAGAGGCAGCGCGAAAGTTTGCTTATTGCGCAGCGCGGCCGTTATTTGGCGAACGGAGGTAAACGCCGCGCGGAACCAATCGCTCTTATCGCGGTTCGCTCTCTCGCGCTCTATTATGCGCTCTTTTCGATTTTCCACGCGCTACTTTTTGTTTTGCGAATGTTTCGCCTTATCGCGATTTCTGCGAATGGAAGTTTCCTTGTTTTTCTCTTCGATATCGAACGGGGTCTATATGGTTTGTTATTACTCGAGTTATTCTTTAGCAGACGGACTAGCGGTTTTTTTTTTGCACGACAGGTGCGTATATGCAGTGCGGTATATGTATAGCCTTGAGAGCGAATTTCTTTGTGCGTCGATAAGAGCGTTTTTGTTTCGACGCCCGATAAAGGTGTTTGAATAATACACTAATTGTATCAACTCGCGGCTTTTTGCGTTGTACCGGCTCTCGTTGTAGAGCCTCCACGCTGTCCTCGACGCTGTCAATATTATTGTTCGAAAGGACTTTTGTGTGTACGATATCGATCCAAATATAAAACGAGATTACAATCAATCGTAAGCCTAACGAGGAGAGCGAGTCTATTAATCAACGTCTGGCTACAAAAATTAAAACAGAATCATTCGGAGCCCTAATTTTTCAAAAGATCAACCCAAACATCACGCTCACGAACATCAGGAAAAAAAACAACGATCCGTCAGAGCCGAGCATCGCGTGAAAATCGTATTCAATTTTATTAATAACCCACTCGGTGAAACGACGAGAATGTAATATCCCAACGAAGGGACCGCGCGCGAGAGCAAGCTAGAGAGAGAGAACGATGCACCCCACGATTCCAAGGAATCATCTTTCCGAAGCTGCATGATGAAGTGCCTTTCATTCATCCGACCTACAACACACGGTCCGAGAGAGCTGGAAAGGGACAGGTCAGGCGTGAAAAGAAACGACGAGGGAGCGCGAAGCGACAGTTTAGAGAACAGCGGTCCACGTGCGCCGCCCGCATGTGGGGTTGATTCGACAGCAGAAATCATCTCGCATAAGGAATAATCTCTCACGCTTCTGCTCTCGGTATGTCTTTTCTTTCGAGGTGCGGGAGGACGCGATGGGAAAGAAGGCCCCTTTGAATAACATTATACGTGCATGATTCCTGAGGGGGAGTTTTGTGATGCCGAATAATTTTTTTTTATTCACGAATAATAATTGATTCCTTCGGGCTGAAAGATTTTTATTTGGAAACTCATGCATATTTTATTACCTATACATCGAGCATCTCCTTTGTGACGATGTTTTCGCTTACACTCTATACACCAAAATCGAATATAAGCTACCGTAGAATGATCGCCTTTACGAGCGGAACGGAATATTTACGCGCCGGTTATTAGTCTCGCTACCAGTCTACGCGTCTCGAAAAATCGTCGTTCTTAAAAACCGAAGAAGTGCAAGCGTACCCCCTCTCCTATCAGACACACCGCGACGGAAATGCCTGCGCGGCTGCGTCACATCTCAGGAATTCTCCGGAGTGTATATATATATATATATATATATATATAGAGAGAGAGAGAGAGAGAACGAGCTCGACGCATTTTTTACCCTCTCTGTTGCTCCTTTTTATTTCTCTCCCCCCGTCATGATTTAGACTCTCCGGATCTCCGTTTTCAGTATCTTACGCGCGCGCGCGAGCGCTGCGGAATTCGGAACTGATGCCTATGGCCTCGCTCCTCTTTTTGCCTGTGTTTTGCTGGGTCGTCGTGTGCTTTTATTTTAGGTTCTTCAGCGGGCGAACGGTGTCGGATACGATAATTGCCTCTCTCGAGGAATGCGTCGGGAAAATGTTTCGACCGTGTGATTTAGCGAGGTGTCTTCTTTTTTTATAGTGGGTGGACCTNTTTTTTTTTTTTTTTTTTTTTCATATGTGTAATTTTGTGGGGTGCTTGATTAGAGGCGCGTAAATCCCGGTGATCTCGATATTTACAAACACGCGATGTGTTTACGAGCTATTTACATTACACAAATTTTGGCCAAAGATTGTAGCCCTATCGCTGATGTACAGCCAGACAGTTTTGTGATTCCGTGGATGCCCTGATTCGGGATTTCCCCGATGCAGCATAGCATCAGCAGCAGCGAAGCTACTCTCGTGTACGTTCGTTCACCTTTTGCCGCGGCAACACTCCTTTGTCCGTCCGTCGTCTCGTGTGCTCTCTTTGTGCGCTAAAAATGGTCGCTCGCCGAATGCCGCCGCATTTCCCGCAGCCAATTAGCATTTTATATATGACTTTTGTATTTTTTTCTATAAAAGCTCAGCACTATTATGGGCGTCAATAAACAGCGACGGGTATTTCCCGGGGGCGTCGGTCTGTTTACTTTCTCGAAATCTCTCTGATCCGACAAACATATTTTGTCGTGGATTGCATATAGTATATAGCAATTGGGAAACTTATTTACCATCGCTGCACTACACTGAGTTCAAAAAATTCCAAAAGTTTACGCGCGGAATGAGCATCGCGTGCGAAAGTGGAAGGATAATAGGAAACATTTTCCTGGAAGCTCGCGCTTAATGATTTTTACACGCCCACCTATATAACTATTATGGTCGCTGGCACCGAATAGCTCTCTTATCTCCGCGACGACGTCAATTTGCTCACTTGTCGCCGTTTTTTTTTCGCACATGGAGAAAGCTCTCTCAACTCGCTGATTATACTTGAACTATAATCATAATTGCCGGTCGTAAATACTATCAATTCCGCGAAAAGCAGCTATATAAGATAGAAAAAAACACACACTTCATGATTAAGCGATCAATGGATATTTCGTGTGACCGGCTACGCGACACCGTTCTCAATAATAATCTCGCCAATCAGCGATCTCGAGAAGAAGCGGGTCTCGATTAAACGGAACGGTTGCAGCTTCTTGAGCGCCTATATGCGCTCCTAATTCACTTTATCCCCTTCTGCGGGATACTTTACTTCCTCCTCCTATGTTGACGTGACTTTTCTTTTCCTACATCGTATACGACATCAAACGTATATTTTCGGAGGATCTAAAAGGAAATCTCTCGATAACGCTCTTATCTCCTCGCTTATCTCCGTCAAATATTTGACGCGCCCGAGACAAGTCACATAAAGGTGTCGACTATATGTATAGTTTCAGATAATACGATTTTAAGAGATTGTTCTCGGTAATTTCCTAGAGAAAGTCCCTGCTGTTCAATCAAAAGCTACTCTTAAACTGTAACGAAAAAAACACATGTTATCCAATAAATCAGACTACACTAACGAGGCGAAGGTCGCAGCCGACTTTTTTTCGCGCCTCCTCGTGGCGACAAGGATGTGTATATATAGCAGCAGAGAAAGAAAGAAGAATAACGGTCGCGTAGAGCTTTCTCGAACAATGTCTTTGTCGACTCTCTGCTCATTGTCTCAAAGATTCACAGTTATGCTCCAATAAACAAGCTCTCGTGCATTAATTTATTCGCAAGCTCGAATTTCGGGCGCTTCGAATTGTATGCCCTGACATATACCGAGAATTCCGAGCAAATGAGTTCTTCTTACCTGCTCTTTCTCAAGTTCGGGGTACTGCTCGATTTCGAGCCTCGCGATTTCCGCCGACGGCCCGAGGAATCTCCGCTGCATCCGAACCGGAAACGACTCGGGCATCGGAATTCGTCTTGGTTTTGGGAGAAAGAGATACCGAGTGCGCAGGAAAAAAGTGCTTCTAAATTTAACGACCGTCTGCGGTGTGTAGGCTTAGAAGATATTCTATGTACACTATTATAGAACGAGGCTCTGATATTTTTCTAAAGTAGGACTCGGCTGATTTACGCATCGAACGCGAGCTTGTATTATATGACCGATAATTAAGAAAACGAGATAATGAGGTATAAATACGCCGTGTATATCATAACCTTCCGGTTGCGATACTGGCCGCAACTAAAATTGAATTATGCTTGTGCGTAAAAATATTTTGCAAGCAACAATTTACGATCCCAGCCTTTGACAGCTAGCCTCGCACTATATATAAGTATACAGCCGAGGAACATGACGCAATCGTGGCGGGCAATTTTGTAAAGTCGAATTTCCCGGTATCATCGCGAGCCTTTTTTCATCATCCTAATACTTTTCTCATTCGGTATATACATATTGATTCGCGTGCGATGAGTCATCTCGTCTCGGTGCGTACCCATTGCGACAATTCCATCGAGCGATTGAATCATAATGCGAAATTTAAACGCGAGCCATTACACAGTTCCGGGCGAGATTTGCATGCTCGTTGCTCAAGTAGGTGAAAAACGTGAGCTGATAATATTATGTTGTATTTTAGCTTGGTCGGTAATGCAGATCTTTGTTATTTTTCATTTCGGATCTGATGCAAAGGATTTACGTCGTGGAATTCGTGATCATCTACGGACTCGAGAAAACACAGACAACGCGTGAATCAATGGAAATTCATTGGAGACCTGCGCAATAGCGATTTTACAAACGTAAACAAATAATTCGCATAATTTATCCGCGCGATAAGCTCGCGCACAATAACACCGCTGAAAAGTACACGTACGTATACGTACTAAAGGAATGCATTTCCTGAAAAAAATAAATATCGTAAGCTCATGAATTATTGCCTTACCGCGTAAAAAAATATCTCTGCTAGATTACAAGTCAGCGCTGCGTAAACCAATTCAATGCGCACGTAAATTTTCCCTCACATTCCCTCGCAGCAGAGCAAATCGATTTCACTTCGCTCAATTTTTCCACTTCCCAAATCGCACAGTACAGCCTCTCCGAATTCTCCCGAAAAAAAAAAACGTCACGGGGCAACCCACTCGCTCGCACACACAGACACTACACGCAGACACACATCGAAGAAATCTCGCACAGCAACGCAGAGAGGCACGTAATTCCCCGTCGGCGCGTTCGGGTGAGCTCGGCAGAGTCCGCCGTTGTTCGGCCAGCCGGCCATGTGGTGATAGCACGATGACAGAAGGCTGCGCTGCCGCCGCGGTTGCCTCTCGCTAGTCTCGCTCGAACCACTGTCAGTGTCATTCCGACTGGCGTCGAGTGCGCTACGCGCAGCTCCGATTTCGCTGCCTGTGCGTGTGTATATATACATATATATTCTTTCGGTGGTGGATTTGTGTGTGCGTTTTTTTTCGCGACGACAACGACGCCCGAGAGACGGTCGTTGACGACGTCGAGCACGTATTATTGTTGCGTGGAGGAGCGAGACAAGGTCACGCGGTGCGTGAGAGTGCCCGAGTCCTCCCGGCGATTCTGCGAGAGTTGCATATATCGTTGAGTGATCCGAAGAGGATTGATTGGAGGAGATTTCGGAACTGCTGTATTAACGAGCTTGGTGAGTGTGGAATACTTACCACCTGTAGGATTCTGTGCTGCGCGCGCAACCCCCGGAATCGTTTGCGAAACTCGGTGGAAAGTTCGGAACAACAATGTTATGTCGCGTGTATTTTTATTGCGTAGCGTATAAAACCAGCGGAATTACCTCTTGTTTTGCTCGAAATTCGGAGTGAGGTTAACGTACGGTTGTTTGTGCCAACACGCACTTTCTATCTCTCTCTCTCTCTCTCTCTCCGCACTTCCGACCGTCTAATTCAAACCGTTGACCCACGCCAGGATATTTTTTAAACATGGCGGCAGGCTCCTTCGCTCGAATAAGTCTCCGCGACACGGAACGTTTTTTCCGCTGCTCGCGTTGTTTTCGAGTTAAACGCGCTGACGTCAGCTGACGATGATGGGCTATAAGCACCTTTCGCTCCTCCCCTCGTTTAAGTTTCGATACACGCAGCTCTGTAAGACATTGACTATTTGGGCATCTCCTGTTGATAAAACCATAGATAACTCCTCATTGTATGTACTTTTCCTTGGATCTGGGGATATATCTCTCGTCTCTTCGCTTTCGTCACGCGCAGTGATACTTTTATTTGTTTCTCTTCAATTCTGCATATTACAACAACAACAACAATGAGGCGCTTAGTATATAGCGTGGCATGACTGAGCAACGAAAATCCTGCTTTTGGATTGCGCAGTTCCCGGAACGCACTCCCGTATAAGACTGTGGGAAAAACGCTGGTACTTTTTTAAAAATATTACCGCGTGCGAGATGACGATTGTGATGGATTCCGAGTAGTAAAACTCTCGCGTCCTTGGCTCGCGAGCGAGCAGTCCTCAATTACGCGAGACACTCGCTTTGTTGGATTTTTTCTCTCACACGCCGCCGCGTATACATGTATTTTTTTGAGAAATCTTTACACGTGCGCGCGCGCGCGTTTACCTATAGCCACTTTTTTTCTTTCGAATTCTCGTTGCAGTTTTTTTTCGTGTAAACATTGCATCACTTTGCGTCACGGTATCCACATGATTATTATTATTATTATTATTACATAAAAATCATCGCTGTAACTTGGCGTTATCTCAGCAGCTTTTCGACGAAAGAACACCGGCATAGGTGTCGGTTGTAAGTATAGGATAGGATTCAAGCGAGAAAAAACTCGGAGGTTTTCGATTGAAACGTTTGCTCAAAGCCATCAAAGAGATAAGCGCGCCCCATCCTGTTTACACTTTCGACCGTTGGCGCGCGGCAATCTTTTGCTTTTTTCGTGCCGAGTTCCACTTGGAACTTTCCTCGAATTACTGTACACACAATGAGCAGAAGACAGGACACTTTTAGATCCGGAGCGCGTTTTCCTTCTCTCATCTGAAAACCGCTTCACAAGAATACGTTTCCGTCGTCCGCACCGAGGTCCGCACACCGCGCAGTAAGTTCGTCGCGGCAGCGGCTGAAAAAAATCAGAAAAACGAGAAACGGTATAGATATCTGAAAGAGAGAGTCAATGAACCTCGAGGCGGAATTTCACTCCCGAAAGTGCCGGATCCACGCGCGAAAAACCCGAAAACTTGTTTCGCCGTGCCGTTGATGTCTCTTGTCCCGCACAGCAAAAAAAGAAATAATGAACCTCTTTCTCTCGTGTATTATGCACAAAGGAGGATCGAGAAGGAGAAAAACTGCAACCGCTAACCTCCTCTTTGTCTCTCTTTTTCCTCTCCAAGGCTGCGTACGTAACGTCGCCGTTAAATTCTCTCTCTCTCTCTCTCTCTCTCTCTCTCTCTCTCTCTCTCTCTCTCTCGCTCTCTTTTCGCGCCGCGCTGCGGAAAATGTATTATGGAATACTCGTAAAGCGCGGTGCATTCCGCAGTAGCATTTCGCATATGCGCGCGACGAAGGCCGCGAGCTTCCCTTCGTTCTTTCTTTCTTTTCTCGCGCGCGCGTGTGTGTATATTATACGCGATGCAACGAGTTGCGGTGATTAGCGCTTAGAAGGATTACGCCGACTCTGTATACATATACAACCTTGATCGCTGGATTCTTTACTGCTGCTGGCCTTTTTATCTGAGGCTGCGGATTTTTTTTTTCATTTCAGTAACTACAGATCGAGGGAAAGAGTAATTTTTTTTCAATTTACTGCACGGTATCGATTGCGTAAATTTGCGTGAAAAGCTGTGCGCTTTGTGATCGCTTGGCCGATTCTGACCTGATTTTCCCGATTTTTCTTATCTCGGCGTGGAAATCGCGCGCGGCGACGTGCGCCGATTGCGAAACGAAAATACGAGCACTGCTCACAAGCATATTATACACGAGGACAGCAATATTGTTGTGCCGCTTCACGTATACGTTATTATGGCAGCCCGTAATGGAGAACAGCATCAGCTCTTATGCGATATGATCTTTTTTATGCAAATCGATTTCCAGAAATTTCTTATCCGAAATCGAGAGGGCTTTAAAATTCGAAACGACGCGACGACGACGCTCATAATAAGAGGTCGTTCGTGTTTTCAAGCGGCCCTCGCATTGCTGCAGCTGATGCGCTATTTATAGAAGTGGATAAATCATCTCGAGAGACGCCGAAAAACAAGGAATCTCTCGTTTTCGCCGCTTTTTTCACCTCCGAGACTCTTTGTCCCGTCCGCGGACGGTGAATTTTTCGGTGCGCCTCCGTATGCAGTGTCGGCTGCTGCATAAGGTCATCGCTCGAATTATATTCGAGAGAGAGATATAGGCGAGCTCTTTGTTGGCTGCGGGAGGGCAGAGAACTCGAGGCTCCAGTTTTTTCTCTCTCTTTCTCTCTCTCTCTCTCTCTCTCTCTCGGCTCTTTTGGGTGCAGCGCATTATGGAGTGGAAGGATGAAACGGGGGAAAAGAAGCTTTTCCGCGCCGGTTTGTGTTTTGAATATAGGGTTGAATGGAGACGAGATGCCGCGAGAGATTTCGTTTCTTTTGTGCTCGGAAAGTGCATGGTAATGACGACGCGGGCTTTGATCCGCCGGACAAATTAAATTACAATATTTTATAGTTAAAAACTATAAAATACCCGCAGTAATAGTTGAAAAGTCGATAAGTTTGCAAAAGCAGCGAGAGAGGTACGTTGACATCGTGCGAGGGACAATGGGCTGCACGTGCTGTGTTTGATGTTTAAAAATTCCTCGATACTCGTCGCGAATGTTAAGACAACCGGTACCTCCGCGTGGTAATCCAATCTCTCTCTCTCTCTCTCTCTCTCTCTCTCTGTCTCTTGCGCGCGCGTGAATTCAGATAAGAAAATAAAAAGCGACGCTCTCTTTCAAATGCAGCTGGCACGTTTTCGCCTCGTGATGCGCTAAAAATTCACTATACCTCCGCGATCGACTCTCTCTTAACTCTCAATAACTCTCAATAACTCGATAATACACTCAAGTTCGGCGAAAAAATTCCTCGCGCACCTCTCTCGCACGACTTTCTTTGTACAACAGTGCACATAAGCGCGCTCGATAATGCGAGAGCCAGAGAGAAATCATCCGTAAAAATAGAAGCGCGATGTCGTCATTGCGCAGAGAACACGACAGGCCGCACATCCAGGAAACGCGCCTTTACTCGCTCGCCGATAAGACCTGCGCCAATAATACGCACATCTCCGTTTAAAAATGTACATATTGTGTAGTAAAAAAAAGAGAGATTGAGCGGTGTATATTAGGACGTCGAGAAAGTGTGCAATATGTGTGTGTACGAAGCGAGTATTGATCGGCTCGCGACTCGACGCGTGTCCGCACGTGCTTTTCAAACCGAGATTTCGATGGCGGATGGCCGATTTCGCGAATTCTCGAACGTTGTTGATCAATTTTTTTTCCATTGCGGTTAACCTTGTTTTATTTTGAGATCGAATTCGAACTCGAATTTTCTTATGTAAAAATAAAACGTTGCTTCGATTCTCAGAAAAAAAAAATTATTAAAAACCAACGACACACAAGCTCCGAAAATAAACCTACGCGACAAATCGTGCAGACCTATTAAAACACAGTAGTAGATTGCGATGTATAAAACTACGACGATTACGCGAAAAATCGTCCTCGTGTTCGATAAAGAAGAGGCGCGTAAAGTGCCGGACTTTATTATCGCAGCTAGCAACACAGGCCGAATCTCGCGTAGCCGATGGAAAAAGTTGCACAATCGATACTCGCGCCCACGCGCCGCAACCCCGGCGCAAAACAGCAGCATCAGCGCACCGCGAAACCGGAGAAAGTTTTACGACTCGCCCGTGAAGAAGAAGAAGAGAAAAGACGCGTATAGGAGTGTCCGCAAAGGGGCACGTCTCGTTTATACTTTGCGCGAGAGTTTCCTTGGCGCCTGCCCAAGTCCTGTATATATGTTGATGCGGAGTAAAGAGAGAAAGAAAACGAACGTGTATGTATATATATAAAAAGCTTGTAACGTAAATGCGCTTGCGCGAGCTCCACAGGTGTCGTTGGGGGATTCGTAACTGGGATTTCGACTCGAGAAACGGAGATGAATAATAAGCCGTGAGGATATCTGGCACTGATACCCACTGCACGATTTGTAAATCAAGTGCGAGTTAGGGGTACCGAATTAACGGTGATGATAATTCACGAAAATAAACTTTAAAGCGCGCAACGACGACGACGACGATAAAACGTACGCGTATTATATATGTATTACGCGCAGAACTCGCGAGTTTCGTTCCCCTCTTTGAAGAGCAAAAATTACAACCTACTGCTCGCGCAACCCCCTTCGCGTATAATACGTACTATATATTCGATTAAATAAAGGCGGGGGCATTGAGTGCCGCTCGGCAATTACACCTCAATAATACGACAGTCGTAATTCACTCTCTCGAGCACAGTTCCCTCCTTTTTTCCGCGTACGCGCATAAAATAATCGCGTGTATTATGCTTGTAACTCAGAGACAGTCGCATCATGTTGTGTGTTTAAAAAAAAAGAAAAAAAAATACGGGCAGGTAGTCCTTCTCGAATATACATAGCGCGACGAATTCCTGAGGCGCGATTATACAGTCGGCGGCGGGGGATTACATTATATTATTGTCACGCCATAGTCCCCGACGACGATGACGACGACGACGACGACGACGACGACGACGACGACGAGGCCATTGTCGTATCCTCTCGTCCATTAGCGGGGAGAGCTGCGAGACGCAGGATTATATCGCACGGCGGGGAAGAGTCTAATGGGAAAGTCGTAAAGACCGCTCCGAAGAGGAGTATAGCGTCTTCTTCTTCTTCTCTCCCTTTGGACTATCTTTCCGCTTCGATGCGTTATACCGTATGTATACATATATAGATGTGTGTCCGTAAAATGCTACTGTGCAGCGATTGGTTTTTCGGAGATTTCGAGGGACTCGACTGTTATATGTATATAGGTATATACAGAGGAGTGGCTAAGAGATAACGTGCTCACGGCGATTCTTATAAGCGACCAATTAGCGCGTATTCCCCAAACAAACAAACAATAGTCAAAAGTATCATCGCACCGCAACTCTCCTCAAAGAGCGAATCCAACCCCACTCGATCGCATCAGACTCCCCTCGCTCTCTCCTCTCTCTCTCTCTCTCTATTGGCGAAAATTCGTGCGCGCGGGCTATTTCGGTCCCTAAGACGTCTCTCTCGCTTTTTCGGGGGGGAAGCTCGTGCGTCGCGACGCCCAAGAGAAGTCAGTTGAAAAGAGGCGTCTGCAGGGGACGCAGCGCGACGACGTCGCCGGCGCCGACGACGAATACGAAAAAGAAACGAAGATATAATATATTATATATTTAGTCACACGACGACGACGACGAAGAAGAAGATTATCGAAGATTATACTCGACTTCTTCACGAAAACCCATAAACGAACGATTCTCATCGATTTAACCGATCCATCTCCCTAAACTAACTATACGATTGTCCTTGCTCACGTCTACCCCTTAATCTTCTCCCCTTCACTGCTAACTCACACTTTTATCACCCTTACATTGTATAACGACGATAGAGAACGACCAAAAGTTTCTTCGACTTAGCGACTATATATATTTATTGTATATAACAACGAGAGGAAATCGCGATCTCTCTCGAACGACATCGAACTTGTACGTATAGGTTTTACGTACACAGTACGCTGATATAGATTATACTCGATTAAAAAAAAAATACGTAATGGCTGCCATCACATTGGACTCCATCGACATCGCGAATATCCTAGCGCAGGAACTGCTGTACCAGCAGGTAAAGACACGACACCTATATTACACGTTTTTATAACACAAAAATTAAAAATTAGCGCCGAACTAACCGATAACTCAAATAACTCCGGAAATCGCCTCGCGAGCGGCCTGTATAATATGTGCGTATCATTAGCTTCAATTAAATCCGAAATCTCTCCGCGCATTCCTCGATCTACCGCAGTGTGTGTGTGTAAAAATAGTGCTCGCGCTCTCGAGCGAGAAGTTTCCGCGAATGCACGAATCGAGAGAGCTCTCCGAGAGCGATTAAGTAACGGCCGCCCACGCAAATCGTCGATGGAGCTATTTCCGATAGAATTTTCAAGTTCGAGACCGCGCGCGCGCCACCACGCTGTATTTTCGCTATATAATACCATTTATATCGTTGTGCAATTTTGTGTAACAAGTATCACACATGATTCTGGAAAAACCAAACGCATTTCCCTCTTCGACCGATAACGAGATAATAGAACGAGTATAGACAGTCGGTGTATAAATATTGGCGACTCTCTTTCACAACCCGAGAGCCCCCGATATACCGCCCTTTGTCTGCAGCGGTAGCAGATAGAGAGCAACGCTTATTTATAGAAGCGCGAACGCGAAATGCAACGGCCTCTTCTTCTTCTTTGTCTGTCTCCTCTCTCTGTCTCTCTGTCTCTCTCTCTCTCTCTCTCTCTCTCTCTCTCTCTCGTAGGCTTTCAGCTTCAATCTGTCTTTCTGGCTGGAGAGGGTCGACGCTTCCTTTTCTTTTTCGGCTCTATTCGCGCACGTGCGCGTGTGATGCTCGTTTTGCGTCGCGGAGAGAGAGAGAGAGAGAGAGAGAGAGAGAGAGAGAGAGAGAGAGAGAGAGAGAGAGAGAGAAGAGGAAAAAATAGGCGTCGAGAGACTCTGTTGCATGTTCATGCGGTGGGTGGACGCTTCTCCGCTGTGATTTACGCTTGATTATTTGTGGTCGAACAAAGGGTTCGTTTTTCACACAGTAATAAAATAGAAACTGGATCCGGCGCGGATGATTCGATTTAAAAAACCGTTTCTTGCTGGTTCCAACGCGTCGCGACTCGAATTCGTGTATACACACACGTGCGTTCGCGAGTGCCGATGTAAGATTGTGTATAGAGTCACGTTCGCAGACCGCCGCCGGATCGGGAGCAAGGTGAACGGCCAGTTCAGACGTGCGCTCTCGCGTGCGCTGTCTTCGATTTTTTTTTTTCTTTCGTGCGTATCTATAATCGAGAAAGGCTTTCCCTCGCTATAACGACGTCGTCGTCGTTTCTCAGACGACGCGCGAGCTCAATCTGTTTGAAATTAGTTCGGCACAAATGAAACACAGACGTGTACTTTCAATTTCCATCGATGTAACGCATAAAGAGTATCGAGAGTATATACGATTTCCCCCTCGTTTGTTCGTATGAAGGAGATACTTGTGCTCCGGAATAATGACCGGCGGCGATAAGCCTCCGTTTCTCTCTCTCTCTCTCTCTCTCTCTCTCTCTCTCTCTCTCTCTCTCTCTCTCTCTCTCTCTCTCTCTCTCTCTCTCTGCTCGAGACCGGCGATAGATAAGTATTACGCTGTTGCACATGCGCATGCAATTGCGATTGATTTACACTCGGTAACCGTCGAGATTATACGAGCCATTATAAATCGCTCGCTCGCCGCTCGGGACCGCATCGCTACAGACGACGACGGTCAAAGAGCGAAAACGTGAGCCGCAGCGCTATATACTATATATATATATATATATATATATATATATCGAAAGATTATTTGCTTTATACCTTTGTCTCTGTCTGCTGCAGCAGAGACTTGTGCGGACAATCGGGCTACTGTTGTGTATAATAATGTACTTACGGCTTTATTCAGACAACGTCGACGTGTAGGACACGCGATTGACTCGTTATTCGCGCGAATTACAATTTTAAACTGTACTCGTCCAAGTTCCATTCGACCGGGGAGGAGATAAAGAGGAAACGTCGGCGGTGTACTTCCAGGAAGTGCAACGTGCGTCTATAATAAGTAAACAAAAGTCCGTCTGCGATGCGCTCGATAAATACACACACGCGCGCGCGCGAGTCGGAAATCGAACAAGCGCTTTTTCCAGAAGAACGTCTGCATATACAGTATACACCCACATGCCGCCTTATCGATGCGCGTTGCCGATAAGAGCACTGCACAGAGGTGCACACGCCGATTAAGCATACTGAGCGCGCGGTACTGTTCGCGCTGACCAGTCATATATCGATCTATTACATTCAAAGGTCGGCTCTTTTTATTCCTCTGATGAGAATAAGTACGAGAATAGGTATTTTTCTGCTGCGATTATATATAATTATTTAGCGTTGAACCTCATCCAAATCTCAGCTATACTGCTCTCACAAGTTCAAAGAATCGATCCATCAGAGTAAACACATCATCCACGTTTTAAGAAACACACACGTACACACAGACAGCACACTCGTCACCGGGCGTCAACGATCTCACGATATTATACGACGGACGAAAACGTGCGCGCGCGAACGATTTCCGCGATATAGCGCGTAGGCGGCCGTAAGTGTAATTTTAGCGATGACACTTGCCTGGTACAATGCCGCCGAGGAAAGATATGACGTTATAAGCGCCTCGCACGAGCTATGTTGTTTGCTTTACCTGAAGCTGTTCTGCGCCGACGGTGTCGAGGTGTGCTGTCTTTGTTTGTATATACTCGTGCATTTTTGTTGTATAGCGAGGAAATTGAACTGCATCACGACAATTCAGATAACATTTTAAAAACTCCATACTACCTTTGTATATTTTCACTTAACGCAGTGCGGAGAGTGTCAGGGTCGCGGATTTACTCTTATTTTTTATTCGGCCGTCGGCGCCGCTTTTGGAGCGAAATCGGGCCGAGCTCGAGCGCATGTCCATATATAAAATTTCGCGCGGCCTTCGTGTATGTACGTACGTATATAATGCGTTATATATGCGAGTCGAGAGAGAGAGAGAGAGAGAGTGACCAAAGCCAGGGATGAGCGCGTGCAAATTTAGCAATGATAGCATCCAGCAAAGCTGTGCTCTTGCTCTCGCTCGCATCGGATCGCGTATTTTTGTTGCGATGTAGTCTGCCGCTAATTGCGCGGAAAACTCTTGTTATCTTCGATCCTTGTCTCGAGGCTTTTAACATAGAAAATTACCAATCGAACTGATGCTTGTACTGATCAAAATTGACACCTTTGTACGCTTCGTTCACGTTCAGTATGAAAAAATTGTGAAAAAAAAAAGAGATTCCCGATGTGCGTCCATTTATATCTCGGTGTCGACAGATTGTAAACCGAGCCTCGAGTGTATAATAATACAATGCTGCTTTATCCCACAACGAGCGATAAGCTCCCTTATCGAGCCTTGGATCGCGGATATTTTTATCGGCGACGCAAAAAAAACGCCCATAACGTTAAATTGCGTCTCGCACAAATGATCAGCTCGAAAAGCTCGATTCCAAGATTATTATACCCCGCGCGACGAGGCGCGCGCGCACGTGCGCGTTGTGTTTTCGCGACTCTCCAAAGAGCTCCGATTTATTACTCGTCACGGGCCGATGCGCGCCTCGAAATTCGTATGTTATTATTCGCGCTAAATATAGAAGAGCGAAAGGGGAGAACGAGGGAGAGAAGAGGGTAATTAAGTTTGCGCATCTGTCGACGCGCAAGAGCCTCTTCCTCTGTTTTGCTTCACTCGGTTTTGTTTGTGGATATAACATTATCTCGCGCGCTGCCCTTTTTTATCGAGTCTCCACGTCGAATCTGCGAGGACGTGCACGTATTGCCTGATGTGCGAGAGTTCGTTGATTTCTGGCGTCGGAGTAAGTCGCGGAAAATATTTGGCTCGAGCGCCAATTGAGGACGAGGCGTTTATCGAGAAATCGTCTCTTCTCTAAATAAGTTTAGCTATTATATTCCCATATTATCCATCCTCTCCAAGTATGTAATCACAATTGACATAAAAAAACGATTGTACTAACCGCAAAAATCTGTTTTCTCTGTCAACAGCTGGTGTCACCTCTGGAAGGCTTGCACAGTGGCGTACCGACCCGTACCACGCCGACGCTGACCCCGACGACTCTAAAAACGATCGAGCAGACGTTCCTCGACTTCAGCAACGAGCCTGCGTCCCACAGCCGCGAGGCCGGCTTCGTGCCACCTCTGATCGAGCCGTCCCAGCCTACGCCTACTCAGACCCAGAACAACGCGATCCAACATCAGCAGCAGCAGCAGCAGCATCAGCAGCAGCATCAGCAGCAGCATCAGCAGCAGCATCAGCAGCAGCAGCACCACCAACAGCCACAGCACAATAACGTTCTGCTGGAGGTGCAGCAGCAGCAGCAACAACCGCAGCAGCAGCTGGTTCAGCAGACGCAAATTCAGACCCAACAACCGGCGGCTGCTACAACCAGAAGAAACATGGGCGGAAGAAGACCCACCAGAACTGTCGGCATGAGTCCCGAGGAGGAGGAGAGGAGACAGATTCGCAGAGAGAGGAATAAGATGGCTGCGGCCAGGTGCCGCAAACGCAGGATGGATCACACCAATGCTCTATTAGAAGTGAGTGCCTCTCTTTTTTTTGTGTTTTGCAGGCTCGTTATGTAAGGGTAATTGCGTAAGCTCGGGTACGATTCTGAGGCGAGTAAACAAGCGCGCGGTTGAAGAAACGGGTTTACTGGACAGTCGTGTTCTGTTGGACATAGAGCATTGTGTCAAGTTCGAGCGATTAGCTCGATTATTTCCTCGTAAAATCGACGCGTAAAGTCATTATTTTTATGGCACATAATTGCTCGCGGCTTTGCGTAACGAACGATTCCAGATTGTATACGTCGATGTACACAAGTGTCTAACCGATTTTTTTTTTATCTTGCAGGAAACCGAGGGCTTGGAACAAAAAAAGCAGAACCTCAAGGATGAGATCCAAGAGCTGCAGCAGATGAAGATGGATCTGGAGTTGATGCTCGAGTCTCACCGCACCGTCTGCCGGCTGCACTCCTCCTCGCCACCGGACGTCAAGCCCGTCATCGTCCTCAGCAACAAAGCTCCCACGACGAACGGTAACGCCACGGATCTCCACGCTGATGAGTTTCACACCGACTACTCCTGCAACAAGCAGCAGCAACAGCAACAGCATCAGGAGCATCACAACAATCTCAACAACGGCCTACGACCGAACCGACCCAATTCCCTCCCAGTCGGCTTCGACAACAACAATCAGCAGCGACCCACATCGCTGCCCATCTTCACCGAGCCGAAGCCCCGGCCGTCGACGTTGCAGTTCAAAACGATCGAGACGCCGGCCTTCATGAAGACTGCTGCGGAAGTCGCGGGTATCCCGATCACCACCCCGTCCAGCGGCATCCCCTTCAACTTTGACTCTCTTATGGAGGGCGGCACCGGGCTGACGCCCGTCTCGACGCCCCTCGTACCCTCCTGCTCCAGCCAGCAGAGAAATAACGGCTCCAACAGTAACTCAACTGGACACCATCACCTTTCCGCCGTCGATCTCAGCTCGCCCGATGCCAATCCGCCCAAACTCGTGAGCTTGTGACGCCACGAGCACCAAAACGATGACGACGCCGGCTTCGCTCTAGTCGATGCCGGCGCCGACTTCGAGGACGACCCCGAATGAGGAACGCCGTTGGCCGCCGTTGCCGACGCGTCCGGATTATTTGTTTAGTTTGCGTGGATGTTCGCGGCGACGAGCGCTGCTGATGCTGATGCTGATGCTGATGCTGATGCTGATGCCGATGCTGATGCTGATGATGATACACGTTGCCATATTATTAGGTGTCCCTTCGCTGCGAGAGAATTTGTACGCGCGGGAGGATTTCTTTTCTTTGTACACGCCGTGGACGCGACTAGACTCGCCAGGCTGATCTTTTTCTCGTCCGAGCGACGACGATGTAATAACAATGATGATGTAAACATGTCAATTTTTCAGTATTGTACTTTGGAACACGAGTAATAAAGACACGACGTTACTTGGAACGAGCAAAGAGTTTAAATTTAAGAATTTTTTAAAACAATCAACGCCGAGCTCCTTTGTGACGACGTGCAGATTTTCTCAAAGTTGTATTTTTTAGACTTAGCGAGACGAGTTTTCGTACATATAGCAGAGCCTCCGCTTCGCTCTGGAATCTCCGAGATTTTTTTGTAACGTGGAGCCACAGGCCGAGGCCTCTGACAGAGAAGACGCGAAAACTTTCTTTGTGCAAAGTGATAAGTAAATGATAAAAATTTTGCAAAGTAAAATAAAACAATTTTATTATGCTAATCTTAAACGAGCATCGAAACGAAGTAGTTATATCGAGTAATATTTCACAAGTAAATGAATTTTTATATTTTTAAACTATACAATGCGATGAGATGATAGTTTTTTAAGCAGGCGAACTTTGACTCAAAGTTTGCTGTATCTTAGTATGTAAGCGACCACAAATGAAAGTAAATCAAATCTTTGATAGCCAAGCGGATCGTCGGACCTTACATTCTCGTTGGAGAATTTCAAGTTTTTCTTTGTTAGAATGCAATTCTTAATACAAATCGAATGTATATTTTTCATATACACACTTTTACTCAGAAAAATACATATATACATATTGATATATGTAGACGCTCTACGAGTCCGTTTAGCTTGTTTCGTTTTTCTTGTCATAACAACGCAGCCAAAGTGTTTGCGTGCCTCGATAAATATTGTATAATGTTTAATCCCTCCATACACATAATATATATATTTTATAACGTACGACAATTTTGCATGACCTTGAGCAATATTAATATATATTTATATACGTGCGAGAAGTTACCGCGATGGATTAATGTCTTCTGCGAAAAATGAAATAAAATACACAAAAATCATCGAAGAGCTTTTGAATAGAACGCTAGCGATCTTTTCTGTTTTACCAAGCATTGAACATCGCGGTACGTGGCTGCGAGATTAATTGATGATTGTGTAACGAAATTGTAAGACGCCATCGATGATGCAATATATTTTGTTTAATTCAAGCTGCCAATAAAAGGCCTTGAAACCATAAAATATTTTTTCAAGATTTATTTTTTCTCCTGTTCACTTTCCTTGCATTTCCTTCTTATACTACTATTATAGTTCAAAAAATACTTCCAGCGATATGTTCAGGAAACGCCTTTCAGAAGTTTGAGATCTGTACAACGAAATAGATTCAAGCAACATTTTATTTACACAAACGATTTCGGCGACACTTTATAAATACTAGAGTAAATACCGGTTGTACTAAATACAAAAATTCATAAAAAATACAAAGTTTGCTTCAATCTTTGATGATCGAGCAATTCATCATGGAATATCGTGGTGGAGTTTTCCAAATGGCACTGGATGATCGTTTCAGTTTCCTAGGGTCAATACCCTGAAATAGTTCTCTTAGATCCGGCGTACACTTTTTCGCGTCGAAAAACCTTAAAACTGTCCTCAATGGAACATGTTGCTGCATCGCCAATTGTGGTTGCCGAGCATTCTCTGTAAATAATGGATTGCAATATAATAAAAGTTTTTTGAGTCAAGAAAAAAAATTGAATTGTCAAATTTTTGATAACTTACTTGAAGCCCAGTAAGGGATTTGATGTTTAGGCTTGCTTTCATCCTCGGACTCTTCTTCATCTGGATCGCTATCTATTTTGTAGTTACATGGCGCCTGCTTTTGAGCCTTGGCCTGCAATCAGGGTGTTATATTTTTTTTTTATCTGCGAAATTACCAAGGTGTTGAATGATAACAGTGTTAATAATATACTAACCTTAGCTAGAAGTAAAGCTTTTTCCATCTGATTTTTTTGTTTCATTTCAGCCATTTGTTGCCTCATTTCCATTTGCTTGCGTTTTTCCATTTCCAGCTCGCGACGTTTCTGTTCAGCAAGCAGCCTTTCTTGTTCCTCTTGTTCTTGTAAGCGTTGTAAGCGTAATAATTCTTCTTGTTTTCTCCTTTCTTCTTTTTCCTGCAATTAATAATTCAAGTTTATGCAATTTAGTTTAAAATGTTTAATTTATAATTGTCCAACACTTTACCTGGGCTCTTTGAAGTTGCGCTATACGCTTCCTTTCCATTTCCTCTTTTTGCTTCTCTTGCATCTGTTGCGCTAACTTAGCTTTTTCTTCCCTTTCTCTTTCAGCTTTTAATCTTTTTTCATACTCCTGTCTTTCCTTTGCTTCTCTTGCTAATTTGTTCTTCAATTCTTTTTCTTCGCGTTTACTAAAAACGATATGCAATATATTCAATTTAAATTCTTTCTAGGTATGAAATATTTTCTTATTTCAATACAAAATTTTACCGTTTCTTTTCTTCAGCTTGAGCTTTTAACAGTTCTTCGCGCTTTCGCCGTGCATCCTCTTCATGTGCTCTTCTTCTTTTTTCCTCTGCTACTCTGTCTATCTGTTTAGATGCCGATGTGCTTGACGGTTGTATAAAAGAATCAACGTGTGTAACAATATTTCCTCGACTGCCTGACGTAGTTTTCGAGTACTGAAAGTATAAAATTCATGTATACTATTTGCTTTGCATAATATTTTGTATAATATATTTTCTTTCTTTCATCTTACGGCACTGAAATACTGAGAATTTGAAGGTGTTGCATAATTATTTTTGGTAACAGAACTGGGCATTTGTATCCGAGTTTTTCCTAGTGGTGTGGTTTTTCCACTTTGTTTTTGAGCTGATTTTTCTGAAGAACTCGACTTTGTTGGCTTGACAATGTTTGCGTTTTCATTCTGAAAAATGTATATAAAATTGCAATTTAAAACCTTAGCATGAAGAAATTAATGATTATTTCATTATATTAAATTTACTGACCTCTTTTGTATCATCATTATCTTTTGCATGTTTTGCAAGGGAAATTTTTTTAGCCTTAGCCAATGATTTTCTGGCTAGTTTTTGAGCAACAGTTAAAGGAGGTGGTTCTGCCGCTGCAGCCAGAGCACGCGTTTTTGTTCTTGTGACTCTTGTTGCTGTTTCTGATTGCTGTGGACTGACAGTAACTTGTTCGAAAGCTTCTACTCTCTTTTTAACAGAATCTTTGGCATATGGGCTAAACAAAGCTGCTTGTTTATAAGCAGATTTTAAGGTGGATCCTCTTAAATCTTTGTTCTTTAAATTTTGATTTATTCTCACTGGCGTACGCTTAACTTCATCGTCATCACTTGTCATAGAAGTATTAGATCTTGTTACTCGCTTCTGTTGCTTCAATATTTTTTCTTTCTGAACTTTGTATTCTTTCCTTTCAGGTGATGATTCGTCGTCTGTTATAAGGTCATCAAACTTTTCTATTTTTTCATCTCTTTGAGATTTTAAAATTGTAGGAATTTTAGATTCTTGTTTTGCTTTAACAGATGGCACTGTTGGTTGATCCTTGATGACCTTTTCTTCTATTATTTTTTTCATAGTATTGTTCACTTGTAAGAGGGGATTCTTTGTTGAAGTCTTACTGATAGTGACAGTCTCATTCAGTACTTTTTTATCCGACAAACGTTCAAGTGAAACAGTTACATTTATAATCTTGTCTAATGTTACTGTACTGTTTGGATTCATTGTTGAGTTCATAATTGGAATTGGTTTACCAATTGCATCCTCGTACATTGAAGCCATTGTCTCGTTAACATTACTCATGTCTAATGTTTCATTAATAATATTATTACCTTTTTTTGAATTTTGTGCATCAATTAAGGAAGATGATCTAGTGTTTTTTTTAATTGATTTTTTATTTTCAATAGAAATTGTATTCTCATTAATTGCACTTTGCTTTTCTGGAGAGAATTTTGAGTAATTGGCTTTTTTAGCAGATGGTTCATCATTAGTCAATGAGTTTTGTCTAGTTGACTGTTCACATGTTAGAGTTGTGTTAGCATCTTCATTATGGTCATCAAGTTTACGTTTGACTGAAGCTCTTGTTTGTTTCTCTTGATTGTGAGTTTCATTTCCTTTGGACAGTTGCAAGGAATCTTCAATCAGATTATGAGTCTCATCATTAACTTTAGACTGAGTTTTTTTTCTTGTAATCTTGCTTTGTTTCGCTGGTCTTGTATCTTCATCTTCCGAACTATTTAAATCTTTTGGTCTCTTTGAGCGACTTTCCTTGACAATCTTCATAAAATAAATATCGATTATTGGCAATGTCAATCAAAAAGCAAAAGATTAAAATATGTATTAAAAATACAAACCCTATCTGCAAGTGGCAAGTCACTCCCTTCATTAGACGGCCTTCTCAATTTTGTATTTAATGATGCTGCTTGTTGTTTCTTAATTATATCCGCTGCTTTAATGGATGCTCCTCTTTTTGATCTACCAGATGTGAGTTCTGATGTTTCTAAAGCTACATTATTCAATCGAGAAGATCTGGTGTTCATTGAATTACACAAACTGTTGCCATCATCAGACATTTCCATTTCGTTATTTTCTGGAATAGCTTTAATTCTGGTAGCTCTTTTCTTGGGAACTTTTGGAGTTTTGGCAAGTAGTGAAGTTGTGCCTGCTGATGTTATTTGTGTGAGTAAAGCATTTATATAATCCAGCGCTTCCTGCTTCATATCCTGCACAGTCTTTGAAATTTCTTCTGATTCTTCATGAATGCGAAGAAAGTCAGTTTGTAACATCTGAATAACTGTCTTCTTATCCATGATGAAGGAGTCTTAAAAACAAACACAAACAATGGTTTTGTAATATATTCAATCGATGTTCATTAATGAAGCACACTCTACTCACATGAGAGATCCTTACGTGAAGGTTAAATTATAAAATCGAAATGAATCTGAAGCCAAGTAAGAAAGTGTCAAATGTAACCATGTACAAATTCTTAACACAGTATATCAGCAGTGTAATAACAAGGCTCCATTCGGTGCAAAAAGAATAAACACGACGTCAGTACAAAGATAAATAAAAAAAACTGTCACTATTTCCGACGCGCACCCCCTACGAAATCAGCCGGTCCAACCGCTTGATTTACCGCGTTTTCGAATCATTTACTATTACTATCGATGCTCTGATCCGACGGTCTTCCCCTCATTCTGCTGTTCAGCTGTTGCGTGTGGTGCTGGTCAAGTCCTGCCGGGATATATCCCTATATAAAAAAGTCATGACCGGATGAAGTGAAGCCAAGAATGCGTCAATATGATTGGCTCGTGTAGTGCGCATGCGTCAAAAGTATCGTTAGAATTTTTTGATTTGTTTTTGATTTCTAAAATTGATCCTAATACAAAGAATGTAATATATTACTATAATACATATCAATAATTATTAGTTGTGTATTTATAATATTCTATTGTAAATATTATCATTGTTACAAAAAGTGACATGATGTGAACGTTGACACGAACTGAGTTGAGACATAACCTTAAAATTTTAAAAGGTAGTTGGTGACGAAACCGCGGCAATTTTGAAATTTACATGAGCGCGAAATGAATCAATCATATATTGTAAAGTTTGATATATTTCCGTAATAGAAAACAAATATTAAAAATATCAATCAAGCATTTATATTTCATTTAATAAGTTAATGAATTAATATTCTACTACAGTGCGCGCAGCGCACTGCGCCAAAAGTCTAGTAACGTATATTTTTCAAATATCAACGCCTCCAGCTCCAACGCCCCGTTGCGTCAAGACACTCAACTTCTCACTCGCGAATAAAAAAAAGCCCGCCAAAGACGACTGCAGGCTGCGGCGCACGCCGCAATCGCTCCCCTTTTTACTTCTTGATATAATATAGGTACCTATAGATATATCATGTAATTGCGGATGCAACAAAATATTCAAAATATATTATTTTATTCAAAATCATTGTAACTCGTATTTTTATTAACTTTTGTTTTTAGTACTCACATATTTACAATTGTAATTACAAATCTTATTTTATTAATTAAAAACCTGTTATTCTTTTAATGGCATCACGCTCGTCTAATTCGTTCATTGGTTGATAATGACTAAATTCCATTGTAAACGAAGCATGTCCAGAGGAAATTATCCTTAACTGTGTTGAGTATCCCAACAATTCTGATAGTGGAATTGTACAGGAAATTATTTTGTTGTGACCTCTGACATCTAAAGATTTTATTTCTGCTCTTCGTCTGCTCAAATCTCCTATTACATTTGAAGAGTATTCTTCTGATGTGACTACTTCCAGATTCATAATTGGCTCCAATAACAATGATCCACAATTCTCCATTAGCTGCAAGAGAAAATTTGAAATGTTTTTTTTTTCAATCAATGAGCTATAAGCTATGATTATTGGAATTTTCTGAAGTTTTTAACTTATACATCAACAGTTGAATATCAAAATTTTAAATTAGTTCAAAACTGTCATCTCTCTAAATTCAAATTAGGTTCAAGACAAAATTATCAAGAAATATTGTATAAATTAAAAAGTTTGCAAAAAAACTTAACTAATGCAAGGTGGATATTTGTCACTTCTATACAGTACCAGCAATAAACCTTTGGAATACTGGAGTAAGCAAAAGTCTAGAACAGGATCTATTAAAAAAGTACTAGACGAAGAATTAAATGAAAATGTAGGTTACTGATGTAGATTACCTAAATAGATATATTTTGATAATGAAACTCTAAAATACGCACAATGATATCATTTATAGGTTTTGGAAATACAAGATGTCGAAGATTCAAACTGTCAAAAAACATGGATTATGTCTCCACCTGATTCAAATCAAATTCTCAATATCAAATTACCCTTTCTCATAATTGTATTAAAAAGTATAAATGCACAGTGTTTTTTTCAATTGCAAATGGTAGACAAAGATGACATAAGACATCTTATAAACTTTTCAAACGTGGAAGCAAAAAAAAGTTCTGCTAAATCTGGAAAAACTTCTAAAGTATCACCACCAAGGATGCAACTCTTTCTGAAGCCAGGATGGAATAGACTTGAAATAGACCTTTGCCATTTATCAAAAATTTTTGAAGCGCAATTTGAAGCAGTATGCAGACTGAAAATATGTGCAGGCTGTCGAATTCGTAGGATATACTTTACAGACAGGCATTATGAACATGACGAAATGCCCTTAAGTCTGTACCAAGGTTTCTTAGACCTTTACATGTTAAAATGGGGAATCAAGGAAGTTGAAAGAGCAACACAAACAAAAAAGACAACTGGCAAGCCTACTTTGTCAAAAGATAATTCATACACAACTGGTCTTGGGCTCAACAAGTTATTTTTAAAAAATTTACAAGCTAAATCTGATCAGATAATAGAGGAGTTCTTTTCCAAACAATCTGTGAAGTCGGTGAAAGATTATCTTGACTTTAAGAAGAAAGCTAAGATCAAACCGTATGTTATACCTGACAACAGCAAAAGTTCTTATGTAAAAAATGTTAAAAGCTCAGATTCAAGTTTAGTAGATTTTAATGAAATAAAGAGCAATTTTTTACGCGAAAGTTCTCTGTTTAGTAAACTAGCTTTTGAAGACAAAGTTAATAGAAAAGATGAACTCCAGGAATCAAAGAGTACCAAGTCTGATGTCAAGCATTCTGTTTACAAAATTCATAAGTATAGATATCCTGTGCTACTTGAAAAAAAAACGGACGCAAAAAGTAGTGAAATGCTATCAAAGCCCATAATTTCTAAAAACTCAAATACTCAAATGAAATTGTGAATTTATGTTTGTAAAATAAAAAAACGCGATTATATTTGTTGATCTTACCTTTTTAATGCATTGGGAAACTGTAGCAGATACAATTGAGTCAGAAGTTCCACGTTTGATTTCTAGGAAATGCAATTTTACTGCAACATTCACAATTGGACAGCCCAGCTTTGGTCCATTTAAGAAAGCTGATGATACACCCTTACTAATTGCTTTCATGGTTTTTTCTGTTATAGTTGATAAATTTGATGCACTATCATGCGAGTTATCCAAAAGTAATTGCTTCTTTCCAGTATAATTAGGTATCAATGAAAGAGTTATTGAAACTTCATGTTTTGATTTATTAATCTCATGTTGGACCACATACGTATCTTTTATTGGCTTTTCTATAGTTTCCTTATATGCAATTTGAAGTTCTCCTAGTGATACATCAATTTTATATTCTCTGCGAATCCTTTCTTTGATGATGTCAATATGCAGCTCACCCATACCCGCCAAGATTATTTGATCAGTGTTAGTATCTTGACTAACTCTTAAACTGGGATCTTCTTTTTCTAATTCCTGAAGAGCTGCTTCCAAAGCAGAAACAGATGATAAAGATGGTGGTTCAATAGAGCAGAAAAAGACAGGATCTGGTACATTTGTGCCAACAGAAAATAGTTTATCAATTTCTTCAGAACTAAAGGATGTTTTCTTTTCCATATACTTTTTTGCCTGAGCAGCACTAGAAGCATTGTTTGTTAACAAATCACCAGTCACTGTATATTTAAGACCTGTTAGAGCACCAATATCTCCTTGTCCAATTTCTGAAATTTCTTGATAATCATCAGCATAAGCAGCATACAATTTTCCACTACGTTCAGTTTGACCTCTCTGAACATTATAAATTTTCTGATCTTTTTTCAGACTTCCAGTGTATACACGGAAGAAAGTAATAGGCCCCTTTTGGTTATCATGAATAATTTTAAATACTCTAGCAGAAAGATGATTACCAAAACCTTTGTATAATTTTGTAAATTGATTAGAGTCTGGAGTAGGCAAGTACAATATCACACTATCCATCAAGGATTGGACTCCAATGTTTTTATAAGAGCTACCTAAAAGTACTGGTACACCCTTCCGTGATATTGTTATCTTGCGCAAAGAATCAACTAAGGCTTGAGATGTAACTTTGTCCAATGAGTCTTGCTCAATAACAATATTGGCCAATTCATCATCTAATCCAGATAGCTTGTCAGTCAGAAACCTACGTTTTTCCAGAGCCTTTTCTAATAAGCTGGAATTCTCTTCTTTGAGCTGTGATTTTGTTATACTTCGCCCATGAGATTTTTTATCATAAATAACTTTTTCAAGAGTCACTACATCGATGATCCCAGCAAGTCCACTTTCATCCTTGAAAGGCATATGTACTGGCAGAGTGACAGCATCCAATTTTAACTCCATGGATTTTAAACACATGTCGAAGTTTGCATCTGGTCTGTCCATTTTATTTACATAAACTATTCTAGGTAAATAATATCTATCGGCTTGTCGCCATACTGTGCATGTCTGAGCTTCTACACCAGCACTTCCATCAAGTACAATAACAACACCATCTAGTACGCTCAATGTTTGTTCAACACCCATGGTAAAGTCAATGTGACCCGGAGTATCAATCAAGTTAAAACGATAGTTTTTCCAGTCAAATGTTACTGCTGCGGAACAGATAGTTATTCCTCTCTCACGCTCTTGGTCCATGAAATCTGTGACAGTATTTCCATCATGGACTTCACCCATCTGTCTTATGATTCCAGAATAATACAGCATACGCTCGGTCGTCGTTGTTTTTCCTAAAATAACAAAAGATTCGTTCTTAAAAGTTAGTATTGTATAATACTCAAAATAATGCTAACCTAACCTTCAAAACGTATTTTCATAGCCAATGCATTTAATCGAATATCAATGTACAAAAAATATTGCTTAATAGTTGCTGTCAAACTAATCAAACGTGATTATTATAAAATAATATACCCACCGGCGTCTATGTGAGCGAGTATGCCGATGTTTCGTATTTTTTCGATGCTGCATTTTTCACTGGCTACTTTGGCAGCACTTTTTTTCTGATGCAAAGCTCGTTTCAATAATTTACAAAAAGAAGTATTTACAGCATTTTTCAAAATCATCTTTTATGAATCTTTAGAGTTTGTATATCCTTTCCAATAACAACATTGCACCGAAGACGCTGGCTGTCTGCTATTCCCGGAAGCACGTGCTCAGTGAAGGAACTGTGGCGGGAAGAAGCGCGATGCATTTGAATATTGGCCTCTGGCTAATTCATTCTATTTCTTTTAACTTATAACTAAATATTGATTTCTAATGTGTATCCGAAGGATTTTTGAACTTACAAATAATACGATGATTTATGCTATTTTTTCGTAAACCATAAATATTTATTACCATTATGAAGTTTCATAAGTAACTTAATTCTGGACCGATTTTCTATAGTTATGTTTTCCTCTCTATATCGTCGGTCCCTACGAAGACCAGCACAGCCCAGATTCTTATCGAAGAGTAGCACGGTTCATTCTCTCCGCGAAGAGTAGCACAGATCAACTTATGCCTCAGATTCTCTCCGCGAGTTATTATAGGGATTTGACAATTATCGTTTATTTATATACTAATATCTACCTATATTATATAGTTGTTTTGGAGATACCCCCCCCCGCACCTCCTATTAGCAGCTTTTCCTAAAATTTATTAATTGTTAGTACAATTTTTTTTATTTAAAGTTTTTTATTAGCAAAAAAATTTACTAACAACAATTGTAATAGTACATCGGATAAAATCGGATCAATTTATGACACACTTTTTGAATCATCTTTAACGACATTTTTAGTCGTGTACTTCGCGACGCGTATAATTATTTCGATTTTCTAAAAATATATTAGGCTATATTAGCTAGCACTATATTAAGATGATGTATAAAGGTTACTTTCCTCCGACTCTACCAACCGAACGACTCGAGCAATACAATACATTTTGGCATAAATAATGTCTTTAGCCTCGGGAAGATCCTACATCCTTTGTAGAAACTTTTCCAAGCCCTCATAACAAGCTCATAGCACATCAGTATCAAAATTATATATAACAGTAGAGATAAACTATATAAGAGATATAACTTAAATTTTATTTTCTATTTTTTCCACACCACCTATGAGGTAAATAGACAGGAGCGTTTTTTTTATATTTTTTGTTAAAGTTTGACTTAAAAGTTTGACTTAGTTTGAAGTAAATAATTCTTATAAGGTTTTTATTTTGCTTTTGTATTGTTAACACTTTGATGTGCGTATACTTAGCATTGACTTTTGCTTTTGTATTGTTGACACTTTGATGTGTTTATACTTAGCATTGTCTTTTGCTTTTGTATATATATCACTTTTGCGTGTTTATACTTAGCATTGTAAAAACTTTATAAGATCATAAATGTGAATTATATATCAAAGTCTTAACAAAAAATAAAGTGGTATCCCCGATAGGCCAATCGATATATATATATAGCGATTTGTTCGAGGGCCCTTAAATATTATTGGAGTAAAAATTGTAACTCATGTACTTAGGTGCAAGATTTAAACTTAAGTTTTCGAAAAAATGTTGACAAAAAATAAATTAAATAAAGCTAATGAGCAGTTACAAGTAAAGATTTAAGAAGTATATTTAACTTGCAGAGATCGATAAATTCGTATAGAAATAAGAATTGAGATAACAAGAAAATACGTCCGGATCCAAATTTTTTATATGATTTGTGCCTTATTTCTTTACTTAACTTGGTCTGTAAAATGCAAAGCTTCCCTAGGTAGGAAACAAAAATTTTATTTTTTAATAATTGAGTTTTTAGAAACTAAAACATTAATAAAATGAAAAACATATTTGTTTCCTCATTATGCTACGTAAAAACGAAAAGATCGATCATCAACATATATTAGAGGCCACAGGTCATTCAACAACGCAGCAATGGTTATTATAAGAAAAAGTAGTGGACCAGATTTATGTATAATTGTAACATATAATTGAAAGTGGGAAGAATCAAAATTAATTTCAAAACAATTTCCAAAAAAATGAAAAAAAAACTATATATTTTAAATGCCATAAGCAGTAGAAGTTCGGCGTTAATTCAGTACTTTTACTTTTTTTCTTTCGATTTTCTCTATTTCGACAAACATTAAATTCTTGACCTTTTTATGATCTACAAATTTTATATAATACAATAAGATTGTTCTTGGCCAACTAGAACTTAATCATCAGATAACGAAAATAACAGTTGAAAAATAAAAATCAAACAAAAACTAAAATGGGGGGTTGGCGAGCGAAGCGAGCAGGGGGGCGAAGCCCCACTAGTATATATATATATATATATATATATGTGTGTGTGTATATAATATGTAAATTACGTCATGAGGTGATTACCATCGCAAGAGGAAAAACTTATTGAGATATATTTTTCTAATAATTTATTGACGATTCTAAATTACAGAATAAATTAATTCTATACCAGTTGATCATAATTTATTACAATTAATAATTGAATTATAAACTTTATAATATACTGAATAATAGTTGTCGTTGTTTTCTTATATATTAAAAAATTGTTTGTAAACAAAAAAGTTTAAATGGAAAAATATAAAAAAATATAAATTTCCAAAAGCTTACACTACAAAAATAGGCACTAAGTGAAAAGAAAAAAGCTGACCTTGAGGCGATGGTAAGTAAACGCCTTGTACCATCAAAATACCACGAGTTTTATAACTCGATTGTAAATATATAAAAATAAATAAATATTTTATTTATTAATATAAATTATTTTTTATTATTGTTACTTTAATCCTGATATTGTAGATGTTTATATTAACTAGCTCTTGTTAATGACATTTTAAGGAATAAATAGTTCGCGGTATCAGTGCTACTCTTCGCGGCACAAGTTGAGCTGTGCTACTCTTCGCGGCATAAGTTGATCTGTGCTACTCTTCGATAAGAATCTGGGCTGTGCTGGTCTTCGTAGGGACCGACGATATTAACTGTGCATAACTTATTTACGATTAATCAATATATACATTACCTTATACTTTGTATAATAGACCTTATATAATTGTCTCTGTTATAAATAAGTAAATATTTGTCTTATAATCTGCTAACAAACTACGCGGCATTTACCGTAGACTTCTGAATTTGGGGACGGAGAACAATAAAGCCATAAAAGCTACCCTATATTCGCCCTTACCTTAGCCAGATTTCCCCGAACCAACCCACCGTCGCCGTTCGGCGCCGGGCGACTGTCGCCAATTTTATTGCGCCTGACCTGTTGGCGGCCAATGATGAACCAGCTCAACCCCAGGTATCGCACAGTCCGAATATTAGTATAATACATATAACGACGCCAATACACCGCATAGACGCATTCTAGCTCGACGTGCACATCGTCTTCCACAAATCCTACGAGCTGCAACTTTGCTGTAGAAGTCCGATCGTTTCGCTTCGCTGATCGTCGATTGAAAAACAGTCATCGAGGTAACAATTTTTTTCAAAAAATTTACTGTTAAACTGTTTATTGCACGCTGGATATACTTAATGGTAGATATAGGTATATCTGTTTACAGATTCCGATCTTAAAGAACGACAAACGTGAGTTTCAACGTCATATAAGTACGACACCGAACGCAATCGGTAGACGAATATTTCTCCTTTGAAAAGTTTGATTTGAGGCACAATGTCTAAGGCTATGAAAAAGTCAATAATGGCGCGTTGTCGCCTCACTGAAGAGAAACCCGCACCTCCAGCGACTCCGGTTCCAGAAGAACGGAAGGAAGTGAAGGAACCCGTTGCCGACCCACGTCCGCTAAAGAAGCGCAAAATCGTTGCTGATACTGCGAATGCAAATGTCGTGTCTAGGCGTGTATAATTAGTGAACGTACATGTTGATTAGTTTAATTTAAGTTATGACTTAGATTAAACCCATGTGTCACAGACACGTTACTTAATTACTTTTCCAGCGTGCTTAACGATTCAAGTACTTTTGAAGATGGACTATACCTGTGAATCACACGAAACAAGCTTGTACAAATTTATTGTTTAAATCTAAGCTATTTTCAGTTTAAACTTCCGTAAATTTGTGATTACTTTTTTATTTAAAACTACCAATCATCAAATTTGTACAAATTTTTCTCGTGACTGTTTAGTTTCGACTCAGATAAAAAGTCTATCTGGTTTACACGCAAGTCTTTCACGTACTTAACGATTTAATTACATTTGAAATTTGATTATTTTCGAATTACATAGAAAAATGAAAAAATAAACAATACCACGACTAATGTGATCCATGTGGTCCATGCTTCTCTTTGATATAAGTAAACGAAACACGGACCAGTAATGTTAACTCGCCATTTTTATAGGGGCATAAATATTGTACTGATATGACGTAATTTATGCGTGATTACGTTCTTTTGTATTTACACGATTTTTTCCGTTGTATGCTATGCTTAATTTGGTAAAATTGGCGAATTTCATATTATATGACGCTTTAACTATGTAATCATGATTTTTAGTCTGTTTTTTATAGCACTGGGTGGCCTAAATCCGCTATAGGTCACGAAAATCCGTGTCCTATGTAGCCCTTTCTGGCACCGTGTATATCGCACTCGCTACGCTGGTGCGCTAACCTCACGGTGCCCGAAAGAACTGCATACGCCACGAATTTGCGTGACTTGGCGGATTTATGCAAGCAGTGCTATAAAATGCCTCATAGGACACTTGTATAATGTACTATAAACGTTTTAAAATTATGAGACTGTAAAGTCATTATAACGAAAAAACCAACGATTTATTAAAAAATATAAGTATCATCAAACTAATAATAATTTTGTTTTATTGTAGTTTCATCATAATATGTATTGAAAGCTTTCCACTTATATCTCTTTTTTGGATCTCTTTTAGAGCTTGCTGGTGCAAGATTAGGCATCAAACCTAAAAAAAATATTAAACAATTTAATTTATTTTTGTCTATGGAGACTTTTTTGGTGTTTGATTAATGATACTTTGTTGATTTCATATGTGTTTGTTAGTAGATTTGTACACTGACCTGCTTTATGGGCCATTGTAACCATTATACCCACTCGCTTCTGTTGTACATAACACAACCCAGTGATTCTGCGAGGTAACATATGACCCTGCTTATTTACAAATTGTTGAAGAATAAGCACATCCTATAAAAACAGTAGTTGTACAATTAGAATTTTGGAATAATTTGATTTAAATTTATAAATGATAACTAACCGTGTGCTTTAAATCTACGCCTGCAGAACATAGCGGACAAGCTCCATTCTCAGATGTTTTTAACATAAGATGCTCTTTGGGATGAGGAACATCGACTCCTTCTACTATAATTGTGTCACCCTCCTTTGTTTCCCTTACTGAAAATACAAATAAATTAGAATACATAAAGAAGGTAGAAGAGGAAACATCACATATTACATCAAATTGAATGTAACAATAAAATGAGGCATGTATAGTATTAACTCTTAAACAACAATACACATGAACATCACTCACTTTCTTTCAAGTTTCTTGCAGCTGACAGTGAGATACTTCTGTGAAAATTCGTTGATAAGATGTTGCTTCTAAAGCTTGCAAACAAACGAGCAATCGCCATTGTTAACTGCACGTTGGGCTTTCCAAATTGTTTTCACACGAGCAGTATATTTAGACGTGAAAGGTTATGGTACACTTAACCTGCAATCGCTAGTTCGTCGCACCGCGACTTCTTTATTTCACAAATTTGCGTTTACCAGGACGAGCACGCTGGCAATTCACGCGTTATCGTACAATTTTGATATAATCATTCGTGAACAACGTACTAGATAAATACACTGCGCGAGACGAGATCATCTACAAATAGAATACTTGATTGTAAAACCGAATGTTACCGACTGCGCGACCGCTTACCGCCCCGACGAATCCGCTCAGCTGCGATTGGGTCTTTCCATCGGATCTCGGTGAAAAATTCGAGCAGGCGACGTGGCCGCCCACTGTCGTCTAATGTCTATGCATGCACTATAACCATTCGCTATACCTATATACTTGCTGTCGTGTATTTAGTACTCCTTGTGGAAAAAAGTATGGTGATGGTCGCCGCAGCGGAAAACAAAGGAGCTGTCATGTGAGACCGGGAAAGTGGTTTTTTATCCTCCGAAACGTCTATTGGCTCTTCAGGATAATTGCGAGAATCGTTGCTATATTTAAGAGTGAACACCGGCTACAAGTGCGAGAAAAATGGGGCTGTGCAAGTGTCCGAAGAGAAAAGTCACGAATCAATTCTGTTTCGAGCATCGTGTGAACGTTTGCGAGAATTGTATGGTCACGAATCATCCGAAAGTAAGATAACGTTGTGCTAATATCACTTTGTTTACGTTCCTAACTACTTGCTAGTTTTGTGCACCATACACCTTCAATTTTTTTACTGCAAAGGTTGCACATAACCTTGATTTGCTTGGTTTTATCACTGATAACCATTTTTTTTTTTCGAGATAATTTTTCATTGTTGTATTATTGTAATGAATCGTCCTTTCTCAGTTAATCATTTTTTGTTTGAATACTGTGCCTGGTTACAATATTAATCAGCTCCTTATGTTTTAGTGTGTGATCCAATCATACTTGCAATGGCTTCAAGACAGTGATTGCAATCCAATTTGTACATTCTGCCAAGAAAGCTTGAGCAGCAGAGATTGTTGTCGACTAACATGTTACCACGTTTATCACTGGGCGTGTCTCGATGCTCACTGCAGAAGTTTATCAGAATCGAAAAATCCAGCAAGTTATGTTTGCCCAACATGCAATGTTCGTATCATTCCACAACCAAATTTGGTATCTCCAGTAGCAGATGTTCTGCGAGAAAAACTTGCAGGAGTGAACTGGGCCAGATCTGCCCAAGGTCTACCGCTGGTATATAAATTATAATTAATAATTCTTTAAAATCTTACCAATCAATGATCTGTAAATAATATGTATATTGTTTCTTTATTTCTTAGTTGAGCTTTGAGAGCGAAGAAAAGCCAGAACACAGTCGCAATGTTTTGGAACCTGAAAATGCTCAGACTTCTGTATATCAAAATCACATAACTTCAGCAACTTCTCGTACAAGTAGCACAGTTACTTCGTCTGTTTCCACTCCAAATAATATACATGTTAATAATCAGAAATTAGGTCCGCCATACTCTGTTGTTAATATGGAGTCGAATATGGCCATGTCTAATCCTACACCAAGGAAAGTTTTTGAGGCATACGACGATCCAAAAGATTTTTCCTTTGATCATGACGAAAACAAATATCAAAGAAAATCGGCAATCGAATGGTTCCTTAGGTGGTGGAAATTGATCACGAGAACTCCGGCGCGCAGAAGAAACACCGCGGGATCCTTACACAAACGATATGCGACTCTAATAATCGCTGGAATGGCTTTATTTGTTATGATAATCATGCTCTTTTCGTGGTTGGGTAAAATGGCAACTGACGGCGATCCTTCATACGATCCCATAAATAATCCGTTGATCAATGTTAACGAAAACAGCGAGCCACTGAATTAATTGTAAATACATTGGGCTGTGTTTGGATTACTGTTTTACATTATCAGAATCATTGAGTCCCAGTAATGTATGAGTAAAGCTGTGCTGTGCAAGGAAAATTCATTTGGACAAAGTAAAACAATTAACTTGATTTGAGGCTGTGCAAGTTAAAAGTAATTTTTCAAGTATTTGCTGCACACAGATGCGCATGAGACTGGTGACAAGAACCGCGAATTTAACATAACTAAACTTAAGAGCAGATAAGAATACATAATGATGTTATGGATAAAGGTCTATTCTTATTTGGAGAGTTTGTTAAAATGTATCTTTTAAGATAGAAATTGTATAAAAATATTTGTAAATTATATTCCTTGCAACGATGTAATGTATTTTTTGTTTTTTTTCGTTTATTATGGGCATTTCTCTCGACATCACATTTTCAGTGCGCCGAAAGGAAATCGTTGCATTCGAAATTCCCGTCAGCTGGTAAAATTTACATGGAATCCAAATGAGTGTAGGAATTTGCAAGGTTGGCCATGAAATATTAATAGCGCAGCCTGTATATTTAAGGCAGCTTCATATTTATATATACACACATACATACACATACACAGCCTCATGGATATGTAAATAATCTAAGGAAATGTAAACTTCGTAAACTGCACGCTTGCATCACCGTTCGCGTAAAGAAACGAAATTAAAACGTATAGTCATTTTGATTGAAATAAAATGCCATTGAAAATCTGTGAAATTTAGGCGATTTTCCAAATATGTAGGTATTTTAGATTGTTGTGTTTGTACATTATACTTTTTCTTTATATTTGCTTTTGATGTTTATCGCATCTATAACAATCCAAGGATACCACGAAACAAATTTTGTATGTTATCATACACGTTAAGATTTTATAAATAAAACTAAATACAAACGATAAAGCACAGATATTTTCTTCGTCGAACGCGTCGTTCTATGAAACCACCAATAATAATAATACAATTTTCGAATCGAATCAGCGTTCAAAGCCACAAATAATACAAAAACCTTCAAAGAACTTAATTCAGTGATCCGAATAAGTAGAACATGCATCTCGATAAAAGAGCAAAAAGGATCCAAACTAGTCGGACAACTAAAACAAAAAGAAGTTATAGGCCTCGGAGTTAGAGAAAAAAGGAAGGAAGTGGGGGTAGCGAGCAGGTTCCATGGGTCTATATCCTCGTATTTTTTGGGGCCCACACGGCTCCGAGACGTCACTCGATGAAGAAGTTGGCCTGCTCTTGCGAGTGTCCTAAGTCTCCTTTTCTTCTCCGCATAACACATTCCGGACGCGCCGTATCAGTTTGCATGATCTGTACACGCGGCTGAGAGTAGATTTCGAAATGACGTACGCTTAAGTCGCTCCTGTGGAGGAACAATCGGTTTTGCTCTTTATATATAAAAGGGTTGATACAGTTTGTATTCACATAGAAGAAAAAGATGAGCATGTGCCAAGGGCGGAGCTGGCATCTCGTCGTCGGCCTGACCACTGCCGCTGCTTTGGGTGAGTTATATATTGCGCTAGTTGAATTTTACAACGTGCTTCTTAAGCGTTTCGCTGTAGGCGGCTCTGTTTTCAGCCGCTGTAAGCTTGTGTAATTCTAGGAGAGGAGCTGCATGCAGTGCGCTGATTAGAAATTATGTGACAGGATATGACAGGTGTTGATTGATGAAATTTACGATGGGATATAACGATAGCTTGATATTCTATTGTGGTTGATAAAGATATTAAAATAATGAGTTTTGCTCGGGCCGATAAACCGGATTGCGCTGGATTATAAAATTTTACCGATCGCATTCGAAATTTGAATTCTTACGTTGATATGTGCGGTCATTGATATATATTACAACTCGTTCTTTGACGGCATATAACACGCTATAGCGCAAACAGATAAAACAGATAAAACAAAATCGATAAAACTCTACCATACATATCGCGCGAAACCGATCGCGATAACGAACGAATTAATTCCTATACGAAATTAGAGAGAACGATTGCGATCGCAATGACAATGCAGCCTAGCTGTATATACTAAATCCGATTTAACCTCCCATGGCATACAGGCGGTATCTACAGACGAATCTGGTCTCGTTCGAGTCGTCTGGGTCCAAGGCACTTGATCGTCCTGACGGGCTGCGATTCAGGCCTGGGTTACAGTCTGGCCCGCCATTGTCTCTGTCAAGGCGCCAAAGTCGTCGCCGGCGTTCTTCAGGAGAAAAGCGAAGCCGCCGACAGTCTTGTAAAATCTGGCGCCATAGTTCTGCCCCTTAATCTGATCGACGAGAGGAGCGTCGAGAATTTCGGCAGAGAAGTGGAAAAGATTTCAAAGACAGAGGATCGAGGTAATGTCTAGCATATATATATATATATAATATATATTACTAGTGGGGCTTCCCCCTGCTCGCTCCGCTCGCCAACCCCCATTTCAGTTTCTGTGACACTAAGACACTGCGTTTGAATGATTTTTACACTTAGATACTAAAAATCACGTGCGAACTACCTAGACTTCGTTATCAGCCACCTTGTACACCTCTCTCATATGATTTATTTATCCAGACACAAAAACCATGTAGGCGCCACCTAGCCCTTGTCACCAGTCACTCTGTACACCTAGACACCACCCTCGAATGATTTTCACACCTAGACACTAAAAACTATACAAAAATGTATTTATTAATTTTGTTCTGTAAGTTGAATCTTCGATAATATTTGTTATTTAGATAATTGTGAATTCAATAATATATATATGAAGTCATAGAACTTTTCGTTTACCTTTAGATTTAACAAATTTAAAATTGCATTTGATTGAAGTTTGAATCTGACAAAGAAAAGTTACGAGAAGCAGATTGATTATTTGGGATGAAGCTTCTATGATTCCTAAAAAGCTCTAGAAATAGTTTGATTTAACTTTACGCTGATCTATGTGATACCAACATTCCTTTTGGAAATAAATTAATAGTTTGGGGGAGACTTTCGGCAAATTCTACCCGTTGTAAAAATAGTTAGTAGACACTATTTAATAGCAGAAACTATAAAGCGTCATACCTTTGGTTACACTTCCATATTTTAAATTAAACATAAAATGCGTTCACTTGATAAACAATTTTCAAAATTATTATTAGAAGTAGGAGAAGGAAAGATAAAAAATTTTAGTATTCCCCGAAAATGGAAAACAAATGATATATGTACAAAAATCTTTGGTACAGCATAAATTTTTCACTTAATAGCGTAATACTCACTTCTCACAATGAATATACTTATTTTTTGAATAATAAAATCTTAAATCAAATGGAAGGAGAGGTAAAAACGTATTACAAGTGTTGATACTGCAACCTATCAAGGTGTTGATAAATCTGACGATAACATTTACATAATTTTCCTGTCGAAATATTAAATAGCATTCGCGAAGGATTGCCACCTCATGAACTTCATTAAAAATTGGGGCTATTATTATGTTAATAAGAAACTTGAGTATAACAGACGGTTTGTGTAATGGCACGCGATTAAAAATTACCAAACTAATTTAAGTACAACATTGAAGCTGAATTATAACTGGGAAAAATCGGAAATAAAGTTTTCATACCTAGGTTACTTTAAATACTGGAAATTTATCTTCATTGCCAATTATTTATACAGAAAACAATTTTCTTTAGTCTTAGCGTTGCTATGACTATTAATAAATCTCAAGGACAAAGTTTCGATAATGTAGGATTTACTTAAAAAAACCGTTATTTTTCATGGACAATTGTATGTATCATTATCTAGATGCAAAGTCCTAATCGATTGTTTATTCAAAATGAAAGTGAACAATTCAGAAATAGAAATATAGTGTGAATTGAATTTTTCGATTAGAGCTATATATATTTTTAAATTTAATAAAAAAAATATCCTTGTTCTATTTATATTATAGCCTATATTACTCAAATAATTGAAAAAAAAAAAATGGCGCGTGTCTGTGTTATGACTTACCTTATATTATGGCTAATATCGGTGCTCGCGTTGGCGGCGAAGCCATGCGCACTGTGGCTGGCGCGTTCACGTGTGGTGTGTGGCTGCCTTCGCTTTAATACTGGCGTGTTGGGCTTGGACATGCTTATGCTTGATGGAACATTCTTAATCTTCAATTTGTATGTGCTTTGGTAATGTGATACTCACTATTGGCTACTGTCCTCAGATGGTACTCTGTCGATGCTTGATTGTATTCCCTTTGGAAAACTAGAAATTAAATAATCCTCTGTTTCCGGCTGTGTGGCAATTGTGTGATACTGTTTGTGGTCTTGTCCTATGTATCTTTGTTGTCGTGATGGTGTTGCTGCTTGATAATGGGGAATGCCATTTGGTACGTGGCTCTTACTGTGTGACTGGCCCTGGCTCTTTTGTTGTGTGTTCTGCTTGGTCTGATTAGTCCGCTCGACCTCGCGCCGTATGGCAGGGGGTGTGCGTGCTGTATTGATTGTGAAGGTTTCTGTGATGCATCTGTTGTTTCCTGTTGGCCTTGGTGGGTCCTGAATTGTAGGCTTCATTTTGTATAAATCTGAATGTGTTAAAAAATGCGTCCTTCTGGTTGTGCTGTGTGTGGTCTGTGTATTCTTGTGTGTGTTGTTGTATGATGGTTGTGCATTGTGGTGGTGCTGGCAATGGGATCCAACTCGAAATTTCTTAGTTCAATAGAAAAACGAGCCCATGGAACTTTTTGAATCATTAAGTCATCAAATAAAAATGGAATTAGAACAAGTAAATCTATCAAAAAAAAAAACCCCGTTTATTTAAATGATTTGGTAAGCCAATATGACGAAGACTCGTATACAAGATTACATTTACAAATTCATTTTTTGAAATACTCGTGGCGACAGGTCAATAGGACTCAAATTTACAAGTTTGACCAATATTCCAACTGAAATACATTGACCTATTCAATCGATTTTTACAAATGTGTTAGATAGAACACATGATTCTTCTTCAGCATACTGAAAAATGATAGTTGCGCTTATTGTTGAATATTATTATATAAGTACTTCTAAATCATATCATTTCAAAATTAATTCGTATGATTAATGCAAAGTAAAGTTATTATTCACAAATTATTTATGCTAAATTCACAATTATCTAAATTAACAATTGATTATCGAAGATTCAACTTCACAGAACAAATTAATATTACGTCATTTTCTCACAAATATTATTTTTCAATAAAAAATAACATTCCTAAATATCTTTCGAAACCTTTTAGAAACCTTTTCATACACACAATACCCACACACAAAACAGCTACAGAAA
This sequence comes from Pteromalus puparum, assembly GCA_012977825.3. Lineage (NCBI taxonomy): Eukaryota > Metazoa > Arthropoda > Insecta > Hymenoptera > Pteromalidae > Pteromalus > Pteromalus puparum. The sequence goes on from CM053172.1 coordinate 44,091,195, forward strand.
AGGCACACAAACATCATAGAAATATAGTAAGTTAATTTCTGTATTATTACCGACATTGATGGTAATACATACTTAGCTTAATTTAAAAATATGTTAATGAATTATTTGTACACTTTTCACCATGGAAAAATGTTTGTGTACATCTTATAATTGTACCCTTGGCTTCAAAAATCATTATTTTGTTTGAACACTATTATATAACATTGTGTACGCTTACAAATTTTTTTTACAAAATTTTTTCAAAGTAACAGTGAAGTATGGACGGAGGCATGGTATGAGGCTGGAGTCTTAGGAGGAGGCATTAGGTATCTAAGACTCCCGCTGGTTATTAGGGCTCCCCAGCCAGTGATTCCGACGGTTTTTTTGTAGATTTTGTTATACAAATTTTAATGATAAAAATGTTATCCCGCAGTCATTAATTAATTTCTTTATTGAGATAGATTTGAAATATTATTTTTCTTGAAATATTATTATTTTTACAATTCATATTTCCTTTTTGAATGCTCTATATTTAGAACATAATTCATTTTTTAACAATAACCATATATATAATTTCATATCACTGTCATGAAATTATATGAATTACGGCTTTTTATTACAATAAATAAAAAAAAAACAAAAAAAATCAAACGGGCTTTCTCCTGTCTCTCTGCTGCCTCCTGATGTTTGGCTTGCCTTCCGGTCTCTCCCCTCTTCTTTCTGCTCTCTGGCCTGGGGCCTCCCTTGCTGGCCTGCTCTCCTGCTCTCTTCTGTCTCCTCTTCTCCCTATTATGCCTTGTCTACTTGCTTGCCTTGAGCTGTGCTCCCTCTGCTGCCTGTTGTCCGTGTCTCTCTTTTCTTCCTCCCTCCTTTTCCCCTCTCCTCCTTTTCTGTCTTCTCCTCTCTCTGTGTACTTCCTGTCCTGACTGCCTGCTCTGTCTCTCTTCTTTCTCTCTGCCTTATTTGCTCTCTCCTCCTACCCTCTGCTTCTGCTGCCTGGTGCGCCTCTCTCTTCTCTCTTCTCTGCTCTGCGTCTTCCCATCTTTGTTCTGATCTCTTGCTTCTGACTCTGGCTTGCCTGCTGCCTCTCCCTGCCTTGCTCTTTTTCTTGATCCCTGTCTTCTCTCTGTCCCTGCATGCCTTCTTCGGCTTGCTCTTCCTCTTGCTCTGCCTTGAACCTCCCCTTTGGCCTGCTCTCTCTGAGTATTCTGCCTATTCTCCTTATTAGCTGCTCCTGATTGCTCTGCCTCCCTGCCTCTCTGCTCTGCCTTCTCTTTTCTCTGCCCTGCTGTGCTTCTGGTCGCGCTGTGTCTTCATCTTTTTGTGAAGTATGTTGTATTATATATTTAAGCTAAAATATAATATGCTTCTGACTAGTACTCCCTTGGGTTGGTGATATGGAAACTGTCTATAATTAGTACATAGTAATTTCTATTTTTAATAATATTGCACTTTTCTGACCTAACGTCCGCATCGCCTGCGTTTAATTGGCTGAAGAATAGTAGTGGCGGGTATGTTGCGTGCGGGGTCTGGTGGCTGCTGCTGTTGGTGCGGCTGGTGGGGTCGGTTCTGGTGGGGTTAGGTGGGGGTGTGTGGGGGCGGTGTGGGGGGGAGTCTTGCCAAAATGACTATATAATATAGGAAGATAATGATTGATTACCGGATATTTGCGTAACGATCTGTGTATCTTATCTTTTATTCATCACGTGCAACAAGAAATAAAAGCAGATTATGATTGCATTTTTATTTATAAACATTTTCGTATTTCTAACAATTTGGTACATACATCGATCAAAACAAAATTATTTCAGAATTTCGAACACTAGTGAACAACGCGGGCGTCATGATATTCGGCGAGTTCGAATGGCAGCTTGCCGATCAGATTCGCTCCCAGCTAGAAGTAAACGTCTTAGGGACGATGTTACTAACGAAGCGTCTACTGCCCTGGATTCGAGAGGGTAAATCCAGAATCATCAACGTAACGAGCCACTGTGCTCTGGCACCTTTACCCGGTCTTGCCTCTTACGGCGCCAGCAAAGCTGCTCTGCAAGCTTGGTCCAGCTCGCTCAGGGTCGAGCTGAAGAAGTACGGCGTCCAGGTCGTCATGTTCATACCTGGTACCAGCTGCTTATTTTACTCACGAGGATACACTTGACGCAGTACCTTCGCAGTTTACGCGCGCAGTATCGGACTTTGGTGCTGAAGTTCATGGTTGCTTTTCTCTTTAAGGTTCCTTCGCGAAGGAGAGCAATCTTCTGGCCAACCAAGAGAAGCACTTCGACGACATGCGAGCGAGCATGAGCGAAGAGGCGAGAGCATTCTACGGCGACTACTTCGAGAGATACGCCTGTTACCTGGAAAGCTTGTCGGGTCCGAAGAGAGTCTGCAAGCTGCAGAACCCTAAAGTGTACGAGGTTTTCGAAGCTGCTCTACTTGACGACAGGCCAGCGGCTGTTTACAAGTTAGTGTATTTTAATTTACGGAAAAGCATACATTTTACAGACGCACATACTTCAAACGTATAATACAATCAGCGCGGAACGAGCCTCGGTTGGATTACTTTTAATTGAGAAAGCCGGCTTATATCTCGCTTATAATCCATTAGATTATAGCCTCTATGTCTGTCTGTAGACACGCGCCTCGATAGAACACCTGTGTCCACTCACAGCGCGAAGAAAAAATAAATAAATAAATAAATATCTCGCAATGAAACACCTGCGCGATCGAGATCGAGATCGAGATCGCGAAAAAATCTATTTTATTTTCTTCAAACAGGTGCGAGCCGTGGCGTTACACGCTTTATCACACGCTCTTCAGAATCGCGCCGACCCAGCTGAGAGATTGGCTCGTCGAGAGATTCGTGCAGATGCCAGCCTGGAACAAATCCTGACTGTCTCCTCTTCGTCGGGACAATGTTTGACGAGAGGCTAATGAGGCTCTGTCGCTGACGGATGCTGTCTCATCGATCTGGAACTGACGATCCGAAGGAACCTGGAACATGACGGAATATTGATTTTATGAGATTTGGACGATTGATCTGATGATTATATATTGAGAATAGATTTTTTTAAGTGCAAATTATAGATCTGTATTGAATAAGGGATTTTTATATATTAAATTAAAGAACGAAAATCATAATCATTTCTGTATATCGCCTTTTTCGTAACACATGAATCTCTGGCAAGTAATCGACAATCGTAGATCTTGATAATACAACGGAATACGAAAAACATTTGGGATTTGCATTCTGTTAGTCACGTCCAAGATTGTATAGGAGAGAAACGGAAAGATAAGATTCGACGACGCGCATAATTCAGAGTAGACTTTCCTCTGCGATTGTTTCATACAAGTTATATAGTCTTTTTTTATCTTTTTTATTGTACAATAAATCTTTAATAAATACACAACAGTTTTTAACTGGGAAATGAACGATTTTGCTATGATTCCTCTGATCAGGCCATTTGCAGGTTCAAATTCTTCGTAAAAGATTATTTTTATTTTACGAACTCAAATAAACCGCCTCGAAGCCCGCATCGCTCCTAGTGCTAATCTGCGCATGTGCGGTAGTCGCAGTCGCCCAATAGGGTGTGACTAATTTGCATAAACGAGATTAAATGCTATTTGCGCAGTGTGCAACGTTTTCCTGGATATAAATTCTGCTTCTTAATTAGTTTTCGACTGTCTTCCAAAAGTGTAGAGTCGTTGTGCAATTTCATGTTCTTTGAAGCAATTGGAATTCAGTGTGGGAACCAGAGGCGTACGTATCGTAACGGTCGTTTTGTCCAAGAGTGTGTAAGTCTATGCGTATATGTATAAGAGGTGAAAGCGTGTATTCTTTTGCTGATAACAGAGTTACGAGTATTAACTGGCATAGGTTACTGATTAATTTCATGTCACGACATTTAGTGTGTAGTAGTGAATCGTTTTATTAAATTAACGTTATCTGAAAAGTATTTTTGGTTGTAGTAATATAATTGTATTCTCCCGAATCGTTCCTATGGAGCAATGTCCACGTGAAACTAATGTTCGACTTTGATATTAATTGATGTTTATTTTGTGACTAAAGCGTCTGCTTCTTCAGAGTCAGGCATCGCTATCTTAACTTTGAAAAAACACTGATTTGCAGCTGTGTGTATTTATACTATATGTTGCATACAGTATACATCTATAATTCGATAAACATTGGTGAATGAGTCATCCCGACATGAAATATGCAGTTGATCGATGTGCCATCACTTCTTTCAAAAATGCTTTCTCAATCACATTAAACAAAGAAAATGAGTAAAAGAAATTTTTCGATGACTAAAATAATATGGTAATACACGTGACAATTACCAGCATCACAACAACATTTGAACAAACTTCACCATTCGATCATGTGACCCTTGTCACTGACCCAGTAACCAAGTCGGCCTCTCGCAACTCCCGCGCTACATTCATAGTTAATTTTCAACAATCAAGCTTCTGATATATATACAAATTTTATTTTTTTGTTATCTCCAGCTACAGCGCTCTCCTTGCCACGTCACATCTATAGCTACAAAAGCAGCAGCAAGTGATCTAAACAAGCCGGAAATCCTCATTGACACGACCCAAAATCCAAAGTCTCGATCGTGAGATTCATTTACGTCGCGACGACGCGTGGCAAAGAAATTTTTTCTCACCGAGCGCCGCGCCGATAACGGAATGTAATTGTTCTCGCGTGTAACATCAGGATCGATAAGAGTATCGGTCTTTCAATTGTACACCTGGTGAATCGCGCGAGCCACGAGAGCCGATCGCGCGCTGAAAATTAAGGGGGAGAGAGCGAGAGAGCGAGTGAGAGAAAGGGAAAGATAGTAAGTTATCGGGCTCCGAATCGCGCGCGTCGCGTGTCGATTAGATAGAGCTCTGCGGGCTTATAAATACTACGAGTTCAACTCGACGGCTGGTAGAATCAACCGAAAGACGCGCTGACCTCTTGGCTTCTTCGCTTTAGACTCTTGGCTTTATATTGAACGGGAAGGTTGAAAACGAAGAGAACATGAAGTTCATCGCAGGTAAGAGATATTTTGGTTTTTATAGATTTTCATGCGTTAGATTCGGCGTTAGCGGATTATAGTGATTTTTTTTACTCATACTCGCAGTAAACTGCTTTTATCGATCATAGTGGATTCTTTTATTTTTATCCAGTAGAGTATGATCTATTTTAGTATACTTATATTAATAAAATTTATTAGTTTAAAATTTTAATAAATATATTTTGATAGAAGTTATTTTAATTCTAAATGCAAACAAGTCTCACGCTTTTGCGCGTATAAACTGAACAAATATTCTTTGAAAATCAAACGCTCAGTATTATATTATCGCAGCTTTTAATTGTGCGCTTGTGTTACTTATATTATTCAAGAATGCGTGATATGTTATTGAACTTTATATGCATATAGTTGAGTGGAATTAATTGCGAAAGAAAAAATAAGTATTTCTCGGAAGATAACGCAAAAAAATTAAAGTCTCGAGATCTAAATTTTTCGATTGTATCGCATGTCACACGTACGTCGAATCTGATGATTATGTAGATACGCTTCAATTGCGATTACTCGAGAAAGTTCTAATTAATATCGTATATCATATATTCGTTCGTAAATTATAGATTAGTTCGTAAATTATAGATGCGATTAAATTTCACGCGATTTCACGCGATTTCACGTATACCACTCCACCTTCTATTAAAACTCAAAGGTCACTGTATAATCAAAAATATCTAGATATCGAGTAGATTACAATTACAAGGAAACAATAGCTCCTATATCAAAACTTATTTTTCAAAGGTTTCATCATTGCCGCATTCCTCGTGGCGTCTTCGACCCAGTCGACGCCCTTCAAAACTTGCAAGGATGGTGCTGCGCCGAAGGACGTAAGAGTCGCCGGATGCAGCAAGAACCCATGTTCCTTCATCAGAGGAGCCAACGTCAGCGCTGAGTGGGACTTCACCATCCGTAAGTCGAGACTATTTAACTTGCTCTTTTTTCACAATTTCAAAATAATATCGCAGATATCTCTTCGTTAATGTCATAATATTTCCCACTTGTATGATAATTTTTGCGCAATAAAATCATCGGTTGATTCATAGAATAATATCATCTCGAATACCGTAAGTTGCCAATTACTTTGTATCATCAATTTCTTAAATTATTATAACACAATTTGCTAAAAAAAGTAATTATTCTAACTAATACGGTGTTTACCAATTTACAGCCGAAGACACCAAGGCCCTGAAACCCCGAGTCCGAGCCACCGTCTTGGGCGCAACCGTCAACTACCCGTTCCCCCAGAAGGACGCCTGCAGCACTCTGACTAACGCTAAATGCCCCCTGGAATCTGGCGAGGACGTCACCTACCAGCTGAGCATGCCTATTCTCAAGTCCTATCCCAAGATCCCGCTCACCGTCGAGTTCGCTTTCCTCGACGACAAGGATAAGGTCGTCGTTTGCTTCTCCCTTTCGGCTAAAGTTGCCGACAAATAGATTTTTGTAAACAAAAACACGATCTGACTGATATTGTTTTATTACGATTCGATCATTGTAAAGTTACTTTTCCTCGTATGCGCCTACTTTGTAAGATCCCCAGTGAAAATGCGAGAAAGGTACTTTTACGAGAAATTTTGTTTAGTATACGTACCCTACCTGATAAGATATTTAATTTATTGAACTTTAATCTGACTTTTAAATGAATAAAAATTACATTTTTAACATACACTGTGTATTGACTTATTATTATTTCTTGTTAATACTTAGATAAGATAAGTATTATGTATGTTTATGTACGTGCGTGTTACTAATTTCATAGAGAAATATAGAATATTCATAAATAAAGTTACTTATAATTTAGAAGATTATTCGACTTTTGTATTCATATTTTTACGAAGAGTGTATACTATATATTATGCAACGTAATTTTTACTGTTGCTCATGTACAGCGAATGTACATGAATCTTTGAATATGTTTGCTAATATTCAATCTTGATGCTACTATATATGGAATACGAAAAGAACTTCGGTTTTAAATTCTGTTTATAACTATTTTTTTTTTCTCAGTAAATTAACTAGTTTTAGATTTTGCTGTCAACTTTTAGATTGCTTAGTATTTTCAAAATGAGTTTGCAATATCTTCATGTCGACTATGACTGCATTTTATATTATATGTAGAAACTGATGAGTTACCTAAACAGAGATACAACCTAAATAACTAAAACAATCACACTATTTTAACAAAAATTTACATATCTAAAAATAGTTATATCCATGTTTAACATCAACTATGTTTAGAATCACCAATGACTCAATGACTAGCTCGATGTCTATATGTGCGTACACGGGGGTATGTGCAGAGAGCGAGGCTGACAAGATTTGCGGCCAAGGTAAGAACATCGTAGTTCGATATATAGAGTAGCCGTAAAGTGCGACATTTCAGACTGTTTTACCTATACGTGTATTTGAAGTTGAAAATCGCCCGATCGGTGAAGCCGGTTACTCCAAACCGACTCATATCGTATATGATAGCCAATAAATCGTTGATTGACCTACATACATCCGAAATCGCCGGTTTCGATCAAAGCATCTATTTTCGTCGCGACGGCGCGTGGCAAAAATACTGGAACTTGTAAGATCGCTACCGATACGATTATCGGATTAAATGCACACCTGCGCATCGCACGGGCCACGAGCCGATTTCGGAAGAAAGGGGGAGTATTGAATTCCAAATCGAACACCGGGTGTATAAATACTATGGGTCGGGCTGTCTGACAATAGAAATCAATCAAAAGACAGGCCGATATCTTGGCTTATATTTAATACGCTTGGTTTAAACAGAAAGATTGGAATCACCAAAGTTAACATGAATTTCATCACGGGTAAGAAATATTTTATTCTAAAAATTATACCTTTAAAAAACATCTATGGGTTCTGCATCCATAACTTGTTGTAATAGGATACATTATCGCCGCATTCCTCGTGGCTCTGTCGACGCAATCGACTCCCGTTGAAAATTGCACAGATGCTCCCGCGCCTAAGGATGTCAGATTCGACGGATGTACCGAACTCCCATGCTTGCTGATCAGAGGAACCAATGCCACCGCCGAATGGGATTTCTCCGTCCGTAAGTAGAGACTATTTCACCTTTTTTTTTTGTCAATTTTATGAAATTAAATTGATTTGCATTACGGCTGATTAGTATCGTCTCACCGAATTAATCAAATGCGATGACAAATTACTAACAATATTTAAAAATTTATAGCTGAGAACATCAATGTCCTGAAACCCCGCGTCCTCGCCACCTATTTGGGCGAAACCGTCTTATATCCATTCCCTCAGGAGAATGCTTGCGACACCTTGAAGAACGCTAAGTGTCCCCTGAAATCTGGCCAAGATGTCACCTACCAACTGATTATGCCAATCCTCGAGTATTACCCCAGGATTCCGGTCTCCGTCGAGTTTGCCTTCCTCGACGACAAGGACAAAGTCATCTTGTGCTTCGCCTTTTCTGCTAAGATCGTCGACCAATAGATACTTGTACACGACAACCTCATAATGATATTATTGTGTAAGACGATTCAGTAGCTGTAGATGTTTATTTTCTCATAAAATATATGGCTTTTGATTGAATAAAAATTACTTATTGCCATCGGGGCTATAGCGCTATAGCCCCGATGGCAAGTATAAGTTTTATACACTGTGCCGTCGGGAGCACCGCGACCCTGTTATACTTTGAATTTGCTAGTCAATCGCGGCAAGCATAAGTTTTATACACTGTGCCGTCGGGAGCACCGCGACCCTATTTATTATTATACTTTGAATTTGCTAGATAACCTATACGCGTTTTACGAATATTTCTATTATAATATATGTTTCATCCGATATTAATGCTCATATCTGAGTATTCTATCTTAAAGATTTTAATTATATCTTTCTAATTACCGCAGCTTTTTGCTGAAAAAATTGCTCCTTCAGCAAATTAATTAAGATTGAAAATTAATTTGTGATTTTTCTTTAATTTTCGCCTCCTCGATTCTCTTTTTTTTAGGCTCAGTCAGTTTCAACAATACTAAGATTGTTGGTTGTTGAAGTATTATTCCAGCGATCTCGACTACTATGATGCCTAGCGTAACCGTTAATTTCTGTTTATTTGCGTTTATAGAAGAGACTCTCAGATAAACATCAGCTGTGTATATATACCGCTCTTCGCGAGGTCGGGTCAGTCGTTGTCGGTCTGTGCTTAAGATAAGACGCTGTAATTTGTATTACCTATAGACAATAATTATATTTTACTTTATTCTATAACACCTTCTCTTTTATTCTACTGCCTGCATAATCCTGCTCGTTTTTCTTAACATTGGTTATGGGAGGTTAGAAGTTCATATAAATGTATACATACAAACAAACTATTTATTTACATTTATACAAAACGTCATCATTATTAAATAAAAGACCTCAAGAGAACTATCCGCTGCGTCGATGCTGCAGAGAGCCGAGCGCACGGAGACAGAGCGCTGCATATTATACCTAAAAGATCAAGAGAGAGCGAGAGAGAGGTGTCCGCCAAGCGCATGGAGCAGACAGAACGCTGCTTGCACCTGCTTTATCGAAGTACAGTCTGAAGAATCGGATCGCTGTGTTGCTGCATAGAAAGCCGAGCACACGGAGTCTTAGACGGAGTGCATCTGTGTGTTAGTCAGATCATATGACTATCAAAGGCTCTACGTACCTACGTCCTACACACTCTACGTAGGTATCTGTGATCCTCTATACTCGTCAATCAAGCTCTCTCGATTGAGCTCCTCGTGGTTCAGTCGGATTATAGTTTTCTGAAACTCTCCAGGTGCACCTAACCTTTCCTCGGAATTTAAACGTACATGGCAAACGGCAGTGTTACTGAAAGTGCAGATCGTTTTGCAGCTCATGTTTTAGTGTCAACGTCTCTCACAATAAGAAAAAAGAAGAAAATGATGTGCGATGTGCCCATCGCGTATGTGCATTAAGGACTACAAGGTCATTATATACGTGCATGTGCACCAGTGCGTTGACTATGGTGTGGGCTCAGGGCTGTGCTTGGTAGGCACAAATAACTTTGCTTAGATTAAGGAGCATCCTAGGACCCTTGGCTCGCATCGATGGACTGGAGAGAGCACCGACCAATCGCTCTATAAATTATAATAGAACACGCTGGCCTGCGACACTAAGAGCGAGAATTTAAATCAACAGCGTGATCGGCGGTCATTCCAAGCTCGGCTTCACGGACTCTGTTGGCTGTAATGCCTAATATACCTACACCCCGATCCTCTTCTCCCATAACCTCATTTACTTCTTCCTCCAAAATGTGTCGAAGACGGCAAAGTCTAATTTCTCAATCTTCCGTTTCAGCAACTTTAATCTTAACCTGAGCGACGCCGCCTCGATCACGGTCAACCTGAACTCGGTCATTATGCCTTACGTGTCATCGGTGCAGCAGAGTTCAACTCAGCCGCTTTGACGGACAGTAAGCGACACTTCGACTTCACGCTCAAGACCGAGCCCAAAGAGGATCAGAAGCCTGCGCTCCAACAACAGCTATATTGCGGCTCCTGGGCGATGCGTTTGACAACGATTCCATCGAGTTTGAGCACGAGGAGGAAGTAGACGTCAACGAGGAGCCGACGATTCCCGCAGAAAATTAGTAGTGCCAGAGATTGTCCAGCCTCAGCTCAGCATACCAACGACATCCCTCACTTAATTAATTATATCGCATAGATCGTCACAGACATGACGTGTACGTGAATGCTGGGTACTAAGGGAGTAAACACAGCAGCGTGCTTGGGACTTCTGGCTCACATCGATGGAGTGCTAACTATAACTTGTTGGACTGCGACATATAATAGAGAGCGAGTCGACAGCATGCGTGATCCACGGATAATCTAAGCTCGACTTCAACTTTGCCAAGTTTCCGCCGCTACTGGAGTTCGATGAAGATCCGCAAGCGCGCTGGATCAGGGACCGGTGCAGGACCCCCGGCTCACAACAATGGACTTGACACTGGACATTGACAAATCGCGCCATCAGATAGTATGATCAGCGGGAACTCTAAGCTCGTCTTCAATTTCACGAACTCTCTCCACTTGTCCTCGATAATGAACACATCGGTTGCAAGGACGGCCTCCGTGGCTGGTCGTTCAAATCGTATACCAAAGGCTCGTCAACGGCAACCAGATAGTCTAACTCCAAGATCTCATACGTTTAATTATTCCTCTGGGCTTCGGAGTGTGAAATGTACGACAAGATCTTTCTTCTTTCGTTACAGCTGTTTCAATCTCGGGATGAGAGTGACTGTGATGCTACCTCATTATGGTCGACTCCTTGAACTGGATAAGTACTCACATATCGTCAGTACAGCAGAGTTCTCCGCAGCTGGCGAGCGTCGAAAGGACGGCCGCCGGAGACGCTCCACGACTCTAACTGCCATCAAGCAACACTTATTCCAGCTCAAGGTCAAGTCTATAGAGAAGTCTGTGCTTAAGCAAAAGCTGCAGCAGCTGCCGAATAGTGCGCCAGACAATCAGAGCCCAAGAACAAGTTCGAGTCGAAATGCGATCGACTAAACAAGGAGGAGGTGAACGTCAACGAACCGACATGGCCCCTAAGATCGGCAGCGACAAAAGCCCGACGAGTTTGAAGCATATTATAGCATACCCGTAACACCCGACAAAAAGTCCTAGCCAAATACACTGCTGCTGCTTGGCCGATATACAACATCAATATTCGCCTATATAATATAACATCGCCGCTTCCTACGAAGACTAGCATAACTTACATTTTCAATAAAAACTAGCGCAACCATTCTCCTTACGAAAAATGACTTTACTAAAAAAAGAGCAAAAATTTGATTTGTGCTAGTCTTTGTTGGAAATCAGAATTGTGCTAGTCTTCGTAAAAAGCGACAATACTGAGTAACAGCCTCTTGAGAGATTGTTTGTGTCAAAAACATTTCTTTATAAGTTTATTTAATTAAACTCATTAAAAGGTTATGAAATCAGTTCCAAAAAGACCTTTTACAAGGTAAAATGTTGGCAACTATAAGTTAGGTGTCCATCATAACTAATCTGTATCTTAGTATTACAATTATTATTTTTCCTCTAAAAAGTTATGAAGTCCTGAAAGAAATTGTCAAATGTTTACAGCTTTTCTATATTTTTATCAATATACGCTAATGAATGTAGTGAAATCAGTTTTAAAGATGTCAAGTGTTAAAAATTAGCACACTGACATAAATCTTTTCTTACTCTCAGAAGAATTAATCTGAAAACTAAGCCGAATCATCTTGTGCAAAGAAATGAGCAAAATCATAAATATACAAAACAGAGTTTCATCTTGAAACTATAGTGAGATTAATTCTTCTTGGAGTAAGAAATGATTTTTGTCAGTGCAGGTAAGCTAGAATCTGTTGACTAGTTTCTGAAAAATAAGATATGGTTGTACTTTTCAAAATTATTCTTATAATGCTTACTTGCCGTCCCGTTGTCTTGTAGTCTACGATGTGCATAGAGTAAATCATATGCTTACAAAAAACCACTTATTGATTACTTAACGAACGATACCCACATAAATATGAAAATTTATCGCCTTTTCAATCAAGACAGATCGTAAAGCAAGATTATCAAAGTAAAAATAATATTATGATTCCAAAACTACTTACTATTTATTCAAATTATTAAATTTAGTTTTGAGATTTTTTCTTTGCAACAAACACGGTATATTTGAAGATTTTTGCGACAACATGCTGATAGTAAAGCTTTTTAGATTATAATAAAAACTGTTGTAATTTGAATTAATATTATCTAACAGATTCACACCTTAAAAGTAATAATCCGAGTGTTTCATCGATAGACTATAAGACAATGGGACGGCAAGTAAGCATTATAAGAATAATTTTGAAAAGTACAACCATCTTATTTTTTATAAACTAGTCAACAGATTCTAGCATACCTGCACTGACAAAAATCTATACGAGAGAAATAATCGAGAGATATGCTTTGCATACTGCCAAAATTCGGTTTTAGCTATGTACGGAGGCTCGAAATTTCAGATTCGGCGGTTCGAGGTTCGAGTTCCACTTGCAAGGAGTCGGCTTCATTGGCTCCCGAGTCGAATTACAAGCTTTAACGAGCCAACGGGCTCGAATTGGACCCGAAAGCTCGTGTTGAGACTGCTCGTGCTTCGCCCAGCCAATCCATCAATTGAACAACTTATCCGAGCCTAGAAGCACTGAGTCTTTAAACGGTATGATCGAAGGAATAAAAAATGCTTCAGTCCCGTCTTTCAAAGTAAACGAATTGCTACATAGATCGTTAAAAGTCGCGAATAAAATAAATAATACGAAAGCTGCAGCCGGCTCCATCTAGGCCCACACGCGCGTAGCCAAATCGTTAATTGACCTGTACATCCGATATCGTCAGTCTGGATCGAAGGAATTTTTTTCGTCGCTATGACGCGTGGCAAAAATTGTGATAAGATCGGACTAATTGCACACCTGCGCGGCGCACGTGCCACATACCGATTGCGAAGAAAAGTGGGAGCTTCGGGCACCGAATCGCGCGTGTCGCGTGCCGATTAGATAGGGCAACAGGTGTATAAATACTATGGGTCGGGCTGGACATCGGTAGAATTAATCAATCGAAAGACACACAGATATCTTGGATTATTTACCGTAAATAGGCTTGTTCGAAGCAGGAAGATTGAAAAAACCAGCGTAAACATGAAGTTCGTCACAGGTAAGAAATATTTCTCAAAAGTTTTACCTGCAAGATAATATCTGAGTCACTATTTAACCTTTTTTTTTTAAGGATACATCATTGCCGCATTCCTCGTGGCTTTGTCGACGCAATCGACTCCTGTTGAAAAGTGTCAGGATGGCCCTTTGCCTCAAGACGTCAGAGTCGACGGATGTGACAAGACCCCATGCGCGCTCATCAGAGGAACCAATGCCACCGCCGAATGGGATTTCACTATCCGTGAGTACTATTTAACTTTTCTTAAATCTCAAAATGAGTATAATTTTCGTGTCAAAGATAATAATAAAGTTCCCAAAAAACCAAAACGAATTTTGGAGTCCCGAAAGTATGGTTATATGCTTTTGGATAGCTGATTGAACTCCTAAATTATCGCGACTTATTTCTGTAACTCCAATCTTGCTAATCAGTACGAACATTCTTCCGAGAACCCACAGATATGCGATCATATTATTGCTAGTTCTTATCGTAACACTAATGGGTGCTGTGCATGAATCATCAGCTTCAATTTTCCAATATTATTTAATTTAAAGTTCATTATACAATGATGATTATAATTAACACTGAAACTATTTAAAAATTTACAGCCAAAGACACCAATGCCCTGAAACCACGCGTCCGTGCAACAGTTTTGGGAGAAACTGTCACCTATCCATTCCCTCAGAAGAACGCTTGCGACAGCTTAAAGAACAGCAAGTGTCCTTTGGAATCCGGCGAGGATGTCACCTACCAGCTAAGCATGCCCATTCTCAAGCATTACCCCAAGATCCCGCTCACCATCGAGTTCGCCTTCCTCGACGACAAGGACAACGTTGTGGTATGCTTCGCCCTCCCCGCAAAGGTTGCCGACAAATAGATTCGCCTACACGATGATCTCGCTGATATTATTGTTGAACGATTTGATCGTCGAAGAGCTTTGTTTTCTCATACGCATTTTAATATATCCAGTGAAAATTTGAGAACGATTAATATACTTTATATTTCGACGAATTCTGTCAAATGCCTTAAACCTGATAAGATATTTATTTCCTTTAGCCTTAATGTGACTTTTGAATAAATAAAAAGTACTTTTTCCAAACATCGACTGTAGTAGTATATTTATTTTATTTTAGACCATATACATATATTGCTTTATTATATTTTAATACTTTATTGGCGTACTTGAACGAGAACACGACAGAAAATGGTTGGTTATCAAAGTATAACAAATAGCTATTTTTTTTTCGTGTTTTTATGTACATTTACTTAAAGCGAGAAATAGAACCTTTAATCGGATTTTATTAAAAGTCAGTATCATATTTCTGTACTGAATGAACAACAGCTTATGAATGATATTCGAGAAATAAATTTTAGAGGACTGATTGACTTATACTTTCGTACTGGTATTTCCGTAAAGAGTACGCGCGCGTGTGTGTGTATACACACACACACACACACACACACACACACACATATATAATACTCTTAAGGGCCCTCGGGAGTATAGATATAGCTATACAATAAGCGAGAAAAATAGCGGTTCCTTGCATCCCAACTTTTGAATCAACCGGTGCTCCGATGACGCTGAAAATTATGTATGTAATTCTTTGTTATACCCTTTCTGCGGGGAAGCGGGCTTTTAAGCCTTCGTATCAAAAATGATTATTTAAATTTATCGATTTTAAAGCTGTCATGAAGAAGCGTAAAAACAACATGTTTCTTTTGTTTTTTATACTAACCCCGAAATAGGGAGAAACTAAATAATCATATTTTGTAATTTATAGAGTCAACAAAAGCTTATAAGCTTACTTCCCTGCAGAAAGGGTATAAAACAAAGAACTACATAACAAAGAATTACATACATAATTTTCAGCGTCATCGGAGCACCGGTTGATTCAAAAGTTGGGAAGCAAGGAACCGCTAGTTTTCTCGCTTATGGTATAGCTATATCTATACTCCCGAGGGCCCTTAAACATTGCACATGGATGTATATCTGTGGCCGACAGGCAAAATGACATAAGTCCACTTTTCGTGTTTTTGAGAAAAAGCGGTTTCAATGTTCAGACTTATATGTAAGATCGGAGCAAACGAGATGGGATGCGATACAGTACAGGTTAGTTCACACATTCAGTGTACATACATATCCACGCGCCAGTATGACCGGGTTAAACCTTCAGCCATACAACGTTACTCGAATAAGTTCTTAAAACAATTCCACAATAATTTTACTTCTAGTCTACAAGTCCATAACTGCAAAACTAAATGACATAAGTCCATTATTGGGTTTCTTCCTTTAATATTTACTGATTATTGGTGGTTTTTCCGAAATAACCTTTGGAATGTCTGGAAACGGGTTGAAATGCAATGTTTTGTTGCAAATCAACAAAACCAAATCCCAGAGAAGCCACCCCTACATAAAGAAACTCATTTGGAAGTGGACTTGTGTCGTTTTGTCGGAAACAAAATCGGAAAACTGCAGTTATCGACTTATTTCTTGAGTGTATCTTAGCATGAGGGCAACCTTTTGGCAAACCCCGACATCTTCACATGAAAAGAGACTATTTGAAGATATGAAATCCACATTTATCTCGATTTTCGCGAACATTGGACTTATGTCGTAGATATATTGTCACTGATTGATATTGGAGAAATTAAATTATAATACAAATACCGTTATATAATCTTGATATGGACCCGAAATCGCCAATGCTAAAATGAAAAAATTTGTTTTTTCAACAACGCGTGATGAATATTGTGTAACATGTAGCATCTCGAATTGATAAGGAGTATTGGATTGACTGCACACCTGTATACCGCATGATTCACGGACCGATCGGGAAGGAACGAGATTGTTTTCGGTTCCGAATCGCGTAGACTGTACCTCGATTAGATAAGAAGCAAGTGAATAAATACTATGGTTTGGGCTGCAAGTTAGCAGTAGTCGCTTCAAAGACAGATCGAACGCTTAGTTTAAACAGGAAGAATCAGAGGAAACATGAAGTTCACCACAGGTAAGGAAGATTTTTCAATAGTTACCTAGACCCGTTTAAATAACATTCAAACAAATAATATATAATTGCGAAACGGAAAAAATTATTTCTTCTGTGGATTGCATTCCTATCCAACTTTATTTTAAAGGATTCATCATTTGCGCGTCTCTCGTGGCTTTTTCGAGCCAATCGACTCCGGTCGAAAAATGCGCGGATGGCCCGTTGCCTAAGGACGTCAGAATCGATGGATGCACCAAAACCCCATGCTCGCTCATCAGAGGCACCAGCGCTACCGCTGAATGGGATTTCTCGATCCGTGAGTACTATTTAACTATGCATTTTTTGCCGGCGAGGCTATGAGAATAACTTCTTGCTTTGTATACGCGGTTGATCAGCATCGTCTCGCCGAACATATATATTAAGCTCAAGTTTCTCATGTTACGGATATGGGTACCTAATTATAAATCAAAGCATAAAAAATTCCTTCAGTACATTATGTAACCGAAACTGCAGCATACACTCAGTAAATAAATAATTATACTTTGATATATTCACTAGAATTAACTAGATAAAATCATCTTGGTAGAATGATATAACGACAAATGACTATTTGCAGCCGATGACACCAGAGCCCTGAAGCCCCGCGTTCGTGCCACCGTCATGGGCATAACCGTCAACTACCCATTCCCGCAAAAGGACGCCTGCGGCACACTGACGAACGCCAAGTGCCCCTTGGAATCTGGCGAGGACGTCACCTACCATCTGAGCATGCCCATTAGCAAGTCCTACCCCAAAATTTCACTCACCATCGAGTTCGCTTTCCTCGATGACAATGACAAGGTGGTCACGTGCTTCGCCCTCCCTGCTAAGGTCACCAGCAAATAGGTTCTTATTCACGACAACCTGACTGGTATATTTGTCTGTAACGATTTGACTGCTGTAAGATATTTCTGTTCTCGAATAAATTTATAAAAACTTCGGTGAAAAATACGAGGAAGATACTTTTAAGTTTTGCGAGGAATGTTGTCAAGTGCCTTAATTGTTAAGCTGGTATATGTCTTTGATATGAATAAAAAATTACATTTTCATCAATACTCGTGGATACCGCTTTTTTAAGAAACATCCAACTTTATCCTTATCGTCCTTAGTAATAGCGACTATTGCATTTTCTGAGAAAAATGTACACTCCGCGATTTCACTTGATTTTCAGCTGGGAGCAATGTCTTTCGAGAAAAAATTACACTTACGATAAAGTCACCTTTCATTATAGCTGTTGTCGAATACGATACATATTTTTATTAATAGTTACCACATTATAATTGTTTTTTTTTTCCTCATAGAGTAGCAGCTGTAGCCAGAGTAGCCGGAGTAGCCGAAGAGACAATGCCAACAGCCAAAAAGGCAAGGCAAAGAAGCAGTACAAACTTGGACATTTTGTTACTGCAAAGAAATTGTTTTGAATTTATTAATGATATCTCATTAGTTACATTATATACGAACTGGTTTCCCACGATCTACCATCAATCATTTACTTTTTAATTCGCATCAATATCTAAAAATCTAAAAATATTATGTTAATGAAACAATTGTTATTCGTACGTACTTTGGACAGTTACAGTATAGCTTCGGATCCAAGTGAACTTGTGCGTGTGTATGGCAACTTATAGCATCAGCCTAACTCTGGCATTCTTTTTATACCATCGTTCAGATAAACAATCATTGCTTTGCTATTGAGGTGCGTGTTTGTATGGTCTGCGGGCAAACAAAAAGGATTAGTTGGGAATACCTATATTGTCGAGCCGGTTGCTGGTTAGAAGGGAAAGAGCTGCATCTTATTGACATTGTTTTGATTTGGCGTACACGCAGTCACGCGTGAAGACGATTGGCGAGTGAAGCAATTAACTACGAATAGTAAATGTAAATTACAATGTTTTGTTCATTATTCGAGCTTGCTATGTTTGTATATTATTTTCTCGCGATTTACGTAAGTATATGACTTTAATTCCTTCATGCAAGGATGTGCAGCATCTTTTTATATTAAACAACAGATAACCGTTGCGCAAACTAACTTGTACAGGTGCGGGTTCTGTCCAGACACCTGCTACCATTGGATAACCATCATATAGTTTTCTGTCAAGACTCACGAAGACTCGCAAAAAGCTGGAACAATTCAACGAGTAAAGCAAACACTCGTGTTTGCTCGTAAAAATATACCACGCGAAGTCGACTTACTCGAAGCTGGTAATTATAGTTGCATGAATTTGCTCCTATCGCTGATGTATCTGGAAGTGCGCAGGACAATACAGAACGCGTGTGATTGAATAATCTATGAGTAACGCGAGGTCTATATAATGTAAGCAAGTACGAAGCGAAACGAGTAGATTGTGGTGAAGAGACCAGCTGTGAACATAAGCTACTGCGCTGATAATAATACGAGTAATTGTTCTGAAAGAGGTAGGATTTATCTTGAATCGTCGGTCCATTTGATTTTATTTAATAATAATATAATGAAAATAGTAAATTGTGTACCAAGGGCGTAAGTGGGCTTTTTTAGATCGAGTGTGGAGTTTGCAGTACGGGTCGAAGGCTATATAGTGCGTCTCCGAGCCGAAGGCAAGTTATAATGCAAACCACACGAGGTCAAAAAGTTTACTTACGCCCTTGGTGCAGTTACATTCTTCGATGAGCGATTGCGTAAGTCGATTTTGTAATTTGAGTATAGAAACCGAAAAGTGACTTCGCTGTTAAAATAACTCATAGAAGAGATAAAAATTTTGATCAAACGGATCCGTGCAGCAGGATTTATATAAAGTGTATGTGTAAACGTGCAAAATTGTTTATCGGCGTAATTACGCAACGCATATAACTGATAAAACGAGTTATCCTTGAAATTCAATATTTCCTGTCTGCGTTTGCATCATCGAAAAATCACAAGGCATAAAAAATTGAATAGAAAAATAATGGCAATATATAACATGTACTTTCATAATATATTGTCACTACCATGATAATTCTTGTATATATATATATATTGCGATTTGAAACAATTTGTAAATAATTTCATAAATCCAAAATAATTTATTTGCAGTAACAAAATGTCCAAGTTCATACTACTTCTTTGCATCGCCTTTTTGGCTCTTGGCATAATGGTATCTACTGCCACTGCTGTTGCTACTGCGGCTACTGCCGCTACGGCCGCTACAGCTGCTACAGCCGCTACAGCCGCCACTGCTGCTACGGCCGCTACTCCGGCCGCATAAGTGCATGAGATGTATAATTATGTACTAGAATAGGTATAATGTGATTATTAAAAATTTAATCCTTAAAATTTGATCTACACACTATTATTCATTAGATCAACCTATATATACATAAAATGGTATTATTGCTTATACTATCGTTACACTGTGTCAGGAGAAGAGCAATACAACGCACGGAAAACTTTATTGGGCGATATTATTTTTCATCCGAAGCACTATTCTCAGCATAAAATCCACTGAAATCGCGCAGCGAGGAATTTTCTCAGAAAATGCAAGTCGCGAGACAAAATCAAGGCTCTCGGATAAAAGCTGGGGAACAGTAGTCGCATACTGCTGAGGACGATGCTGGGGATGGAAAAGTTGGATAGCGCTCTACATTGTTCGGGATGTAAAACGCGCCGACAACCTCCTCCCCTCTGTTATCTGTGATTCGCAGGGCTGTGAAAGGCAATGCTGCAGAAAAAGGCGCTGCGTTGAACTTTAAGATAGTCTACGTAAGAAGGTTTAGGGACCGATGTGATTGCGATTAAAAATCGTTTACTCGGTATTTGAGAAGTATGACAATAATGTGATATAATAACATTCTTGCATATATAAATTTTTCGCAAATGCGAATGCAAACGGTAAGGCGCGCGCGGTCGATGATGTATACCGCTTTAACTACAAATCGAGCGACCAAAAATGTATGTCCTCCTCTGCACTGTAATGCACGTTTTACTACGGAGAATTGATGCATGTACCTCTGCGGTCTTTGAAAATCGTTGGCGCGACGGTTTTCTAATAACTCTAATTTATCGTCGCGCTCTTCATCATCCTCTCCTTCGGGAGCCCATTAAAAATGTTCGGCGAAGCGCATGATTTTTGCCGAGAGAGTTATTAGATTTTTTTATCCTCTCCCAAGCACTATCTTCTCGTCTCCGCATATTCGCGGTTTTATGGAATTCCAAAAGTCATAAAATTTTTCGTGTTGTTGGTATAATTCTCTGCAACAATCGCCTATAGTTAGAAAATTCTGTGCATCGTGTTTTTTCAACGATTCTCCACAGCATTTAAATGTAAATTTTTCCCACATTATAATGATTCACGACGTATATGCTACGTAATACAGCGTCTCAGTCGCAGACCGAGAGCCATTAGAATATATCGGAGTCAGTAGTGCTATATAGTATACTTGCTGCAGCTGAGGCCTGAGTATAAGTGTACTGCATCGAAAAATGGGCGCCGGGGCAGCAAATCCTGAAGGGTTCGCGGGCGTATGCTTGACCCACATCCCCAGTCATCGATCGACCGGGAATCTGCCGCGCCGCCGCCGTCGACCTTATATTATACCTACGCTTGGCGGAGACGCCACCATCGACGACGTCTACGAACCATACAGTCCCTGCCGGTGTCGATTTGTCCTATATCAGCTTTCCTCCTCTTTAGATATTGCCAGAAAACGTTTTTTTTTCTCCCTCCTTTGACGTTTCCCGGTTGATGTTTGCGTTTGAAAATTAGACGATCGTTGATTTTTTTTCTTTCAAACTTGCTCATTTTTTTAACTTGGTACACACTGAAACTTCGCGATCGCGCCAGTATATCTGCAACTATATACACCTTTTTATATTTATTATACAGCGATAGTAAAGTCTCTCTCTCTCTCTCTCTCTCTCTCTTCGAGATTTCTCTCGTCATTTGCCAGATTGAATGAAAAATCCGAACGACCTCGTATAGCATAATCGAAGTATCCTCCGTCCGCCATCGCGTGGAAAATCGTTTTCGCGTATAAGTACACACGTATATACATATAGGTATAAATAACGAGCACCGAACGAAATGGGCCGAGGCGATAAAATGCTGTAACGCGTATTATACGGAGGGAGACTTTCATGCATCGATGCGTCAACGGCTTCACGATGCATTTACTAATTCGTTGCGAGATACGACGAAAGAGTATGCGAGTGGGCGTTGGAGATTTATATCATGCACACAAGTGCCGATGAAAATTTTATAATGGAAAGTGGATTACGAAATTGAACGAAATTAAATCCCAGTTCGCGCGTGGAAAATTGAATGCGGATCGATACATATAAAAGGATTATAATATGTTTAATTTTAAACGTATAATAAACTTCATCTCTCTTTATTGGTTTTATACGCATTCGGCAAATTCACGGAAAACTTGCCAACTTATCGGTAAGCACGCGCCCGGCGAAACTTGGCGTGCTAGACTGCAGTGGCATTATCGCGCTCCCGTGTTTCCCCTCGGGACTATAACGCACATATAGCTATATGTACAGCGAAAAATTTTCGGCGCCACCCAGGGAAATGGGATCCCGACGCAACGCGCGATGCACCTGCGAGACGACGAGCCGCTATACACCGATGTTTTCGAGATTGCCTGTTCTCCGAACTTTGTCCTAATATATTTTCGGTTTCTTGCCGACGGGACTGGGAATTTCTTGAACTGCGTCTCACGTCGCACAGATTTTTCGCTCGTGAATTTTTGATCACGCGAACATTGAATTTTCTATCTGATTGTGTATACGTGAACGTGATTTGATGAATTTTTCACCCTCGACGTAGTTATGCGACTTTTGCTTTTATATAATAGGTAAATGAAGATTGCGTGTATGATCAAGAATGCGAAGTGATCTGGTGAAGAAATTTGGAGCAGTAGACCGAGTATATGTAGACGAACACGTGAACAAATAATTCAAAGAATGTCACACCTTACTATGCTCATTATACTTATTAAGCGCGTTATCTAACTACTCTTATCGAATTATTATCAAAAATCATACAACTATCGAGTTTCTTCGTTGTATTGCGCGGCTCGCACATGAGATTAAAACTATGTATTATCATCACGACACGACACGTTGTAAAAAATCATCGATAAGACCAGATTAATTTTCGAAGAGCCTTTTCAATTAGTTGTCGAGTACAATAATCTCCCGTAACTCTCTTTGAATTATTATAATCCAACGAAATAAATCATCGAGTATGTATCAAAGCACCTAAAGTCACGTTCGGCTGTGTACAGTGTGAGATCGATGCGATGCGTGCCGATTCCTTTGTGTCTTTTAGGTATAGCGATGTGATGGAAGCACATGGTCAGCTTATGATTGAAGCTCCTTAAGTCATATAATGACCGGTCGTAATTTTGCTAGAAAGTACGCATAGATTGCAGCAGGAAGCCACTTGTGCGTCTACCGCTACATATACTGCACTGCACATGTGCATACATATACATCGTGGTAACGGCTCATCGTTGAGGAATTTCGCGCAGATGCGGCGCACGTATGAGCGTGTGCTCCCTCCCCCCCCCTCTCTCTCTCTCTCTCTCTCTCCGTGTTTGTTTAGTTAAGTGTCGTAATAGTTTGAAATTTCAAAATTATGAAAGTTTGTCCAGAGCTCGCTTTGAGAGTATTTCGAAGACCAGGGTTTGCTTTGCCATGTCAGAGTATCTCTTCTGTGATTAATCGTTAACTTCAATCGTACTCGTATGGTATATATATATATATATATATATATATATAAGAAATACCGAAATACCGAATTCTACGAACTACCATTTTTCGCATTGCACCTTAAAAATCTCCAAAAGTTGTGCCACCAAAACCGGAGTGACTAACACGTATCGCCAACACACGTCGAATCAACGAAGCAAGAGGTTAATTTACGCTTAATTAAATCGGACCCTTATAATTCCTAACGCTCTGCAGTTTTTATTCCACGTGCCATAAATACGTGTCTCATTTTTAAATAATATTACAGTAATTTTAATTCATAATATGGTTCAAGAACAAAATTTTTCAGCATAACGAAAAGATGTGTAGTCAGAGGAAATTCGTACGTATAAGGTCCAAATCCCCACTGAACCAAAATCGCTTATATTATATAGGTATACACCGCGTATAGGAAGCGCACGCGCGAATCTCGTGATCAACCGGTCTCCCAAATACAAAAAACTTCGCGTTCCCCGCACTCTGCCGTCCTTCACCCTTCATGCGCAAACTGTAGGGGTATAATGTTATAGAAAGAAGACAAAACGCGAAAGGGCCTACTCTCTCCCCATCAGGTCACATAAAAACGAGCAACACCGCTGATGCATTATGCTCTCTCTCTCTCTCTCTCTCTCTCTCTCTCTTTTTCTCTTTCACCGCGCTACTGCGCGGCCCCCTTCGGTACCTGCAGTAGCGCGAGTATAGTGGGGGGAAGAAAGACAGAGAAAGAAGCATACACTATACAGTTCCGCAGAGAAGAATAATACGATCGACGTGTTATACTTTTCAATGCACAAACCTCGATAGTCCGGGTTCTCGCGACGTCTCCTGGTCCCGCGTTTTTCCCGTCGATTTCGCCCATCAGAAACAACAACGCTCAATCCGATCTGCGAGTACCTACCTATATATGAAAGAAGCGAGCGTTGGAGCGTTCGCCGAGAGCTGACGTCATCAGGCAGTGCGTGCGTGTGTGTTTGTTTGTGTGCAGCCGCTGCCGCCGAGAGCGCGACAGGAGAGGCAGTAGTAGACAGTTCATAGTGATAGTGACCGTGCGGTCCGTGCGAGCATCGCGTGTTCTAACAACTATAATACTCATAAGCCTGCTTACGTGTGTACGTGTCTCTCTTCTCTCTTGCGCGCGCGCGAGTGTAGAAGATCCAGTACTTAAGTACCTATATAGTGGGAGCGAGCTGCGAGACGATCTGGCGCAGAGAGTCTAATGCCATTGTAGTAAAGCTTGGCGGTGTATAGTAGCTGCGCGCCCACATTCCGTGTGCGGCGTGTTTTTGTTTATCTTCCTCTCTTTCTCTTGCTGGCTGCGTGCATACTTAGGCGTGTCTTTCTTTCGCGAGCGAGAGAGAAGTCGTTACTCTCCGCGCGCATGGGTGTGTTCTTACTTTGAGGTTATACAGCGTCGCGCACACAGTGTTTTTCCCGCATAACATCGTAGTATCGTACACACAAGGTGAGAAGCGGTGACTCGAGCCGACGGCGAAGACGCGAGACAGTCTGTCCACGCACGATATAAGTAATAAGGATAGAGGAACCGGTAAGGAGAGACCGCCACAGGTGTTCGGACGGCCATCGTTGTTGTTGTCAAGATGGCGTCCAAGGGAAAAGCCAGTGATCTCGCTACCGACGTGAGTACCATTTACATGTCTCATTATACTTAGTTTCACTCGCTATGACTGTACAAAACACACATACACTTTGTACACGACGACGTTACACGTACTCCCGTATATTCGTATAAAGATTCTCCCGAGCATAGCCACGCCCGCGCGCGCGAGTTAGAGATAGAGGTTAGGTCAAGCGGCGGTTTCTTTTTTTTTCGAACGCGCGTACTTATAAGTATACACATCACAACAGGTATTTGGAAATCGCGCGCGCGCGCGCGCGTCGCCCGTCGCGTGGAAACCACACCCTATGCATCGGCGCTGACCGACCGATGCGTTGGCGCGAGTTCGTGTAATTATGGTGCAGTTCTCGGAGTTTTACTCTATACCTACGGAAGACGCTATATAGAGTGAAAAAACTGGAATCGCGAGCGAGTCCGATGGAATGCGACGTGAGCTATATGCGAGGAAGTTTTTTGCACTCGCGTGCCACGTCTCGTTGCGCAATTCTGAATGCCGATGATGTGTGAGGGACGGTTGATGTATATGGAAAACGTTATTCTTTCGTCATTACCCTCTGATTATTTTACGTTTATGAGTATTCGCTTGTAAAAATTTATATTTTTGTATGTATATACCAAATGAGTTCATTGACAAGCTTGTTTTTATACGGAACTTTCACTTTTTGTTGACGTTTCACAGCGTCGAAAACAGCGCACGTCAGCCGGAACGGAGATTCCGGAGCGGATTTTTCCTCGAAGTTCGCTCTAATTTTAGAAGTTCACGGCTGTACCTTAATATACTTAATACTTAGTACCTATGCGTCTATTTAGGATCTATTTTTCACTTCGACTCGCGAGAGCCGTGCATGAGAATGAATTATTTCACAACTCGTATACCTGTATGCTACTTTTTATTCGATCAGCCTTTCGGGCATCAATTCGTATCAAGCCATCGGTTCAGTGACGTTATTAATAAGCTATGGCTTATACGAGTGTATTTTTATAATTCAAGGTAATTCCCGAGTCGCAATCCCAAAGCCGATTCATCAAAGGCCGATACTATCCCCATGTTTTTTTAAACGATGCTATGCTGTAGTGTGCACACAGCGTTCATAAATACGTTATGCGTGTCGAACGGCGAAAATGTTTCAGGGAATTCCCTGATCCGCCGTAAACAAAAACAACATTTGTACGGCGATAGTGCAGTATTATCTTTCTGCTCCTATTCGATAACACAACGAGAGTCTTCTCGATTCATTAACAGAAATCGAGTCGACGGTATGCGCGTGTCCCGATTTATTCGAAAATTTACCCCAGCACGTTGCGCAGCGATTAGACAGCCGCTCATAATTGCACGTGTGCGCATTGACGTCGAGTCGCCAATTTCATTTGCAATCGACGCCTCGCTTGGCTGCATTCTAGTTATGCATCGCACGTATGGATAAATACATCCCGTCGACGTTTAAATCGAATCGATGAAAAACTTCCCTCTTATATTGTCCGAGGTTTCACGAAAATTTTTAAGTGTGACAGGTTACGAGGGAAAAATCGATTTGCGTATGAGTTACGTATATAAGTAGAGAGTTTTTTTCAAGCGTCAGCGAAAAATCGTAGAATTGATTCTCTCTTCTATCCAATTTCTGCGCGAGGGAGCCGATACCGCGTGTGTAAAAATTGTCTCGAGCTCTTGCACAGCTGTTCTCTCTCTCTCTCTCTTTCTCTCTCTCTCTCTCTCTCTCTCTCTCTCTCTCTCTCTCTCGTGTGCGCGAGAGAAGTGGGTCGCGCGCCCTCGTGAATTTTGGTAGGAAAAAACTTGAAGAGGTGGCTGCCTTGCTATACTTACGTTCCTAACCTCAAACGTATGTTTATAGTATGCACATTTTTCGGAGTAATACCGTGTGCTTTTTTATTAGCGAACAAACAATAGATTAATTTTTCTTCGAACGTGAAAATGCAATAGCTGCGTTAAAAATGATTTAAACAGCGATCGTCAGGTAAAGATAAATCATGTCCCAACATTCCGTGAAAACGTAAAAAAGGACCATTTCAATAACAATCGCGAGATTATGATAACGTAATTCCAATCACGTTTAAAAGGCGGACGTCAAGAGTTTCCTTGTGGGTGACTAACGCAGACAAAAAAATCGTCAGGCTCGCATAGCGCTCTCAATTATAAGCTGAGCCATTCGTGAACTAGCGTGAACAGGCCGATGAGTGTTCGCAGCCGCGGAGCAAACAGCATCACTAAATTTACATGCAATTTACGCTGACGAATGATTTCTGGAAATGCTTTTCGGAATGTGTTCTGCGGTGACTGCTGCTGTTGCACCGCTGCTATTTGAAATGGAGCTGTGTTATCCGAAAGCTTTATCAGCGGTTTTGATTGTCTGTAGTGTCAGGATCAGTATCGGTGCGACCTCCTCCGATCTTGTGATGTTTATTTGAGTCGGCAGATTATTTCCGTCGTGTAGTTTGAAAAAGTCCGTTCAACTTATACTGTTTTTCACACGTCAATGCCATGTCTAATCCGGTCGAAGAAATCACGAATGAAAGACTAATTCGTATCTCGCCTCTAACCGCATAAACGCGTACGCAATTATTATCAAAGGAATATTTCCACTCTGCATATATAAACACACAATGAGTCGACCGCACCTTTCAATCAACGCGAATCTTCTCTCAAAGTACACATAAACGAGCAGCAACGAGTCCCCCGGAAGTGTCTAGAATAATCCAGGAACAATCCGGATCAAACCGCGAGACATGACTCCAAGTGACCAACAAGCGCGTGTGATGATGCGTCGTCGAATCTGTGTCACGGCCATGTACAGCGAGCGTGCGACCACGGCTGATCCCACGGGAGAGTCTCTCGCTACTACTAATCGGCCTTATGAATTCCCGCAGTGATTTTGACTCTCGATGCAGCTTTGCAAGCACGAGGTGGACAACGGATATCCAGCCGTGACCTCTTGGTGTTATCTAATTTTCGCACATAACCCGGCGCCGCCTCGCTTCTTTTTTTGGCAGACTGCCGACACTTTTCAGCAGCACAGGCGCGCGCGAAGAAAAGGAGTATAGGTAGACGATCAATCGAGGAGGGCTCGAGTGAAAGGGGCTGTGCTCTCAATGGGGATAGGCCTTTGACGACGATTTTCCTGCCTCGTTTTTGTCTGCGCGTCGAGGTGCAGGTGTTTGTTCTCTCTGACTCTTGATTTTCCTCACGAGAGTTGTGTGCGGGAAGTACTTGCGTTCTTTTAGATGTGTGTATGTATATGTATATTCGCTACTGAAGTTCGTTGATTTGTTTTTGCTCGATTTTTCGCGCCGGCATTGTCTCGTGGGAGTCGTGGGTTGCGCGCGCGAGCTATGTTGGTGCATATTGAGAGCCGGTCCATTGTGACGCGACAACGAGCTTGGAGAGAATATACAGGAATCTAGAATTCCCGGGGGAGCTTCAGGATTTTTTATATAGGTATTGCTTTCCTCTTGAATAATGTTTTCTGACGGATTACAATATAGATTGAAACGCAAATTTCTCAGACAGCAAATGCACTGTATACTTAATGGTCGAGAGCCGAGAGGAAAAACGACACGGCTATTATCATCATACACTTTCTGGGTAACTTTTATGCGACTAAAAACGTCACGACGAAGGGTCTATCTCTCTCTCTCTCTCTCTCTCTCTCTCTCTCTCTCTCTCTCCTGACTCCTCTGGATAATTACTATTCATCGTAAATAAGTCCAGCACACAACGGTCGGCTTAATCGCTGCTAATGAGCACTAATGACTTGGAAGAATCGCGCGATTATATGGGCCATCATTAAAATATTCTAGCCGACAATTTTTTCACAACATTATTAGCCGCTATCTCGTATATGACGCGACACGGGATGAATCCGAATCTCAGCTTTTTCCTGTTGCCTCTGTTGTAGATGTGTGTATTGAGAAACATTTTTGAAAAAAAGATCGATCATTTTTCTCAAAGAGCTTTTCATAACGTGGAATTTAGCAGTCGTTCTGGAAAGATGAATTACAAAGCAGGTAGATTGAAATATTCCGTTGAGGAGACTGGTGCTCTCTGTAATTAAAAATTTAATTGGAAGCCCGGACGCGTCCGTTTAAAGTAGCAATAAAATAGCTCCACACATCAAAGTATTAACTAGAAGAATAAAATTGGCACGATAAATACCCGCGTAAAAAAAAAATTATAGTCGGATTTGAATTATGCATAATTTAGCTTCATCGATCGAGGAAACGATTATCGCTAAATCTATCCGCTGCAGAAGTTATATCATATATTCCAAACCAAATGATTCTTCCAACATACGATCAAACCAATCTGAAATCAAGACGATTCTACGTAAATTTCATCCAAAACAAAAAGTACCTTCGTCGAACACACCGGGGGCACTGATACCTAAGTCTACGCTCCTGGAGTGCATCGACGAGCCTCGTCGCCTCGACGCGAGATAACGCCACCGTAGCCTTTTTCCACTCGGCTTCTCGCTATTGCCGCATCGCGTACCACGGGCCGACTAATGCACGTCTGCCGTGAGCTTTTTCCCTCTCGCGGACTGCTGCACCGCAGAAATTGTAATCTCCCGTATGTATGGAAAAAAAGAGAGTTGCGATGTTCCATCGATCGGAAACTAACGCTGATCGGAAGCTCACTCGCGGCGGTTATTAATATTTTTTTTCCTCTATCATCTCTTCCTGGCTCTGATGCAGCACATGCACTGCATGATGATCGGCGGCGCGAGGATTGCGTAAGCTTGGCAGGATTCATTTGCTTCCCAAATTCCGACCTCTTCTGCCAACAAATTGCCGCTGCAGTTTTCTCCCCGCGGAATATCAGCTGTGGAGAGCTTTTTATCGAGCTGCGGATCCGGTATACTACATTTCCCTATACTCCTGAGTGCGTATATAGAGAGCACATATACACTGAGATCGGGATCGGATCCCCCCCCCCCCCCC
>CM053172.1:44121971-44133644 GCA_012977825.3 Pteromalus puparum
CCCCCCCCCCCCCGAGTATCCGCACGTACATATGTAAGGAGGAGTGGGAAACTATACTGAAACTATACTCGACTTGCCGTATCGACCCTGTGTGTGTCAAAACAGCTGTATCACTCGCATTATCTTACTTTTAGTGTTTCTCGTTGCAATGGTCGATTCGAAGCCAGTTATATGATTCGATCGTTTTCAAATTTAACGAGCCGCAACTTAATTCATGATAAAACGCCGATGATGAAATATTTACAAAAATATCCACTCCCACGTTCATATTATTCTCTCTCGATATAATTGGGTTATCAGCAGCGCAGGCTACTGCATCCCACGCGTATATAATAGGAGCTCGAAAAGGCATGCTCGATAGAGCGCGTAATGAAATTCATTGTTCCAGAGATAGCACCTGGCCACCATAGTTGAAAAAAAAAAAAATGTCGAAAAATTCATATCCAGCTCAGCTCCTCTCATCAGCATCAGCATCAGCATCAGCATCAGCAGCACAGTACTGTAAACGCAGCTCGTTTTTCTCTCTCGCAACATACGGCGGCGGTAGCTTACGTCTCACCTTCAACGCTAATTTGAACGATACGATTCGCGCTCATTATCGCTAAATTAGCCATTATGTCGTTATTTTAACGAGTCAATGTGTGTCAGGGGGCCGCGCACACACACACTCTCTCTCTCTCGCGCGCGCGCGCGCGCGCACTGGATGATGCTCCGGCCGTGCTATAGAACGCATCAGAGAGAAGAGATTCGGCCTCGGCTTTGGCATAAAGCCCATTCATTCCGGCCTGCATGCGCTCTTTTTCTCTTCCGCCTATGGCTCTCCGTGAATTTTTATACGTGCGCCACGTACAGACTGCTGCTGCGCTCTTTTTTTCCTCCTTATTTTTCTTTATCACAACCGAACGTTGGTAAGTGTGTATACAGTGCATTTTTATGCGCGCTCACGTGCCGGCAAATTGCTCGGCGCTTCCGTCCGCATGACGATGTGTCCGTTTCGATTTCCTTCGCGAGAGGGACACACGGGAGGAGGAGGTGGCACGTGCTCTTTGTGTGCAGGAGCTTTGGGTTTCTGGGCCGATTTTTCCTTTATTTTCGCCTCTCAGGAGCCTCGGCCTTTTTCGCTCGCTCTACACACCAAGCCGATGCTTAATCAGCTGAGAGGGAGGAAGGAAATTGGGATTGGCATTGAGGTTTCGATGCAGGGAAATTGATGAGTCGATTGGCTGCTCTGTATATAGAGAGCTGTCTAAATGTACTGCAAACATTTTTCGATGATTGAACTCGCATGATTTTCAATGCCTAATTACTTCTCTCAGAATCGGCGTACCCATTATTCCGCGAGTTTTTATACATCGCGAAAAACTGGTATTCTATTGGGGCTCTCGTGATCCATACATTTGTCGTTCCCTCTTTAAAGGATTTACTTCCGAGGCATGAAATGAAAATTTCATCCCGTTTTCACTCGAGGGGGAAGACAATTTTCCAACTACACTCGCTTGATATCGCACGAGCTCAACTCGTACACGACGTGTATCATCTCTTCAAATAAACAACAATCCTCCCATGCAGGCGCCTTATCGTGCCGTTTCATAAAATTACCAAACTGGTAAATTATGAATCCCGCAAGCTCAGCCGTCGAAAAAGCTTCGGAACCCCCCCTCGGCATAAAACCCCTATCAATTACCCCCATAAATCATCGCGCGAATTTTCGACTGCCGATGCTCGGAGAGAGGAGGAAGAAGAGAAGAAAAAACTTTCCTCTCGAGAGTTAATCGCGCGGCCGACGACGACAACTGCACACACGCCCGCACCGAGTCGTCCTTCGGCCGTTACGTCATCGCTGCTGCTACTGCTGCTCGTTTTTCCGCCGCCCTCGCCAGCGGCGCGCACGCGTTTTCAGCGCCAGCGGTGCATTGATCGTGAGCAAGCGAGCGAGGGGCGCGGGCGCTGAGAGAAGAGGGGAGCCAAGCGGGTCCGTAAAAAATTTTTCAATTTTTCCGACCAGCCCGTCCATCTATACTCGAGCGAATCGTCTTTGCTGTATGGATTGTTTCGAGCTTTTTTATTAGGAGGTAGGGTGTGTTGTGTTTTGCTGAGGTGTCGAATTTTGTTTTCTCGCGTTGTCACGCCATACCATCGACTCTTGTAATTCGCTTCTTCTTTTTCTTCTATACTTCTTCTTCTCCTCGCGCATAACGCCGCGAACTCGGCCACAATGCAGGTATTGATTATTGAAGAGGTGTGCGCTCTCTCTCTCTCTCTCTCTCTCTCTCTCTCTGCACACTTTGTATTTATGAAGCTCCGCGTGCTTAACTTTCTTCCTTTATTTTCTCGAGCAGCCGATGAAAAAAAAGGGCTTGCCTATAAATAGCCGGTGTAAATATAATTTTTTACTGGAATATAACGCACATACACACACGAGCTCGGGCAAAAACTCGTTTATACTGGATATAGCCAATGCAGATTCCGCAAATCAATACCGGCTTTTGTACGTGTATACACTTACCGTGTGTTTGCGCTTCGGAACGGTGAGCTTTCAGTGATAGGAGCTGGTTTCGTTGAGAAAATTTCCCTCACATATACAGCTCATTCTAGAACGTAGAAAAACAATAATAGCTGCTTCTGTATATGCACAATAATCAACGCTGCGCTGCCAGCTTTCCTCGCGGGTTCGCATCGATGTAGGAGCTTTCGAGCTTAATAACGAGGCGGAGTCGCAGCGCCGGAGGCCGTCGAATGGGAATTTAATCAGAAGGCTAGCGTGTCTCCGAGAAATTCGGCAGAGACTATACCGCCAAATTTTCACCCCGTCGTTGTTACCCCAAGGGTGAGCTTTACGTGCTTTATGCCTCATGAGCTTTGATTGGATCGAGATCGACCTTTCGATATAGAAATTTAAAGGGGATCCGCGTAAAATCTTCTTACGATTTTACTCGGATGTAATAACTCGTAACGACGAATAAATCGAAGCCGTCGCGTGTGGATAGCCCGTGTATACAGTAAAACTTGGATAACGAAGTTGAGGGACACTTGGCACTCGGAGTAGCGCCGAAGTACGCGACGGAGTTTATAACGAAGCCAGATCGGAGAAGAAGAAACTGGCAAACTGCGATGTCGCTTCCGTTATTATACGCGTTTTTAATGCGCCGTTGCCGAGTGATATGCCGACTAATGGTCGCCTCGACATGAAGCATCTCGAGATTTATATAAAGTGCGTTACAGGGGATCACTCTTTCTTAAAAAACATAAACAGCTGAAATGCGACGATTCAGAACTGCAACCGGCATGTATATCTATCCGCAGCAAAAGCAGCTTCGATCGATCGGTGTGTGTGTGTGTGTGTGTGTGTGTATATATGTATATATATATATATATATATATACACACGTACCCAGAAGCATCGAACAGTCCAAACTACACAATCCAAACTCCGAATCTGGAGTATCTACACAAGTTCGCGTGCACCGCCCATGGTAAGAAGGCTTCTACACAGAGTCTGTGTATAGTTGTATACTCTATCCTCTCTCCTCCAGCGGAAAATCTAAATCCTTTTCACCGCAAGATTTACGCCGCTGTCGTCGTTACATCACGTCGAGAGGGAGCGACTTCTCGTTTAAATTCGTCGCTCGGAAAATCCCTTTCGTCATTAATATTGTTTTGCCATAAATTACATAATTACATCTTTTTACGCGATACGCGATAAAGCGCCTGTGCCAGGAACAGTGTATTGATCATCATCGAGATCGGTATCAGGCGCACGTATTTCACGTTGAAAATCGATAAAGAACGGGAGGTTATGTCTACGCACCCAGAGGACCCGCGCGAGCCAATTTACGGCACTAAAATATCATACGCCGCCACAGCCGATGTATACGGACGACTATACTGGCAGCAGAAGCTCGTAACAATATATATAAAAAAGCACAGCCTAGCTTTTTCCTTTGAATCGCGAAAGTTTTGGTGATCCTTGGCCTCTTCTCCATCGAGATATGGTGTATATATTATACGTGGGGTACTTTTATCGTTTAGACCTGGCTCTTGTGTCTGCTGGTATATATACATTCGAGATCCGTACAATGAGCCTCGTAAAGTCGTCGCGGCAGCGGATCTACTCGCGGAAGCTGAGTAGTTGTATAAGAGAAAAAAATGGGTAGAGATCAGTCTCGTCCAAAAGTACAGTCTCTTATCTTATCACAATGGACTCGTCGCGCGATGCTCGTATCCTAAATTCAATTGAAGCTCTCTAAAGGGCCCTGGTTCGAGTCTTCCGTGCGGGAGCTTTTTCGCTTCCTTCGCAGAAACGTATCGGTCCAGCAGTAATGTTTGTAGAATACGGCCCACGCACGGAGAGAAAAAATCGTCCTGAACCGGCCCTTGATTCGAGCAGCGGCGACGCGTACGGCGATGTATAATTGCGGCCCGTGCGCGTTAGAGCCGAGAATCTAATTGAGCGGAGGGAGTACGAGCCGTGTCGAAACGCGTCGTGTCTACTGTAGCGTCTTGTAACCGTCCGTAACTGGTTCGGCCTCACACGAAAATTCGACTCCGCGTGCGCACAGAGAGACGACGGGCCGTTTAATAAGACGGAGCGAGAGAGGCTCCGCTTGCTCACCTTCCGGTGTGCACGGCTTGATGAGCTCGGATTGGAGAGGGCTTGATGAATTTCTTTTGTCTGGCTTTTGTTGCTCCAGATTTCGCTCAGCTCCTACTGCTCGGGAGTACTTTTTTTAAGTGCTCGCTGTATAATCCACACGCAGAAATATTCAATCTTTTTCCCGCGTAAAATAAAGAACTATCCATCACGCGCGTACAAAAGCGACGCGAGCCACTCATCCCTGCTGCTGCGCGAGAAAAAAGTTGTCGGCTAGAAATAGACCTTAATTGCCGTAAACGACAAAGTATTATTAGATGAAAATTATTAGTATATTAAAATAAAAAAGAAAAAACGTCGTAATAAGAAGTCAGCTGTGTACGTATAATATACACTGGACCCGCCGAGCGTGAAAGCGCAGGCTGCGATTTATCGATTTTCTCCTTCTTATCGCGCGCGATACTCGAGTTATAACTACCGGAGCTTGTAGATTCTCGCCGCTCGACTGTGTGCTTGGGATATGAGAGCGAAATAGGTCTATACACAGTAGCAGAGAGAAAGCGCAAGCTTTGCAGCTACGGGTTTTACCGGTTATTTAGTTTGCTCGGAAAACGAGCACCTCGTTGTTTTGGGTGTATAGGACTTGATTGGACCCGTGCGCGCTCTCAAAGGGAATCGCTAATTGTGGACTCGGCCAGATTCGCCTTTCGCGACTGTTCTCGTATGTAGCTGCAAGATTTTCGGTATTTCGATTGGGAATGACATTTTAAGAGATGAGATGCTTTATTGCAGTACAAAAGTATATCGTACGAAATTAGATAATTGCGCAGTAATCGATCCTGTTTTTGGTAACCCAACACCAGCCACAAAACGAGTACAAACATCTCGTGCTTCTCAAAGGAACATCAGCTGATAGTGCGCACCTCTGTGCGACATCGAGACATCGAGTGTAACCAGAAAATCTAAGAGCTAAGCGCGCCTGACTCACGCGTGCCCAGTCTGACTCATCCTATAGGAAGTCGTCCGACGCCTACGTCGCTTCTATTACACTAGACTTTTGGCGCAGTGCGCTGCGCGCACTGTAGTAGAATATTAATTCATTAACTTATTAAATGAAATATAAATGCTTGATTGATATTTTTAATATTTGTTTTCTATTACGGAAATATATCAAACTTTACAATATATGATTGATTCATTTCGCGCTCATGTAAATTTCAAAATTGCCGCGGTTTCGTCACCAACTACCTTTTAAAATTTTAAGGTTATGTCTCAACTCAGTTCGTGTCAACGTTCACATCATGTCACTTTTTGTAACAATGATAATATTTACAATAGAATATTATAAATACACAACTAATAATTATTGATATGTATTATAGTAATATATTACATTCTTTGTATTAGGATCAATTTTAGAAATCAAAAACAAATCAAAAAATTCTAACGATACTTTTGACGCATGCGCACTACACGAGCCAATCATATTGACGCATTCTTGGCTTCACTTCATCCGGTCATGACTTTTTTATATAGGGATACTCTCTCTCTCTCTCTCGTTGCTTCTGTCAGCAACAGTAGGCTATCTCTAGCTTGTCGCGCCTCTGATCTCTCATATTTCAAGGAGGGGAGACGTATAGGGACTGATTTTCGGATTGCTCTTATGGGGATGAGGGGAAGTAGCGGGAAATTGAAACGGAAAAGGTTCTCTTGTGGTTTTGATGTTGTTATCGAGAGCTGTTGATCTGATTATTGCGGAAGACGAGGAGAGTCGACTCAAGCAGATAGAATTTTGAGGCTTATGGTTTGGTTCTGTTGCATATTAGCCCAAGTTTCCAGGATTGAGAATAAAAAAGGAGAATCTGATCGGCTTCTCTTCTTAATCTCAGCGGTAATCCCTTCATTCTTTTTTAAGCGAAGGCTATTATCAGCCCGCTGCAGCGGCTCGTTGTTCTGATTGATTAGTTTTTATTGTTTCCAGCTGATTCCATTAGGATCGGGCGAATTCAATCGCTTTGATTGGAGATACATATAAGCGCTTAATAAGACCGCTCGACTGGATCGATTCTGTTATACTATCTGAACGATTTCACGCTGTCGGTGCTATACGACTTTCAACCTGAAAGAAAACCGTATAAAATAAAGGAACGTTTGATACACAGTATACACCGCGCGAACTTTCCCTCAATTTTTTTCTTAATTTCCTCAAGGATCCTTCCAATCTCAGTCTCGAATCTCCGCTCGACTGACGAGCTTTCGATCTACCTATCTCGACGACGTGGTTTCGTTAAATTTTCGACCTCCATCCGCTCTCCTCTCGAGCTTTGATCAAGAATCATAGATATACGTATAGCAGCCTGCGTAACAAGTCTCGAGCGCGCCAAAGAGCAACTAAGGGAGAAGAGAGAGAGAGAGAGAGAGAGAGAGTCTCTATATTACTTTACAGGGTCGCGAGAGTGCGAGAGATAGAGAAAGAAAATCAGAAATTCAGCGCGCGAGAGAGCTGACTGAAGGCAGTAGCTCGAACTCTCGCGGAAACTCGACTCGAGTCTATATATATATATATGGTGCCCTACACAGGAGCATGTGAGACGCCTCCTGCATTCCAGAGGAACGATATATGTATTTCGCGCGATGCGAACTGACGACGGGTATAACAAGATCGAGTATAAACTTTGAAAATTGGGGCGACAGTCCTTATCCTCCACTTTCGAAGTGTGCCGTGTAAATGTTAAGTATGTAGTTGGTACTTAATTGCGTTGAGTTTCGAGTTTGCTTAGGCAACAATTTTGCATTAATCAGTTTCTCGAAAAAAAAAAAAAAAAACGCGAAATTCTTCTCTCCTCGAGCAGCGGTTGCCAAGGCGCACAATAACGCTACAGATATCCGGTGTCTGATGAAAAGTCACGAGATTGATCTCCTTGTTTCCTGGGTCGCGTTACCGCAACAAAAGAGCACGCCGTACGCCATCAGAGATGACGACTTGACAGGCTGCCGCAGCAGTAAACAATAATTATTCATTCTCGGTGTAGTCTTCCTCTCGCGCGAATCTTGAAACAAGAAAAAGGAAAAACTATATGCAGTGATATAACAAAGTAGACAAGTTAGGCGCGCAATACTCGGAGCTTTAATTTCGCAGCATGTGCTCGCTTATTAAATGCGGAAGCGCGCGGGACGCGCGGGCGCACTCGCGCGCTTCAGAACCGGAAATCGATCGAGCGCCAATAATAGCTAGCTGCCGCTAGGAGCGCTCGCGAGCTTTGCTCTATATACCTCTCCGACTCATTTTGCTTTTCGTTCAAGGCTGTGCGTACAAATGCGCTTTGCCGCGCAGGTGTGCGGATCGCTTTGGGCTACGTCTTCGCTCGTAATGTATGATAGGAGCGGTTGGAGAGCAGAGAGAGAGAGAGAGAGAGAGAGAGAGAGAGAGAGAGAGAGAGAGAGAGCTATCGCTCTTAATTGCCGCGCTAATTGCCGTTATGCGGTCGCAGTTGCGTGCGACCGGCGGTCGCGAGAGCGGAGGAGACGACTCCGACGGCTGAGATGTGTGCTAAATGTCGTCTTTGATCGCTGTGTGATTGTTTTGAAAATGAGAGCTTTAATTGGTTCAACAAACAAACAAAGATGTGCTTCTCCTCTTATATACGAGGATCGATTAAACCCACGCGCGCACAGTCGCTCGATCGCGCTCTTATCAGATTAGAGGATCAAGCTCGAAAGCGCGTGACAGAGCATCGTTCGTCATTCCTCCGAGATACACTGCACGCGGAAACGTCAAAACACCTCGATAGCTCGTATTTATACTCCTTTGTCTCTCCGTCGTTAAAGGATTAAGTACCAGCAGTTGCTGTTTGCGTCAGGAAAAAGAGGTGAAGTCTAATCTCGAGAAAGTTGATCGATCGTGTGAAGCCTCTTTCATCCTTGAAATTCGCCGATGGATGAAAAACCGCTGCATCGCATGAATTCCAAAGCTATATATGAAAGGATGAAAAACGGGACATGTCGCGACGAGAGGACATTATGCAAGAGAGGAGGATCCGCGTAATGCGGCGCTTGGCCGTGTTACGTGAGATGCGCTTGGCGCTGTATTTCTGCGCGTCGTCCAGTCCACTCCTCCTATCCTTCTTTCTTCTTTTTCCCTTATTTGTAAGGCAGCTGCTTATGGTGGACAATTTTGTTGAGAGCTTTCGCATTTGCATATCCTCGAGTTTTGCTTTTGAAGAAATTTATTGTTATTCACCTGATGTGCTGTAACCTTAATATCATCGAAGTGGAATACATCGATAAACCAAAACTAGTTACAGTTATATAGTCCTTCAAGTCGCTTCGAAAGATGTTGCGACTCAAATATTTGTCCAGGCGAATCGAATCCTATCGCGAAGCTCGCCGCATAATGCTCCGCTGCTTTACTGGAGAAATGTTGATATGCAGCGGGAGCTTTTGATGATGGAAAATCGGCTTTTGCCAAGGAGGATCTGCAATTCCTTCAGTGTTTTAGGACGGAAGAGCTCAGAGGGCAAATATAGGTATTCGTGGCTCGTGTGTTTGCGAAGCTCGCGAGGGCGTTATTAATGATGGCGATGGCAAAAACCCGAGTGGCTTCTCTGGTAAAGGGTGAATCTTTATGTTTGTTCTACGCCGAGAAGAACTGAATTAATTAGCCCCGAAGCGATGTCAAGATGATGAGAAAAGCCGTAAAATATATTTTCAAAAAAAAAAGAAGCAACCGGGACCGAAGTATTGATACCCCTAATTGCGATAAATTATTGCCCCCGTGTGGAAACCCGAGAGTCATACGTACATCATCGTCAAGGACCACCCCACGAAATTCCACAACAATAGGCTGGGAATTTCCAAACAAAGTCCGCATCCTTATTGACGGAAAGTGGCGGTTTCATTCCTCGCGGGGGTGTGTCGTGCTACAAGGTAAAATCGCACGACACGGCGACGCTTCCGGTACACTGGAAACGGAGAAAAATATAGCCACTCTCAGCCCGCATTAGAGTTGGCCATTGCCAGCGAAGGTATTACACGCGTCGTCTTCCCCCCTCGTTGCGATTGAAGGTCTCGCAGTCGTTGTTTTTTTCTTTTCCAAGCTATGATAAAGCCAAGGATAAATTTCGTTGTTTAACCAAGTTGAGATTTCAGCTACTTAAAAAGTCTTTAGCTTCACATTGTAATGCTGACGGAGGTAATTTTAAAACTGATTATTCACGAGGATCAGCGAGACGGCGCATTATTTTTTCAACAAAGAGACTCCAAGAGTATCAGCGCAACGAAGCGTAGAGCCAAGAAGGATGAGTGGGTTAAACTGGAAACTCGTCGTCCCTTCATCCGGACAAACAGAGAGAGATTGGTTAAATCAACAAAATAAATCTGAAAGCTTAATTGTTCCATATAAAGTATGTGCAAACGGTATACGGTTCTCGCATTCTATCGGGAGCAAATGTTTTAGTACACACGCCGTATCCATAAACGATCCGAAATAAAGGCGATAATATAATATTATCGCCTATCCCTCCGGTATATAGGTCCATGGACTAATGTAATTGTCGCAGCTCTCGGCAGGACCGCAATAGGCATCGGATTTCAGCCCGAGGGCGTCCCTTCGCGCCGCCCCCTCGTCAAATAGATTTTGACCTGTTCATGCATTATTTATAGCTAGCGCGCAAGGATGTACGTAAATATCGCGCATTTTGGCTGAGAGCTTTTTTACTGAGTATACTCGCTATCATCCGCGTTATGGAGCCATGTAGATAACGTGAAAAATGTATTTTATCATCGAGCCACTTTAGAATTTTCCATGAGGTATAAAATTAAAAGCGTGAGATCCATGAGCATCGATTGCAAGGATCTGTTTGAAAATCACCGAAAGAGATCTCGGGTTGAGAGAAAGAGCGAGTCGGTCTGGTGTGGATTTTACCGGCTCGAGTAAATCATCCCATTTTTAACGCCTTCTCGACTCTCGCTGTTGTGCTTCTCGCGCGGAAGAAGGAATTGCAGTTTTTCTTCTGCGCACGGTTGTCTGGACGCCATAAATAAGCGCATAAATAAAATTTCTCCTCTTCCATATTGTGCAGCACTATAAAAGCTGCACTTTGTATTGCAGAGCGATTAACTTTTTCGAACAACGCTGGAATAATAATTATAACGCATCGCAGGACAAACAATTCGCCGGAGACTTTATACTTACGTTTAATGAAACTTGAGGAAACTACTCCTCGGGCAAATATACTTTCCCGAGCGCGACGCTTTGTTTGAAAGCAAAGAAAACTTTTTTTTCCATCGAAGCTTCCCAGCAAGAGCCGGGTATTATATTCCGAATGAAAAATTGCTGGGACACTCTCCGCCCGAAGAGAGTTTCAATCATTTTAAGATTACCGTCTGAAAAAAAGGCCATAAATAATTGAAAGCTGCACTGAAAAAAGAGGATACTTGAAGCAAGATCCAAATTCCGCTTGCCGTCAATCCGCTTGCAGCAAGTATAAGTATGTTTGCTGCAAGTAGATATACATTTCCGTCAAAATTACGATATTTTTGCGGTGAATATAAAATATACTTGCCTCTAACAGATATTTTTTTATTATAAGAAATATCGAACTAGGTACACGATTTATCTAATTTTCGGCAAAGTGTGGAAAATTTATCAAATTAACAGAATCTGCGTAGCTAACCAAATACTTATAAGCACACCCGATGGATTAAATAACTTCAAATATTCTATAAATAGATTTTAAGTGATAGACCTCGTCCGATCTTGAATTCAATTAAAGACCAAAAATGTGTCTATGTATGCAGCAGAAATGTTGACACTTATTTTATATTTACCTTTAATAATAGGTGATTTAATTTCGGAAGATTCAAAAAGTTGGTATTGGTTTTTATTGATGAGAGAAATGATGGATATTTTATTATCAAAAAATATTCAAATTGAATTGATAAATATCCTATCATCAACAATAAAAGAATATTTAGATTTAAGACTCGAACTCTTCCCGAATGAAACTTTAAAACCTAAGCACCACTATTTATTGCACTATCCTGATTTGTATTTTAGAGTAGGTCCGATTATAAATACGTGG
>CM053172.1:44138451-44154599 GCA_012977825.3 Pteromalus puparum
GTTTTCTCTCTCTCTCTCTCTCTCTCTCTCTCTCTCTCTCTCTCTCTCTCTCTCTCTCTCTCTCTCTCTCTCTCTTTCGTAAGCTATGAAATCTGCTAGCCTTAAGTAACCAGTTCCCAAGGCGACCAAACTTTTCGCAATTAAGAATTTTCATTAATGAGCCTGCAACCCAGAGGTATACACAAATGCGGCTATCTGCGTTTAATCTACAAAAGTATTCTCTTCAAAACTGCTGCGTATCTTGTGAACTTTGCCCAGATTTATGTATTTGCAATAGATTGCGCGAAATGATTTTATCTCCAAGTGTCTACTAATTCCAAGTAATCTTGAAATCATTATCGCAAAAGTGGCGACTCCAGACTGAATCCAATCAATCGAGTTCCATTTTTCCTCAACGAGCATCAGCAGCAAAGATCGCATGGTTCGTACCATTATCTGATGGTTAAAAAGAATGCGATTTCGATCTCCCTTCGAAGCTTTATTATTGTACTAGAACCATCGGAGACAATCTCCAGAGCGAATTATTTCTTCGGGTGAAAAGTCTGTGAAGCACACCAGAATTATATACACGACAAAGTCGATCCCCGTAGCTTTAATAATTGCCGCGCTGCAGTCGGACGTCCAGTGGATGCCGGGCTTTCGAATTGTTGGCGGTTTTCGAGTTCTCATATTCGTCGTTATTGTGAACGTCGTCGGAAGCGTCCTTTGTTTCGCGCGAGGATTCCACGGGATCCATTGTCCTGGTATTTTCTGTCTTAACAAGCTTGCAGGACCCCGGCTGTATACGTATCTGTCATTCGAGTCATCCCTATTATTAATGGATCGAAGCATCCCGAGCCATTAGACCGGATGATGATTTGTATTATGCTTCTTCGCGTTGCCGTATATTTACATTCCAACAATTTATACACCGACCTAATTGGTTCGTCGTTCATATCCGGCGGAAAGTAAACGCTACGTCTCGTTTATCTCGTTTCCTCCTCGTTTGCGACTAAAGCACTTATCTTCGCGAAGTTGCGAGTTGCCACGAAATTTTTATAATTTACATTCCGTGGCAGTTTTTTTTTTTTTCCCAACTTCCAGCGCGAGAAGTGCGAAGAGCCGGAAAAAGCGCGTGCTTTGAGCTGACGCTCGGCAAAAAGTGAGCCGGCGAACTATGGACGTCGAGGAGCTAGTACACGAAGTAGTTTCAAAAGCTCATAGTTGCACTTCAGCCCACAAGAGCAGCAGCAGCAGCAGCAGCGCGGAAAGTAAAGAGAGTCGTTTGCTTCTTTTTTTACTGTGCGTCCGCGTAGGATTGGAATGGACCGAGCTTATTCGAGGGAATTTTTGTGTTCACGCCGTGTACTATCTTGCTTATTGTCGAAGCGTCGATCGTCGGATCAGATATGAAAGAAGCAGCGAGATCAAGTGGCGGTTAACGAGTTTCGACAATGTTTTGTGTTCGTGTAGGTTTAATCAAGCGGAAAATAGAACGCAAGCGAGCGATAATGAAAGAATAAATCAAAAGGGTTTGCGTTGATGGAAATTCGCATGGACGAGTGAATAGAGGGTACAGAGCAGACTCGGAGCTTTCACAGGCCATTGGGTCCGGCTGGCGAAAAATCGATCGAAAACTGTGTAT
Organism: Pteromalus puparum; assembly: GCA_012977825.3. Classification (NCBI taxonomy): domain Eukaryota; kingdom Metazoa; phylum Arthropoda; class Insecta; order Hymenoptera; family Pteromalidae; genus Pteromalus; species Pteromalus puparum. The sequence continues at coordinate 44,140,076 of CM053172.1, forward strand.
GCGATTCTTCGTAGTCCTGTAGTCTACTTCTGTTCGTCTGGTTTACACCGACTCGAGTTCTCGGAAATATTCTGTTGTGAATATGAAATGCACTAATATGCAAAAACCTCTTTGTTGATATTACATAATGTTTCTGAAGCGTAGGATACACGTTGAAATTTGAAGCAGAAAGGGATGAAGCGCGTATATTTGAAAACTAAAAATGTTATACGCGTGAGCGTAATTGTTTACTTGGTAAAAAAGCCGGCTTTGTTCGCGCACGTTTCTGCCAGTGATGCACAGAAAAGCTAGCATATATACACATTGGAAAATTCCATTCACGCTATTTTTCTACATTCATCCGGCTTTTGAAAAATAGCCTTTGTACAGCAGTTTATAGATAAAAAAAAGTTTCATAAGTACAAACGATCGTGAATTTCTCGAACGACAGCATCGCTCAGCAATTAAAAACAATTACGATTTTCACGCCTCTTTCGCTCTCTACCTGACTTATCTGAAAAATACATAACGATGCATCAAAGTCACGGTCTGAAGCCAAAGACGCGGGTTATCGCGTCTCCTTAAGCTCTTTCTGCTGCGGGAGGCATGCGCTGCTCTTCGTGCGATATAGCACGCACACTCGTTCGCGGATCGCGTGCCTCCCTCGCAGCTCCTGCCCGATAAATAATCCTCCGGCCTTCCCGGTCTAAATCAAGCCTCTGGCGACGTCTGTTAAGGAGCTGAATGTTTCGCCTCTGCTGGATGGAAAATTTATGTCGGCCTTTTCGATGTTTTCATGTTTCGAGTGCAGTTTTTGTACAATATTATTCAGGGGACGATGCGAAAACTCAAAGTTAATTTCATTAAAACGACACGGCGCTGAGGATCGAAGCAGCCGTTAGTAGTAACAGACGCGGACGCGATGACAGTCGACGCACAAAGAGAGGAAAGTTTTAAATTTCAAAAAGTTTTCAAAGTGAAGCGCGAATAACACGGGTTAATCTCTCGTCGATTTGTTTCCTTGTCTGCGTGGGTTTTTTACGAACATCGACCCGCAGTCCCAAGACGTGGAGTTATTCCACATTGTAGCTGGCAACGTGTTTAATTATTCGAAGTATTAACAGTATTGTCGATATACCGACGCGATAAGAAGATAAGCGACGAGTGCATGATAAGCGGTTTGATCTAAAGCCCCCGTGTCGTCAATGCGATGTTCAATATTGACGGCTGGCATATTTGCACGTTATATTATAAACCCAGAATTGATTTTAAACGACGAGCGACGAGCGCGCATGTTGTTTGTAAATGCAATTTTTTCGCTATACAGAACCGCAGGGTAAGGTAAACATTGTCGCCGCAGTATAATCGTCATCTAAATTAAATTCACCTGAATTGCAGCGAGGAGTCGCATTGTTATTTTGTTATTGTTCCACAACTCCGCGACGCGCATATACGTACACATATATTACATAATACCGCTACTGGCAACAATGCCGGCGACAAACGGCCGCCGAGACTTTACGCGTATTACTCTCCGAATATTAGCGATCTTTTTTAGCGCGGAATTTTTTCGAGATATGGAGCAATTTACCTCGGAAAACGATCATCGAGAATTCGAGATGTTAAAGCTGTGCAAACGAGCCGTCCTATACATCAGTTTCTTCATTAAAGCTAAATGAAACAGCTGCGAAATGCTCAGCAAACCCAGTTGTTCTAGCATGTGTCGTCGTATAGAGAGAGGTCCTTAAGTTGCAATTGCAGCAATTTCGAGTTGGGCTCTGCATCGTGAATATTCATGCGATATAGCTCGCGTTTCAGTGCACACACGCCCGACGACGCATCCGTGCAGTCGTTCTCTCCGCCGTTCGTTTTATACGTCGCGAGAATGCACTCAACTCAACTCTGTGGTTTACGTCTTCAATTTTTGCAGTAAACCCGCGGTTACCGGCTTATTTTTTCCTGGATAACATCGATCGTGTAATAATCTCGCTAATGCTCGCGCTAATGTTTTTGTCGAAATATCAAGCTTGTGAATATAATAACGGTTGGAAAGAGTCGATCGACGAAAATTATAACCGCGCGAGCAGTCGCGCTAGTAATATGCGCGTGTATTTGCATGCGCCAGCCTGATGCACGCGTCTGCGAACGATCGCGACGAGATTTGCATATGCCGAGAACGTGTGGGCTGTGCCAGAGACCGCGGCGGCGACACATTCGAGTGCGCAGATTTATGGACAATGCATTTTGGATTTCAAAGTTGCTCGATAGATAAGCTGGGATCGATATTTAGATAAGGGATTGTATCGAGCATCCACTCTGTCAAGATCATCGAGTTACGATCGAGAAGATTCACGATACCAAAGCTTTGGAGTACACATACATCGTGGAAATGCACACTATCGCCCGAGCGTATCATAATCACGGCCCAGTCCTTCTCTCGTATGCAGTACATGGCGTGCATACACTCGACGTCGCATAAAGGAGCCTGCATTATCGTACCTTTGCGCTTCCGGCGCTACACGTATATATAGTCCGACTCACACAAAGGTGCAGAGAGAGAGAGAGAGAGAGAGAGAGAGAGAGAGAGAGAGAGAGAGAGCACCTTGCTTGCCCTTTATTTGCCTAGAACCAGTATATAGTAGTGGTGGGTGTGCGATCGTCGCGTCCATGGCGTCGATGATTAATTGGGCCACAAGCGCCGCAGGCGCAAACAGAATCGAAATTATCCGCTGCAGACTCGAAAGAGAGACACGACGCTATTCGCGGAATATTAATTAGCTATGCCGATGATGTATTTTTATGTGTTATGCACAACACACACGGATCGGCGTTTCTCTACGACTTACGGAGCTTGCAAGCTCAGAAGGATTACAGTGTATTCTGGACGATTTGTTGTGCAAATATCCGCGACCTTGACAATGATGAGCGATTCGGCGATATAGGCGTAGCGTCGAGTTATGCAACGAAATCTATAATAATTCGCGGACGATACGCGCAATTTGAAGATCTATAAGCGTTGTTGCGTCTACAGAGTCTAAAATATCCTTCGTCGTATAGATAGTTAAGTAGAGTAGTGTGCATAATTCGCGAATTACACAAGTAACTCGTCGCCAGAAATATACTAATTCGCCTCTCGGTTTTATGCGCGTATGCCGCGGGCGCGGCTAGAAAAACATCGGGCGCCAGATAAAACGTCACTGAAGAGCAAGAGAACGTGTGTAAGTGTTCTATCTCGCGTCCCTACTCCCTCTATAAATATGTGGCAATTAAGGCAAAATCTTTTCTCTTTTGAAAGTAAAAAGGGAAGGCCGCTGCTCTAACTCGCGCGAAGATGAAGATGAAGAGGAAGAAGTTCAAACGAGAGCGGGTAACTCTTAGGAAAATATAAAACGAGAGAGAAACTGCGAGATGAGCAAGTATAGTTACAGATGGAGGGCACGTAAGCTTTTATAGAATACATACAGGCGAACAAAACCATGGACAAGTGCACGCGCGACGATATTCTCGCGGGAGCCGAACAAAACCGAAGCGACGAGGTACTAGATTGGGCGTAATGTGCCTCTTCCTTCGCTGCGATGATAATATATACGTGTACGCAGTCATGGTCACACATGCAGCAGCTGCAGCGTTATGTAGCGCAAGAAGCACGCGCGCAAGCTCGCTTATATAAACACCGCGAGACGTTACATGCGCGTGCGATTATTATTATTTCCATGACGCGTGGCTCTTGTCCTGAAATGTTTTATGTTATACCCTTGAGATCCCAGAGCAATTAAAGAGCGAGGAGGTATACACGCGGCGAGCTTTCTCGCGAGTCCATTTGCCGAGAGAGAGAGAGAGAGAGAGAGAGAGAGAGGGGGGCTGCATAGCACAGAAAAGCGAGTACGGAGCGAAAAAGTTTCGAAGATTAAAGAAGAAAACGTGGGAGAGAGAAAGAGAGAGAGAGAGCTGCGCATGCGTCTCTACGGCCGTGTATAAAGCCGAGCTGGAGGATGAGGTCTTGGCCGTAATCTCTTGCACAGGTGGAGAGCGAACACACTGACACACTCAGCTGTTCGTATATAGCAGCTGGCACAATGCACGTGCGGATGGAGTTGTACGGATTTTCCAAGCTTGAGTCTGAGATGATGAAATCATTGCTTGAAATGAAAAGCTCGAGAGGACTCAGTGGAACGAGTCGGGCTTGGTAAGACTACGGCCAACTGCGTAGGAAATGCCAAAAATAATCAGCTGTTAACGTGAGGATTTGCGGCGAAAAACAAGTCTGAAAAATTCCATTCATTGTTACTCTCGCTTCGATGGCAAAGCTAATATTTCACCAAGTTCGCGATAGGAGTAGCACTTTTTTTCTTCCCGCGCTCGCGATATTAATACTTTCTGTACTGTCGAGGGCCGTGCGAGATTTATTTGTTGAAACAGTTGCCTCGAAACTTTCTGCGGGGATAACTCGGCGCAAAAGTGAGCGAAGACGAGCTGTGTACGAAATGAATGCTCATGTTTGATATATTTCATTCTTTTTATTACTATTCTATTTTCCTTCAAAAGAATAAGATTATACAGGTATGAATGAGCGCACTCGCGCATCAGCATATTGCAACACAGCACTTAAACACTCGCGCACTTTCACCTTCTTCGTCGAATCGGTATACACAATCATCGTAGAATCGACTCCCTCCTCCTCAGCCGATCGTCGATCACGCGCCGCGTTTCTGGTTCCAGAACAGAAAAAAAAAACTGGAAACTAGAAGCCTTCAACATATGGATAACCATATGGAAAGGGAGATGAAAAACCGCGGCGTTCACGCCAATCGCGGGCAACGGGTATCCGATGACTGCGGCACCACACGAGCCTTCGGTAGCGAGTATCTCTCTTATAAGCTCGCTCGGATTTTCCGGTTCGAACCGGACAGCTCGCACGAGCGCTTCGGTCCTCATGAATGAACCGGTAAGAACCGGTATGCCATCGCGTCATCGTGCGTATGTGTATTAGCACTCTTTCTCTCTCTCTCTCTCTCTCTCTCTCTCTCTCTTACTCTTTTACTCACTCTCTCGTCTGTATCATAAGCGATGGAGTAGGCGTTGGTGTGTTATGTACGTGAATCACTCTACTCTGCAGAAACGCGCGACGGCACGCGACTCGCGCGCAAGGGTTCACGCCGGGTCATGATGATGATGATGATGATGATGATGATGATGTTGCGCTTTGCTTGCCAATATTTGTTCCTCTGTGTTTTTTCTGCCTTTCTCGGTCTCGGGGTTTCTGGGTCGCGAGGGTATTACACGACTGATTGTTGCGGCAGACACGTGCGCGACTCACGTGCGCTTTTTCTTTTCGAGTCTACTTATACACTGAGAGAGACATTTGATAGTAGAAATTACTTTTTGGGAGTAATTTTTACTACTTTCAATGGTAAAGTGAAGACAGACTTTTAAGATAGTAATTTTTTATATGAGATCGAATTTTAAAAAATTTAATTTTCAATTTCGCTTATATTTTACACCTCATGTGAGCTACTTGCTGTTTATATTATTGTTATTAATTATTATTATGTTATATATAGAAGAAAGAAAGAGATTACATTTTTTTCCGGTGGCGGGACTTGAACCTGGGACCTTCGGCGTGTCGCGACAGTCGAGTGCGCTGACCATTTACCTCAGGAAGACTATAGATAGATAGATTTCTATAGTCTTCCTGATTTACCTAAATAGATCTGTTATGAACAAAATTTCAGATCTGATATATTAATTACCTTGACGTAATGCACTAAAGTTAATAAAAATTAATAACATCAATTAATAAATAATAGAAGCGAATTAATAGACACAGAAACTCATTATAATAAAATAAACGTAAAATATCAACTAAAGTACTGATTACCGCAGAAAAAAAAACTAAGTTCAAACGTTACCGACTGAGAATATTATAATATTTCCTATATTTTATAGTACATTTTACTATCTTAGATAGTAAAAATTTCGTTTCGAAAGTTTAATGAAAACCATAACAATTATTACTATCTGAGATCCATTTTTTTACTATCTGAGATAGTAAAAATTAATATCACTTATAGTGAATTTTACTATCAAATTTCTCTCAGTGTATTGTTTGTTTATTTTATACAGTCGTTCCTCCACGCTTTTGTGTCGTATGCGTAGTCGATTGGAATTGTAACAATGCGATGCGTCAAGAGATGTTAACCGATGGTGATGGATTATAGAGCGCATTTAATTTTCGGCTAATTCCTGCTCTCGACGTCGCTGAATATTGAAACATCCATTCCACACGCGCTGCCTTGTGTACTGCACTATAAACGCACTCTGTATGACGAGAAAGTGCCGCGCGTTACACCGAAATAATTTACATACCTCTCCGGCTACATACACTGTTAGGCTAATCATAATTGCTCTTCCGAAAACAAGAACGAGTGGAATCTCGAAGCGCGGAGTTTCGGCTCGAATGAAAACGGATATGCTGCGTATGTGAAATTATTTTGGCAAAGAAGTTTTTATACGTATGCGACAATTTTGGCAACGAAGCTCGCCCGCGACGATAATAGTTCCGGTGTGTTGCTGTAAATTTTCTCTAAATTTACCCCGCTTGGAATCTCTACAAGTGCGTGTCTCTTGCGCGGCGTATCCGCGGAATAATACAAAAGTTATTCCATTAATATAACAGTCGCGAATTCTTATCAGTCAGACCGCCTTGACTATTTATATCTCTGATTATTCCGCCTCAGCTGTTATCGAGGCAGAATCTTAAAGTAGCGCTTTTTCTTATAAATTGGTGTAGCCGACCTTGGGCTTGCTGATACGTATCGCTATAGCCCGTTCCCGTGACGTCAGAGTCATTGAACAAAACACCGCGACGTTCGCTTTACTTTTTCTTCGCGCTTTTTTTTTGTTTTGTTTGCATACACACACATACGGCATTTTGTTGTTCTTGTGTCTCTCCTTACGTAAAATCAATCGACGCAGACGACGATCGATTCTCGGCAGTGCGTTATTTATACAACGGCTAATCTAAATTTGGTAGATCTGCACGTGAGAGGGATGAAGGCGCAATAGACTTGGTACCAAAACGTGAGACCACGTCCGCCGTGGCTATCATTTTCGCGTTATTATTGCACTGCTTCTTCTTCTTCTTCTTCTTCTTCTTCTTCTTCTTCTCGAAAAAGAGAGTATAAGAGCACGCGATGCTTCGCCGGGTCATGTGCCAAGAAGCGGCCGACGAGATGCCGCGTGTATTTTAAGCTTTTTGGCTTTAAGCGCCGACGCAACAACATATGAGCGTCGCTCTCGCTTCACTATTTTCGCATTTGGAAGTCGCGAGCTTGCGGCCAAGTGCATCGTTATTTTCGCCCTGTCTCCGAGCGCAGCTTTTCACCCTTTATTGCCTCATTATCGTTATACGCAGTGCGCGGATTGTGTTATTGCTGTGTATATATATATGCGTATACATTCCATACGTTCGTTCACTTGTCAATATTGAACCTCTGGCGCCAGAGCTGGTTTTACTGGTTTTTCCAGAACGCTCGATTAACTTCAGAAGTATCGCCTTATCGAATTCGACATCAACAAGAGTCGCGCGTAGCAGTGTTTGCGTTGATACAAGTAAAGCTGTATTTGTTGACTCTTCGGAGTACATTGTCGAATAATTTTATTTGCGACGCGCGTGTCTGCAAACGACTAATATTTCAAGAGGTTTCGCACTCCTCGAGATTAATTAACATTTTTACAAAATATTTTTAATACAAGCTTCCCCCACACATGCGCCAGAAACTTCATTATGTTTTTCGCAAGGAATCTCGGCTCTGCAAAACAGCAGAAAGAAACACGAAAATCGCCCCCCAGCTCAAAATTCAATTCCTCCCAAAATCCTGGAAATTTATCGCGTCACCTCGTCTCCTACACATATAAGCGAGAATATCCATTTCGATCTCTCACCTGAATAATTCACCAACCTTATGTCGGAATCAACGCTCCCGCGATTTCCTCTTTCTCCCTGCCCTAACGTTCGACTGAAACTTTCAAGCGCGGCCTACACTCGGGGCAAAAACGTCCCACAAGGGGATATGCGGAAGATTTAAATTTTCTGGTTGCAGAAGAAGCTGCTCCAGATGCGCGGGTAAACAGCTCGTTAATGGCCGTAGCGAGTACAGTGTACACGGCTGACCCGGTTAGGCTGTGAAAATTATTGTTTATTTGTGTTTTGTAGTCGTCCGCCGGCGATTTTTCGTCTTTTGTGGTTGACGGGATCCTCTGACTTTCTCTCTATTTGCTATCGCAGCGTTGATTGCCTAGACGAATCCCTCGCACTTCTCTCGACGTGTTTAATTGCCCTGGCGTCGGCAATTAACTTCCTTTGCTGTAAGTAGATTGTGCAAACTGTGGGTCTTCAGAGACGCTTTGAGATCCTGGCAGACTGGTACTTTGCAAGGATAGGCTATAAGTAGTCAAGGTCGACGCTAGAAGAGACTAAGTTGCGAATGGAAAAAAAAGAATTCTTCAAGAGGGAAAATATGCTCGTTCTATTTTCAAGGCCGTCTTTGAAACAAGCCGCTTCCTTATTAATGGAATAATACATCGACACCTTCCCACGCCTTTTCGGTCGTTCTTCTCGGCGAGACCTTTGGAGAAAAAAAGGAGCAGAGTTTCCGAGTTCGCAAACTTCAGCCCGGCTATTTTTAAAGAGACGGAGAGGGATCCTACCGAGTATAGCAGAGGAAAGGACGAGAGGGAGAGAAGGGCGTCGGCCGAGATTAAAGAGCAACTGCGCGAGGGTTAGCTTCCTACCCTTGATTTCATTAAAGGCCACGACGAGAAGATCCGTTGTCGCGTGTACAAGGGAGCTTTTAAATTCAGATTTAGTACTTCATCAGTCCTCTCGGGAAAGCTTCTTATCTCGTTTTCAGGAGAATTTAAAAGGCGCGCGTTTATAAAAATACGCCAGGTCTAGCTGATAATACACACGGCGCGACTCTCGAAACAGTGCCTGATGCGATCGCGTAACGCGATATTATTATTAAACCCGATGCCAATTAGCATTGAAAACGTCGTGCGCGGTATTACGAGATGTAGCGAGCGTGGTGTGGGAAAGCCAGTCAATCAATTCATCAAGCTGTTATACGCCAGAATAGACGGACTGCGTTATGTCGCGGTCGGCATGTACGACCGCGTGACGAGCTTCCCACAGGATTGGGATTATGAGACAACCTGCACGAAATTCCAAAATAAGAAGAAAACAAAAGTCGCCGACAGAGTATACCAGGCGGCGATATCCAACAAGATTTATGTTACCAGCTGTGTCGTCACGAAGCACTCTCGCAGGAATATATACGTATATAATATATACAACACAACACGCACCAAAGGCGCGAACAGACCAAGGCTCGTCTGGTTAGCCAAACTGCGCACTGCACTCGTCAAGGATAACGACAATGATGATGATGATGATGATGATGATGATGATGATGATGATGACGATGATGATGACGACGACGACGATGATGATGATGATGCTACACGCTTACGGTCCGGCGCGGCGCACCGGACAAATCAGAGCTCAAGGAAAGCGAGCTTTTGAAAGATTCACGCGATGAAATTACTTCTAGCCGGCGAAGAGAAGCGCGAATTAGTGATTTAACGCGCGGATAAATCGTCCCTTTAGACAGAACGTGTCCTACTCGCTAATGAAAATAAAACCGGCCAGCTCCAGACTCCACCTTCTTAAACTTTAACGGCCCGGAAGGAAGAAAGGAAGAAGGAAAAAGCTCAGGTGCACAGCGCCGTTTACAGGCGAGCTATAGATTCTCGAGATTCGTTCGTGTTATTTTGTTCGTTCTACTTTTTCATTCGGAGATTTTGAATAATACACGAGGAGTCGTGAGTACACGCGTTAGAGGAACAAGAAAGGGAGATTGGTAGCGGAGCTTTCTTGGGATTTTCCTGCGCTTTTATTGCTACGAATTTGTAACTTAAATTCTTGTCAAAGTGCAAAGTACATCTCGTACAAGTGCGTGAAGCTCGCACGCGCAGAGAATCAGCGCGGGATTGGTCCAAGGCCGCAGTAGGCCTTTTCCTATTGCGTAACACCGAGAGGTATAATGCCTGCAAGCTCCCTGGAGTTCAAAACGTATACCTCGAGCGAATTTCGGAACGCGTAAAAAATGCAGTGCAACGAGTGTTTAGAACTTTTTTATACGCGGCTCTCTACGTGTCGCGGTGGATTTACACTAGTTTCTAAACGCCGCGAAACTCCGAACGTGAAAATTCTCGGACGGAGACGAACTATACGAATTTTTCAGCAGCTCGACCGAGCGAGAGATGCGTTCGCTATTCCACTGTGTTATATTTATTTCTTGAAAATGCGAGTCTAATAAGACTGCACACACTCGAGCGGCGGTGTATTATTATCGACGAGAGAAAAGGAGAAGAATGACAGCTAGGAGAATGACGATAAAAATAATCTGGGTCGTCGCTATGATTTTTCACGCGCCGTCGGCTCTTTCCGCATGCTTCGCCGAGCCTCTCAAATAGATGACTATACGAGTATACAGTGCACCGAAGTCGAGCAGTGCAGAAGTACTCCCGCGCTCTCTCGAGCACTCGAAGCTCGAAACGAGAGATAAGCTGTATACACTTTTAGGGAAGAAAGGTTATAAAATATCGTCGTTTTCTTCGCAATGTATATTCTGCACTCGTATGCACGAGTGTCGAAGATAAACCAGTTCAGATGGAGATAGGGATTATTAAGCGCGGAGTAGAGCGCAAAAAGCAAGCTCCGATGATCGGAATCGCCGACGTTTTCACTACACAGGCGCCGACAATTGGCGGTATACACGCTTCGAGAGCTTACTCTCCGATGATCAGCGGCGCGATTAATAGCGCGAGAAGCACGCGATGAGTTCGATTAGTCGATATGGCTCTCACGTATGTGCGTACACGCGATGCGATAACACAATATGCGCCGATGATGATGATGATGATGATGATGATGATGAGCGATGAATTTTGTAACACTTTTGCGCAACTAGACTGCGCTCACGAGATCGCGATGTGTGTAGTTTGTTAACGCGATGGACAGAAGGTTCGACGCGCGTGTTTTTAGCAAGCTGTTATGAGAGGATGATGAAGTGGAAGCTTTTTTCGTTAACCGCGCGATGATCGATGGGGCTGTATTGAAGTTTGTCGCGTTTGATGTGTACACAGACATTTTTAATCGAGAGTGTCAGGGCAATGAATTGGAAGCCGCGATTATTGTACCTCGTTTTATTGGAGGGTCAATAACTCGAAATAGTGTATCTGATTATGATAAGATCTCACGCATCGAACTTTGCCACTTAACTATAACGCGCAAGTAAGTTCGCGCGTAAGAACAGAGGGAAGAGCTACTCAGGTTATAATTATCGGATCCATTAAAGCAATTAAAGCAGAAGTATACACTAATGCCTTCAATAAGGTGACGCCGCCGGTATACGAGCTTCGTCCCCTGGAATTAATTCCCAAAAGTAATTATAACTTGGCCGAGCTTCCTGTGCAGTATACATTCAAAGATGCGAGGGGAAGCAGAAATTCCCGGAGCAGAATGAACTTGTATAAAATTTCTCTTCCGACGCCGCGACCCAAATCTTCCTGGAGCGCAGTCGGAGTCGAATGCTTTCGACGAGGCTTTCGATGAACAGATAATTAGGTTATATATCTCTTAATGTCTCTTTTTCTCCGATATACTCTGCGCCTTTTTTTCAAAGGAGAAGTTTCGCTGCTCTTGGAATTCTTCGCGTTTCTAATTAAATCTCGTTGTAAGCTCGATAAAAGTTCACTCGCGGATACGCACCGACCAAAAATCCGATATCTATTTTCAGCTCCGTTGAATCTTCTCCATACTATTCCGGCTAGCGCCACGAAATATAAATATCGGAAGCTGTATCCGTGTAATACAGGCAGCGCAAGTTCCCGCGAGTCTTTCCCGAGAGCGTCGTAGCCGCGGCGCTGACTAATTGGAGGACGAAATTAAAAGGAGCGAGTCATGCCCGGCGAACTTTAATTTCGGAATTAACGAGCTACGCGCTGGCATTTGCGTGTCGAAGCATTCACTGCAAGCTCGTCTGAAGATTTAAAAAAAATTCTCAATATTCAACATTGCGAGAATACTGAGTAAGCTCGCTGCAGAGTACAATGTTATACAATGTATAAACGCCGTGTCAACTGGTGAAACAAGTCCTCGCTATCGTATAAATAATTGCACTTTGTTTAGTCAAAGCTCGCGAGCGACTTTTATCTGATGTATAACCTATAACCAGCGTTGCACTTGGCAACGCAATTATAGCCGTCCGCGCGTCACGCAGTCCAGATATATAATACACGGCCTACGGGGTCGGATCGGTTATTCATAGCAGCGTCGAAGTTTTCGTCCAAACAGCGCGGAAAATAGCCAAGCGACGCGTCGTAACTACGTCACAAAACAGACGTCGTACCGGCGTAGCCACAGAGAATACACGACACGGTGCTTACACGTCGCTTTATGCACACGAGGGAGAGTTATATCGGCTGTTAAGTCGCGCGAGTTTGTGTGAAGTTACATGCGCATACTGCATATTCGCTGAAGAAAAAGAAGAAGAAGATGAAGTTTATCGGATTCGCGGCCGTGGGGCAAATTTTTACGAGCGAGGGATTTTCGGATTTTATTATAGCTGCGCAGCGCAGCCCTTTTGTCGGTTGTTGCTCTCTTTTATTTCGTTCGAGTCAAGCTTCAGGTTTATATAAAAAAAAGAATTTGCATTCATTGAATTTTCCAAACTTTTTTGACCTGTTTACGCTTTGCCGAACGATTTCGTCGGCCGACGCGAGTCGATAGTTCGCCGCGCAAACTTCTGAATTGTACGAGAAATGGTGTATACAGACACTGTATTCGCAGCGGTGTATTATTAGCAGCGTTGCGACTGTGTATAGAGATCTGCAAAACTTTTAATTAAAAACAAAAAAAAAAAAAACGAAGATAAAAACCGCCCGAGGAAAAGTAAGAAGTAGCAAACACCGAGAGAGACTATTACAGTGGAAACTCGTGACGAACTCCGCTCTCTGGAAGTATACGATCGAGGGGACGAGTCTTTCGAAGTCGAAGTAAGCATACCGTCGAAATGATTTATATAGCCTATATATCCACGAAGGATCGAGAACACTTGGAAACAGAATCGGATTATCAACGAACGAGTGGTTTCAGCTTATCTCTAGGTAGTCCTTTGCATACGCCTTTCGTTGTTCTTCGAATCTTTCGGGCGCACACGTCGCTTTTTCCTCTTGAATAGCGATCCGCTCGCAGTGAATGAAGCGCTTTTTGCGCGCCGAATCGGAGAGCGAAAAAAAAAGAAGCTTGCGAGTCCTTTGTGGTCCGCGGAGTCTAGCTCAAAGTGGAGCAAAAACGTCCGCTGAAAGCAGGCTTGTGTGTTTTTGGTAGGTTAAACTTTGACTCGCGGCCGGGCGTGAGTAAAAAGCTTCGCTCCGGGAATCTGGAAATCGGCCGTTGAGATTCGTGACTTTCGAAAGCTCGATAGTCCGTTTTCGGGTCGCATGACACAGAGCCATCCCAGTCGAAAAAAGGCAATTTTCATCGGGAGGGGAGCCTTTGCTCCCTTACATGTGTCGCTGACAGTGGGGGTGGGGCGTGTAATCAAGTTCCGCTGTGTCTTCGTCACACAGCACGAGAGTTTCTGTCGACGAGACTAAAAGCTAGAGAGAGAGAGAGAGAGAGAGAGAGAGAGAGAGAGAGAGAGAGAGGAGAATTGGTCGGTTGGCCAATGCGCCCGCCGCGCCGTGTGGCGCGTAGCCCAGTAGCACAGATCCCGCGGCCCAGTGGTGCTCAATATTCGCAAGCTCAGCTTCCTGCGCGCCTCGGCTGTGCATCTGTGTGTATGTACACGTATGCTGTGAGCACTGCCAACTGTCCCGCAGCCCGAATCGAAAAGTAACCGTCGTCTTCGGCGAGAGCTTTGTTTATGTGCGAGGATTAATGTCTGTCCTACGCAAGTTGCCGCGTAAATGAAAAAAAAAACAGCGACCCAGCGTTGATCGAAAGAAAAGGAATAAAGCTTCCACTTGGTGAGCTTCAGTAGCAGCAGCAGCAGCGCACTAGGGAGTTTTTGACTCTAGAGTCGTCTGCTAGGGCTCGCGCGCATAGTGTCTTCCTAGAGGAAACGGAAAGTTCCGCGTCGGGAGTGAGAGAGAGAGAGAGAGAGAGAGCCGACGACGAGTAGTCTCTCTCGGCGTCCTCTTTGCATCCGGCGCAAGCTCTATCCGTCCGTCTCTCTCGAAGCCAGTGACAGGCACTGGCGGCTCGCGGAGCTTGCGCAGGAGAGAGCGAGACGAGCGTATGTGTGCGGGAGACGGAGAGAGGGAGATAACGATTTTGTCGGAGCGGCTGTGACGGCGCATGCACACGTGCGTGCGAGCGAGAGAAGGCGAGTGGTAGAGTAGTTATACAGGCCAGGCTGAAATGGGGCGCGAGTCGGGGCGCGGGCGGGGGGGCGGGCGAGACCGGAGAGCACGAGAG
>CM053172.1:44155419-44352120 GCA_012977825.3 Pteromalus puparum
GAGATCGGACTGAGATGGGACTGATAACGATTTCTGTCGAGCGGCCTCGCGCTGTCACTGTCTCTGTGAGCCGCGCCTCTCGCAATCGCACAGCGGTGCGTTGCGTATGCGATGAGAGAAGCGCGTCAGTGGCGTAGCCTGGTAGGTTATACAGGCCAAGACTGAAAAGGGTCGCGGTCGGGGTCGTCTCGGGCGCACCGGGCGGGGGGGCTGTGGAATCAGAGCCAGAGGAGCCGAAGGAGAACGACCCAGGATACGTCGAGGTGCCAGGGAAGTTTAAGCGAGATAGAGGGACGAGAAGGAACGACGACGGTGGCATCGCTGGTGGGGATGGAAGAGCGGCGACGGCGCTGCTGTGCTCGCTCTCTCTCTTTCTCTCTTGCTCTAGCGCCCGGAGTGGGGCGGACCGGTCGATGATGCCGGCGACGGTCCTTCACGACACGAAACACTAGTCAGTCTCTGGTCCACCCGAAGCCGCGTCGTTACCTTCTCTCACATCGACAGAGCCGCCGCAGCCATGGGTGACGACAAGGTTTGTGCTATCCGCAAAATTCACCATCCGCCCTCACTCTCTGTCTGCCTCGATTCTCAAACCTCCTACACGACTCCGCCTATCTAACCATCCATTCCGCCATACACACACATAAAAACATATACGTCCCGCTCGCTCTCATCTAGATCGATCCCATCGATTCGCGGGATAGGCGAAGAGAACTCACCCCCGCATCCTCGGCATAGTGCACGAGCGCCCTCTCTCTCTCTCTCTCTCTCCTCACTCATCATCCCCATTGCAAGCGCCACTACCCTCCTCGCGCGCATACACCCTCCGACACAGATACACGCAGAAAAAAAAAACCCCACATACACACCCTGAAGTCGAGCCCGTCTTATCTCCGCCACACACCATCATTAGTGCTGCATAATCCGAGGCAAAAATTCCCCGTATTAGAAAAGAGTGTCTGCTGCGAGTGCGTATCCGGTGAAAGCAGAAGAACGTCCTCGAGAGGGAGAGAGAGAGAGAGAGAGAGAGATCGAAGAAGTCGCAGCAGCAGTGACTACGGAGACGACGTGGCCAGCGCCGCGGTGCGCGCGCCGCCCTCGCCTTCTTCTAGTCGAGCTGCTTCTCTCTCTCTCTCTCTCTCTCTCTCTCTCTCTCTCTCTCTCGCTCGCTCGCGTACACGCATGTGCGATGACATAACTTCTGCAGAAGCCGCGATCAGTGAGGTGTGTGTGTGTGTGTGTGTCTGTGTGCATGTACGTATACGAGTGCGAAGAGAAAGATCTTCGCCGGAGAGTATATAAGGTATGTAGTGCGCGTTAGAAAAGAAAAATCGATGTCGAAAATGTGCCCGCAAGTTTTCAATGACAACGCTCGAAAATAACTCATTGACTGCGCTCGCGTGCACACGACTCTCCGGTGACGATCTGCTCTTCTTCTGTGTGCTGATACCGATATAATTGGTGCGCCAATGTCTTATCGAAGCCTCTCCGTTAATCGCGCACTGTGCGAATGCCTTCATGTATTTATGTAATTTGCGCAGTGTGCCGCGCTCTCCGTCCGCGAGATAAGATAAGTAAATAAATAGTAGCAGAAGACACGGCTCTGCACGGCTCTGCGATGCAACGGCGATCACGGCCAGGGCTTATTTGTGTTATGGACTGATCGGTGCCAAGTGCCAAAGACAACGAAGAAGAAGAAGAAGAAGAAGAAGAAGAAGAAGAAGGCGACGCGCCAAAACACCGGACAACGAAGGAAGGAAGAGAGACGAATAGAAGAAATCCGCGTGCTGCCAGAGAGTCAAGCCTCTTCTTCTCTTCCCGGGGCTGCTGCTGCTGCTCTCCTTCTCTCTCAGTTTCGTGCTTCGGAATCGATCGATCACGTGACAGCAGCGCGGGGGTTGCGCGCGTGCAGCGCACAGTCTCTCTCTCTCTCTCTCTCACCCACCGGAGGGAGATTGATTGTGGATTCATTTCGCGGGCCGTTCGCGCTGCTTTTTCGAGACTCCTCTTACGTAACTCGTGGAAAGTGCATCGAAAATCGCGAGAGGCTTCGAAAGTGTGTGCGTGTATAAATGCTTCTGCAGTAATTCGGAGAGAGAGAGAGAGAGAGAGAGAGAGAGAGAAAGAGAGAGAGAGCAAGAGAGCTTGAAAGCTCTCTTTCCCTCTCTCGCGAGAGTGAGTGAGTCTGTGCGAGTGTCACATCCCCCTAAAGCTTTCCTCGACACTGTCCCCAACCTATACCGCATATAAAACTCTCGTATACGAGAGAAGAAATGAAAAAACAAATACGTATGATAACGTGGTGGTGATGGTGGCTGATACTCGTGCTTCGCAGTGATCGCCAGTCGGTCGACGCAGAGTCAAGTGCGAGAGAGAGAGATTATAGAAAGGGATAAGGCGCCAGGACAGCTGCTACAGGAAGAGAAGGGACTGCTATAATCGTTTTTAGTGGTGCCTCTCGTGCTAGGATACATTCTCTCTCTCTCTCTCTCTCTCTCTTCGTATCTCGCGCGCGCGTGTGTGTGACGTGACAGAAAAGCCTCTTCGCGCGCCTCATTTCCTGGAAGACCAGCTCGCCCCAACATGGTAAAGATTCTCTTCTCTATGCCAGTGCACTAGAAAGCGAATACTTTGCTACTTATTGTTTTCTTTTGTCTCTCGTTTTGTTGATTTTTCGCTTGTTTTTTTTCCCCTCACCCACGTACGATTTTTCAGTTTTCTTCCATGTTTTACGTATTGTCACTTATTATTTTGCGTAAATCTAGAACGTTTTTTGCAATTTACTATATAGTGCGTACTAATCATGCATAGAATAGAACGCAAGCTCGACAGCACAGTCATCAGGCTTGATTTGATTTGAAGCATCATCGCACGTGAATATGAAACCAAAAAAAAAGTACAGAAATTCGGGGGGGATGGATCCATCGCAGTGGGTGTGCTGGGCGCTGCCACCCCTGTAGCGGACGACCATCGTGGTGTTACAAGTGCTCACGTAACTGTCTCTCGCGGGCTCGTCCAACATTCGGCGAGTGCAGCCTCCTGGTGTCCGGCATCAGCAATGCGCAAAGGATAAGAGCAGTGAAGTCTCAAGGTCATACACGTATACACATACAAAGACAGACAGACAGAGACACGGGAAACGATCAATCGATCAGTGCTGCGCGCGTGAGTTCCGGTCTTGCGTAATAGTAGCCTATCCGACGACGACCTTGTCTGTGTGTGTGCGTGTGACAAAAGTCTCTGAACAACGTTTTTGCGCGCCGAGCCCAAAAAACGATTACGCCTGTATAGCTGGAAAAAAGCTCGTGGATTTCGATACATATACATCTATACGTGTTCTGCTAGTAGGCGGAGCAGTAGACTTACTGATTGTCGTCTGCTAGTCGCGCAGGCGCACTCGGCTGGCTGCCGACATCGCGATCTACATCTCTCTTTCTCCCTTGTGCGCTTACTTTCTATCTGCAAATGTCGCCCGCGCGCGCGCTCTTTGACATGCAAAGGCCTTTATTTTCTCATCGTGATTCGCAGTCGAACATTTTGCTCTTTCTTCTTCTTTCTATACCTACATGCATCGTAATGCCCGCACCGACGATCGATTCGGCAATTCCGCTCCCGAGCCATTTTCGGCTACTGTGCACTTAAAGCACACGGAAAGTTTCGGCTGTGTATAGCGCGCAATCAATGGATGCAATTTTCGCATCGACCGCCTCGAAAATCCAGGCGGCGAAAGGGACCGCGCTGCAGCAGTGCGAGCTGCTTCTGCGCAAACGAGTCGGTGCAGTAGCAGCGGTGGCGGCTTGTATGTTGGGTTAGCTATCCGTGGCAAGGCAGAAAACTGGGATTTCCTCACTGAAAATTTCACCGGTGCTCGCGGAAAGCCATTCCCAGGGATTCGGGAGAGTTAGAGCGTTGGACTTGTCCTGGGATTTTTCCTCGGGTGCCTGTATTTTTGGTGCTTTTTCTAGCTGGAAGTATAACGCTGTGAGACGCGTTCGAGCCTATTTTTTGAGAGACGGGATAAAAGCGTGAAATGGACTCGTCTAGGTTGTTTTGCTCGATATGTGCATTGCTCTTTTTTATACTTTATATTGCCTCTTGTACCTTTGCCCCGTTTGGATTCTTATAGTTAGACAATAGCTAAAGTAGACAAAACGGTGCTTGTTCCCTTGATTTTTTTACAGCAAGAGCGACTCGAAGTCCGTATAGGTTATGTTCGACTCTTCCGATGCATGCGTACACCTTTTTCAACATATTACACACTTTTTTCAAAATAGCGTTATTCCACCTCAATCGCTGATCTCAGCCGTGGTATACAGATGATATAATTCGTCGCAGTCTCAGAATCCAGTGACGTGCGAATTTGCTTATCTAATACTTTCAGCGCAAATCGCGTAAAATTAAGGGCACGAACAATCCAACAAGCGAATAATCGAATAAATTAGCCGCGACCCTGACACTCAAACGGCTCCATTAAGCGAAAATCAGCGTTAATTCTATTTTTTTTCCTTTCTATTTTTCACGATCTACATGCAAACGCATTTTTTACTCGATTGTACCGCCTCGCGTAAGTGTACATAACTCGATTCGACGCGGTTTATACAATCGCTAATTGACATGGTCTCGACTACTCCTACAATATTGTATAACAAAGCTTCTCGGCTTATCCACACAAGAGTGTCTCTATAGTGTTGAACTATGGTTTCGCACATCAACTATGTTTCCTCGATTATCACCAAGATGAATACTAGCGTATAAGAGTAAAAAAAAAAAAAAATAATAAATAAAGCTCCATCACAGAGTCATCACGATGATCATCATCATGATGATCGTCATGGCGGATAAAATATTCCGCGTCGTGCACATAGAGAGCCGAGGGCACGCGTACCTAGAGAGACAAACGGTCCATCCGTTATATATAGAGGAACTGGCTTATACGAGCAGTACACCGGCGGCGACGACGATCCAAGGACGTCGCGTCGATTGAAAAGGTCGATCCTTTTAAGAGCCGCGCGCGCGCGCGTGTGTGTGTGCGCGTGTGTGTGTGTGTGTATATATATATATATATATATATATATATAGCGGGTGTAGGGGGAGCCCTTATGCAGTGTATACGTGCGCCCCGACGTTTTCCATTCATTGAAATTTCTTCGTGCGTTATGCCGAGAGCGCCGTTTCCGCATCGCGTTATCTCTCTCTCTCTCTCTCTCTCTCTCTCTCTCGCGCGCGCGCGAGCTAGCGAGTATACAAGGTATACCTACATCTATAGTGCAGCGTTACGTCAGACGTTTCTCTATTTTTTCGGGGAGCGACGATCTCCGCGCATATGTGCAGTGCCGCGGCTGCAGCAATTTATAGCGCGCGCGTAAGCGCAGCCATTATCGGAGCCTTTTGTCGCTTTTCTATAAAAGACTCGCTGCCGTAGGCCGTCGGTATCTTTTTGATTCAACTTCGTGAATGCGACGGTTTTTCGCATAATACACTTGGAATTTATAAAGTAATGTATCGACGTACACCCCCGCATTTTCCAACTCCGAGTGTAGCAAAAATATTTCGCAAACATTTCAAGAAAAAGCTCATAAAAGCTCGGGAAAAAGCTCTCCCGCGCGCGCGCCGTCATTAAATTCAACAATACGCCCGCCAGCAGCAACACTACGCTTATATATACACGCAGGAACGCCATAAAAGCGAGCGTAATGAAGAAGGTTAATTAGGATGCGCTCGTTACGAAATAAGCGAGCGCGATGAAACAGACGTCGAGGCGGCGCGAATAAATATAACGTTAAAAAAAAAAAAAAAAAAAAAAAAAAAAAAAAAAAAAAAAAAAAAAAGCCCCCCGGTATTGGGGGGGGGAAAAAAAAAAAAAATAAAAAAAAAAAAAAAAAAAAAAAAAAAAAAAAAAAAAAAAAAAAAAAGAGCAGCCAGTGTGCATCGCGCGAGAGCAGCGCGCTAGCAATGTCAAAGTCATACAGAGTAAGAGAGCGAGAGAAATAGTCGCACCGACACTCGCGGCCTTCCAGCCGAGCGCATTCAAGAGTATATCAATACGCGAAGCTTATCGCGCTGCGCTATACTCTGTTCTCTGTATATATCTTTGAAAGTATATGCGTGTTCGGTATTGCTGTCGTATTAATTCGATCTCGACGCGAGCCGATACGGTCTGCAACATTGATGAGAATTGGTTCATGCTTGAGCGATGACTGAATTATGCATACGTAAATCTGCACTGTTTTTCGGCTGAAAAATTGATCGGTTCGGTTGATTAATCCGAAAATACAGCACATTGGTATACACGAGAACTCGCAGTACCGGTGCAAATAACGAAGGAGGACGGTTCAGCGCGTAACCGCACAATTCCGGCTCTCGGAGTTAGCCCAGCTCGATTACGTCCAATCTCGAGTGATGATTCCCGAAATGAATCATCCTCATTACGCTTACCTCGTGCCTGTCTTATATTTCACGAGTCTCTCTGCTTCATTCAAAGCTCGCGCGCGACGCGTGTGCGCTAGAAACGCGTGTTGAAAACGCGTATGAAAGGAAGTCCGGGAGAGTTATCAAAGGGAAGGATCGCGTGCGTGCGCGAGGGAGTCGCGGTTGACCATCTGTCTATTCTCCCCTTCTGTGCACACTTTTCCGACTATAGCGCGCGCTCGACTCTAATGCATACATATACATACATTTTTTTCCTTTTGGGGCGAGTATTTTTTCTCCATAGCGTATATACGCGTTCGGAAGAAAAATTGATAGTAATGACTGCTGAGCAGCTGAGTAGGGTCGTTACGCGGACATTTCCCTGAAGAATTTTCCAAATTACACAGCTCGAGTAGTAAAAAAGACACGCACACCCAACGATTATCAGTGGACCGGTATAGCAAAGCTCCAATACGTGCCGAGTGGCCAGCACACATACTTTCGGTTACACAAAGGAAAGCTCCGGTATAGTGCATATAGAGCTCGACTACGCAAGCATCGAGAAAGAGGCCAGTTTCTCGGGGTTGGTAACAGCCACCGCCACCGCCGCCGCGAAGACAAGAGCAGAAGGGCCGTGTGCAGCGTAGATGGCGCCCTAGGCGCGCGCGAGCTACCACCACCACCCCCTTGCGACGACGACGACGACGACGACGACGACGTCGTCGTTCTGGGGCGCTGCTTATCGATCGTAACCTATTTATAATTCATCTGACGTTTCGATTCGCCCGATAACGCGCTTCCAATTCTATCGGAGGCCGAAGGGAGAGACGTGTGTGCATTCTATGTATACGTGTCCTCTCTCTCTCTCTCTCTCTCTCTTTATTTTCTACCTTTCATTACCGCAAGCGAGTAGGTGTGCAGGTGTGTATAGGAGGTGGAATGGAGATGCTATCGACGAGGTCTTTTGTTAGCGAGAGCGACACGAAGCGCGAACACGACTTTTGAATTTCCCGCCGCGCCGAGAGAAGAGAAAATGTTTATTAGTCGCGTTGCATATAGAGAGAGAGAGAGAGAGTGAATTACTGCACTGATGCACGTACGAATTTCACGAGTAATAGGTATAAGACTGCCGTTCGGGAATGATGTTTGCTTCATCGATTTTCCTCCGGCTGATTGATTTGTTTACCCCGGGCGGGCGGGTGCGTTAC
Organism: Pteromalus puparum; assembly: GCA_012977825.3. Taxonomy (NCBI): domain Eukaryota; kingdom Metazoa; phylum Arthropoda; class Insecta; order Hymenoptera; family Pteromalidae; genus Pteromalus; species Pteromalus puparum. Next base: position 44,163,036 of record CM053172.1, read on the forward strand.
GTAAGGGGAGCCTTATACGCTTCGCGAACCAACTTCCGGCTGCCCCAGACCACAGAGCTCTGCTTTTCGTAAAGAAATCCCTAATGCACTATACAGACTGACAGCTGAAAACTCGAGCGTTTAGAAGTTCTCTAATTTTTAGTCCAGCAAGTGTATGCGGTGTATGTGTACATACAACGTGGATCGATATCAGACTCGCGGTGTGTATATGTGAAGTTACAGTCACGCGAGCGATAAAGGAAAGTTGCGCACGGGAGGTGTATCATTTGTGGGCTTAACAGGGGCTGAACAAAGAACCGTCTCGTTCGATGATGATATGCGGCTATACATAGCTGAGAGCGCGGCGGGCTTTTCGATTATTTCCTCTTGAACCTATGCAGCGGCGCATTTTCGATGCCGTGGTTTGCGCGTGAATTTTTCATTGCTATTATACACGATGTATTCTTGGAAGCTTCGTAAAAATTCTATTATAGGTATGGAAAGTGACTCTCAGTAATGGACTCAAAACCCTTCAATGTTACGCTCTCTTGAAATTAGTTGCCGCAAGCGCGTTTGAAGTGTTTCAAAACTATCCTCCGGAAAGTTCACCCAACTAAGTATCCGGTCGCCAAGTTTCGTTTACTCTTTTTCTCGCCAAAGTATAAAAACACGTACAAAACGACTGTAATTGCCACCACCGCGAAGAGATAAACGTTTCAAAAGCATAGCCGTAATCCTCGCGCGAAAATCTGTCGACCGCAGTGCAAGCTCGCAAAGGACTAAGCAGCAGGTGTATATCCACACAGGGGGAAATTTGACTCCTGCTCCGGCGAAAGCAAAAGCAAAAGATACCCCGTGGCGAGGGTGCGTGTGTGTGTGTGTGTGTGTGTGTGTGTGTGTGTGTGTGTGTGTGTGCGCGTCTCTGCAAATCCTCTCTCGATTTAATTGCCACCTTCAAAGACTTCCGCTTAGGGCATTGGTGGGTCTTCGGTTGCGCCAACGCGCGCATCTCTCTTTCTCTCCTCTTTTTCCCGCTGCTCCGCTGCAGCGAGAGAGTCTCGTCAACCGGTCGTTGGCCCCGACTCGCGACGCATCCGTCATTCGCCCGTTACAATACATAATGCGCTTGTAAGTATACCTTATACCTTCAAATCCGAGTTCGCGGGGGTGGCTTTCGATCAGTTCTGCCTCGACTATGGCAAGATTCGACATTGCGTACCTGTAATCACAGCGAATGCGCAGAATCAGAACCTCAACGTCGAGTATAAACGCGTAGCGAAAAGTCGTTATATATATATATATACTCCACCTTCCGTTACGTAATACACGGGGCTTCGTGGGGGAGTAAAGCGCGTCGAGTTCGTATACCTACACGCATGAGAGCACACGTAGTCGTTGGCAGCCGCATATTTGAATGCTCGCGTGAGTTCTTTTTTTCCCGAGAAAGGGGAGGGAGTCCGTATAGGGTTGTTTCCGTCCTTTCGAGAGAAACTTGAAATATTTCACACGCATACACCGAGACTCGACTTTTCAACGCCGATTTAATCGACTTTTGATGCGAGTCCATTAAACTTTTAGATGCAACACACAGCGGGAATAATGCGTTCTTAATGTCTTCTCTGCACTCGATATACTCCAGAAAAAATTCCACAAAGTCCTCTCTGAAAACTAATGTGCATCTCAGCCGCGTCGAACCGGTGCTATCCAGCCTATAACATATATGCGAACGGCGCTTGCTCTCGTCGCGCTGTGCACTTGATTCGCCGCAGTCGTCTGGGTCCGAGGATCGGCTTCTTTTGTCCGGCACCTCGAGCTGCGGCCCTTTTGTATGCGCGGCCTTCATTGGCCAATTGCCCCTGCAGGAGAGATACATCGGAAGATCTCGGAATATAACTGAGTGGGAGTATCTGGTCAGTCGCTGTGTGCGTGAGTAGATGATGATGATGATGATGATGATGATGATGATGATGATGATGATGATGATGGGTATCGCTGGCAGAATTGCCGGAGAAGTGGGGAATTCCCCGTGAACGTTTGTCTCGTGTATGTATGCTCTCGGTAACGATGGATCATCTCGTTTTGAATTTTCGGCTCGTCGAGGTATGCGGAATTTTATACACACAGCACAGCGCATCCAGCAGCCGGTTGTCGTCACGCGCGCGCGCGACGTGTGCGATGACGTCAAAGGTGCGAGCGACCTATTTATCGCCCCGACGAGATAAGAATCGGCCAATCGAGAGTTATATACCGGCGATCATATACATAGACGCGAGCGGTGTGTATCCTCGAGGAATGCGCGTCGTCGTCAATCAGCCTTTATCGCACGCGCTCGATTCTATTCGTTCGACCTCGCTATCGTATATAACAACTGCAGGCGTTTCGCTCATTACATTTACGCGCGCGCGAGAGCTCCGTAATTAGATTATAGCGGCGTGTACACACACACTCGTAAACGGCAGAGGGAAGATATCTGGTGGGATTGAAGGAAATCGTCTAGGGCTTGTCGTCGTCGTCGTCTCGTCGTGATTGGCCTTTTCAACGGCGAGCCGGGTTTTTCCGTGCCAAGGCTGCTGCCCCTCGAAAACATCCGCTGCCGATTTGACGACACTTCTTCTTCTCGTTCTCTATTATCCGTTGACGCGTCGACGAGACTCTCGACGAGACTGTCGTTGACTGCTACTATACCCAGCTCGTAAAAGTACACGACGCGACCCTCGCATCCAGTCGCGGATTATTCAAATTATGTACCCCCTCTCTCACTCTGGCCAGTGCATGGACGCGAAAAGTCTGCAGTCTCAATGCAAATCCTCGCGGGATTCGCCTGCATTTGACCTCGATTGTCGTCGCCGGCGATGCTATATATACAGAGTACATATATTCCAAGCTGGATTATGTAGCCAACTTTGTGTGTGTGTGTGTGTGTGTGTGTTATATAGGGCACCCGACGATTTATCCGAAGCTGCACTGGCCCTGATGGTCAGCTGCGCCGAATTTTCTTCTTCTTTCGAGCAATCGACTTATCTCCTATTTAGGTCAAACGTTTTGGAGCGTTAAATATTTTTCCGATAAAAATCCGTTAAACATCGCTATATCGACGCTCTCGCTGGATTAAATCCACCGCCAGCGGCAAATTTATTCGCGCAGGTCAGCCGCAGAAGCTTCGATCGCTGAAGCTGCATCCGCATTGTGCTAACCGCGGGCGAGATACGAGCGTATGTCGAGTGTGTCCCCTCTGATTCAGCCGCATTGTCCTCTTGCTCACGTATGTGCATCGGAATTGTATAGCGAACAGTTCGGGTCAGTAGAATTTTCGTGAAGCGAAAATTGAAAATAACATCAGAGAATTTGCAAGCGACGTCGCGTCAAACGCGTGTCCCACATAATAAAAAACGAAACAAGCTACCACAACTGCAGCGTGCGCTCGGGCAAAAAGCTCGAAAAACAAGCAAACGAGCGAATTAATACGCGTGAGCCCTCTCGGAACGACAAAATTTATCGCATTCAGAGCTTGAATTTCAACGGGGGGTATAGTATAGCTTGTCTGCGCGATACATCGCGCGGCGACGCGCTGGCGTCGAATTTATAGTCGGCGTCGCGTAGTCTCCACACTCACACCCCGGATTTTCAACCCCTCCGAACCTGTTTCGAGTCGATTTTTCAGAATCAGCAGGAATACACTCCGTGTATCAGTTTTTCTTCGTTAGCGCTTTAATCTCGTTCCAGCGCCGCGTGATAAAAAGAGCGACTCTTTTTTTTTTCAAATCTCCGCTGAGAAAAAGAGACGTCGTATTTATTGCCGAATCAGAGCAACGTCGACGACACGTGTGCGCCGCGATTTCAACCCCGAGGCTTTTTATTATACGCCCGCTTCTCGCGCACGACGGGAGAGATATTTCATGCGCGCGGGCGTAATGACGCCTCATTGTGCGCTGCCTTGGCTGGAGAAAAATGTTCCTTTTGAAAAGGAACTCCCTCTCCCTCTCGCTCTTTGTGATATCGTATACATTATTATATGTGCGTTCCGCATTGGGTATATCATTGTGCGTGAGATTTTCGCGCTCGTGGAAATACGAGCGAGTTGTCGCTTTTCCAGTGCGATATTTGATTCACGAGCTTGAATAATTTGTTTATAACTCGATTGGAATCGTGTTGTTTCCCTGGTGTAATGCATTTTCGAAATTACGCGCGCGTTCGTCAAACAAGAGCGAACGCAAGCGTCGATAATAAACGAACTGCTTACACAGAATCCATTCGGAAACGTCATAACAACAATAACAACAACAACAACAACAACAACAACAACATCGCAGTTGGGAAAACGGAAGTATTTCGGCCTCTTAAGAGGGGAAGATATTTGGAGGGAAATGAAATTCGGTCAACAGCTCTTGACTGCGGCTGATGCGTGTGTGTATATTATACACTCGTGCGAAGCGCCAAGGCGTTAAAAATAAACCTCAATGTCTCGGAGAGTTTTCAGGGTCGCGGCGGTCCGAGAATAGAGCCGAAAATCGAATTTCCGTCTAATATAAACGCGAACTTTCTTTTTCTTTCTTGACTCTTTCATCCCACGTATTCCGCTGCAGAGATCACGTGCAGACGACGGTACATATATAGGTGTACTCGATTGAGAAACAAATGACAAATGAGAATCGATTGGACGAAGGGAACTGTCGATAGCCTCGTCCGACTCCGGGGATACGCGTCAGAGTTGGTCAAATTCGTCAACGTAACGTCAGGGCTGTATATAATATAATATGCTTCAGCGGCGAAAATAGACGGCGAAGAGAAAAAGAATCGAAAGTTCATACGTCTGCGAGGATAGCTCGGAGGTTTCCGCTCGATAATAGTCGCAGCTTTTCCTCCTCGACCGAATTCTCCCGCTCGCGCACAAAGAAAAGCGAAAGATGCATCCAGCTCGCAGTATACGAGACAAAGAAGATCGCGCAGCTGCATCGCGCTTGATCCTCGTGTATCCCCGTGTATCCCCGCGCACGCATATCGGCCTCCCTCTTGACCCAATTCCGTGCGGGGTGACGTCACTGGCCTCCGCTGTTTTTATATATGCGTATACGCGTATATAAGGGTGCAGCGCGCAAGGCCGCCGGAAAAGGAGACCCTCGTTTTGCGCGTGTCGTCGACCTAGCGTGGGGATTTCAATTGACTTTATTTCGTTTCTTTATGCTTACTGCCTAGGGTGGGGCACGAAGCGCACTTCCGTGTCATTATTTCGCCGTAAATATATAGGAATATTACCCGATGCGCGTCGCGAATGTTTGCTCTAGTTTCGGTTGTATGTATATATGTAGACTATATACGTGTTTAGCTCGAAAGTATTTTGAAGGAACGGGAGGAGCGATCAATCATACGGACCGACGAGTAGTGCTGTATATACCGCGAGAGCAAATCCGCGTAAGCGAAGTGATAGATGCGACCTGGTGATCGATGTTAACTGCGCGAACGGCCAAGTTAACGGCCCGCGCGATAATCGATACATGCGCGCGTGTTTCTCGAGGGCGTTGATTAGCCGTCGTTCCTCAATCGGTTTCTCGTACATACATTCTGAATGTATACCCCCGACACTTGTACAAACCGCGAGCGTATAGAGATAAAACTTACTTCCAACTTTTACCCAGAGTAAAAAAAACCTTTCCGCCGCGAGCACATACGTACACTTATATACCCCACACGGCACGGCAACAAACTATACCTGTGCCTCGATCCCAACTTGGTTTTTTACGACCACCAGCGCCCTCTTTTTCGCGCGCCTTCTCTTTTCCGGACTTTCGTCCTTTTTTTACGAGTACAAGCTCTAGCTTCGAGGAGCTATGTAGCTCGAAAAGTTTTTTCACTCGTGCGCGCGCGGCGCAATATGCTTCCGTGCTCTCTTTTCTCTTTCTCTCAGAGCTGCTGTCCGACAGTTTTATTGTTCTTTTGATATTCGGAGCTTATACGTGCCTGCACGTGAGCTGGATGAATATAGGTATATAGGTCTGAAATTTTCTCGAAGGTTCACGCCGGAATTTATCGCGTCCAATAAAAGGCGTATTATTGAGTTGAACGTAAAAATTTTTCGTGCAAAAATTCAATATTTCTAGAAGTACAATATATTATTATAACGCTGTAATATTATAACCTGGCATATTACAACGAGAACCGAACAGCTTTTCGATATGAGCGTCGTCGGTAGAGCTAGCCCGTATATAAGCCATTATCGGATGTCCGTTAATCCGCTTTTAAAGTATAGTAGTTTACGCCCCGTATATACGTGTACATAGCAAATTTTCGATCTGCCGGAGTCATATCCACCGCGTATATAAACAAGAGCAGCCGGTTTAATGGATCAAAGGCAAGCGCGCGTAACCAATGGGTAATTGCAATCCCGCAGGTGTTGAATTCCAAAATAATTTAATCGCCAACGTGAAGTAGACCAGGATGGCACCTGATGGGCGGTTTTTCGTAATCGATGGAAGAACGAGATGTATCGGTTCCTTTTGATTCAGCAAAGGGTTTAGAGATAGAACACTTTCTCGCCATGGGAATCCAATAATCGTTTGGAGGATCCTCTCGAGGAGGAACAAAGAGATAGAGAGAGAGAGAGAGAGAGAGAGAGAGAGAGAGAGAGAGAGCCGCCGGCGTCTGACGAGACTGCGAGCCTTTCCCCTTGTACTCTCGGCGAGAGAGAAACACTTGAGGCGACGATCGACCGCACTCCGCAGTATATAGTCGCTTTAACTTCGTTAGACCGTTTCTACACTCGACGGGATCCTTCGTCCAGGCGTTGGTTGGAAATAAACGTAGATTTACGGCGAGTTTCATATCTGCCATGAAATGAATCGCAGTTGTCGATGTTCGATGGGGGTTATAATTGAATTCCGAGCAATATACTCGCGTCGGGTTTCGGAAAAAGCTGCGCCCGGATCTGATTCGAAGTTCAGCGCTATTATAGCGATAGTTATATCCGGCTACAAATACGGACTTTATCGAGCAAGTTTCAAATTAATTTTTCATCAAAGCGGCCGCGCGTGCGCTCTAATTACTTTGTTCGTTATTTTCATCAGCTCAGCGAGAGAAGCTGAGACTCAAAAGAATTTCCAATATCCATCTCACTCTCACACTCGCACCGGGCGCAAAAAACAGAGATAGGCTTTGATCAACGTCCCTCAAATCTAGCCAAAAGTCGCTCTCTACCTTTTGTTCTAACCGTAAATGGACGTCTCCCTGACATTTTCAATTTAACATCTGTTTGGAATTTCGCCGCACCTTTTCGCGGAATCCGACATTCGATTCCGCGCTGACGGGATAATTGACTTTCCATTAATCGTTATCTATCCAACCGGCGGTATAGCAGTTTCGAACTATTCCCGCTGACATAACAGCCCGCAAACATCGGGTAAAGTATATGGTATGCACTGAATGAGCAAACGGAGAGCGCGTATATCTCTCTCGACTGACTGAAGCTTAAAATTGCAAAGGACTCGCTATTCAGAAGCGAAAATCGCGCAAAGTGTGTCGTCTTTCCATTGCATACAATATATAAGCGACTATATTCATACGAGAGACACGAGCGCATCGCACAGACATACATAGAAAGAGCGTCGGCGCACAGGGCGCAACGACCGCTGCCCCTTTTTTCCTTCTCTCCCGCTCTTTCTCTCTCTCTCTCACCCCCGCCTAGCTCGCGAAAAAGGGAGAGTATATAGCCTGGCCTGGTTGCGCGCGTATTGATCTGCCTGAGGGAGAGAGAGAGAGAGAACGTCGAGCTTTCGCTCGGCGCCAAGTCGACTCGCATGCGCACCACGACTGCTGCTTTTTTCCTCTCGTTTAGCTCTCTGTCTTTTTTTATACGGACGCATTCCGAGGTTTTTTAAACACACATACACGCACTGTATCACACAGACCGGATGCGCGAGATTACGCGCGGGGGGGTAAAATCAGCGTCGGTTGAATCAACTGGACTCCAAGGCATTGTCACAGCTGGTTTTAGCCGGTTCGCATCGCGGCCACCTTGCGACTATACGTGTGTGTGTGTGTGTGTGTGTAGTCCCGTTTCTTTCGGTACGTGCCCTTTGTCGCGTGCGAGAGCAAAAGAATCATCTATACTGGGCTTCTTTGTGCCGCAGATCGTCGGAGGGAGAGGCTATACACGTGTGCCTACTCATATATTCGAGGGAGAAAAAATATACCGGGTTAATCTGGTCGTGACGAAAGCGTCAGTGCTTCCGTTCTTTCGCTTAGACTGTATTATATGACAAACGTACGTGCGTCTCGCCTCGTATTAGCCTATAGGCGTGTGTACTTACGTATATAGTTTGGAAAGTTTCGCGTCGCAGTTCATCGACAGGAGAATAAATAGTTCAGGCTCTATAGCCATGTCAAAATAGAAAAATTCAACTTAGTATACGTACGAGAACCGGCGCGGAATCGACCGGCCCGCCTAGAGATGGAATCGCCCGTTGTCGGTGCTATATATCGTCTCGAAAAGGTCGATCCAGGAGCGAGCTGGCAGCGCTTGGTACCGACGATAGACTGTATGCACATGTATATACACACACACGGCAGTGCGTTTTTGGCTGGCACACGTATTCGCGTGACGCCTGCACTGAGAAAAGAGGATACCTGCGGCAAGTACCAGATTCCGCTTCAGGTCCATCCGTTCCATCCGTTTGCGGCAAGTATAAATATTCTTGCCCCAAGTAGAATTCAATTTCCATAAAAAATTATGATAATCTTGTAGCTATTTTTGAAAATAAATGAAATAGTTTTTCTTCAAACAAAATTCTCCTTGTCTCAAGTATAAATTTGTTTCCTGTAAGTGGATATTGTTAATAAAGACAAACGGAGTTTCTATTTGAATCAAACAGATTTCTCTTGCTTCAAGTAACTTCTTTTCTCAGTGTGTGCTTTGACCCAAATTTTTCACGCGAAAACAAAGCGTTGTTTATATATAGCTATACGTATAATACTGCTGCATCCTCGTGTAATGGCTTATTTATCGCTGTTTCTCAGCTCTCGGAGGTGTATTCGAAGAAGAATAAGTAATAAGCTCTGCAAGCTCTCGAACTAATCCACGATGTACGCTGGAGTAAATACACTTCGGGCTTTGCCGAGCTTTATGATTTATTAAACGGCGAAAATGAAGGGAGCGAGCCTTGTGCGGCTTTACACGCCAGCGATTTCGTAGACGAAGACGTGCACACAGTGCCTTATTCCAAGAATATAAAACTTTAACCCTCGACTGCTGACTTTTTCATGAGCTGCTGCTATATAAAGCCGCTGTCGCAAATACACCGCACTCGAATGTTTATTTATGAATCGAGTGTAAATTCGCACGGACTTGGGTTAATTAACGATGCCTCTTTATTTTCGCGTATATGCCGAGGAGTTTTGAAATCGATCTACACGTTTCTTGTCTATTCGCGATCATGAAAAACGACAGTCGACGATGATAACGAGATTCTCCTTTTTGTAACCGAGTTTTCGCTCGCAAGAGCTACGAGAATAAGCGATCTCCTCGTCGTATAAAAGTTACAACCCTCCCACTCAAAACTGACCCTGACTCGCCGCAGGCAATTTCCCAGCAGGAGGAAGAGGAAGCCGTTTCAAAGTTTCAAATAGGGCCGCGATGAAATTTTCACGGGCCGTCGCGACTGCCGCTTTGAATTTTCGAGCGAACCGTCTCCTTTCAGAGGCTCTATGCAGCCCTCGACGGTGCAGTTCAACTTGACTGCTTCCAAGGTTGGAATTTTGAAGGAGGTAGTTTTCCAGATGCGATGGGTTGATTGTTACAGACTTTTCGGTATACAATGGATAATGCATATTATACGCGGCGTTAAAATTTACGACTCTGTGCGGGTTGGTTAACGCAGGATTACGTCCAGTTTGAATAATTCGAGCTTCGATTAGGCGAGCAAAAAGCACTTCACACTATTGCTCGTGAATAAACAAATGATTCAGTCGATAGCAACCTCATTTCGAATAGCTTAAAATCCAGCTCCAATCTCATCTCGAATTCCGCACATCCTCGCGGAGAAAAAAGTCATGCGTCCACTCGGCAAAGAGCGCAAAGTCACGTATACATGCGACTGACTTAGTTTTCCGCGCTGTTTCGTAACTCGATTAAATTCAGTCTTCGCCCGGAGAGGCGTGTGTTTTTCGGAGCGACGAGGTCGTCTCTGCTGATGCCACTGCCGCGCGCTGCACAAAAGCCCCGATCGATAGGTATTTCCTCTCTCGCAGAGAGACAATGCGCCTAGGAAGGAGAGAAGCCGCGTGAACTAATTACACGTCGGAGCTAGGCCCGCGCGATTTTGTGAGCTTTTTACCCGCGCGGGTTTTGACGTGCTTTAGCTGGGAATTTGAATTTCGGAGATTTTATTCCGTCTCGCGTTCTATTAGTTGTAGTTTGAACTAGCGGATCATCGAGTGTAATCACTGAAAAGTAAATGTTCGAGATTACATCGTCGAATGATTGTTTAAAAAAAGCACTCGAGGATCAACCAAAAGTCCGTTCTACTCTCCTGCATCCGCACGTCACTTTCATTCCGCCTTTGATCGGCTTAAAGAAAAATTCGCGCAGCAGCGGTATAACTGCATCTAAAAGCGGCTCGGCATTGCACTTACGAGATTAGAAGTTCCGTTTGCTTTTTTTTTTTTTTTTTTTTTGTACGCGATGTACAGTAAAGCGTGAGAGAGCTTTAATTTTTTTCCAGATTTTCTCGCTTTGTCGCAGAGTCACGATTCTGCGCATGTATCTTTTTCTTCTCCTGTACCGGTCTACACTTTAATTAAACGAATCTCGTGCACCGATGACCGTTTTATTTTTATTCAACGATTCGCTCGCGAAGAGAAATCTTACGCAAAGTTTAACCGCTGAGTGGTGCTCTGATGCCTTTGCGCACAAAGAGACTCTTACTTTGTATCCTCTTTTGCTGACACAAACTTTAAGAGTAGCCTATTGATGTGGTCAGGCTAAGCCTACATAACTGCCCTAAGCTGGCAATAGTCCTTTTCCTTTTAGCAGATTCGGAATGTGGTAGTTCCTATATAAGTCATACCATCAGCCTCCCCTAATGGTAGCAACTTTTGAGGGACACGATGTTTGTTTGTCGACGTTGCTGGCGAATCGAGGTTATCGGCTAAAAGGGAAGCAGGAATTGATGAATTTCGTCGATTGGCGAACAGCCACGCGTTGTTCCCAGCTGTTTTCAACAGGAAAGCTTTCGTTCGGATTACGGATTTTAATTAACCCTTCGATTTCGTTCGCTTCTATACGGAAGTTTGTAAATTGAACGCAGCTGCTGATTCGTAACTCCCATCGCTTTATTTTTTAACTTCCGCGTAGCAACGCAGTTTGAACATTTCACTCGGCGTTGTTCGACCCTAGCTGTCACTGTTCTCAAATGGCTGAACTATTGAAACTTTTCGCGCGCTTTTACCGAGCAAACTGCAGACAGTCGGCTACCTCGTCTATTCACGGAAACAAGGCGTCGACGTTGAAAAACCTAGACCTTAAACTCTCCCATTGAAATATATCCCCGGCTGTAATCGTCGCAAGCTCGTAAAGGTAGAAACCGCCGAGTCAGCCGTCGCGTGTTGGAGCTTTCATCCTCGATGACCCTCGCGCGCGGAAATCACCCCGGAGATTGCGCGGCGCCCGGTAATTTCGTCTATAAGGTCCACACACTGTAGTGTTCCTTCGTTAATGGGAAGAGCGACGATCGATAAGTTGGATGTTAGTTATTCGAGATACTAGCGTATGTAAAAGATTTCTGCGATCGTAAAAATATGACGCAGTTTTCACGATGAGGCAAAGGTCGACACTGAATTCGTTAACCCTTATACAAGGTCGTCTGCGAAGATCGATAAATCGGTCTAATAATATTTAAACAGCAATAGGTCTCTCCTCGAGGTAGTAAATCACGCAGGAGCGCGTCCACGGCGGTATACCCTGCATTAGAGCCGTGTGGATCTCTTTCGACGCACGTCTGTACTATAGCCTGAACATTCTCTTCCTTGAGAGGATCCTCCGATAACGGATTCTCTCGTGCGGTCGCTTTACGAGCCCTACGTGCGAACGCCTCACTGTACACACACACACACACACACACACACACACACACCTGTGCGATCCATATAGACGCGAAAGTAAGGAACTCGGCTATATTACGAACAAATAGCTGGCTAATTCATTATCTGAAGGGCGTGTTCCATAAGCCACGAAAATAGAATAGAATAAAGGAGTATCTCTTCAAGAGACACGTCGCCATTCAAATCGATTCCGAGCACACATACGTGAACTATCTCTCCATCCGGAGATTGAAAAGAAAAATCTGTTTACCCAGTAATAGCGAGCGCGCAAATCGGGTCGCGTAAACACAATACGCGCGATTATATTTGCCCGAGTCAAATAAAATTTTAACTCGCTCAGCGCAGCGAAATCACTCGGGAACATGCAATCGGTATACGCGATCGATAATCCAATCGGCAGGAAAGACACACAGATATGCCGAAGAGGAGAAACGTATGTATATATATACGTTCGCTGCAGTCGGAACGTGTACCTACTTTGTTTTCGCGCTGTACAATCGGTCTATATTGAAGCCTGCCTTGCGAAGCCCTAAGAAAACGTCGGCCGGACTTGCTGCGGCGATTCTTCGAAAACCGCAGGCCTATGACGACACCTGCGGTCTACGACAATGCTGTATCCTCGATCGATTATTCTTTGCGTCCATTACTATTACATCAATTATTGATCAATAATCAAATTAACTCTTGAGTCTTGATTCGAGCTCAAAGTTTGCGTAGCAGACAATGAATCGAGGCGTCGATTTCTTAAACTATAAGTATAGTGTCTTACTCGTAAGCGCTTGTAAATGCTCCGAAAGCGCGTACAGTTCGATCGATAAACGTTGCAAACAAGACTCACTCGTGTCTATATCTATATGTCGCGAAGTAGGGATGCGGCGCTCGAATGACCGAGTTTGGAAAAGTTTGCGGCCTCGCTAAGGGGCTTACACGAAACGCCACTCGGTTGCAACGCGACGACGGGATTCCGGACGGGGAGATATATCGAAGAAAACGTTTCTCTCTCTTTCGAACTCGTGTAACGAGCTTTTGCGATCGTTGAAAACGTTCTCTTTGCTTTTTGCGCGCTCGGATATATAAATCGCACAATAAAGGCGCCACTTAGCTCGTGTGTTTATTCTCACAATACACCCGTCGATTTGTAAAAGCAGCTATTTTCCGGACGGCCTTATACAAAGCCCTGATGCCATGAATAATTCTACGCGAGCGACGAAAAACAAGTCTGATGATGTCTCCTCCCATAGATTCCGTCTCGCATAATCGGACGCGACGTCTCGTCCGACGATGTCCGCGACAATGCGGCGCAGCCGAAAAGTGTCCTGTCCCCCTATACGATCGATACAACTCTCCGTGCACGCGCGGAGAGCTTATGTTTCCCCCTTTTTCGGGCGAATCGTATTTCCAGAGATTCAGGGGATCGGGCTGATTTGTCGCATAGCGCGCAAAAACTTCTGATCGCGATCCCTCAGCAGCAGGCTATCTTCGCTTTTGCACGTCACAGAGTTTGAGAGACAAACAACGAGGATACAGGTGCATATATATTATATCCACCTCGTATGTACACACACACACACATATATATATATATATATATATCCGAAAAGCGTCTCTGACGTCGCTCGCATCGATAGCCGTCGTCGGATTACGTCACGCCTGGATATCTTGGAGGTGCGCTACATCCACAAGGGAGTGGCCCTCCCCTTCGGTGCCTGTGTCTATGTATATACGTATACACCTATTTCGGGCTAGGCTCATCCTTGCCAGCTATGCGAAAATATAGGTCGAGTCGTGTGCGGCGGATGATCCTCTTAATTAAGTAGTCGAGAGCTTTTTTTCTTCTTTCTATACTTTGTCATCGTCGCGTGTGTACACGTATATTATACATACCGTTGCGTAATACTCGCAGCTTTATAACTGGCACTTTGTCGTTCTTTGACCTCCGCGTGTATATAGGCAACTCATGCTCGCTGCATACTTTTCTTTGTGCGGCTTTGCCAGAAGGGGATGAAGAGAGACACACACATATATATATATATATATATATATATATATATACACGCACGACGTGTGTGCAGCGCATTTTCTTTCGAGCGAGAGCTTCCCTTTCATATATACTTAGTAGGTTTGGACTAGACTTTGCTTTGAGAACCGAGCTGTTCTTTGTCTCGAACGTAAAGACTCGCGTCTGACCAACTTCGACTCGATCCACTCGCGTAAATCTTCTCCGAGAGCATATGATTTCGCAAACTAATGATACTTCCCACCACAAGACGACAAACGATAGGCGAACAAAGCCCTTCCTCCGTCCCTCACCGAGACAGCCACGAAAACACTCGCCTCGACGAAACTTTCCACGACCAGCTATATATACATATAGACACACAGACACACTGATCTGAGCGTCGGAGCGCACGTATGACGAAACGATCCGCAGTTGCGCAATCCCGTGGAACGCACGAAGGGCACCATGATCTCGACAAAGACATCGGGCGCGCGCGCGCGAGCTATATAGCTGCGACGGCTGTACAGCTCTGCGCCTCGCATTATGTGTTACAGTAAAAGGTCGGCGCGCCTCGGATTTCGGACGCACGTGATGCTGGAACGCGAGCGAGAGGGAGAAAGATAGAGACAGATACGTGCGTGGCCTGAATCGAGGCGGAAGCCAGCGCGAATCGAGACAATCAGGCTCAATGTCGCGAAAATCGTGTGTGTGTGTGTGTGTGTGTGTGTGTGTGTGCGTGCGCGCGGATGAGGCTTTGTGATGATTCTCGGGATTCTCGGCTCCGATGCTTCACGAAAAGTGTGGTCTATATACGTTTTTGAAAACTAGTAGTTTTTGGCCTGTTATGTGGTATAATACGTGAATTATGCATCGTACTAGCTTGGCAGGTCTCCCAACCACAGCATTTTACCCAACTCGCGGCCTCCTTATTGATTTCGAAGCGGTTATATTTTCTCCGATACGTGATCGGCGCACGTATACACGATACTTTTCGAAAAATCAATGTTCGACGATGATAATTACACACCGACAGCGCCTACCGTTACTGCGTTAGCATCGATTGCCGACCCGAAGTCCTCTACGTGATGCAAGGACGTACTGAAGTTCAACTTCAGGGGAGGGTTGCTAAGTTTCATGCTGGATTGAACTCTGCATACACCGGAGGGAATAATCGATATGCTCGCTGCGATTTTCTACTGGATTAGCCTCCGGCTATATACTGCATTATGATATGCATAGGTACCCCCTCGACACGTACACACTTACACCAGACACTCACGGAGACAGTTTATTTTGTATTATTTTTATGATTTATGAACTATACTCATGTGTTTATGTTTGATTTTTTTTTTATCATGTCCCTTCACACATTTTTCCAGCATGGCCGCTCAGATTCGTACAGGGTCGCCACGTTTCCCAACGTTCGCGACGACAACAAAACTGCAGATGGAATGTACAAGGTATATAGAACAGACGATCGATGATCCGGAGACAGAAGCAGCTGTACTGCGTGATCGAGAAGAGTCTCTAGTCGATCGTTAATTTGAACTTTCTCGCATATAATGTACATATATATACGATGCTCTCTTGGCTTGTAAACTGGAAAATAATCTACTCCTTCTGTACATATATTTTTCCGCCTTGTAACATTGCGGTGTTGGTGTAGTATAAAAGGGTTAATTCTGATTCTCCATATTATCGACTTTCTATACTTTGCCTCTATTTTTACAGCGCTTATACTCTAACACAGCACTCCTACCTTTATACACGCAGAAGAAAAACTAATACATATAACTGTACGTACAACGATTTGATCGCTCAACGCGACGCAACTGACTCAAACTATAACAACGGCAAAAAATCCTCTCCGCGGCAGCACTTTAATATTCCAGCGCCATTAATCTCAATTCCCGCGCCGGCTCCTCTCTGTCTCGCCACCCCCTTCCAATCTGTCCACCTTTAATCTCTCCCTTTTATTTATTTATTTTTTTTTTTTGTTCTCCTCCCCAGCCGTCACTTTTTCTGTACACGGATCTAATTGTCTTGGATTTTTTCGCTTCGCTCTACTATATCTACTGGTTCTGGATCTAGTGCAATAACTATTGTAAAAACTACTCACCACTTCGTCTCGTTCTTTCGCTTTCTCTTCTATCTCTCTTTGGTAATTCGCTGGGACAAGGTGTGTCACGTTCTCTTTCTGCTCGACTTTCTGAGGTTGGACGTCCTGGTGAAAAACGACCGTCTCTACCTTTCAACTATTGTGCTTTTTTTACTATAAAAACACGTACCGCGGGGGATAGAAAGGGAAATATCACTTAACAACCCGACATTGGCGTAGAATCATCATCATAAACCGTATATACATCTGCTTGGTTCATTACTGTATTTACAAGCTTTTAAAACTGTTGTTTTCTAGATCTCTAAGTATACAACAATATGGTTTGGTCTATAATAACGAAACTCTGCTCGGAACAGAAACTCTCAACTCTCTTATAGCGCAGCGGTGTCGTTCCCCAAGCGACTCGAGCGATAAACTGACTGTAGCAACCGGGAGCCATTCGTATACGACTCGTTCTAATTAAAGGGTTAACGGGGCTAATTCATTAACTGGCCATCCAGTAGCCGGCCGTCGCTGACTAACGCGTTGTTTTTTTTTCTTCTTTTCCATGCCGAGAGAGATACCGCGAGATATTCGGCTCAATTGCTTGGAACGGCTGCGGCGATGACGGAATTCTTCGGGAATAAACGAGAGTCTCGCGCGTCTCCGATGATAATTGTATACGCGAGAGTTGCAGAGTTTCGGAGTTTCGGAGTTCCGAGCGGAGTTTACGTTTACGCGCATTACGATCATGTATACTTATAACTAACGCTTACCTGTGCTTGTCTGTTGAATCGTGCAGTCGCGGCGGAAGAACCCGAAGAAGAGGGGGGGAAACTTGGATGACCTGAAGCAGGAGCTGGTCATCGATTTTCACAAGATTTCCCCGGAGGAGCTGTACCAGAGATTTCAGACGCACCCCGAAAACGTGAGTTGGACTTTGATGATGTTATCTTGGTTGAATGTTGAAAATTGAAAATGAAAATTGAAAATTGAAAATACCGAATCTCATCAATCTCTCTTTTTGTGCAGGGCCTTAGCCATGCGAAGGCGAAGGAGAACCTGGAGCGCGACGGGCCGAACGCCCTGACGCCGCCGAGGCAGACGCCCGAGTGGGTAAAGTTCTGCAAGAACCTGTTCGGAGGTTTCGCCCTGCTGCTGTGGATCGGAGCGATCCTCTGCTTCATCGCGTACTCGATCCAGGCGTCGACGAGCGAGGACCCGAACGACGATAACCTCTACCTTGGCATCGTACTGGCTGCCGTGGTTATCGTCACCGGTATCTTCTCCTACTACCAGGAGAGCAAGTCCAGCAAGATCATGGAGTCGTTCAAGAACATGGTGCCGCAGTTCGCCACCGTGATCCGGGAGGGCGAGAAGCTGACCTTGAAGGCCGAGGACCTGGTGCTCGGCGACGTCGTCGAGGTCAAGTTCGGTGACAGGATTCCCGCTGACCTGAGGATCATCGAGTCGCGGGGCTTCAAGGTGGGTGTCACAATACGGCGTAGTTCTTATCCGGACTACCGTATGTATATACTAACCCGAGTCGCATTTTCACTTTCCCAGGTGGACAACAGCTCGCTGACCGGCGAGTCCGAGCCCCAGTCGAGGTCGCCCGAGTTCACGAACGAGAACCCGCTCGAGTCCAAGAACCTCGCCTTCTTCTCGACGAACGCCGTCGAGGGCACGGCCAAGGGCGTGGTCATCTGCTGCGGTGACCAGACGGCCATGGGCAGGATCGCTGGGCTGGCCTCCGGCCTCGACACCGGCGAGACCCCCATCGCCAAGGAGATCCATCACTTCATCCACCTGATCACGGGAGTGGCCGTCTTCCTCGGCGTGACCTTCTTCCTGATCGCCTTCATCCTCGGCTACCACTGGCTCGACGCCGTCATTTTCCTCATCGGTATCATCGTGGCCAACGTGCCGGAGGGCCTGCTCGCCACCGTCACCGTCTGCCTCACCCTCACGGCTAAGCGCATGGCCTCCAAGAACTGCCTGGTCAAGAACCTCGAGGCCGTCGAGACCCTCGGCTCGACCTCGACCATCTGCTCCGACAAGACCGGCACCCTCACCCAGAACCGCATGACCGTCGCCCACATGTGGTTCGACAACCAGATCATCGAGGCCGACACGACCGAGGACCAGTCCGGCGTCCAGTACGACCGCACCTCGCCCGGCTTCAAGGCCCTCGCCAAGATCGCCACCCTCTGCAACCGCGCCGAGTTCAAGGCCGGCCAGGAGGGCCGGCCGATCCTGAAGCGCGAGGTCGCCGGAGACGCCTCCGAGGCTGCCCTGCTCAAGTGCATGGAGCTCGCCCTCGGCGACGTCATGGGTATCCGCAGGCGCAACAAGAAGGTCTGCGAGGTGCCCTTCAACTCGACCAACAAGTACCAGGTCTCGGTCCACGAGTCCGACGATCCCAACGACCCGCGCCACCTGCTCGTCATGAAGGGCGCGCCCGAGCGCATCCTCGACCGCTGCACCACCATCTTCATCGGCGGCAAGGAGAAGGTCCTCGATGAGGAGATGAAGGAGGCCTTCAACAACGCCTACCTCGAGCTCGGCGGTCTCGGCGAGCGAGTCCTCGGCTTCTGCGACTTCGTCCTGCCGTCCGACAAGTTCCCTGTGGGCTTCAAGTTCAACTCCGACGACCCGAACTTCCCCACCGAGGGTCTGCGCTTCGTCGGCCTCATGTCGATGATCGACCCGCCCCGTGCGGCCGTGCCCGACGCCGTGGCCAAGTGCCGCTCGGCCGGTATCAAGGTCATCATGGTCACCGGCGACCACCCGATCACTGCCAAAGCCATTGCCAAATCCGTCGGCATCATCTCCGAAGGTGAGCCAACTATTGCGCAATATTTTCCAATATCCCTCCCCCCCCCTCGCCCCTCCCCTCCTCCTCGCTAACCTCGCTTTGTTGAATTTCCCTCGCCGCAGGTAACGAGACCGTCGAGGACATTGCCCAGAGGCTGAACATTCCCGTGTCCGAGGTCAACCCTCGGGAGGCCAAGGCCGCCGTCGTCCACGGTACCGAGCTCAGGGAGCTGGACTCCAACGCGCTGGACGATATCCTGAGGTACCACACCGAAATTGTGTTCGCCCGTACTTCGCCCCAGCAGAAGCTCATCATCGTTGAGGGCTGCCAGAGGATGGGTGCAATCGTCGCCGTAACTGGTGAGACACCTCTCCCTCTTCCTTCTTCTCGCCTTTCTCCAGAACGAGGCGATGCTAATACAGAGTGTTTTGCGCGCAGGTGACGGTGTCAACGACTCGCCGGCTCTGAAGAAGGCGGACATCGGCGTTGCTATGGGCATCGCCGGCTCGGACGTCTCTAAGCAGGCGGCCGACATGATCCTCCTTGACGACAACTTCGCCTCGATCGTCACTGGTGTCGAAGAGGGACGTCTCATCTTCGACAACTTAAAGAAATCCATCGCCTACACCCTCACCTCCAACATCCCCGAGATCTCGCCCTTCTTGGCCTTCATCCTCTGTGACATTCCCCTGCCCCTTGGCACCGTCACCATTCTCTGCATCGATCTGGGAACCGACATGGTAAGCTCATCCAACGACTCGTCGCTCTTACTATATTTTTCTACTTTTACTATACACTCTATTTGACTTAATCGATGAGATTGATCAATGTGCTTAAAAGACCATGATACGCGTATTAAGAGACAAAAGGCTCGATCGACAAGTGCTCGAAGCCGAACCACAACCGTCGTTGCTTTCTTTAATTTAATTCTGTTTTTTAGGAAAATTCTCATTACGATGCCCCTCTCTCCCCGTCCCCAAACCTCATTTGTTTTGTGTACTATTGATAATTTCAACTGACCAAATGTTGAACGAGCTCTTTCTCTCTGTTACTCTCAACGTATAATATTGGAAACGTATGCTGTGTTCGTGACACCACCACTACCACCAGGTGCCTGCCATTTCGCTGGCGTACGAAACGGCCGAGTCGGACATTATGAAGAGGAAGCCGCGAGATCCCTACCACGATAATCTCGTCAACGAAAGGTTTTCTTTGNCAAAGTTGGACCCTCCCCCGCCCCCCCCCCCCTTTGTTCTCACCTCTACTTAGCTCTATTACATCACCTCTTGTCGACACGTCGCAGAAGCTATTAAGAATCGATCCCTTGTTCCTTTTTCTCTCACTGTACAAGTAATTTGGCATACAAGCTCCTCATTATCAGCTGTAATCGCTAGTGAAGTACCTAGATCTTCGAACACGAGGCCGACAGCTACAACGGCAACCATGTCGGGTGGTACACGCGGAACGAGCTGCGATCGAGGACATAACTGGCAAAGGCTCACTAATTCACGAATATTCAACAAGTTTCTTTGTTTTTATTAAGTTTGCTTTCCAAAGCCTGCCGAGCATCCATCAGGACCAAAGCTG
Organism: Pteromalus puparum; assembly: GCA_012977825.3. Taxonomy (NCBI): domain Eukaryota; kingdom Metazoa; phylum Arthropoda; class Insecta; order Hymenoptera; family Pteromalidae; genus Pteromalus; species Pteromalus puparum. Next base: position 44,183,604 of record CM053172.1, read on the forward strand.
CTGCTGACGAGTGGACCACGTGGAAGCTGTTTCTAATAAGATACTTTTCTGTCCTTTTTTTTAGTTTAAGTTAAGTTTTAGGTCTCCAAGAAAAAGGATTGCTTTGTCTGTATAGGAAAATACTTGTCACTCAAGTGACAAGTTCAAGGCGTAGTTTCTAGCATTTTTGTAAATACGAAAAGTCTTATTTATTTTTTTAAATTGACAATACTCGTTCGATCGGCCATTCTGTAATTTGTTCCATCCTTCGTACTTCAACGATACAACGTGCTCCAAACCGTGACTTTTTTTTCAATTGAAAAACGGCGAGTTCGATAATGACTCGAAAACCATCATAACTAGGGCAGGTCCAAAAGTCGATAACCAATTTTTCGACGTTCCCAAAAAAACACCCACGATCAAAACAGATGAAAAAAACTAATGTTTATCATCCTCATCGATATCATTTATTATTGTCTTATCCACAAATCAACTATCTGGTCAAGCTCATGAACTCGGTTGATTTTCTTTTATTTTATAATTTGCTTATATATTTTGTTTATGAAAAATGTTCGGGGCGGCTATGCGAATGCTATCGTTTGTGACAAAGCTAAAAAAATGTTCTTTTCTCTTGTTCTATTGGATCAGCCAAACATTCGCACAGTAGTCCCGAGAGACGATGAGCTTTTCGTCACCTTATTTATTTTTTGTTAATTGTTATTGGCATTTTTACTGAGTTTCTTGATAATGTGACGTTAGGTGCCAGCCATCTCGCTAGCCTACGAGGAAGCGGAGAGCGATATTATGAAGCGACAACCACGAAACCCCTTCACTGACAAGCTAGTTAACGAAAGGTAACACGATACCACTATCTCCACCGCGGAATATACAACGCGTCGAGGCTCCTAAGTTCATCGGGGATGGTGCACGCTATAGAGCGTCTAAACGATGTACACGCTTTTCGATTCTCCTTTAAAGAGTTCGCGTGAATAATGAAGGGATAAAGAGCATCCTCGAAAGACGACGCAAGAAGTGCGTTAGCTTTCGAGAGGGCTCTTTATTTTTTCACCGTTTGCGCCGTATAAAAGGGCGTAGGAAAATCGACAAAACGAGTACTCGGATAGTGGCCTACTCTGTGGCGTGTGCAGCGAATTTCGTTGATGTGCTACTTTGCATCGTTTCGCGTTCGATCGTTCAAGCAGAGCAACGCCATTGGTGAACCAATTTTTTTTCTAGTGTAGCTCGTTAATTTTTATGTATATGATACATGATTGTTGCCGTAGAATAGTCGTTGTTCGTTTTACCTATAAAATAGATTATATACATTTTTTTTGTTCGTTATTATTTTGAGTTCAACACGGAACATCAATGGTCCGAGCTCAGGAGAACCGTGCGATGCAAAGTAGGGCTTCCCTATGACTGGCCTTGACCTAACACATAATTATTATGGTTATATACTCTATTTATAAATTTGATTTCTCTACTTATATAAATTCTGCTATTAATCAATAATCGTGGTATACTGTATCCTCCTATTTCTTTTTCGCTGTCTCGCTCTCACTTTATATATAAATATGAATATTGAATATTGTATTTTTATGTATTGAAAATATGGTATCGTTATAGCTTCCGCAATTCTTGGGATTACCCTTGTAACACTATTCTATATCTATCGTAAAAAGGATCTCTACTGTATCTTTCCGCTTAAACAGGTCACTCGACAAATCGACTCTTTGAAAATCCGAATTCGATGAATATTAAGATTAATTGAATAAATAAATGGTAAGAAATTTAACATCTAGCGATTTGTCCAGTGAACGCGGCACTTACACTTACAACTTTCTCTGTAGTTAGGATACTAAGGTAATGGGTCTATGCACGTGCAACTCCAAGATAGGATTTCTAATTCTCGGTCTGAAGGTTATCAGGCATCAGATCTTTCTAACTATGGTTTTATTTTCATTTTCTTGCATAATCGCTTGTTTTCGCTCAAGGAATATGGCAAAGTTTTGTATATCGGCAAGAAACATTCGTGCCTATATGCCTCAGATTCCGGAAGAAAACGAGTGACGATGTTAAGTTATCGCTGGGTGGTAACTTTAACTTATATTTCTTTCTTCGGCGCTCTGTATAAGTAAATCTCTCTTATGCCAATGTTGTATTACTTTGTCGTTCTGTCAAACATTATCCGTCATTTGTCATTGTTGCCAAAGGTAAGCCGATAATCACATAATTTATTTATTTTCCTCTAGTTAGCTTAGCCTTCTCAATTTCTCATGCGCAATATATGATACATCTTTGTTATTTACTTATCATCTGCTATACAGCCGTTTTCTTTCGTTACGACATATGTAAACTTTATTTTTTGATATTATCACGAAAAAGAACCTTCATTTGTCCTGTGACTCATTTTTCTCTCTTTCTTATGTCTGCTTCTTCTCTCATTTTCTCAGGATCATTCGAAAATCATGCCAGATGAATTTGATGAGAAATGAGAATCATTATTATTACTTATACGAATATCGCATGATCGTTTGTGTGACATTTATATACTAGCATTATTCATGAAACTTCTCTGTTTATCTCGTATATTTTGTTTTTCATTCGTCACTGTCTATGTATCACTGTGTCTTTTTATATCCATATCACCTGTTCTTTTCTTTTCGCATCTTCATTCATATTACAATAATCATTATTAGAATGCATCCATTAAACCCGTGCAGCTGCAGGATAATACGTGCATTTGATATGACTGCATTATATATATTTATTATTATTACTATTATACTATTCTCATATTATTTGATTTTTCTCAGAAATAGAAGGTGAACTGTTGCTGAATTTCAACAATTCTACTTTTAAATAATTTTTAATCTTATGACACTATAGTAAGATAAACCAGCACCGAGATTGCCAAACTATTGAATCTTTTTTTTCAACTTTTTTTCTTTATTAAAAAAAAAAAAAAAAAAAAATTTTAATAAACAGCAAATCGACGAACAGTATAACATTCATGCCATCTCAGCTACGTGTTCTCATCCAACGTCACCTTGCATAACATAAGCTATGCGACTATCAAACAGATCATTACCGCATTGTTGCGTTCTGCGTTTCGCTGTAACAAATCAGACTCGCCTTTACCACGCTAATACCTGCCAAAAAAGAGATAATTAAAAAAAAAAGTCAAATAAACGCAATCATACTCATCGCTGTGTCACGCTCACGTATTTTCGACGTAAGATATCGCATATTCCATATAGTCATAAATGCGACACCGTGCTGTAAACTCGTCTTCGTTCAATTCTCTTTTTTTTTCAACTCAACGAGAAACTCGTATACACGAATCAGACCTATCTCTCGAAATTCGTTAGAGAAGAATCGTCGAATTTGCATTCCTCGATTTCTGCCTGCCTAACTAATTTAGAAGTGGGAAGGAGGAGAGATCGAAGAAATAGAGGAGTCGCTCCCGAGAGAGAAAGAAAGAGTAGCGCGCGTCCTTGGAACATCTCCGCTAGAGTTACGTAATTTCTGTTGTATAGCTACACGCGAACCTCTCTGGGCCACGTGCGACGCTCTACCTTCTCTCTTTCATGGCGATTTTGAGATCGACATACTTTTACATATTTCTCGATGTTGACGATGATGTGTATACGGGTTTCTCCGCACATGATAAATAAATGTTGTGATATCACATAGTATGCTCTCCTCTGCGAGGAGATAACGTCGGAATAAATGAGGTAGACGTCATTGAGGAAAAGTCGCTGAGTGCGCCACAGTTGATTATTAATATTTAATATTTAACATTGTGTTTATCTAGTACATTTCATATCACGTGTGTATATATATATATATATATATATATACCTATATAGAATAGCGAATTTCGTTTATTATAATCTTTATACTATAGTTAATCTTATATATTTATTGGTAGTTGATATTTTTATATAGTATACTATATTCATATATCTACATATTCGAATTCTCAATGATCACCTATGTTATAATACAACGACACTTAGCATTTATATTTGAATATTTGCAGTGAGGTATGGGCGTACTATAGGTATAGAGAGCGTATAATCTGTGTCACAAGCAATTCGACCAAAGTCTCGAGCATCATGGCTAACGCTTATTTTCAAAATTCTTTCTAGACTCCGAGCTACGGCTTATACTATACTACAAGCTTTATCTCGTAAAACATTTCTGTCCATGTCTGACTCCATAATGTGTACACTTGTATTCCGAATGACCAGATACAATTACCATTCTTTTATTTTTCTGACCCAGAGCTGCGTGTCAGTCACAGTCAGCGCCGCTATTTTTACGACTTCTTTATTACTAAATTACTGGCTAAATTACCAAAGCACTTTAAAACGAGCCGCTGCAAACTCTGCGGAAGCGCCCGAGAAGCTCGCTCTATATATTTCTCACTCGACAGCGTTAACATCCCCTTGGGACACACACGGAAACCACGAATTATTACGACTTATGAGAATATCTCTCTTTTTTAACACAGTTTATTTCTCGCCACTCTTATATCCAACTTTACTTATGTCACTTACTATACAGTATACTGTGATGCTCCGTCTGCAATTTTGCTTACAACTCTCGGAATTATTTTCTTTTTTTTTTTTTTTATTCCTGAGCATTGGAAATTCGCTCATAAATTTTCACTTGTAAAAAAAGGAACCTATAAATAAATCTGTAATTTTGGGAGTACCGAGCAACAAAACGGACATCACCACTACTTTTTTAAACTTCTACACAAATTAGATTAGAGCTACAAAAAATTAGTAAACGCGAGTGCTTTTTAAAAGAGCGAGAGAGACCTGTTTGAACGTCATTTAAATGACCAAAGACACATAATATAGTATTAATGTGTCTGACGAGAGCCAATGTCACGCCGTATCAGTATCTCTCGCTCTACTTCTTTTTTAAGACTCTTACTATTTTCTTTTTTCACTTTAGATAATTAATACGCCGATCAAACTGCTTACTACACATTGGACGCAGCGATATAAAGAAAAAACTTAATAAATCTCATTTATATTCTTTTGGATAAATACTTATATTAGTCACTGAGTTTTTTTGCACGTATCTGTTATTTTTCTACTTTCTACTATATCTTTTTTTATCTCCTATTTTGCAGAACTAAAAAAGTGGAATCCAAACAGCGCGAGAAGTGCTAAAGCATCTCTTTATTTTATAACGCGAAATACACGGATCGCTTTAGAATGGCATCAATATCTTCAACTTGTTTCGTTTTTTTTTATCCAGCCAACTGCCAGTGCCAGATTAGTTACGAAATCAAATCATGTATCGTTAAGTTTCGACAAATTTATGTCATTCCATGAAGAACTAAGCAGCTTAATAATGAGTACACATAATCTGGCACTGGCCGTAACCGAGAGAATTTACTTTGTCCAGCAGATTCACTGTTATAATGATATACTGCAAACGGCCAGAGCTATAAAATTTTTGCCACATTTCCGCCGCTGCTGTGACTGATCTCGGATCCACAATCTAAACATCAGGAAGTCACCCGCTTCTCTCTTTCCACCTAAATTATTTCTCTCTTCACATCCACAATTTTTTCCATTTCTCTATTGTATAACTACAGCCCACTTTGTTTTTTCTGATTATATATTTATAGCTAGCATATAGAATAATTTAGAACCAGACGACCTTTTACTACTGCTATTATATCTACTTATTATCTCCACCACTGTGTTTATATACTCTTATTATTACTGCTATCTATTATGAATCTTTGAATCTCATCATGATATTTCTTGTACCACCACTGCTGCTGCCACAATATTATTATTATATAAGCGACTAATCAAAGCAACGACGTCAAAGGCCCCCTTGAAGTAGAAAGTAGCGTTTAAATTAAGTAATGTCGAAAACAAAGTAAATAAAAATGAAAAATTTAGCTTAAATTAAAAAAAAATCAAACAATCATTAGACATAAACTAGTTGACACGTTACTTATAATCGTCTGACTCGGGCTAACGCAGGTGCCGGCCATCTCGCTGGCCTACGAAGCACCGGAATCGGACATTATGAAACGGCAGCCTCGCGATCCTTACAGAGACAATCTAGTGAACAGAAGGTGGGTTTCTCCCAGCAATAAGCGAAAAAAAAAAATGAAAAAAATTTGACCACTGAAAATCGTATTGTGATCGTTTTTAACACTTTTGCACTTTGATAACCAACCAATGTCCAGACCCAAAAATCTTCTCTGTAATACCCTCATTCATATATTAATACCATTCTGGTTTTTAGTTTCTGCACTTTTATCTTGATTTTCTTAGTAGCATTTATTTGCGCGTCGCGTGTCAAGTCTATTTGGAGTCCTCTCTTAATATTTTAAACTTGCACTTGTTTGTGATTAGTTTTCGCTCGAATCATAGTCTAGTTGAAATGATACACGACGTTGTACAATAATACACAAGCTTGAAGCTTTAAAAGTAATGTTTGATAGCAGTATGGTTTTACACGCCGCCGCCGCTTTGATTTTCATTGATAGAGGCAATAAAGTTCATTGTGCGTTTGATAAACTTAGAATAGTCTGTGGTGTTTTATATAGAAGACGATTATACATTGATAATGCTTATCGCGGCAACACTGGTAGCTACGAGCAAAAATAAAACAGTAAAAATTGTATTTCCTTCAGACTCGATCTCAAACGTTTGAATTTGTTTGTACCTAATTTTTTCTCGCGTAAAAATCATATAAAATCTCATTTTTTCGAAATACCAGAGAAAAGAAACTCGTGTCGTAGCTGAAGTGCATCACCGCGCTATGAAAAATTTTATACTCTTGTGGACAACGCGAGTAAACACTCGTCGTCGCTTGCAAAATGCACTCGGATGAGAGTCGCACGCCCAAAGCACTGACATCTTTCACCGTCTCGCACACACTCGCTCTTCTCCCTTTCCTCTTCTTCGTCGACCTATAACTGTGGCACCATTAGTCTCTTCTCTCTCCGCACACGTCCCTCGCCCTAGAGTCTCTAGGACTTTAGCAAATTAGTGTAGCACAGAACGTTTTTTGTAACTCTCACTTGCACAGCCACACACACCCACACGCGCGCGCGCACACACACACACACACACACACGCGCGCGCGCGCGCACACGTCTACAGTGGCATCGCCTATTAGAGGACGAACGATGTCGTGAATGCTGAATGCTTTAGTCTTACTTAGAGTCTTTTATGTAACACCAGTGTGTATATCACCCAAGCATCATCGCTGCGCTATGCGCGCGCGTGCTTTAGTGCACAATAATAGTGCCGTCGACTGCACACTAGTCAGAGCGTCGCTGATAATTAATCTCTGGCCTGGATGAGAACCGATGGATCTCTCCTTATGCGTGTGACACGTTACTACTCTAGTTTGTTTTCTACGAGAACAATTAGCTTCGTTTTCACTAACACTATTTTCGTTCCGGCATTATACGGGCTTTTGTCGTACGAATGGCAGAGTTTTTTTGTCATCGCAATTCCTCGACGCATTGAAACCGCGATAGGGAAACGAAAATTAATATCGTTGAATGAAAATTTGCTCGCATTATTAGCTTTGCGGTTTACATGACGAACGGTAAAGTTACGATAAAATCAGCCTACTGTTCAGATACGAAAGTTGAAATAAAAAGCTCGTTTCCTCCCTAAAAGAAAGAAAGAAAGAACAAGCATACATAACAATTGTATGAAGATTCACAAAAGCTTTCGCTCCGCAGCTCTTCACACTTGTCTGTTGTTTTCACACCTATATATTTTAATCTAAAAATAAAGCAAGAAAAAGCTCTCCCTTTATTTTCTGTTGTAAATACGCGCAGCTGCAGATCTCTCTCTCTCTCTCTCTCTCTCTCTCTCTCTCTCTCTCTCTCTTTCTCCATTATTTTTCGCTTCGCTTCCGGCCGCCGGCCGCAAACTTGGCTCTATCGCATACCCGCTTTATACACATTATATATAGCTGCGACCGCATCTTGCATCCTCCCCCGCGCTCGAGAGAAGAATCGTTGGAAAAGGACGTCGCATGCAGCGCCGCGCGCTTACATAAGCGCATTAAAAAGCTGCCTCTATCTATATCTCGCATTCTGGAGCTTGCGCAGAATCCTCACCGCCCCCTTACGCGCATATATATATATATATAGGGTTGCATGCAGAGGGATGCACAGTCGCCGGGGCGGCGAATTCGCGAGCTGCGCGCGCTACTGCGGTCAAGGTCGATCTCGAGAATGGAAAATCGATACGAGAGCCGGAAAATCGGAAGGTCGCCCGACGATTTTAATTTGGACTTTTCGAGAGGGAGCATCATGGCAGTATGGCAGACGAGAAATGCTTCTCCCTCGAGATCGAGCTCTGCCGAAGTGGAAGCATGTGCATTGCAAAAAGCTTTTTCTATTCTAACAATGCGGGGAAAACGGAAAGTCGAGTTTTTATACTGCTTACACTGTACCTACGTTCTATTCTATACTTTCACTATACTCTACCTCTGTATCTTGATAAGAAATATATCAACTAGACCATCGCAAGCGTCATATAATCTATTGTGTTTTCTGCTTTTACTACTATACTTGTATATGAATAATACGTTATCTCCAGAGCGATTCGTCGGACGTATATGCGGAGTACACTTGAACGATACTAAACCTCATGAAATCCGACGAGTCGCTCTGAGAAAAAGAGACAAAGTCAGCATGAGAATGCCAGAAGGACAGTCAATGTGTGTTGTTGCATGCCATAAGAGGTGTGACCGCGTGCACGGCGTGTGTTATATCTAAATGTAATACATGTAGCACCGAGAACACGGTAAGTAAATCCGCATAGACCGACTTCAGGTCGCGCTATATTCAAAGACTATGTAGTAACGTAACTCGTGTAGGCTTTTTCCATGTACTTCTAATATCTGTATTATACTAACAAACCAACTCACTATGGTCCGTAAATAATAAGCGTCTTTAACAAACTTTGACTGTTGAAACAAGTAGTTCAGTATATACAATCAGCCGCTTCCGAGAGGACGATACTCCAAGCGTCCTAACTTGTAGTAAACACAAATCTTACCAAAATTAGGGTCGCTTGTAAAGTTAGCACGTTTAGAGGGTCCTCGTAGGATACAGTAATGTACAGCGAGGGATGGTCTCGTGAAAGTCTGACCTAGTTAACACTGCTGATGTCTTATCTTCACAGGCTCATCTCCATGGCGTACGGACAGATCGGTATGATCCAGGCTGCCGCCGGATTCTTCGTCTACTTCGTCATCATGGCTGAGAACGGCTTCCTACCGATGCACCTCTTCGGTATCAGAAAGATGTGGGACTCCAAGGCTATCAACGATCTGACGGACAGCTATGGTCAGGAATGGGTGAGTCGAATTTTCCTCTCACATCTCCTATGTCAAAGATACACAAGGCTAAACAATCGATTTCGCACAACAGACCTTCAGAGATCGCAAGACGCTGGAGTTCACCTGCCACACGGCCTTCTTCGTGTCGATCGTCATCGTCCAGTGGGCCGACTTGATCGTCTGTAAGACACGTCGTAACTCCATCGTACACCAAGGCATGAGAAACTGGGCCCTCAACTTCGGCTTGATCTTCGAGACCGCACTCGCCGCGTTCCTAAGTTACACGCCCGGCATGGACAAGGGTCTCAGAATGTTCCCGCTCAAGTGAGTATTATATCTTTCATTCGCTAAAACTTTAAGCTACGATTATTGCTGTACGCGGCTATGAATAACCAACGATTTCCTCTCGCAGATTCGTCTGGTGGCTGCCGGCTATTCCATTCATGCTCGCCATCTTCATCTACGACGAGACGAGACGATTCTACCTGCGCCGAAACCCAGGCGGCTGGCTCGAGCAAGAAACTTACTATTAAACACGCAACACGCAGAAAACGCGCGCGCGCGAGAGCGAGAGAGAGCCGACAGACGCATACCCACGCAGAGAAGCAACAAAAATATACCGATACAACAAAATTACCTGCTATTATCACTACCATCATCATCACCACCACCACTACTACCACCACCATCACCACCGCCAACACTACCACCACACCCAGCGACAGATGTCGACGTTGCAACAGAAATCTACTGTACCAATCATCCACGCAGCGGAGGATATACGATTATTATTATTATTATTATTATTATTATTGTTGTTGTTGTTGTATCGATGACGATAACAAAGTCAGACATTTTACACGGAGCGTGCTTACCAGCATAAAGACAACAACAGCTACAAACAAACTTCATAATAATAATAATGATACAAAGCTAAAGATATTAGCTCGGCTCGCTTGGCTTTAGGTTCTATATCTTCATCGATAATTAAGGATCACACTACTAAAGTACACAGAAAGACGGCAGCAGCTCTTCGACGCTAGAGCGCTGAATAATAATAATGATACTATGTAAAAATGAACAAAAAAAAGAAAAAAAAAAACTAAAAAAAAAGCATCATCGTTGTGTGGGGTATGCGATGCTCGTCGTTTCGATGCTCTCTCTGTCAACGGGGTTTGAAGAACACAAACGGAAACTCGCTGTGTGCCTCTTGGCGATCTCTGAAGAATCTGCGACTTGCGCAACCAGGAAGATGAGAAGACGAGGTTCGAGAGACGAAGCCGCCGCTGCCGCCGCCACGCAGCAGCAGCAGCATCGAAGATCGAACCCGCGCTCACTCCGAGAAGAGACGTGATGGAACGATAAACTACGTACGTTGAGTAACTGTGCCCGAGCGCAAGAGAGCGAGAGAAAGCGACGACGTGTGAAAGAGACGCGAAAGAGTGCAAGAGCGAACACAAGAGAGATTACGTAGAAAGGCCTAAATTGTCGAGGCGTAAGGCTAAGTAGAAAACAAAAAGTAAACAGTAGACGAACAAAAACGGTAACCGATAAAAATTAACGTGGCCAAGTCAGAGGTCAAGCAGGTGCAAGATTGAACATTGGAGTCGATGGGTAGAGCAGATAAAAAACTACATGAACATTTACAAAGATAAATTCCGAAGACAAAGTAATAGAACACGGAAGGACGTAACAGACACTTGATAGGAAAAATACAAATAAAGGGAGGTGTTCGAACATTGGACTCGATCTCAAACTCGGCAAGTGTGCGAGTACGACGTGTTTTATTTTCCCCGGTGCACCACTGAGCGTGTGTAGCTACACGGGACGATGTAACAATACAAAGGTGATGCGCGCGACGCGTTCTCCGCGTCTCACGCATTCCCACGATAATAAGTTATTACAAGAAATGATGAAGGAAAATACGAAGAGCAGCAGCCTGCGGTTGAGCAGAGTCAACGGCTGAGACAATTCTAACGTAGACGTCTTGTGATACTGACGAACTTCTTAGACAAGAATAACAAAGGAAAATCTAATAATTGTAAAATTAAAGAGAAGATAAAAATGATAATTTATGAGATTATCGTATTATTAATAAATAAAAAACGGCTTTGGAGTGCCCGGATAATTTGCTATGCGGATCAACAAAAAAGAGCGTCGTTGTGAATTTTCCGAGCGATCCGACCATGTTAAAGGATTTGGAGAAGTAGACGCAACCAAACAACAAAAGCAACACCCGTGGCAAGATTGAAGCAAAATAAAAAGAAAATGACTACAACACAATATATCTAGAATGGAAGATGAAATAAGCCAGTGCTATGACGTCACGTGACACCAACAATTATACAAACCAATGAACAAAGAAGAAGCAAGGAAAACAATACAGTACGCTAGATAAAGGCACGCCCTAGTTGACAAAACGACAGATTATAAAAATAAAGGTCGAAGAAAACTCTAATGAAATAGCAAAATAAATCGCGTTTGCAGTATTCATTATTATTAATTAATTAAGATGACGAAGATGAAGAAAAAAATTAATAAAAGAATCCACGTATAATGTTGTTCGGTTTGAGTCTTATCCGAGTAGCTAACGCATCAGACCGCAATGCATATATTCAAATAGTTAAGTCTTTGTTGGAGTTCTTATACTGGAATGCCACGAGAGAGATGACGATGATGAACGGGAACGGAAGAGCGTGTACTTTTGGGTCGAGCCGAAGTGAAGAGGAGCGGATCAGCTGAGGATTGGAAATGGAAGCAAGACGAGGAATGGACGACGACGTTGGATAGTATATAAATATTTAGCGCTTAAAAAAGCATCACTACCACCTAAGGAGGATTTAATTAAATTAAATAATAAAAGGAAAAAATGAAAAGAAAAGAGACAAAAATACGTTATTTAATTAATGCGCGATTGCGATTCCCAGAATGAACACTGTGTGTTGCGGGGCGAAGTGAGGCCGCAAAAGATATATAGCGAAAAAATGCAAAAAAAAAAAAAATTAAATAAATGAATAAAATAACGATTAAAGTATAAACAAGCAGGAGTATAGTGAAAACAATGTTATTGATTATGAAGTAATGGTATATTTACAGAAAAAAGTTTAATGGTCAAATTGTAATGACAGCATGCGATGGTAGACACGAAAGAAAAATCATGAATTATAAAAGTAGAGCAAAACAATCGAGATCGCGCGATGAGATCGTCGAAGCAAATTACATGCAAAAGTAAGATTTAACGAAAAAAAAAACTATCCATAAAAAATTTAATGCTGTTTTAGGGTGAAGCGAGAGATTGCGAATAATAAAATAAAGTATACAAAAAATCCACAAACATTCTTTGCGTAGGTGAACCAAAAAAAAATCATGCTAAACGTAACGGTATAAAACAAACTTACATTCTCTTAGCTTTTTTTCCATAGGTTTAAAGCAAGCGGAAAACAGAAACTGGCTCGCAATTCGAATAGAGAGTTAAATGACATTCGCAGAGAAAAAGCAGAAAAAAGTTTTAATCGCCCGACCCCGGAACGCTGAACGCCCTGTCTCGCGACTCCGCGGCATCCGTTCCTATACAATTCCGACGAAAATGAGATCTGCATACGCAACAAACTCGAACGACGCTCTTATATATCCAGCAAGATGATGACTTACATGCCTGCCATTGCGTGACTTTCGGCTGCCGGGACATCGCCTAGTTCTGTTCTCTACTTTTCCAACGAGCCCATTGCTGGTTCATCGTTAAGGAAGCGAATAGAGACACGGCTGATGCTTCCGAACACTCGCAAAGCTACCCAAAGTGTTCATAAAAACCAAAACCAAAGAACGAACGAAGACGCTGACAGGACTACGACTATAAATACGAACAAGGCACGATCTTCCATGCGGCTGTGTCTCGCAGGCCTCGCGACGCTCCTCTTTGACAGACCGGCGTTGCGTTTACGGACTATACCGGTATTCAAGAATATAGGAATCAGAAAGCATACTTCGCTGTCGGAACGATCGCACGTTTCATGCGTCGAGTTTTTCGCTGCAACAGCCAAGTCTTGGCCATGTTTTCTCAGTCTGCATTCGAGGACTCGTTATTCCGAAGCAGCGGATAATAATGCGACAGCGTCCGGTCTCGCGTGACATTTTCCCTGTTGACACTCGCGACGAGTCGGTGCCGCCGCCGTAAGGTATTATTATAACATTATACGCGCCTCGGAGCTAAACCCGCGTCGGACTCGATTTGAGAAATTACACATTATAGTATGACGTAGTAGAGTACGTATACGATCGCCGAGGGAGAAGGCGTCGATCGGCGCCCGCGACACCACCGAGCTCGCGCGCGTCTTGCGCCTCATCGGCGTTGGGAACTCGAGATGCGCATATAATACTTATAATAGGTACATAAGAGGAGTGAGATGCGATTCAACGCCGGGACGAATAAAGAGGCGCGTCGCGTTTGAACAAGCCGCAGGCTCTGCTTTTCCGGAGAAGAGAGAACACCTACCCTCGCGCTCGGCCGTCATTGACGACACGGTATTTATTATTATACTCTATGTATTATCATCCATCGCGCATCACGAAAAAGAGAAACCTTCCGTTTGAAAACATAAAGATACTCCTTCGAATCTCAACGAAAACTGTGTACACACATTATATGCTATATTTATAAAAATATAGAGTATATTACACGTGCAACGCACGCAAAAAAGTCACATGCGCGCCGGAGAGAGAAAAGGAGCGCGACGATGAACGCACGATATGTAAGCTTTTTACGTTCCAGCCGTTAACTATATCTCTCGTAACTATACGTACTCGATACATGTTACACATATACATCGCATATACATTCACAGAAATACGTACACGCATACAGACGCATACACCGTATACACACATACGTGAACCACGCACCTCTATGATATTAGGTGCGCGTAAAGAGAAAAATAAAAACCGCGCGGACGGATGCGAGTTGTACGTGTGATATGATGAGAAGCATATACGCGCGTGTATCTTACAAAATATATATGTTAACGCGACGCTCTCGATTAATTTCGGGACGTTCGCGACGCGATCGGCTGCACGCGAGGCGTTGATTTTTTTTCTACGAGCGCTATATACACGACGATATACAAGGAGGATTGTGTATGTGAATAATAATTATATGATATAAATATATAATATATGATCCCGCGGTTGTCGACGCGCACAGGGTGTTCCGCGACCCGGGGCTGCTCTTATATACTCTAATTACTACTATCCTTTCCCCACCCATCCCCAGCCCTCAACAAACAAAAGTAGGAGAGCCCACGCATTATACAGAGTTTAAATGATAAAAACACAACAACAACAACAACAACAACAACAACAAAAAAAACAATGCTTTGCCGTCGTGCGCCGCCTCTCACTTTAGGCTAATAATTTAAATATTAACGAGATATAATAATAAAAAATAATGATTATTATGATAATTATAATATAATAATATTATTAATAATAATAATGATAATATAATACATGTTACAGTAAGATATTATTAGATGTAATTATTATATATGGTTTAGTCTAGATCGTGTTGTTGAAGAAAAAAACAAAAACAAAGTATATAATAAGAACAAAAAAAAGAAGAAAATAAAGGACAAAGAGACGACGAGAAAGGACGAGAGTGTGCGGAGAGAAAGAGAGCGCGAGAAACGTGGAAAAAATTAAAACGAGAGAAAAAAATGCAAAAAAAAAATGACGATGAAGTATACACGAAGAGCGAGTAAATGAGGTTGACGAGAAAACGAGAGGACGGATGAACAAACGCGACGCAAAATAATACAAAAACAAAAGTTAAACGTGCGAACGGGAAAATTTTCGCGGTCCAAGACCGGTGTTTACTACATACTGTAACAGAATGGGACACACGATGGGATCCTGCGGCGGACTGAGCAGGAAATGCGACGGGGCGCGCACGCGATTTTCGTTTAGTTTTTACTCAACCTTGTGTTTGTATATTGCTTCCCATTACCGTGTACCGTTGCTTTTTCTCAAAGTCGATTGATTTTTGTACTACCGCATTTTGTTACATCGATTTTCACACGTGTAACTTCTCGTTCTTACGTTATCCCTGCGTTCGAGGCTTGACCGCGCGAGAATCGGATAGTATAAGTATACATATACACGGCTCGATGTAGGCGAATCGGTCGGACGGAGGTGGAGATCACACACGAGACGGATCTGACCATTGCTTTTTTCATCCACGCTTATTATGCTGATGCAGCGGCTAAAGAGATAACACTCACGAATCAAGCTTTATGTATGTGTATTATCAATGTAACACACACGCGATGTGTATCAAACGCGCGCAGCGAGAGCATTAAGCAACTAAGCAACGTGTATGTATAACTAGCTGTGTTCGTCGATATTATCTATAACGAAAAAACAATCTATAAAATGAAATAACGATTTAGAGAGCGTATGTGAAACAATAGCTATATTAACGTATAGGACATATACAGAGCCCCTCGCGTGCGACTTTCTTTTCGTCCGACTCGGCAAGTCGAGGGATTCGCGCTTGTTCATAATTTCTTCGATGAGAGGGTCCAGAGCAGCGAACTGAGAGAGAATATATTATTATCGTACAGGAATCGGTAAGAAAACGTTGGCCCTGCGCAGCCCGCCACATATTCTCACACGTTATATGTATCTACCCTACCACGGACTGTTCATACATAACACTCGACGACGCGACGCTACCGCGACTGAGATTACCGGACGGAATATAATAACGAAAACAAAAATAACGACGATCGCGAAGAGAGCGAGAGAAAGCGAGCGCTTGAGAGAGAGAGAGAGAGAGAGAGAGAGTGCGGCTATTAAGAGAACAAAAAAAAGAAAAGGAAATCGAATAATGTTTTATTAATATTGTACATATTTTAAATAATTGAAAGAACGGACAGACAGATCGTGCGTGATCGGGGAGCCGAGCGCTCGGGTCTGCGGCCCGATCACACGTTTCGTTCGCGGCTCGACGCAGGCGCGCGCGCGAAGCATCCCTCCACTACTTTGCGTTTTTCCTTTTTAGCACCGAGATACAAAGAGAAAAATGAAAAAAAAAAACAATAAAAAAAGCAAAACGAGAGGCTCGAAGTTACGAAGGTTTAAAGTACACATTATACGCAGTCACACACAGGCACACTCGCGCGCAGGGATGAGTCTTCGTCGAGAGGGTCAACGACCCGGCGCTCATTGGCGAATTGTCAAAGGGACCGTTGCGCGACTCGTCGGAGACGCTCTGCATTTGATTAGAATGAGACTCCACTTGTCGAGCGCTTTGTAACATCCGAACCCGAGCGTTACTCAACAGCTCCTTATTCTGGACGATTCGCCGATTGCGCAACGAGTCTTGCGCGATGTGAATCGCACACGGTAATGACACGCGGTGAGAGGCGCGGGTGTGTGGCATTTAAAAAAACGAATAATTTAAAAAAATAAATAAAAACGACACACACACACACACACACAGAACCAGGAGAGCGAAGGAAAAAATGCAAAATTGCGAATGCGAGCGAGTGAGAGAGCGGATTAATATAAAAAAAGAGAGAAAAATAACACGTACACTGCTCTAATTACCCGAACTCTTGTAATTTCTGATTGACGATTTCTTTCGTATGATTATTATATTGATAAGTTCTGTTTTCACACGCGAATAAATTAAGGAAACAAAATAATAAGAAGAAAAAAAACAAACGAGAGACATTGTCCAACCCAAGTGTCATTACTTTTGATGTTAAATAAAAAATACATAATTAATAGAGGCATCTGTTTTTCGCGGAGCCTTGTATCACACTCATACCCCTCCGGGTTGGCACGCATTCTTTCGTTGTTGTTTATTTCATCCTCGAATTATATATGCACTATTATGGGTAGAACAATATTGCGCTATGGCGGTTCGAGGTGTTTGGCTGCGAGGAAATTAGTTCATCAGATACACGACGGTAGGTATTGGCGTATAAAATTTTTCTTTATTACTTACAACAAATAGCTTGTACAGCAAAGTATCAACGAAGTCTCTTTTAGGCCGCCAGTGAATGAATGATTTAGTCTGATTTTGAGGACCTTAAAGATTAATTAGTAGAAAACGAAATTTTGGCTTGGCACGATTTGCATAAAATATTCTCTTATTCCGATAATAACGTGATAAACTTTCATAAATAGCAAATATAACTTTACGATTCACGATTGCCATAACTCTGATTTTATTTTAGTTGCAATGTTAAATATTTCATTCACTGGATAATCAACTATTCAAGTTCAATATTTACAATAACGATCAACATTCCATTTTTATTCCGAAGCTGAATTATCTAGTCTTACACGATCTTTCTTCAAATTTTTCTTTCGTATCCTTTGAATGTGCTTCTTCAGTTTGCCTGAATTTTTAAGTTCTTCGTATTGGGACACTAAATTCTCAATACGTTTTTCAGCTGCAAGTATAAAAATAAATATTAAGTAAAAGTGATCACTGAAATCTACATTAATTGGTAGTTATGAAAGGCTACTTACATTTTTTCTTAAATTTAGGCTTCTCTCCGCTCTTAATAGCATTAGCAATCTCTTCTTTTTCTTGCTTTTCTTTTTCTTGCTTCTCGTTTTTCTTCCTTTCTTCTCTCAGTTGATTTTCTAATCTTTGAATGAGATACTTAATTTTTTTGATTTGTTTGGGATCTTCTTCAGTCTCCAATTCCTTTTGTAATGTTTTCAAATCGTTTTCACGTACTTTGTTGAGAAATGAATAAGAATTCTTAAATGCTTTTTCATCAAATGTTCCGCATAAACTGTCAAATCTAGGATCTCTTGGAGCCTTCTTCTTTACAGGTATAATTTCACGGAATCTCGAAACTTGTTTCTTGGCTGTCTCCTCACGAGGTCTGTTTTTGTTTTCTCGTTTGAATGCAACTGCTTTAGTTTTTTTTACTCCAAACATTGCTGCATTGTAAACTTTTGTACCCAATTTTTCTTTAAGTTTCTGTAAATCTTCAAAACTCATTTGGGACAATTCTTTTCTGATTTCTCCCTGTAAAAATAAAGTTTATTTTATTAATTCTACATTCTTATATTGACACTAAATTACGTAATGATTCCAATTATGCTTTTTGCCGTATTCTTTGATTCATAAATATACACAAACATATTCAGTTATTGCAGATATAACTTTGGATTTTATTAATTCTACATTTACAGAAGAAATTTGTGAAATATCAATGCTACGTAGCATTATCAACATCAGAAAATATAACCTATACATACTTGAACAAGATTTATAGAAAACAAAAATATTACAAGAATGTTAAATTGTATTATTAAAATTGTATTACATTATTCATTTTTATATAATTAGAAGACTTGTATTTTAAAAATAAAAGTTTTAAAAAGCGACTAAACATGGATTTGTAAAACATAACCTCACATTCTGGTATCTCATTGTATTATTTGTTTAATCATTAAATTGTTGATCAAAAGACAAATACAATACCTTATCTTTATCCCTATCCAGTAGGGTATCTTCTTCGTCTCCACTCATTCTCACGTATTGCTTATAAACTGGTGAACAATAATTTACAAGCTCACAGCATTCTACCAAAACAAAAGATCATGTGCACTGTGCAAGGGAAACTACTTATTGTTGTATTCTCTCTTTTTAGGTTATGAATTTCTTTCTCCTTTCTCCTTTTGAGTTCCTGTAAAGTTATGTTAATTCATTCAAATAATTTTTGTAACAGTCTTATTTAATTTTTAAGAAAAATACTTCTATATAGAACATGAAAATTTTTTATTTAAAAAAATAAAAGATTGTAGAAATTATTATTACCTAATTATTATTATGAATTTACCTTAATTAAATTCAAAAAATCAATTTGATCATTAATAAATATTTATTTCAATTTTTGTCTTAATTGAATTTCACATTAAATAAGTATACGTAGTAAGTATTTGTATGGAGAGTAAAAATAAGTCAGTCCACTAACAACAGCATATATGACGCTCCATCTGCTGCTACAAGGTCACGGACGAAAGAATAATTCTCCGCAGCTTTTTTGCAAACGCACGTATACGCGTATTCGCGTATACCTTATACCAAAATTCTCCTTTAACTTTACAATCATCCCGCAGAAAGCAAGGTATCACTTCGCAATTTGCAACGATATCAATCAAAAGTTTAGACAAGTCGTTAAACAAAATAAATAGTTAAACTTACACGATAGGTATACTTAGCGTAGGGTGAAAAATGAATGCGCTACGGAACTGCATGAGAGCTAGAAGCTTCCCGACCCGAGCACGCATCAGCGCCGCACAGACGCAGTGTAGTAAGTAGCTGTCGTAGCTGGTAAAATGGCGGGCGTGCTGTTCGAGGATATTTTCAACGTAAAAGACATCGATCCCGATGGAAAGAAATTCGACCGAGGTGAGTTTAATTGATTCTACAAGTAGCTAAGTAATTGTGCAATTGTTGTCCGTACTTTGTTTGGTGCCGATCGGCCAAAAAACGGAGATTTCCGATCGCCGGTCGGAATCTGATGAAATTGCCGGGAAGCACATGGCGTGATAAGAGAATGTTTGTTATTCAAACGATTTCTTTGCATTTGTTGAAAGATATTGTTTAAGACGTTTCCGTTTTTGCCAGATTGTTTTTTACGATTGGTATTAATTGAAGATTGTTTTGAGGTTAAGTTGTTTTTACTCACGTGTGAAAACGTGCAAGAAATTCGATTGGCTGTCAACGTGTGTCGCTGAGTGGTTTTTTGGCGCGCGATTTAAAAGCGTATCGTTGCTAGTTAATTCTTAAGTTCGACTTTGTCATGCAGAAAATATTATTGCCTTGAGCACGTGAACATTATTTTTTATATCATTTGATTGAAAGATAAAATCCTCTTTGCAATTTTCACAAATACGGTGCATTGCAATGATGATGCCCATGTGCCTACCCACTTGTTGACTAAATTTCAAAATCCAGAATTTATTGATTGA
This sequence comes from Pteromalus puparum, assembly GCA_012977825.3. Classification (NCBI taxonomy): domain Eukaryota; kingdom Metazoa; phylum Arthropoda; class Insecta; order Hymenoptera; family Pteromalidae; genus Pteromalus; species Pteromalus puparum. The sequence goes on from CM053172.1 coordinate 44,203,941, forward strand.
ATCTGTATTGTAGTTGTCAAATAGTAGCTAGATGATCCAGAACTGAATTATAATTAAGATGATCTTTGCGATTAAAAACTATAAAGATCAAGTTAAAAGCTCTAAGATCGCAAAAAACTACAAAATTTGTAACACATAAGCTATGATTGATCTCACTAGTATTTGAAATGCAAAAACAATGTGACATAAAAGGAGTGTACAAAATGCTTTGTTCTTGATGCATTGAATATGACTATCTAAATTCTAATAATAGATGATGCTTCTATTTTTAAATTTAATAGCATATTTTCAAGCTGTACGATCCATATGATTCTTCTGGAGGTTCTGAGTATTGCATATGCATCATTAACTTTTTTAGGTATTTTGATATCATCCATGTACAGGGGTTAGAATATTTCATGACTTAATGATACTCATCACATTTTATTTCATAAAATTGATTCATCACTCTCAATAACAGCAATAGCCCAATAGGTATTGATTATATTATTTGTGATGACTCACGATAGAAGAACAAAAAGTTTAAAACGCAGAGTGTCAATCGACAGTTTAATTTTCAATAAACTTCTCTGGTTCACTCTATTTTTGTCCGGTTCTCTCAAATGTAAAAAAAGTTAAGCCACGTACAACTAGGCAAACCGGTCTTTCCTATATGCAATTAAACCAATGCTTTTTTTCGTGCGCGCCTTTTTTCCTCCCGATTCCCAACAAAACATGCCGATTATATACAATATACAAAGGTAAAAAACGCAATCTAACTTTAAAATAACTCGGAGCATCGGAGCGTCGCGTTAATCGCTTTAGCGAACAATTATCCTATATACTCATCGCTACAACGCCTCTTACGCAAATTTTTTGTGAAAATGTATCCTGTCGAATATAAGAGGCAATATAAGGATTACGCAAGACCGAATTACATCGCGACAACTCGGTCGTTCATGACTCGCCTACATGTAAGAAACTCGTCCAATACTTTATTTTTATTTATTAGCGTTACTGGCTCGCTGCTTGATTGCGTAATGCTCTCTCATCGTTGACGCGTATATATCGCGCGGTATTTCGTTATCGTCATAGCAGCGCCTGCTGTTTATCGACTTTTCCGTCTTTTCCAGTTGCAAACGTTGGTTATACAGACGAAAGCCGCGCTCCGGCTAATTGCTGAAGATGAAAAGCTTGTCGAACGGCTCTTTGTCGGCTTGGCTTGGAAAATCGACGTTTATCCTCTCTGTGCGGCAAGGGCATCAGAGTGAAACATTTTTCAAGTATCCAAGTTTTCTTTTTATTAGCGAATGCTCTACTTTTGAAATTCATGAAACTTTTTTTTAATTTAAAATAAAAACCGTTCAACGACGCCTGTAATACGACACTTTATACAAAACGATTAATCAACGAGTTATTTTCGAAAGCAGTTACGTAAACACGAGTAAATTTTTCTATTTTCAAAATGCTCCCGATTAATCATCGAAATTAATCATCCTCCACGCTGCTGCCGCTTAATACCGCGTGGATGAATTTTGCATTTCTCGGCAACGGAAGTTTATGCCTAGTCACAGAGAAGTGGGTGAGATCGCTTATATACGAGAGCCAAATTTACCGGAAATATCAGAACTCGGATCGCGAGCGGCGCGCACGAGACTTTTGAATAGTGTTAGAAGTACTGCACGCTCGCGGTATAAGTAGTTTCACGGCGACCCCGACGAAAGTCGCGTTCTCAAGTTTTAAATGTACATGTCGCTTCGCGCGAGTTTCGAACTTGCAAAAAGTTCTGTATATATATAGAAAACACAAACCGGCCTATACCAGGAACTTATTCGCATCGACTGAACTCTCGAGTAGTTTAATCATTTTCGAAGTAATTCACTTTTCAGAATTACGTATAAAGTAAAAAGGCAAACCGGCAAACCGCACCCTACTTACAACAACGCAACTCGAAAAAGATCATCATCAGCTGTCCGTAAAATAAACTATCCGCACACGCATAGCCGCAATAAAACGCTCCTTTTTCTTTCTCCCTTTCTCCGGAGATTCGCGCGCAGATGGTCGAGAGAGATAGAGAAAATAAAAATTGACGAGCGAAAAAGAAAGCATTAGTCGTCGTGAAGCTATATAGTTGAAGAAGAAAGGAGAGGAACGCGTGCAAAAAGAGCAAAACGTCCAAGCGCCCGGGTAAAGGAGGGGTGGAGAGGGGGGTATGTTCGCGCACACGTCCGGGGAATCCATGGGGAGTGTATACTATAGAGGGAAGACTCGACCGGTCGATGCAGCGCGCACAGGGATATACTCCGGGTGGGGACGACTCGGCAGTCGACTACTCCTTCTGGAAGCCAGCACCTATATATAAAGAGCCGCAGACGCCAGCTGCCATCAGGGGAAGGGCGTACGAGATCAGCCGCGGGAGTAGGGACAGTCGACGCGTACGCACAGCCACGGCTGAATTCGCGAATCGCGCCCGAGAGAGAAGGTCGAAAAGGATCAAATGAGCGAGAGAGATAAAAAGCAGGAGGAGAGAGAGAGAGAGGGGGGAGAGGTGGTGCGCGTTGGAGGGGGGACACGTGGAGGGTTTTTGTGCGGCCAGGAAAGGGGTGCGCTGCTGCTGCTACGCTGACGCGGTCAAGGTCAGCCCCTGGCTTCAAGGTCGCGCGAGAGAGATGTCACATCTCAAGAGGGAGTGAAGGAGAGAGAGAGAGAGAGAGAGAGAGAGAGAGAGAGAGAGAAGGGGGGGAGGTTTTATCGCGTCTCATGTGTGTGTGTGTGTGCGTTGCAGCCGCCGACGGGCTATCGTCGGCTGCAGCTCGAAGGGCCTGTCTTTTTTTTCTCTCTCGCTCCCTGTAATTTATATTCTCTCTTTCTTTTCGTCCCTGCTCGCTTTTTTTATTTTCTCTAGGAGTGCATATTTGCGAATGTGACTCATCCACGAGAGAGAGAAAGCTTTTTCTTCTCTCGCTTTTTTTGCCTGGAGAGCAGACCGTGGTTTTTTTTTTTTTTTTTTTTTTTTTGCAGAGGTAAAATGCGAGAGCAGGAGAGAAATTTGTTAATGACGCCCGTGTCGCGCTTAAGTTTTTAACGTTTAAGGTTCTAACGTCTGATGCGATTATATACCTTTGGCTGGATCTACGCTTTTTCTCAAAGACAGCGTGACTCTTTATTCCGGAATGATCTTGGGCTTCTCGATCAACGTTGACGTGTACATCAGCGGCGAAAATAGCTTCCACAATTCAGCATCATCAAAGACCTTTCAAATTTTGATAGAATCGCAGAGTACAGATCGCGCAGCGAAGCAGAGATGCAATCTTCGTTATTTATTCGTATAGTAAGCGCATACACACGTGTCCATCGTTTCATCTATAAATAACATCGATATTTTGGATTCGCAATCGTAAAACGCCGACGTTGCATTCCTCTCCATCTTCTCTCGATGATATTGCATCTGCTCCGAGAATAGAGACTACGCTCTAAACGAAAATGACCTATAGTACAGTACGCGCATACAGTGACTGAATATTTCGAGTTGTTCCTTCCTTCGGCCTCCCGTGGAGTTGTCGAAACCTGCCTCGAATAACAATTAGGTTACTGCAGCCAATCGTTTTTGAAAAATCACTGTGGTCGACTCGTACGTTGCGATGCAGATGAAGCTCCCTCTGGGAACAATCGAATCAAAGTGTCCGCGTATTTGCATATCACACAAACCTACAGCTGGATTAAGCGGATTCCGTTAGAGATGTGTATGCAATGTTCACTGCGCCAAATTTAACAATCCATCTATCCGTCCATTTCTCCAAAATGCATTACAATGGAGCGTTTGGTGAATCGAATAGTCAGATGCAGGTGCATAACATACGATATAAGGCTATCTCGTGTGAGCCGGTTACCTCATACACACCGCGAGACATCGAGTTTCCGGGAATCGCAGGTGAGGGCGCGCGTATAGCCACGCGAGAAAGGGATGAGTGAGAGAGAGAGAGAGAGAGAGACTGGTCTGTTGCTGGGCTAATGTGTACACGCGCTGCAACGATCAGGACACGTGACCTGCAAGCTGCAGCCTCTGGGGAGAGAAACTCGCTCGTCTGCTTCTTCTCGTTTCGCCCCGTGTAATTGGATGCTTCGCTGCTACTGTTGGCCGAAGCTTTTTGCAGCTATATATTCTGATTGCATAAAGCTTTTTCGAGGCAATGGGTATATGGTGCGCGTTTCAATGATTTATTCGTAATTAGGATAGCTTGCCTTTGTCGTTTTCTTCTCGAGCGGACATTCGAAGGTCTTTGCTGCGGGTTGTTTTTCTGATGCGATTGTCTTGTTGTTGGGCTGATTCACTGCTGATACTGGATGTGCGTGTTTTAAAAGCGTTTGTGCGTCGTTGGACAGAAATGGATGGATTTTTGTCCAACGACGTCCATGTTTTTCTATTAGGCGAAGGTCAAATCGTATACAAGATTCATTTAAAATTTGCATATTGTGTGTATTGCTAGGTCTCGATAATTTACGCTTTATCGACATTTTTTACTTCGTCCTAACGCAATAATAATTTAAATTTGAAGTCGTTCTACTGCATCCTCAGGTGCACATTTACTAAACGAAAGCTTCTCACATTGCAGGCCCGCATGGCGTCTTTTAATCTGCAAAAAAGTAAATGTCGTTAATGGCAAATTGAGCAAGCCCAGCGCGCCTGTGCAGTATCGGCGCTGTAGGAGAGAACGAGAGAGCAGATTCGCGAGAGGGGAGGATCAGCGAATGAGATTCGGATGCATCGTCTCTCTTCCCCTCCTTCTCTTCCTCCCCCCCCCCCTCTCTCTCTCTTCCCCTTCGCCGCGAGCATCAGGACGTCGGTGAAGGTCACTGCGGCTCTGCTCTCGAAACTTTTCAAAGCCCCCCATCTCTCTCTCTCTCTCTCTCTCTCTCTCTCTCTCTCTCTCTCGCTCGCCCGCTTGTGCCTTGCTTCCGAGCTTGCTTCCCCTCTTTCGTTCGCGGGATATCTCTCTCACTGTTGCAAAATTTCTAGTTGAAATTCGCGATTTTTCCGAATCGATTGGATCTGCTAAAACATTTGGTTATCGATTTTTTTTCTCTTTCGCGTAAGAGGATTTTCAGCGACGAGTGCTGATTTTGTAGCTCTCGCAAGCAAATTCTCGCATTTGTTGGTTTTCTATGATTTAATTAGTTTGGTATTCATGGAAATTCGAAAATATCGTGCGCAATTGATGTATCGAGAAATACGCAGTGTCGGATTTCGGTACTGATTTCTCTATTTATTTTAATTAAATTTAACGACCACGCGAAACAAAGTGGTTGCATACCGAAGCGTTAAAAGCTCACGATCATCGGATATAGGCTCGGGTATAGGTATATGTATATTTTTAAATTGATATAAAACCTTCGATGCATTTCGTAGTATATCTATAATAATTATATTTACAGAAAATTTAGTAAACTATTTTTTGCTAGCTCAAAAACATGCAGTAGAACTTGGCTATACGTTTTGATGATAAAATCCAAATCACGCCCGTAGAAATTTCGATAAAAACAAGGCTAAACAATCCATTACTCTCGCGCATATAAAAAGAACCCGATTAAATGTTGTACTCGTGCCTTCCGGCTACTGTTATCATTTTCCTTGCGATTCCTGCGTCCGGAAATCATAATAAGCGCTTTTAACGAAGCTTTCAAGAAGATTACGCAATTACTCGTTTGGCGAATTTCTACAGAAAATTTCCTCAGAAAAATTTACAACGTCGATCATCGAGAAATAAGTTCTCTCTTAATTAACGCATATAATCAGCATAATAAAGAGTTCCGTTTTCCGAGAAATAGGTATATCCCTTCCTCGTCAAATCCCCGAGAGCCATTCGAGCGTTTGCCGAGAGGCCCGATAAGACTTTAATTGATTAATTAAAATAAAGAGGTGGTTAAATCGATAGCACGTCGCTCTAGAGAGATTTTCAATTCCGAAGGCTTGATTGCGTCCGCGGAGAGTATCGTCGACGTCCCGCGAGAGACGTCGCTCACCCAAACGAATGACATCTCTCCTTCTCCTTTCATTCGTCGATCCAATTGTATAAGTCTTGCGTAATGAAGCTCGTGTATTCGCGCAAGTGCGCCTCGCTTCACCTCGGTTTTCACGAAATTATGTAGAAGAGGAAAAACGAACGAGACGCTGATCATGAGACGTTCTTTGCTTGACGATTATCGACGCTTGTAGTGGTTTAAGCATAAGTATAAGATATAGTATACGTATTCTTTCGCTTTAACATTTAATCAACGATATCTTTTATAACTGATTGGAGTCTAATTACCCTTGAAGGATATAATTGCCGATTGTAATCGTTTCTCATGCAGCTGCTATTAATTAGCCTGCAATAAAAGGTCCCTTTGTATACAAAAGCAACTCGCTATTTCTCGCAGTTGATGATAAAACTCAGTTCAAAGCGTATTCCGTTAAATTCCTACAGTGCTCTAGAGCTTGCAACCTTACAAAGCTGTTACTATGTTTAGTTGACAATGAAGTGTGCTACGTCAATAAGCTCGCGAACAGCTACTCCGAGTAATCAAATTGTTTATGTACGAACATCAGGCTTCCCTTGTAACGAGCTGCGATCAAAGGATCAAAATCAACCAAAATCAACTCGGTACACCTATTCTAACGGCACGTGCGGCTCGCTTTTGTGAAAAAACTGAAATCTAATATTCCTGTAAAAGTGTACATATAGGAGAATAAAAATATTCAAAAGTCAGCTCTTAAAATCTCTCTCGATCCACTGTAGGCATCAGTTCTCCAAGAATAAACGCGCCACGGCAGTCTGTACCGCGAGTCCTTTGTCCGCGCACGTGCCGCATGGGACACCTCCACCAGAAATAGGTATATATATACACACACACACACACACACACACAGCCGTCTCCTCGCGAAAAGGTATATACAGTCGAAATTAGGCTCGACTCTGCGCGTCCGTTGCGGGGCTCGAAATACGCACGTATCCCTACCCAAAGCAAACCCGGCAAGCTACACATATACCTACACAGCGCATCCACACATCGATCGGTTATTCCTATACATCCCCCATAGCATCGGCAACGGCGACGGAGGGGAATCCCCGGCGGCGGCGGCCGCGAGAGCGCAGATATCTGGCAACAACGCTGCGACACGTGGCGCGAAGCCGGCTATACATATATAGCTATACGCTTCGAGAGCGCTGCAAAAATTTCGCGAAAGGGCTCGCGCGCACAAAGAGAGAGAGAGAGAGAGAGAGAGGGACGACTCGTATTTCGCATGCGAGACGCGTATGCCCGGTCTCTCTCTCTCTCTCTCTCTCTCCCTCTCTTGGCGCTTTTTGCTCCACGCGCGCTCATCCTTTATCTCGTCGAGCCATGTTGCTTCTCTCTCTTTCTCTCTCTCGCTCTCTCGCTCTTTCATGTCCTTGTCTCGTGCAGAAGCGGGATGGCCGTGTAGCCTATATATATATATGTGGGTCCGCGCGCTCCTCGGATTCTTCCTTTTGCACGGCGCGACCTACTTTTCGCGAAACGCGTTCGGACGGGATAGATGTGTATTATACGGGAGAGGGGAAGAAACAGAGAGATGAGCGAATAGTTGTTTCGCCGGTCTGCGAAAGAAAGGGAGTTTAGGGAACAAAAGATCGTTGAGCCGCATACGCATATTATAAGTTTAGCTCGTTCGCGGAGATGAGATGAACGAGGGCTACGTGCAGGAGGTTATTCTGCCGACGAAAAAGCTACATTTTTTGCTCGACCGGCAACAGATGCAAGTGCATTTATGGTAATGCGCGCGCTCTCTCTCTCTCTCTCTCTCTCTCTTGCTCCCTCGCTCGCCAGCGCGGTAAATTCAGTCACGTTTTCTCTCTCTATACGCTCGGAGTTGTAGATTTTGGAATAAATTTTAATATTTCCCTCCCAGTAGTCCTCGCTTTCCGCTGATTTAGATCGCTTTTCAATCTACGAGCAGCCCGACTTGTCCAGCATGTACACAAGTTTCTTTGCGAATATTATAGATATGTACGACTCGATGCTCTCTCGACTCGCGCGAAAAAGATGTAGCGAGGCGCGGAGTGCTCTGCTGCTCTCGCTTCTAAATTTAAAACCGAAAAACTCTTTACAGAAATGACGTCTTGCAAGATGAAGGATGCTCGAGAAAAAATGCTCGAAGGAGCTGCTGCTGCTGCTGCGCTGCTTTGCTTTTAGCGGCTCGCGCGCGACACGAGGGGCGAAGCAAACGGAGCGAAGATGAAAGAGAGAGAGAGAGAGAGAGAGAGAGAGAGAGAGAGAGAGAGAAAGAGAGAGAGAGAGACATGACTCGGAGGATCGATTCGCGCAGCTTTGACACATACAGAGAGGAGACTGTATATTGCGAGAGCTTTCTGCGACAGAGAGAGTAAAAAGAGAGAGACGGCGGCGCGCGCGTATAAAAACTGTACATACACATATACAAGTTTGCGGAGCACTTAAACTTTCGGCTTCTTAATTATACACTATGTCGGCAGCAGCGGCGACGGCTTTTTTTCTCGCAGCTAGCTACGACGAAGGTTTTACGATATTTTCGTCGACGGGCGTGGTTGGCTTCGAGGTTGGCTTCTATATGACTATACCCGGGGCTGCTTCGATCTAATGAACTCCTTCGTGGGCGCAGGTGCCCGTTCGGAGAACGCACGTGCTACAAATTGATTGTTACAAAGTAAGAAAGATATAGGACGTATATATAGAAGCGCGCCGTTCGAGTTTTCGCCTATAAAGCGCGCCTTACAAGTGCAAAAGCACAGGCGAAAGTCGAATCGGGAATGAATTAGGATAAGGCGTGTGCTCAAATAGCACGAGTAACTAATTTGTTTACTCCAGTCGTTAGCGGGAGGATTTTCAGCCGTTATGCGTTAATCAGCGGTATGAAAACTCTTTAGCGAAGTCTTATTTTGTATCGCTAATGAGAAAAACCTATTTGCGTAGCTGGACGCGTGTACGAGAAAAAAAAAACTACGTCTATATTATTATGAGGAAAAAGGTATAGTCGGAAACGAAAACTTGCAGGGCTTTTTTACACTCGTGACCTAGTTCTAGCTCGGACAAATGAACCTTTGTGAAGTTGGATTCGATAATTAACGTTCTTACAATCGCACGGAAAAGAACGTGATTCCGGAGAGGCAATGATTAGAGTTCGCGAGCGAGAGAAAGAAATCTCGGATCCAGAGAGATTCGTTCGCTGTGTGTATAAGAAGTCGGCGATCAAGCAAAATCGAGTATACAGAAGTACGGCTGAAATAAATTAGAAAAACAAAAAAGGCGGCGGTTCCGGGAAGTTGCAAAATCACGCATAAGCAGCTCCTCGAAAACCAGACCCATTTCCAACAAATTTTCGCGAGCGCAAGAATCCCAGCCGTCGTCGAGGGGAAGTTCTCTCTCTCTCTCTCTCTCTCTCTCACTCACTTCACACACACGTATAATACACGCGAATGAAATCGCGCAGAGAGGAAGGGGCCCATATAGCCGCACACGCAACTCACGTCGCAAGCGAGAGAGAGAGAGAGAGAGAGAGAAAAACCAAGCTCACTCGCCGATGGTTACATCGCGTATATACCGACCAGCAGAAAGAGGGGGGAAGGCGCGCGAAGAGAGAGAGAGAGAGAGAGAGAGAGAGAGAGAGAGAGAGAGAGAGAGAGAGAGAAGCGGCATCAGCGCACAGCCGGCTCGTTCGCCGGCAGTTTGGAGCTCGTGTTGCTAGGCGCTCGAGGGCCAGTGTCAGTGCCAAGGCAGAGAGTAAAGCGCGCGTCGCAGTAGCGCACGCAGTATACACATTACACAGTCCTCCCCCGAGGAAGATCTCGCACGAGGATTCCGCCGAGAGGGAAAGCAAGGGAGACGCGCATATACCTATATACCTTCCCGGCGACAGATGGAGAGAGAGAGAAAGAGAGAGAGAATTTCCCGGGGCGTGCACGCACGCCCGGCGTTTTCGCGACTGCGCGCGCGTGTGTGCGGAGCGCCGGTGCCGCGTCAGCGCCAGCCGCTCGCGCGCGCAGATCACCGCCGAGCGGCCGCTACACCGGAGCGCTGACAGGACCTGGACGACGCACGATTGTCTTCTTCTCACCTGTAGTTGATTGAGACGACTGTATCTACTTCTAGGACATGGATTATCGCTATTCGAGGTAAATTGCGCTTTGAGAGATTGATAGGGAGAAGTTCTTTGTTTTCCGCTCGGGAGATCGACGTCGCAGTAGCCGTCTTTGTTCGCCGGCCGGTCGCCTCTAACTTCTATATACGCGTAGATTTTCGCGCGACGAGTACTTGTGGGCGTGCAAAGAGAGTCTTCGCGAAGCTTCGAGAACGTTCCCGCGCGCGATTTCGTTCTACAACGCATGTACGAGCAGTTTTTGAGTTTTTAATTCCAACGACTTATAATTTTTCCTCGTCGCCGCCGATTAACGAAGCCAATGGCGCCGACTGTCTAATTGAAAGTACATATATAGCGCGCGCGCTTCAGATATCGATTTTCCCGCGCAATCGTCGTCGTTCGCTCATATTCCCTCGGAAAAGTCTTCTTCTTCTTCTTCGTTTTTGCATCGCGCAGCTTTTGTCTCTTCACGGTATACGGCTGAGAGAATTGGAAGAAATGCCAGTATAATACGCGTACGACGGCGAAGCCCTCGCGGTCGATTTTTTTCTTCTTCGCCCGAGCTCTTTTTTGGTTTCGTTTCGCAACGCTCGCCGTTCTAACGTCGGTTACGTACACGCGCAGATAATGATTCGCGTAAAAATTCAATCGGCTCTCGCAACGCGCGTCGCGACCTCTGTATGATATTACACAGTCGATTGGGCGCGAAATATAAAAATAACGAGGATCTCGTACAGCTTGATCCCTCTCGTCCGAGTTCTGCGCGTGGATGAGTGAGAGAGAGAGAGAGAAGGAGAGCGGGTATGAAGGAGAGTCGAAAATGGCCGTCTCTCTCTCGTCGTCCCCCCAAGGCTTCATTTCCGAGAGCCATCGGACGTTCTCCCTTTCGTTCCCCGCATACATACACACACACACACACACACACACACACACACACACACACACACACACACACACACACACACACACACACACACACACACAGACGTATAATACGTTTATAAACCTACACTCACACATGCACTACGTACGCACGTGTGTAATCTCCGGTATATAGAACCGTTCTCGAGTCTACTTTTCTGCGCAGATATCGCGCCACCGCTGCTGCTGCTTTTCGGGCGCGACCTTGAGACGCGCTCGCGCGCATTCTTTCTATCAAAAAACGCGCGAGCGATACGAGCGAGGCGAATCGTAGCCAGGCTTGTGTTGTTTCTACGAGCTTTTTCGCTTTTTCGCCGCCTCTGCGAGCTGGAATTTTTCTACGTCCGGACATTTGAATGGGCTATCTGTAATTTATTACCGATTAGGAAAACGTTTTTTTTTACCTGCCAAGGCTGTAGATCGCTTTATAATCGCGTTGGAATTTTCTTTTCGCTTCCGCGAGGATCGAAAATAATAACAATAATGATCGAGGTCGAGGAATATACACGCATAACTAGAGACACTCGAAATTCTACAAACGCGTCCTCATAATCGAGTGACACGCGAACGCTTCGATCGTTTGAATTGAGTACCTACTTCACAGCTTGCGCGCAGTTAGACGAGCGAATTTAAAAAGCCCCAGCCGATTCGTAACATATTGCGCGAAAAGCGAGGACTTATCACGAGTGCGTGTTATCTCGCGTCGCGAAACGAAAGCGTTTCCTTTTCGTTCCATCGCGCGTATATAAAAGAGATTAGATAAAGTCGAGATACCGCGGAACAACATAGTGGACGAGCTGGTATGTGTATGTATACACACGGCAGCGTCGGTGGTTCTCTCGCGTCTATTGATTTTTCGCGCACCGGCTTGTGTATTATCGCCGAGTAGAAAGGTGAAAAAGAAAACGCGGATCGCGTCGAGTGTGTATACACGTACAATTGGCAGAGTTCCGAAAATCCTCGGAGCATTGTGAATCTCTCGGAATGAATGCGTCTTTGCGAAGTCAGGTTTTTTTTTCGGGCTCGTGGCTTTATTTCGTACATAAAAACCTTGGAGATTATACTTCAGTGTCTTATCAATCCCGACTCACACTACTTCAGATTATAAACTCGTGGCTTCTAATAACGAAGTCGGCTGACGTCAAGCCGAAAAAAATCTAACTCTCGAAAAGATCCTTCAAAGCCAACAAGAAAAAAAAACTTTCCGTTCGCGACCCAATTAGCGCACATACAATCCATATCCTCTCTAACGGCCACCGAAACCTCCGAAATTCGTCGAGGCTGATATACACGCGCTCTTTTCTTCGTTCTTCCAAGTATCCACGTGCGCGTATACGCAGTCCGCGATGAAATTGACTTCTTAACCGGTCGACCTTGAGAGCAGCTGACTCCTTTGGAGTATAAGCCGCGCGTGTGTATGTGGGTTACGCAATGACTCGATAATACGACGGCGCGCGTGCTGGAGACAAAGAAGAATCTACTCTATAGTCGAGGAAAAAATGTGTACACGTTGTGCGTGTGAAGAGGAGAAAGGAACCGAGAGAGTGGAAAGAGGGGGGTCACGGGCATTGAATTTCGGCTAGAGAGAGAGAGAGAGAGAGAGAGAGAGAGAGGGGCACTAGGGAGCTGATTCATATTGATTTCGGAAAGTTTGTTGGAGTCGAAGGCATGTAGAATAGTTCGCTGGGTTCGTGGCGAAAAAAAATTCCCTTTGAACTTTCGCCGATCGACTGTATTGGTATTGTAGAATCTTGGAGTCTCACCCCTCGAGCATTTCATTGCCCCGGTCGTGCATTCCTGAGCGTGTGTATAAGACTCTCACGCCTGCCTCTACATTTCCATACGCGAAAATGGGTCACCGAGAAGTAATAGGGAAAGAGAGGGAAAGAGAAAAGAACTCCGACTCGCGAAATTCATGAAGAATCCGTCCCTCTAGCTTGCTCTATCATCGAGACGGAAAAATGATCGGAATATCTCGACGTTCGGGAATTCGCTCGTTTCTGCGAGTTTTTAATATACGACTCTCTCGTCGATACTCTCTCCAGCACCTCGTGTAAAATTATCGTACATATCGTGTCAGGCGAATTCGTGCGAGTTTTTTTAGCCAAGCGTGTCCTTGATGTGCATATATTATATACAAATATACAACGAACGAAAATATCTCTTGCGCGCGTTGACATGTGCTTCTTATCCATTCACAATTGACGGGCGCTTTTCCATTAATCTACCCGAGACGGCCTTGATATGATCGGTGCTCGCCTTCGGCCGAGTAAACAATTCGCTCTTCGCGTCTCGCGCTGTATGTATAGAGATAATTTTTATTTCAAAACTTTGACGATTCCCGAGCATGTGCGTATTCAATTACGGCTTGCGTATCTCAAAAGCGTGTAAGCTTAGACAAGTATATATGCGCGACTGTGCAGAGTATAACGCAATGCGACAAGTGTTTTTACTGGAAAATAGAAATAACGTTGGCTTTTAATTTGGCGCCCTTTATTGGTCGAGTCCATTTTGAAGCAGTGAATAAAGAGAGTATATATTCGACGAATAATTAAACGTGACTATATTTTCGCGAAAAGCCCAAAATAAGCGCGTATTCAACTTCACCCCATGCGCGTTTTTCTCTCTTTAACTCAGAAAGCACATGTGCGTTCATGCCATATACCTCCAACGTCGATCTCTCCGGGTATATTTATAGAGAGGCTCGCAAAGGCACAAACGCAGGGAGTTAGTCCGACGAGGATGTGCTTTCTTTGTTCGCGTCAAACTCATTTCGCGAACGCCGGAGTAAATTCTCCACGACTCCGACGGCCTTTTTTCCCTCCAAGTATTATTTATACGTACGGGTGTGTCGGTGCTTAAATAGTCTATCGATTTTTTTCGCTATATCCGGCAGTAGCTAAAAATACCTTTGAGCTACTGACATTTTTATAACAATGGAGTGCGTGAATATATAGCTTGTATAATTATTCTCAATTTGTCATCACTGCAGCAACGATATTACAATATTACAAGCGTGCGTGTGCAGTTTGTTCGATAAGTAGTGCAATTCCCGCACTTGTCGGACACTTCCGCATGCTTTTTTTCCTCTTCGGATTCTCGAAAGCGCATATCTATATACGTCTAAAAGTATAGCACGAATAGTATCCCAAGCAAACACTCGAATCCGAAATTCCCAGCGAACAAAGACAAAGCTCCGCCCGAAGAATGCACACACACATACAGTTCAGTCGCATCCATAGTTACATCTCTGGTAGTAGCGTACAACCCAGCTCGCGATGACGTACGCCGCCGGTAGCTAGGGCACACGTATACACACACACACACACACACACACACACGCGCGCACACACGCATCTCTCGCGTAGAGCAGTGTGCATTCCACACACAAAGGATGACGTGGGGCGCGAGAGGGGGAGAAAGCGAGCGAGTCCACCTTCCACTTCCACGCTCGTTTGAAGGTCAAGGTTTTCCAGTTCTCTCTCTTTCTCCGCCCCTCCTGCTCCTCCCCGGGGGGTTGTGAGGGGGGGGGGGAGCCGCTCTCTCTCTCTCTCTCGCTCTACTCGTATTTATAGAGAGAGAGAGAGAGAGAGAGAGAGAGAGAGAGAGAGTCCGGTCGATACTGGCAGCGGCGCGCGCACGCACTCACTACACACCCCTTTCGGAGTGTGCGCGGGTACAGGAGTAGCGGATGGATTTATGTTTAGGAGGATCGTCGTATCCGCGAGAGGGGTCGAGGGCTGATAACGATTTTAGTCTCTGTGGGACGGATAGCGTAATACTCTGCCGGAAGCATGAAATAACGATGAAGCACTTTGCGTCGGCTCTCTCTTTTAGGATTATGGGCTGATTATTATGGAAAGATGCACGCGCGGCAGCTGATGGAAGAAAAATTGCAGGGCAAATTGAATTTCGATGCGGTTTTTAACGCTGGTACACATTTAATTGTCCTCGTACATTCCATAAATAAACTATAAAAGAAGCATGATGGATTAGGAGACTAAGCCAATATTGAATCAACTCGCAGACGCGAGAAATCAGATAAAAACCGGATAGAGAGTTGGAAGGGCAGGGCAGAAATTAATTCGACGCGCAAACACGAGAGAAAAATAAAGAGCCTCGAGGACATGCCTATACGTCATGCCAGCTCGAGAAGAAAAAACGCGACAAACGCACCCCCGAGCTCAGCGCTGACGTTTCCTGCAGGGCGCAAATAAGTGCATCGCATACATCTTCCTTTCTTTCTTCCCTTGGATTACATGGGCACACATCAGTATATAGACTGTAAGCTCTCGGACGAGAGAATCGTTCCGGCCGAACGAACATGGCAAACAGTTCGCATCTCAAACGGCCTGTGCAAACGGAGCTGACGTGCGCTCGAATTTGGATGCGTCGGCGGAAAGAAACGCACGGGGCTGTCGGGTAATATCGTTACAGTATAAAGTGGTATTTATATTATCTAAAAACCACGTACATCGAGAAAAACAAAGAAGTGGGTCAATTTATAAAATCGTTTGCTGCTTCAAATAACCACTAGTGTAAACGCCGGGAGCTACAGAACCACAGCCCGTTGCGTAGAACACGGGAGAGGGACATATCCATGTTACATCCATATAAAGGGCGTGTGCCGGACAGAGAAGCCTAGATCGAGTTAAACGTTCGGGAGAGTTTTTCGACTCGTGAGGGTTGTAAAAGAGGCGAGAGGTTGACGGTCAAGGTGCCTTTGCTCGCGAGACGGACTTCACGGTCAAGATCAAGGGAGAGAGCGAGCGCTGGCCCCGTCTAGACATATGTAACTACTGCTCGGTTACGAAACGCGAGCTGTTTTTATTTAGCTTGCGATGTTCGATTGTTCGCTGAGTGTATCTCCTACTTACACGCCTTTTACGACAGATTTGCTTTTCGTAAAAATAGAGCTGCCTCGCGATAACAGCTCTGATAAGAGCCAGACGTTTTCCCCATTCTCTTGGATTTCCAGCCGGCTCTCGCTGATATAATAATCGCCATTTTTTTTTAATGCAGTCGATGTCGCGCTGAATTATTAAAGATCGATTTTCCCAGCGACGCGTCCTTGTTGAAAGCGTAAGCGTCGACGACAGCCAAGGCCGCGGTAGTGGTCATCTGAAAAAGCGGGAACCACACATTTCCAACTTGTCCAAACGCGGAAGTAATTATTTTTATATACAAGGCGTGCGTTAAGTTAATCGATACAGTATAGAGAGTGTGTTAGACGCGTCTCGTTCCACGCATTCTCGAGCTATTTCAATTTTGCTGGAGAGGCTTTCCTCGTGGAATTATGCGACGATGCGAACTATGCGTGCATAGTATGTTGTAGGAAGAGGCGGTGAGACCAGAAAGTGCAAGTGGTGATACGGGATATGCAACTCAAGCGCGAACTGGGTCTTCCTCGAGGTCTTTCTATACGTGTATATACTCGTGTGCTGCTTGCGGGCTTTTCACTGGCGAGAATTGGGTCAATTTTAAATAATTTAACGCAGGAATATCGTGTATTATACAGTACTTTTATCTCGCGCGTAATGTACTTGTAATAGAGGATCGACCATATTCACGATATCATGGCCTGTACTCGATGCGTATTTAATTTTTTCAAAAATCCATTCGTCTTTAATAAAGCTCGCATACTGTGAGCACTTTCGGCCCGGAATATATAAAGCGCATTATCTCTAATCCGATTATTAACGACCTTGTAATCCTACACTTTCAAAGGAACAAAGTTTCGTGAGATTAAAATTATGTTATAAAGTATATAATACCCAAGACTTTGCCACGAACATAAAATAACGATGGGTTTCTAATTAGCTCGTTTTATATACGACCTACACAGTCAACATCGTCCAAAACGTGCGCGACTGTAAATATTTGCTCATGACGAAATCCTGACTCAGTTTATTTTTTATTTATGTAACGCTTGCACGCGCATACCTACAATAATAGACGCGCGTCGCTCGAATTAATATAATCCAAAAAAATACGCGGAGTTACGGCAACAGGTGTATATTTTAAGAGTCATATGCAGGACAATAAAAAGAAAGAACGGAAAAAAAAACCAGCTGAATCCAGTCTGCTTTTCTTGGAACACGTCTGACTCCATCATAGCACACGCACGCGCGCGTCAAAGATAAACCGATGTAAACGGCGAGCGACTCAAAATCGATTAATTCGACCACAGAGCTTAATTCCGCGAAGGTCGGCGCGTCGTGTGTAGTCTAACGCACGTGCGGCTTTTATTAAATAAAGTCTCGCGTATAAAAGGAAAAAAAAACCTCGCATTATAACCTATACTATATTACACACATGTGTGTATTATACATTAGAAGTATTCAGAAATGAGATGATAAAAATTGGTGTATAAATCTCTCTGGTCGCCACACCCTGTATATACTCTTGGCATTGTATAGCGAGACGTCTTGTTTGGCAGTCATGAATGTCGCGGCGAGCTGCATTATTCATTATATTTGCCTGCGGCTTTAAGTGGACTTTTACAGCTCGGCCCAGCACACGCAGCAGCACGCGCGTAAATAAAATATGAGGATAATAAGGATCATAATCAGTCGAGCTGTCAGAGACGTCACTCGGTAGCTCCGACAAATTATTTCGTTCGACCGTTACATTTCGCTTCTTTGATTTATTATTCTCGTCTGCGTAAGTAGCAGATGCGATATTCTAGGACAATTAGAACTCGACACCGATTAGAAGTCCCCCCTTGATGTACATTCTGAAACGAGCTTTGGTCGCCGTGGCAACTGGCTTATGTATACTAAATTTTTCCTCCGAAACCGTAAATTGCCGTATAGTACAGATTCCATATTATGCAGATAACTTACGCACACGCGTCGGATCCACCTGGCGTTGCAGTGACGACCTTGGCTGACCAAGGTCGTCGCTGCAGCACATTCGATCCCTATATATGTATATCCGACGACTCCCCGAGAGAGCGGATTACGTTTCCGCGGCGGGAAAATCGCGAGCTTCGTAATTCTAGATTCGATCACTCCGCTGAAGCTCTCGCGCGCGGTAATCCGATCGGTTCTCCATCTGCGTCTGCATCTTAGCATACATTTTGTACTATAGAAGGCTGAGGATTAACTCTCCCCTCGCTCTCCCTAGTTGGTTAATTAACGAGGTTTTCGAGTGAAATTGACGAAATTTCAATAATAAAGAGCCCGCAGCATAGTGTCGTGCCAATCGAAGAGTCGAGCTTATAATCGATGGAGCTCACGAAAACGAGCACGCGCGGTCGAAAAACACTTGCTCGCGGCAATAAAACCTCGAATAAAACTCCCGCACAACACTATTATCTCTCCTCTCGCCCACGGGCTTACACGTGTTCCGAGCATGAGTCATCGTAGCACAGGCGGCGTGTGCAGAAAAAAGTAGCGACGAGAGTTTTCATCCCGCTGTGAGTTACTACACACTCGCATAAGATATAAAACTCTGTGGTACACATCGATTAGAGCTTATAGCTCATCTCGTTGGAAGATGCGCGAGATCGACGAGCACACGGAAAGCGTTTTCAAGCATCGGGACTCTGTTTATTCGAATGTATGCAAAACGGCGAACATCCACGATTGCAAATTTCTAAAAGCCAAAGTGTACACCCGAAGCATCAACGTTATTCTTCATGCGCCATCTCGAGCCGAACTAATCGCCTCATTATGAGTCACAGTCCCGCGGCAGTATATATCGGCGAGTGTCTTCTCTTCTGCTCTTCCTCGCGTTTTGAGGAAAAAGAAACAGACGCGCGAGCGCGGGTTGGCTGCATTTTTTTTATTCGAAACACATACGCGTACGCATGCAGAGTACACATATAGAGAGCAGCTTTTCTAAATGGCTTCTTTGTTCGTTCTGTGTTACAGTGATAAGACTGCACTGCGAGTCGGAGTCCTTCAAGATGGATCTCATCTTGGACATCAACAGCTGGCTTTACCCGATGGAGTTGGGTGAGTAAAAATAAACGAGATCACATATGTTATATACATATAGTGTGGCGTGCGTGGGAGTGTCGTCGTCGTCGTCGTCGTCGTCGCCGAGCATTATGCAAGTGTCTTTTCGGGGAAGACGACGCGAATTGAAACGCTCGCCTCAAGAACATTATTATTATAAAAGTGGACAATTCGAAAGAATATTTCGAATAAATTCGTCGGCCCGAGAGTTATATAAAACTTGTATGCCCCGACGGCACTATAACTCGGGCCGTAAATTATGTATATACGAATAATAGCTATACGCGCGAGAAAGAGCTCGTGACTGCGGTGGATTGATAAGGTACAAAAATGGCTGGAATTCCTACCTCGCCGTCGCAATTGATACAATAATAAACGCGAGTTGAGTATAACGTTCGGCATGGACTAGCTTATATCTAACGAGGAACTCGGGATTTCGGTCTCTTGAATATTCACGCTCGTCGCGCGCCTTCAAAATGGCAAGGCATCCGGAGCGCACGTGTGCATAAAAAGTACCTGTTTATAGATAAAGCCCTGTGACCATACGTCGCAAGAAAACATCGCAAGCCTCTTGTGCGTATTGATTCTCCGACAACCGGGTCTTTTATTTTCTTCTCAAAGCGAATAAAGTACAAGCTCTCGAGTCTTTCCCTTCTTCGATGTATACGTACAACACATATAAAATCGGAGCGATAAGTCATCGTCGAAACCCTCGTCGTTATTTTCCGGTCCAACACACGGCTGCAGCTTTTTATTTCCTTCCTCTTCGCTCTTACATCGAGCTTGTTTACATCGAGCCATCGCCGGCGGAAATTCTCGATCGATGAGTTATCCTCGCACATGCAGCACACGTCAGCGAACTCTTGCGTGAGAGGCTGGTGTAAACGCCGTGTATTATGTATACACTGCAGAAGCGTCATGTTTACCTATTCTGAGGTGAGATCGTCGCGATAATAACGATTCAATAACAACGATTGCTAAAAAACAGCAAAATCAAAATACTACCATCGCGACCTACTTATCCAGGATTGAGATTCCTTATCCTCTCACATAAGCGTATACAAACGTCGCTTTGACTTTCTCCGCGCTCGCGGTGAGTCAGTGAGCGTCGTAGGCTCGGTCGTAGGATTCTCCCCCGAGGATACAACGCGTCAAAACAACGCATCATGGAAAATAACACCAAGGAACGTATTGAGTATAAATAGTAATTCTCCAATATCTCCGTACTCTTCCGATAACGGAACTTTGTTGTTATTCTTGGCGACCGCGTGTGCATAAAGCTCGAATCCTATGTGCAATGCTAATAATCCGCCGCCGAGAGACGGTTTCTCTCTCTCTCTCTCTCTCTCTCTCTCTCTCTCAACCGACCGACGCGCGATTTTTTTCCTCAGCGATCGTAGGGAAACCTCCGTTGTGTGCTTAGAAAAGCCTGCTTGAATTGCAATGAGCTCGCGTCTACAACGTTTTCTCCAATGCAAATCGTCCGTCGAGGCTCGCCTATACGTATTATGGAATAATCGCATGGGTTCCTGGAAAAAAACGCCTCTGAATCTCGAACGATGAAATAATCTCTCGGCTCGCCGTTCCGAAATGAACGAAGAGCGTTCGCGAAAATTCCGGTACAGCCCATAAAAAAAAGAATCCTCCCTTCGCAAAATTCGTTCTCCACCCACTCAGACGCCCGCTTACACACACGCACACATGCACACACACAGAGCGGCGTCGTCGGCGGCGGCGGTATTGACGCCTCGGTTCAGCGAGAGTAGTGGGAGTTGGTGGGGCGGGAGCGGCTTGCGCGAGATGACGCAATGAGCCGTCTCCCACTACCGGGAGCCAGCACAGCCAGCGCTCGCTCCTCGCGCCCCCTCGAGCAGCCAGCAAGTTCAATGCCAAGGTCAGAGCGCCGCTGCCACAGGCGAGCGAGCTGTGCGGTGTCGTCCGTGAGACTCGGCCGAGCCTGGTTGCGATGTCCCTCTTGCTTGTCGTCGACGTTCTTCTTCTTCTTCTTCTTTCCTGCGAATATCGTTAATTTTCGTCGTCGTCGATGTTGTCCTCGTACTCGACTACTCGTCATCCCCACTTCGATAGCGCACTTTATCCGCGGCGTCTCCGAAGATATCATGGCGGCTGAAAGCTCTGGCACTTGGTGAACTTGCACCGGCTCTGGGATTCGAGAGCTTAGCTGAGTGAGTATAATATTATACTCTCGTGAGTTTGCGAATTCATTTCTCTATATTTTCGGCGAGAATCCTGTACGTTGCGTAAGAAAAAATGTGTGCGAGTATGGCTTGCGTGCGCGCGGCTTTGGAAGTGGAAAATTTCTGCGTTGCTGCAGAAAGCTCGAATCGGTTTTTCGCAATAAACTATACTCACCCGCCTTTTGGAATTATGCCGAGAGCGTCGCGAGTTTACCCGATTCGTGTATTTCGTTGGCTCGCGTGTGTAAAAAAAAAAACTTTATCAACGTCAACTCCGATATGACATAAGCGCCGCCGTGTAATTTTCCGTTCGGAGCGCTTTTTTTGCTAGCTTCCTCGCAGACGTTTTTGACGAGCTGTCTGTTATACGTATAGACATGCAGGATAAAATGTAGCTTATCGCTGATTCCAAATGCATGCATTTTCGAACGAAGCCCGTTTGTACACCGAAGCGTCGTGTTTTTTTTTGTTTTTTTTTTTTTTTTTTTGCCAATATTCGAACTAGCCAAACGATCGATGTAACGTAATCAACGCTACGTCAGCCAAAACGAACAGTCTGTTTACACTGAAAACAGCTGCACGCGAGCCGAACGAATGCACACAGGCTTATCGCTTATATATATCCAGCGCCAAAAGCGATCGTGAACTCATGCATATGCAACTCGTTCCTGCGTCGTAGCTCGATTTTTGCCCAGTGTAGTATACGCGATTATATGCACACTTACTTACATCGCGCTTATTTTTATAAGGACTGCCCCCCGCGAGAACTGGGTCAAAAGGCTGCGATATCAGTCCAGACGACGAGTATCGGTTATATCTGTATCGGGAAAGTGAAGGGAATAATAATACTCGATATGCTACAGTAGCATGCATCTATAGGTGTATATCGTACTACATACGCTGTTTTCGACGCTCGATATATTCGAGGCGTGTAGACACAGGTATACGCGTATATGTGGGAATAGCTCGACACATGCAAATGTGCGCTGGAGCGTCTGACAAAGCGCAACCTTGACACTGACAGTGAGTCTGCGCGACTCGGCGACTGTGTTGTATAGGACGAGTATACGGAGATATATAGGTTCGTTTTTTAAGCTCCTCTCGATGTGATAACGAACAACGCGATTGTATAGCAGAACAGTCGATACCAGTCGTCTAATTAGCGGGACAATAAGCGCAGGAGAATCCAAAGAACCATAAGACATCAGCTATAGTCCAATTAGCAGCGTTGCATCAGTGTCGCAGAGAAGAGCTCGGCAAGGTCGAGTACAGCCGCGGGCCTTAAATTGGAAAATCGTCTCGTTAACTTGCGTGCAAGCGCGTTCTCGTTATATTGTCGCGCATTAAAGCTCTTTTCTCTCTTTCGGACGACTTTGCTGATTCGCGCGTTGCAAAAAGAAGAGGTAAAACTTTTACGGCCGTCGGTGTGAGCGAGTCTATGTGCTTTATAGAGACGTTAAAGCGAAGTAAAGTCGATTTCGATATATGTGTGCAAGTGTATTGATGGATTTCGCGTTTTTCTTATTGCAGGTGACAAATTCCGACTGGTGTTGGCGACGACGCTACGCGAAGACGGTTATCCCGATGGAGGTGACTGGAACGCTGCAGAAATGGAGGGCGGATCTAGAGCGAATTCCTTCGAGTACGTCATGTCCGGCAAAGTCTACCGGATAGAGGGCGACGAGGCTAACAACGAGCCCAGTAGCCGACTGTGAGTAATGCACAAGTACTCTTTTTTTTAGAACGATGTGTCGTTGGTTGCTCTTGTATTATATACGCCATCGTTGTTCTTTAATTCTGAAAGTTTATTGCGAAGGTATAGACGAGAGGAACCAACGGCATCGAAATAATATCACATATGATGAAAGCCTTGAAACACAGTTCGAATGCTGGAATGAGTCGTATAATATATCCAACAAAAGGGTGGTTCAATATTATAACTGGCGAGTTTCTCTGAAAGTCAACGAAATGAACGTTAATTCCCGAAACGATTGTAAAATCCTCATATCCGTTCCCTCGCGCGAAACGGCACACAGCGTTCCGAGTCCCCGTCAGCGTAAACAAGACCATAACCGGCCGAAAAAAAAGAACAAACAATTCGGCGAGTTCCTGGTGCGTATACCTATACATACACAGCGATGGGAGAGTCGACTGGCTTTCGCCATCCGTGCGCTGCAGTTATATAAATATACACGAAATTCGCGGAGCGAGAGACCGGATTCACGGCGTGTAAACAGGAACGAGTCGTCGCACCAGCTGCTACATGGACAGCGCACACGTGGCTCAACTGAACTTTGACTTTCGCGATACTATACACATACACCGTAGTATGGAATTTATCAATCTCTCTCTCTCTCTCTCTCTCTCTCGTGCACATATCGCACAGCAAGTTCCATTGCGCAACGCGAGTTGACAAAAGAATATTTGTTATGAGCCGTAGTATTGCGTAATTTTAACCGGAGAGAAAAACTTGGGCCAGACTTGGCTGCAATTATACGAAGCTTGCTATTACAAACAATGGATCGCACGCGCACATTCGAATCCGTTAACACACACGTACACACACACACACACACACATATAGAGCGTCGGGTTGACTCAGCCATTAAGCGCCGCGAGAGACCTAATTATCCGTTATAGCATCAATCAATCGGGAATGATTTTAGCCGGTCGGTAGAATAGAACAAAGACAACGCAGAAGCAGCAGCAGCAGTCGGTGACATCAGTCTGACGTGTTCTCCTCCTTTGGTAAACACTGCGTGGGAGGACGACGCCGAGAGGGAAATTGCGCCTCCGTGAAATTGCGTATACGCGCAGAGTCTTCCTTGCGCTGTGGAGATACACATAGCGATGCGTTTGTGTATGCGAGGAGCGAAATCTGCTTCCGGAGCCAGGCTCCTCCTCCGTCATTTGCATTACGTAATTGGAGAGGATTCGATTGATGGAGAGAGGGAGATGAGGTGAGGGGCTGAAGCTCGTCTGATTGGGCACGTTTTGTGAATATCTTCGAGACGAGTGGCTCTCACGGCAGGTTTTTTTTCTAATTCTTGCTTCGATGATTTATCGTTTGCACATGCGAAGCCATTTAAATGTATTGCTCGTTGAAGATGCTTGGGAACACACTATAGCTTTCTTCGATCTCTAAGCTCGTCTCCCGATTTCTCGATGCGTTGGCAGAGAGTTACAAAAAAAAAAAAAAAAAACGAAGCGTCTCTCCTTATAATTCGCGTCGTTCGTCTTGATTTGTCAATCTCGCTCGACGACTGCGATGCGTATATATTTACTCGAGAGGGCTTCTCTCCCGCGCCTCATTTATTCTCGGGGATCTACGCTCGTTTAGACCGAGGATTCCGCTGTCGGAAATTGGGAGGGTAAATACCCGTGGGCGAAGGTTCGCTTTGTTTGGACCGGGTTTCAGATAACGAAGCTCTCTAGCACTCTGGCGTGACGTCGTCGTCGAGTTGACGTTCGTATAGTTTTGTTACTTAATGGCCATTTAAAAAAGTTGTATAACACTTTCGCGTTTATTTCAATACTCCTGGAAGATAAGATAAGACTGGGCTTCAGCTTTGCATCTTGACTTTGTTTTCTTCGTTCGCCGCACGTTCCTGTTTCCGAACAGTTCGATCAGTTTTTTCCCCTCGAGAAATCTCAATCGTCGTGAAGTCGTTTGGCATCAGCTTATATTATTCCAGATCGTTACACGTCCTCCGCTCTCCCGTTCGTTTAACGTTTGGGAAATTCCGGTGAGTGACGTGTCCCGGAGACGAGTTGCAGTCTATATCAGGGGAGATTCATATACAGTCACGGAACGTGTGCTGAAGCCTCTTCTTTTTCATCCACGATTCGTGCCGTAATGCACGTCGAGAGGATAGTATCCCGACTGTTGATCGAGGACAATTCCAAAAGTAGATCTGAACAAATAGTAGCTTCGTATACATATCCCTCGCTTGATAAAGCCGGGTTACGCGCATTTGTACATTATCGCGTAACTCCAGCAACTGACAGCTTGGACGCCAGCAGCACTCGCGTGTCGTGTCATATACATATACCGCAATAAAGTGGCCGCGTGTCTAATCCCGACAAAGTGCGCTTGATAAGGGACACCCTCGTGGATCCCTCGTCTCTCTCCCGGTAGGTCCGACTGTCTCTGCAACGCGAAACGACGTTTGTCAACGCTGCTGGCTGTAATCCTCGTTCGGAAAAAATAAGAGACGTATAACATGGCGTTGTTTTTCTATTTTTCAAGTCTATGTAACAGTGACGCGTGGGTGGTTATATTGATGCAAGCTTTTCGCTGGGCGGTGATACGTAGTTGCGTGATTCGAATGAAGCTATAAAAATGCAGCTGCAGAGAGCCGAGTTGTTATATAGCCGCACCGCGCGTCTGTATAAGGGTGGCGCATGTGCGTGGGCGCAGCTCGATGATGTCTGAAGAGCGTCCGGGATGAGCTGTCGGATCGATTGGCGCGTTATGTGTTGGCCGTCATTGGCTGTACACAGGAGAGAATATAATAGACTCGCGGAGACACCGTTATTTCAACTCTTTACGCGAAAACCCAGTGAAAGTAAAATTCGCGATTCTAGTAGTAGTATATAGTAGTAGTTCAAGGTAATTTTTTTCGCTTGCAAGCATCAAATATTTGCTCTTTCCGGCGAGCAAACTAATAACACACGCTTCGGGAGCTCACCTGCGAGGAACTTTCCGCCAAAATTTCAGCGGCGCGAGTCAACGTTAAAATTTCACCAGCACTATACGAGCTGAAAATCACGACTGCGTATTATATGTATACCTATGTATATAGAGGCGCACGCTCGAGAGGGAGAGTCGCATCGAGCACGTGCGCGCGCGTAGCGGACTCGACCTTGAAGGCCTGGCCTTCCGTCCTTTGAGCTTCATCGATCGGCGCGCGCGCACGCGAACGTCGGCCACACTCTGGCACCGCCATGACTCTCTCTCTCTCTCTCTCTCTTTCTCTCTGTCGGCCATAGCGGAAATTCAAAGGGAAGCTTCTCCGTCTCCCTCCCTTTTGGCCGATCCGTCGACGCCTTTATGCGGTTTCTGCTACTGTAGAGATTGCATATCACATATAGCGTGCAGGAAATTGTAGCGGGTGTCGGAACTCGCAGTTTAGGCGCTGCTTCGTGGGGGAGAGCTTGTATACATAGTGCGCCGGGGGACTTTTGATTTTCGTCGTGGTTCGAATTGATGCGGCTGCTCCGAAATTATCGATCCGAAAAATTCGAGTGCTTCGCGAGGGTTGGTTCAATCAGATAAATTTTCGAATTTGGAGAGAGAGCGAGAGCTTTCGCGTCGACCCTCTGCGGTGTGCTCGATGAAAATCAATCGTTGGCTCGCGACCGAGCTCTCGGCAATGAACTTGGCAACGCTCTCGAGCGATTTCCCAAAAAAGCCAGGATTTACTGCCACTGCAGCAGTAGCTTGAAAAGCGAAATTTTTGCATGCAACGCATTATATAAAACATGATTATCGAACAATACAGAGCAATCCTACATCTCACCAGAATCCAAGCAAAGCCAAGTAAAGAAACAACCAAAACAAACTGGGACTCGAATTTTTTTTTCTTTTTTTTTCAAGGTGTGGTGAAAGAAGCGAAAGCTTCGTTGACGAGGAGTCCCGAGGAGCATCAGGGTGCGCCGGCGGATCGTGCCGACAAGCGAGCGAGAGAAAGACAAAGACAAAGACACGGGGAGATGATAGAGTAGCGCCGGGGAGACTGCACAATAGGCGCGTCGTCGTCGTCGGTAAGGGCGTCGTAGAGACAATGACGCGTGCGCGCGCGCGCATACACACATACGAAGCAAAATCCTCGGAGAAACTCGCGCTCGGAGAACAGGGAGCCACTCTGCGTTCACTCGGTAGGTAAAGAAGCGGGTGAACACAGCTGGTGGTATCTCAGTTTTCTGAGGGCGCTACCAGCGACTATGAGAGAATCGACGACGATCATCGTATGGAGATGAGGGATGCGAGAGAGAGAGAGAGAGAGAGAGAGAGAGAGAGAGAGAGGCTTGTAAAGCTCGGGCTCGGATTCATTTCACCATCACACGTGCGCTCTCTTTTCGCCATGTCTTATACGATATATTGAAAAAAGAAAACTACCTCATGTTATGTACTCATATATTCATGTTTCTCCTGCAACTGTACTACACACTGAACAATAAAGAATCTACCTCACAAAGCTGACAGTTATCTGAATGATGAAAAAATAATAAATGAAAAAAGAATAAACACTCCGTGCAATTCTCCCTCCAGCAGCACACAACGCATCTTTTCACGATCGCGCGGACACATTCACGCGTCACGAACAACCGTCGTCTCGTTGTGCATTAAAAACTCGCATTCATCACGCCAGTCGACGTGTCCTTCGCCCGTCTGACCGGATCGTGCCGTTACCACTGGAACTCGTCGGAGGGATTCAATCAGTCGCGACGAGCCTCGAATTACTTCATACACACACCAGGAGAGAGATATCAGCAGAAGAGGATCAGCCTGTGCTTTCTCCCGCGAGTGCAGCAACGCGCGATGACATCATAGCCCTGGCGTGTCTATGCGTATATCTTTCTCTCGCTCGATCGTTATCGCCGATCGCACCCACGTCTGCTTTCAATTACTTTTTACGCGCCAGGGAGGAGTAGCTCGTGAAGAGGAACGTAATCTCAAGGCGACTAATGTATACTCACAAAGACTCATTGTTCGGTCGAAGCTTTGCGTTCCTTTTGACGAGTTCGTTTTTTTTTATTCTTTGGATCTATATAATTGGGCCGCGACTGTATATTGGGTGGGTGTGTTTCGGATTGAAAAGCTGCGCATTAAATTTCACAGGGATTTACGATCGCGCTCCGCGAATATTTTAACCGAATCCGTGATACCTTATACTTCCCCACGCGCCTCGAAAATTCAATCTCTCGCGATCCATCTCGACTGTGGAATAGAAAAAAACGAGCCAAAATCAATCGGCACCGACTTAATCTCTAATCAAACTCCGCGCGCTTCACCGAGATTCGAACAAAGCTGCAGCGCCGTGTCGCTCTATATATGCACTTCATCGCCGAATGAATTAGCCGAGGGGAAATTACAATTAGCCGATGATTGATTCGGCAAGGTGCTAACTGCCTGTACTCCTACTACTACTACTGCTCTCCACCCGTTTTCTATTATCCTCGGGGGCTGAGAAGCGCTGATGAGGTCACGGAAGGTGTTGCAGTATAGAGGGAGAGAGAATTAGTGCGTCCGGCCTCGCGCGAGAGCAAAAGTGGGGGAGGGAGTACGAGAGGGGGAGGAGGAAGCTCGTAGAACACGTGACAGTTGCTGGGACATGAATTATTGATCGCGGCGCGTCGCTGACGCGCGCGCTCGTGAAAGCTCTCTCCCTCGGATTCGCGTATATATGCAGGCTTGAAGTAATTTGCATGCTGGCTTTCCGCGAGTTATTGCGCTCGAAGGGTTTGGATGCTTCGTTTGATCGAGAAAAAAGTCAAGCGCGAACCAAATGCATCTTAATGGCAGCGAATTGCTTTTCGCGTTTCGTTAAAATTGGAGTTTTTAAGAATATCCACGAGCCGCAGACTTTTAACGTATTCATTCCTGTGTGAACATTACAAATGAGTCTTTATTGTCGCGCTCATTGTTCTTCGTCAAATTTATTATCAATTTATTCGTTCCGCACCGGACTTTCCTGTTGTTATCGTATTTACAAAGTCGCATACATCTGCCGACCTTCCCTGTATATAGAACAAACGATTCAAATCAGCCACGTCATTTTTAATTTAAAAAAAAGCTCGTCGCAAGCACAGTTTCAAAATTTCCCGCGAGGCGCGCATCGGCGGCTGGTAAAGCGGATCTCGCTCGCTATAGCGACGAGTATTCGAGCGGTTTCCGCGCGCGGCGCATCGTGCAAGGTCGTCCCGGTCACGGTCTTATACGACCGTGGTCCCGGTGCATCTATACAACCAGCTGTCAAAATCAGCTGTGACGCGATCAATCAGCTGACGCGGGAGCTTGCGGTTTTTCCTCGCGCGATTTTTTGCTCTTCAGATCGATCGACAACTCGACATGTGCTTTTAACTTTTTTTTTACACTTTATACAGCTCTGACTTATTGCACTCGTGCATTCGAAACGTGCCGTCGAATAAATCAAACAGTCGATATAGTCAATTGAATAGATCGTCGGCTTTACACAGAGATACTGGGAAATTGCTCTCACGCGAGGCTGCCGCGAAATTCATTTGCCTGTGCCATCGGAATAAACACCGCGTGTATACATGCGCTAATAGACAGCCCTCGTTCTATTTTCGCGAGATTTGAATAAAAAAAGGCATGGAAAAGGACGCGCTTAGTTATACCGGCCATTCAGAAGCTGCCACGGCCTGGAATATCGGAAAATTGATTCGTATGCATTCGATAAAAATATATATCCAGTGTGGTAGCGATGGCGTGAGTATACATAGCTATATATAGAGCCTATCTCGGGCCGACGTGTCCGTGCGGCTTTGTTCATTGAAAATTGAATTTCCGCGATAAGTCGTGATGGCGGGCTATAGGAGAGGAATAAAAAAATCATTATCGACCGAGTAATTATCCCCTTAATCTGCTGCATTGTCAGCTCCAAGGTGGCTACGCGTGATGCACAAAAGCGAAAGTTCGCACACTATAATAGGTAAATTTTTCCACAGGGTTTGAGCTCCGTAAAAACTAATTAACACGATATAAAAGCTCGAGATCCATCGAACTATCTATATATAACACTCTCGTGCCAAAGAAAATGACTGCATCGGCTATATACGAGCGTCTTCGGTTACGTAAAGCAGCTGTGTCGCGCTGCGGTGGATAGCAAATTGCAGCATGCATTTTTGGCAGCTCGCGGTGAAAATAGGCACACGCGCGGCACCGTCCTACGTGTCCTCCCTAGAGCGCGGTTTCTTCTCGCCTTTCCCGCGCTGCCGCTGCACACGACGGCGTTTCTCCGTTTCGTGCAGCCGCAGCCGAGGCCCGATTTTCTATAATTAAACGTTGAGAGTGAGAAGCGAATTGGAGGGACTTCTCTGCGCGACTCTGTTTTCTGCAGATCGGTCGTTTGTTGTGATGAAGAGTCGATGATGCAGAGGCGACTGATAGATTGTACTTTAACGTCGTCAGAGTCGAGTTTCGATTTTACTACCGAGCAATCATCTTGTATAGATCAAAGCAGCTCTCGATAATAGAAGCTAAAGACTCGATAAATCTCTCCTATATAGTAGCCCAGTTGAAGAGTAAAAATCGCAAAACGCTACGACCTCGTTTCTCGCAGAGACATCCTTCGAAGCTAACAATAAATCCACCGCTGATGCTCGCCAAGTATATATGCTCGCCCACACTGCGTCCAGCTTCATTTGCGGCAGTTCCGGACGCTTGAACTTCCAGGTTCCGTAAACTGGAAACACGCCAGTGGTGTATAGCTCTGCCGATGTGTCTAAGGAGCATCAGCTGTGTGGGTATATAATAGCCTTGTACTTCGTGCTGCAGTCAGGGCGTATATACATTATTACTTCCAGCGCGTCGATGGAGGGGAGTGTATCCTACGACGTAACGCGCTCTTTATGCAATCCACACGTTATACGAGAAAGAAAAAAGCTCCTTTCTATAAGCTATTATGCAGAGATGAGCTTTTTATATATAATTGCCTCGTTTTTGCTGCCTGTTTGATGGAAAAACTGTGTCTCGTTGGCAATAGATACGTAACTCTTGCTTCCATCATCGCTAGCGATCTTCACGACAATGGTGAGAAAAATCGTCCTATCTTCTCCCGCCGAGCTATTGTTGCGGGCTGTAAACCGACGATATCTCTTTCGCGCTCGTTGTTACGAGTCTCGAGAGAACGAGTTTGCAATTTTATTTAACGAACTACGATCGCCGAGTGATATCGTTATCTATATTCCCTTTATGTAATCGGGTGTAGTCTTGTCCTCGACTATTATACAGCAAGCCCATCGTCGTATTATCGTATAACGATTCAAAATCGAATCATCGAAACGATTCCTAATGCCTCCGTAATGTGCCGTCGTGTTTTATAGCAGAGCCTTGAGCTCATCGTCGCGATCGATAAGGCAATTGCATCGCGGCGCTCATTAGAAAAATATTGGAAAGGCAATTAGGCGAGCTTTTAAAAGCCGTTGTCATTTAACGACCCGAGCGCCGTCGCCGCCGCTTCTTTGTTATCGGTAATGGCTCTCAGAGTTTATACGCACCAGCGATATGCCGAAGGCTACGCGAGCAAACAACTTCGGAAGAGCCTGAAATATTCAGCTCTCTCGAGTATAGTTGTGGTGGTGGTACATAATACCAGTGCGCCTATGTGCTAGAGGCTCGCTTGCTCGCTCTATCACAGGCGCCTATCATTAAAATTCAACCCGAATGTCCCGGGCGTCTTCGTTGTGAAGATCGATGTTTTTTCGAGCTTTTTTTCTAATACAGGAGAAATTTTAATGAGCGCTTCGCGCATTCGTGCATCGCTTTTCCAGCATCGCTCAATTTTAAGAGGGAAAATTAATACTCTAGGTGACCTATTTAGAGCAGCTATTGAGTTTCAGAATTTCGTTCGCGTGCGCTGTTAATATAACCTTTCGAAAAACTGGCCTGAAGTGCGCGTCTGACGTTCGACGAGTGTGTTTAGCTCCATCAGTATACATCGAACGAATCACTCACACACACACACACACACACACACACACACACACACACACCTTCCATTAAAATTAAACCTCGACACTGCACGCTCATTCCGTACAATAATGACTCACTTCTCGGGCACGCAGAACAAAAAAAAACGAAATCAGGACTCGTATAATACGAAATTACAGACTCGCATCTGGCTTGTATATCATACGCTCTCTCAGTCGTGTCCCTCGTTACTCATTCACGAGTCTATCTCTCTCCTTTCTCTCGCGTGTGCTCGCGGGGCTAATTCAATAAAGCTCGCGTACGTGTCGTAAATTATTGCAGCGGTGTATGTACTACATGTAGAAGATCGCGCCCGTGTCAATCGCCGGCCTTCCGATGCATTGACGCACGAGGGAGTTCTCTTCTGTATGATGGAGTGTGCAGCGCTCGAGTGTTAGGGTGTGACATTCGGATGTGCATCGCTGGCGGACTGGGAAGTTTCAACTTGAACATTTTAATGCTCCTTTTCGAGACCAATTAAAAAAAAATAATAAGTAAAGTTTTGCACCGCGTGTACAACTTTATACAAGCACACGAATAGTTGAAACCCCGAGCTATGCTTCGAAAGCTCCACTCTGCCAAGGAAAACGAAAAGCAAACACGACGAAAGAGGATACAGCGACGCCGTCGCCTCGAGCGACAGTATTGCTCGCGTCCTTGGACTGGTCAAGGCGACGTCGCGTAGAAATCGATTTACTATAACGCCAGCGGGTCTGTCTTCAGCTTTACAAGCTGGCATAATGCAAACCGGAAGCGGAATAATCCTCGAGCTTTCCGAAAAGCTCGCGAGAATCCCCCACGGATTAGTGACAGCTGGTCGTAGCGCGAGCCTCGAACGAAGTCTCGTCTGTCACATATGCACGTCTAGTGTAGCCTTCACTGTATCTGTCTCAAAGGGCTCACGTGATACTTTTGCCCTTCGCGCCTCTGTGGCGCCGTATACGTGTAACTCCCGCGGCGACGCCTCGGACACGTGTTGCTTCTTCGCTTCGAGTTTCTCGGCGGCAGCAGCGTCACGCCGCTGTGCGATTGTATGCACACGCCGATGATGCTCGCTTCGAAAATACACATTAATCGGGTATTAAAATGTGAAAGCTCTCGAGCTTGGAAAATCGCTTACTCTCGGGAGCTTATCGCACACGCTCGATTGAGAAATAATAGAGCTTTGATGACGATACGAGCATCGCGAAACTTTTCCACGAATCTTAAATCTTTTTCATTATCCGATCCGTCGGCGTAGGCAGAATGTGCGGGGGAATCGTGTGGGCGAAAGGAATCAATGAAGCGCGCGATGAAGAACTGAAAGTTGGATCTTTGGTTTGCCAAAGGAAGGGAAAATGGAACGCGGGCGTTGATAACACTCTCCAATGTTCGAACGTACGTTTTTTATATGGTTCCGAGAAGCTTGTCAATGAGGTGCCAAAGTTGCTTCGACTGAAATCGAGATAAATTTATATACCGTCTATATACCGTCTATATACACTCTCGAAAGCTCCGCTACGGGATTCACCAATCGGTTGAGCAAACAGCGAACCAATTCGCCAGCTATACCACCTTCTCAATACTGGAACAGCAATCGTGCAGCAGGTATATAGAGCTACGCATAAGAAACCGCGCTCCATATATCCACGTTATACACGCTCCCACTCTCGCGACCCCGCGAGTCCTTATATTGATTCCATTCCGCGGCGCCAACTGGGTCATGGTTTTCCCTTTTCCCCGGGGATGACACCGGGCCGTCATTTTTTTCCAGCCCCGACCTATCCCGGATTTTCACTTTCGCCCCGATCTGCGCGACCTTCGCGAGCCACGCCTCCCCGGAAAATCGGAACTGATTACAGAGCTAGAGAGTGAGGTATAGTCTGGGTCGTGTACGACCTTCGGGAGGGAGGCTGCGAAGGAATTCCCGGATAGAAAATTAAATTCTTGTTTGGATTCCGATCCGAGCTTCGAGGGCTGAATAATGGATTTCTTTTTTAATTTTCTGAGGGAAGGAATCTCGCGTATTGAATATTTTTATTTATAATACCTTCCAAAACATCACTGCAACCTGTTTCGCATACACCCCAATTCGTGTCCAAATCGACGAGTACATCCGCACCGCGGACGCGCAATGAAAAAAAAACTCTTACTTACCCCACCCGCCCGCGCACACCTTTCCCGTCGATGTGCGCGTGCGGCGGCCTCTCCATCCGTTTCCCAGGGGTGACCCACTTTCGTCATCGTCATATCCCCCTACACACACCTGCTCCGTCCGTTATATCAGTTCCATCCCTATATTCGCCCACACACATACACACACAGCTAACTCTCGTCCCAGATGTCGAGGCAGAGTACAGCAGCAGCAGCAGCAGCAGCTCACCTGATCCCAGGCTACGGCCCCTGGCACCAGTAGAGAGAGAGAGAGAGAGGGGGGGGGGAGGGAGATTGAGAGAGATTCTATGCTGGTAGCGGTACATACCGGGAAAAGGTCAGGTCGACCTACGCAAAATTGGGCCGGCGAAGCTTGCGCGCGCGACGCCGCTGTAAATTACGCATGGGAGGGATGGACGGCTGCAGTCGCGGCGAAGACCGTGCAGGGGGGAGAGAGAGAGAGAGAGAAGTAGATTCTCTTATCCCTCTCTGCTGGACCTGCTCCGTTGGTATGGTGAATAATCTTCTTTGATGATTGGATTTTCCTCGAGATTCTTCGCATTTCTCCGTGTACTCTGCGTTATTGCTTGTGGAAACACTTTGTCGGCTTGAAGCGCGAAAATGCAAGCTCACCTCGCATTCTACAGGTTGCGCATCGAGTCTATATACTCTTGTCCTCGCATCATCGCAATTTTTCTCGCCCTGCCGAAAGTAGGCCGTTTCGCCAGAGGGACGTTCATCGTCACTAGAACCCGACACCTCTTTACTACCACGGAAGTGTTGTTTATGACGCGCGGAGAACATCGAAAATATTTTTCTTTACGACGCTCACGGTATCGGTAATGAAAAAGCCATGAGTCATCCGCTGCCCCATCGGGAAATTCGATAGAGAGTTGAATTATTAACGGCTACTGCGCGGGTTGTTACCAGCGAGGTTTTTCCAAAAAATATATAAATTTCCTTTTATCGCCGCGTTACACTCCTGCGCTCGCTCTGGCATGAAACACGCGTCTCTCGGCACTTTTACAACGCTCGTAAAAAAAGAAGGGGAAAAAACGACGGCGCGTTGCACGGCCGCGATATCAAATCGACACGCGAAGGAAAAAAGGTACCAAAAGTGACCCTTGACCTCCGCACACACAGCCCCCTAATATATACATACTGCACGCGCGATAAAAAAAAAGCAAAAAACGAGTCGAAAGTTCCGAGAAAAGCGAGAGAAGAAAAAAAATACTCGCGACCTACATCCGCAGGGTAGTGCAGGCGAGATGCGCTTCCACCCCCATAGCCTGCACCGCTGCAACGCGCACGCACGGGGATACATACATAATGGTATCCGCCTCCGAGTCTCTCCCCCACCCTCCTCAACAATATAAAGGATGCACAGATCCTATTCCCCCTCAGGCTTGCTCGCGTACCTTGAAAAAGCTCACTCGCTATAGAGGAGTCACCCCCGCATGCAGCTGCGGGCGCAGGAGGGGAGAAAGAGGGCCAAGGTAGGGGTGCCCTGACGTCAGAGCGTTAGCCAGTCCGGGGGAGGCGCTCGGCTTTCGGTGACAGTCGGCCGCGTCTAGTGCTTCGGGGGTGAGGTCGCTCCAGCTCTCTCTCTCTCTCTCTCTCTCTCTCTCTCTCTCTCTCTCTCTCTCTCTCTCTCTCTCTCTTTCTTCTGCATTGGGGCAAAGTGCGAAGGGGCGGGGGTGGCGAGGGCCGGGGGTAACTCTCGCGAGAGAAGAGGCTAGATGCACAGGACGTACTCGCGGAGGGTAGTAGAGTCCTGAACGCCGGGAGCTGCTGCAGCGTTGCACAGCTGTTCCGAAGACGCAGTTCCGTACCGAGCTTTGTGCTAGAGGGAGATATTTTCAAGCGAAGGAGATACTACGCCGCGAGGATACCGCGAGAAGGAAGCGGATACTGCTGCTACTGATGGAGGAGTGGACTTTGAGGGAACGGGAGAAGAGCTTTTTCGAGGCGGTATGTACGCTTTTCGGATGTGCTTTTTCTGCTCTTTTTTTTACTTTTGCCATAATAGTCCTCATTTTTCTGGATGTGTGCGTGCATCCGAATCTCTGAACCGTATGGTACATGGGATCGTCTCACAGAAGCTCGATACATTTTCACCCTCGAAGAATTTTCTCGAAAAGCCAGCTCGACGAACGTGACTTTCACGCGGAAAAATCAATAGCCGGAAGGTCGAGTCACTTCGCGCGCGTTCGCATCCATATGGTAGCGCTTTCATCTCGAATTTC
This sequence comes from Pteromalus puparum, assembly GCA_012977825.3. Classification (NCBI taxonomy): domain Eukaryota; kingdom Metazoa; phylum Arthropoda; class Insecta; order Hymenoptera; family Pteromalidae; genus Pteromalus; species Pteromalus puparum. Next base: position 44,240,231 of record CM053172.1, read on the forward strand.
ACGATGTCCTCCCTCGCGAACAAAGTTTTCCGCGGCGATGCAGGCAGCGATGCCTGAAATCGAGTCACCGCGAAAGTTAATTCACTCTACGCGCATATAGTCGGCTGGCGTTAAATCGAATTCAGAGCTTTCCCTCGCCGGCCACGTATATAGCTCGTATATCCAGACACGGCTCTCGGAACGAAGTTATGTACATGTGTCCGTTACGCAATCTCGCCCACGGGATACATTACGCAAACGATTATAATAGGATATGTCACGGTATAGATGCGGTAAAGTTCTTTTCTTCTATATTTCTTGGCGCATCGACGTACGGAATTAACTCGAATCAACATTCCGAGCAAGATTAGAAGTCCAGCCGTCTATCGTTTCAAGGACAGCCGTCGCCGCCGCCGCCGCGACATTGTTCGCTCCAAAAAAGCTCGGCTGTATCAAAAAAGGCAAAAAGCTCACGCTACTCTTTCTCTCTCTCTCTCTCTCTCTCTCTCTTTGCGGCAGTATACATCAAAGAGAAGCTCGCTATACAGGCAGCCGTGACATTGACCGGTGCAGCATGCGCGCAACTGCAGACTCTCTCTCTCTCTCTCTCTCCCTCGGAATTGGGCCAATCCAACGCGACCCAGTGGCCACGTGTTGCTTCCTAGCGCCCCTCCTCCACGCGCGCTTCCTTTTCTGCAGGAGAGGGGTGTATTATACACGTATATACGATCGACTCGCGATTCTCTTCCCGAACGGGGTTGGTTTGCGGCTGAAATGCGTCAACGAGCAGCGAACGATTTGTCGTTTTTTTTTACACCACTAGTCCGAGCTTGCAAGCTCGCGTTTTTCTAATGATCGATCGGGCGCCTGCTGCGGAGAGAAAAGAAAAACAGGCTGCTAAATTAATTGGTTCAATTTACAAAGTAGTTCGCTCGATGTTGTGCACAGCAGCAGTTGCTGCCGGGAATTGAGAGGTTCTCTTTTTTACTCTCCTAGCTCGACGCGTTTATTCAATCGGTGTCGCGCTGACGATCGATGTACCGTATTGGTATCTAACTTTCAGCTCGATGAATAAGCAAAATATCTCATCGTGTGTAATGTGTGAATTTTGCGTTAATATAACGAAGACCATGACCATTTTAACGACAGCATCGAACGAAGTACACGGAAGAGATTAAACCGAGAAGTAAATTGATTTTCGATAATCCCCCCCTATCGCGATGCTACACACACACGGCCAACAAAGAGCTTTCGCAGGTGCAGTCGTGCGCGAGAAAATCCGCTGGTAAACAAGTCAGCAAAAGCTCCTCGCGTTACGCAAGACACTAGAATAATACGCTCAATCGCATAGAGGAACCCCTCGAGAACCTGCGAGCAGACACTGCGGCTCGCTCGTCCCCTGGCTCGGTTCTTATATAGGCGGCCGCAATAATCTAAGATTACCATCCCTCGTCTGGCAGAGGCTGCACTCTTTCTCAATCGGTGGATCTTCTCTCTATTTACTCTGCGCGGAGGCGCGCATCGCGATCCGCTTTCAAAATTCGTGTCGCTGCACACACACACAAGTCGAGGTATTTTATTTTCGTGATATGTGCAGCGACTCTAATAATTATTCCCCGATCGGACTTGCGAGGTATTCTCGACGTGCGCTTGAAAAATAGCTGCCTCTGTGTCGATTTCCGAAAAGTTCGAACGTGTCATGCATGCATTGTACGAGTTACAATCTCCGCTGAAATAATCGAGAGCGAGAGTACATAGCGGCTGCAGTTGGCGCACCGGTTCAATTTCAGATAACGCCGCGCGCGACGCCTGCTATATACTACAATCTCGGATATATAATGAGCCTCGATTAGGCTCGTTCGCAGCTGCAGCCGAAGGCTTCTATATTTTCGTTTCGTGAAACTTTTATCGTCGCGTCTGCATTACTGGAGTACAATGGGAAAAGCTGCTTTGATATAATCTTCGAGCGGAAAAAAGTCTTAAAATAGAAACAAGTCTTTCCCGCGTGGCGCGCGAGCAGCGCATGAATGAGAAAGGAAAATTTGAAAAACTAATTTTTCCATGAAACGAATCAGCCGCCTCGAGGCGAAGCGTAGGCAGGAAATAATTCATTTATTCACAAAGGCTCTCCTTATTACGTGTTGCAACGCAGCAGCAGCAGCGGCAGCAGCAGCAGCAGCAGCAGCAGCTACGGCTATTAAATCCTACATTTGCATTTTCATCGCAAAGCTCCCTCGCTCGAAAGCTCTCTGCGATTTAAAAAGAAAATCGAACAAAGAGCGAAATATCAGTGGAAATACCCCCGGACTCGCGTGTATACATGTAACTCGATTTCTCGCGACAGCATCAGTCAGCGAGCTTGAGCCGTCGCCTCTTGGCTAGTAAAAATAAACTTGGGCCGTGGCTAAGGGACGGCCGGAAAAAATTGCATATCGAGAGCGCGTCCCAGATTAGAGAGGAGAGTAGCGCGTGCGAGCTTCGCTCTAGAAATCCAGTGCCATTACGCAGAGGCTCTCTCTCTCTCTCTCTCTCTCTCTCTCTCTCTTTCTAGCCACTGCATCAGGCAAACAAGGACGCGGGGATAGAAGAAGACGAAGGAGGCGCAGCGGCTGCAGTGTGCAGCTTACGCAACGAGTATACGCGCGAGCGGAGATTTATTTTCGAACCCGCAGCGACGCGGGCGACGGCCAAAAGCTCTTTTTTGACGCTGCGTGGCTAACAGCGCGCTAGCCGATTTATAATGCGCTTGATTAATATAGAAAGCAGCTCGCTCTCTCTCTCTCTCTCTCTCTCTCTCTCTCTCTCTCTCTCTCTCTCTCTCTCTCTTGATTTTCCGATGCTCTCGCGGTGTTTTCAATTTAGGGCGATTGAAAATACCGAGAGATCGTCGTGAATTTCGGGCGAATGTATAAGCATAGGTAGGAAACGATGCCGTAACCACTGCGGATGTCAGTCACGTTCGCCAGGATGACTGCGTCTTTTGACGCCGTTATGTGAACGATCGCGAAGTAGTAACGGCGGAGACCGTTCAGACGATCGAGCTTTTCTCCCGAAACTCTGTATATATACACAGCTCTCCCTTTACGAAGGGACAGCTCGTGGCTCTGAAAATAAAAGACCGTCGTCTTCTCGTAAGTATAGCCTAGAGAGCGCAGCGCCTTGGCAGGTCGCACGAGCGCCGGGCCGAAAGCCGCGCTGACAGCGTTGTGCAATCCGGTCGCAGCCATAAGACTCGCTCGAGCGTCAGTCGTGCATACGTCCGCGTGCGCGGGGCAACCGTGTTTCGTGCTCCATTTTCCTCCCGTCAAAGGACCGACGTACGTCTATCAATCGTTATCAGCGCGGAGCTTGCGAACAATCCGATCGATACAGACGACTCTCTATCTCTCTCTCTCTCTCTCTCTCTCTCTCTCTGGCGATTATTAAAGGACAGCGTCGCGAGAGAAGGTTACGGGTGTCCGGCCAATTTCGAAAGTGCAGTTAGCGCACAGATGGCAGTGTGCCACCGGACGGTCGCGCTTGCGCTCGCTGCATTCCTGCGGCGGTACTACTAGCGGCGGCTCGCCAGCCGTGAGCCTAGACTGTCTTTGAGTCGCGAGCTCGCGCTACCGATCGTCGTCGTTGTCGGAGCCGTTGGTATATAAAGAGGACTATGGCTGCTAGCCGCAGGAGTCGTCGTCGCGTGTGCCTCCGTGTGTGTGTTCGGTTCTGTATATACTTGTATTGCTATTATTCCAAGGAGAAAAGAATCTACGCGCGCGGAGAACATTGTGTAACACCGGTATACCCGCACTGCATAGTACACGCGTACATACATAGTGAGTCGAAGAAAGAGAGAGAGAGAGAGAGAGAGAGAGAGAGAGAGAGAGAGAGAGAGTGCAGAGATGCAAGCCGGAGGCACACGAGCGCCACGCGGCGAGTCTCCATAGCGGTGGCAGTCGCGGCCCGGCTCGCGGTTCTAGTCGCTCGCGGCTCGCGCGCTAGTACGCTTCGTTCGCTCGCGAGCCTATTATCTTCTTCGAAATTAGCGCACCGGGATGCGCGCACGCGCAGTGCCGGAGACGCGCGGAGAGATAGATAGATCGCTCTTTTTCTTCTTCTTCTTCTTCGGTTCGCAGCTCCTATGCACGCGTATACTTATGGCTTTCCGTTCGAAGGAGCTGCTTTTATTTTCGGAGTGAATACAGCGAACTGTGCGCGCGCAGTGTAATTTTATACGCGTGTGTGTGCCTAGAGAGCTCGCGCTGCAGCTCCGAGAGGCTAATTTTAGAATCGCGGATTTGGGTTAGTTCCGCGCGCGCGTTCACCAAAATGTGCCTCGAGCGAGAGAATTAGATCGTTACGCGGCGTTGTGCAACGACGATCTCGTGCTGTTCCCGTTCGTTATTTTTTTTTTTTTTTCCGTTTCGTATAGCTCAAAGTGGATAGAGAACAAACGTCGTTGCGTCACGCCGGATATGCCAGTCGTCGTGGAATCGTTATACCATTGCAAGCTCGAACCGTTCGCGGAGAGTAGAAAATAAAAGCTCGACCTCGAAGCTCAGCTGTTCTCGTGTACCTATCTATCTCTTCGTGTCCTCTGCGAGCGCACGCTATCGCGCGGTAAAGTGCAGAACGGTACCGATCGACGAAACGAGGGAGAGAGAGAGAAACTGCAAGAGTGTTCAAAGTGAAGAGCTTGCGAAGGAGGATAATAACTGCGAGGAACGAAAGAACGATTAGATATAGACGTAAAAAGGCCATATAGAAGGCAGGCTGGGGCTCGTGCCAGATGCGCGTTTACACGAGAGCCCTGAATACTGTAAATGCACTATCTGGTACGACATCTCTCCTGCCGCCTCTCCTACTACTACTACTACTACTACTACTACCGTTGCTGCTGCTGCTATGCCATCGCCACCCCCTGCAGTGACTTCCTTCTTCTTCTTCTACTTCTTCTTCTTATTCTTGCGCGACGCCCAGTGCCAGTGGTATATACGAAACACTCACAAAGCCATTTCCAGCCGTGCACACTTTTCTTTTTCTTTTTTCATTTTTTTTTTTTTTTTTTTTTTTTTTTTTTTATACAGCAGTGCCGTGATCATCCTCTTCTGTTCTTACACGTACGTGCTTGTGCGGATAGATACACGTTACATACGAGTAGGAACATTAGAAGAAGTAAATCGAGAGACGTCGCGTGAGGCGATTCTTTTCCCTCGATTTTTTTTCGCCCGTATCGACACGTGTCAGTACACAGACATACACATCGGCAGTGATCTCGACTCGAGTGTTGCACTTACACACACACGTGATATTCGCGCGCAGTGCGACGTGGTTGTCATTATTTTAGGCTTCGCTGCTTCTTCATCTTTTTTTTTAAACTACCGTCGTGTGCGTATCGCCGACACGCGACACAGACCAATTTATCGTCACCTATGCTCGGCAAATTGAGGAAGCATCGATCCGAAGGTCGCGGCAACGTTATCGCGATGGAATCAATTTCTCGTTTTCGCCTCGTTGATTATATGTATGCTCGGCAAAGTTCCGCAAAGTTCAAGGGCGCACGCGTCTCGCTTATATATAGCTTACGTAACGTGGCGCGATTCGGAAAGAAAATATATGTATGAAAATAACGAGATCCTATATGCGTATATATCTACGCTCGCATCGTCGTGTACAGCGAGTAAGTAATAATAATAAACGAGGCGTAGACGCAAGAGCGAGACGGAAAATTCTTGCTGCGTTAGTCACTAATAGAGAGACTCTGCCGCGTAAACAAGAGGACTAGATCTGTGTTATATTCGAGTGATTTTTCTATTTCGAAATGACGACCCAATTTTTTCTTTCAAATATTATTTTCTACTGCCGTTTGCTAAACACCCGTAGACTATATACTACATCTTATCATAGACAACAACAAAAATCCGTTACACTACATTACGAGATCGTTACAAAAGGAAAGCAAAAAGACGTCGCTGCACGCGCTGGAAAAGCTATATAGACGAACGAAAAACATACTGTCACTGACGAGCACGTGATCGCATCCGCAGCGTGTATATATACATTATCGCGAGCGCGTGTCTCATACACATATATAAGTGTATACTCGATTTCTTCCAAGTAGGCACCGAGTCGTTGCGCTTCGAAGATCGGCTCGATTTCACCGTATATACTTAATAGAGAGGAAATAGTGTCATTCTCGCGGCTGGAAAAAGCAAAACAACTTCGACTATGTGGGTTGACGGTTTTACTTGCGTAACGTGCATATACTCCCGGTTTATCGATTTTAATCTGAATATTGTTATCGGTACGCCTGATAGCGGCGCTTTTTTCTCCTTTGAGTATAGCGTGTTTACTATAACTAGCCCTATACAACCTCAGCTGCGTGTAATTACACGATTGTACTCTAGCATGTGTAAAAAAAAAAAAAAAAAAAAAAAAAAAAAAAAAAAAAAATGGGTGGCTTTTTCGAACTCGAAAGTTCATGGCCTCACAACGTATCGTGTTGTGTTTCTAGATGAATTTTAGCGTTCGAAAGTTTCCAGGGTAGGCTCATCGCACCTACGCCTTTCTCAAACCCGGTGTCGTGAGTAAGATTTCCATCGGATCTGAAAAAACTGATCGCCCTGATGGGGGCTCGAACCCACGACCCCTTGACCGGGAGGCAGGTGGTTTACCACGGAGCCATCGCCGGTCTCTCTAGCATGTGTATGAGTGTGAAAATTAAGAAATGGATATAGTTTGGAACGTCGGACGGCGAAAGGCTGTGCACGAGTTTCTTATCTAACGATATAACGTACATGAGTATTAGAGAGAAAGAGGGAGAGAGAGAGAGAGAGAGAGAGACACACGCGAGAGCGCGACTGAATGAAGTCTTCTTGCGAATCGCGTCACGCTTGACAAACCTTGTGTTCTACATTCCGAATTAATCTTCATCGTGGCTCGTTCTCGAGAAACACGTTCGAGTGCTGCAACCATAGGCGTGAATGCAGTTCTGCTTCTACGTTTATGATATTTACAGCGGATTTCAGATTTTATATACTACTTTTGAGAATGCAGAGAAGCTATGCCTCGGAAACGAACTACTTTACGTGTGTACACCGATGTATCGAGTTGTGTACGTGTGTGTGTGTATGTGGGAATGGAAGCGTTTAGTGCGCATCACGATCATGTTTTTTTTTTTTTCACGGTGAAAACGCCTACACGTGTATGTACTCGAGGACATGGTCATTGTATATGCTTTTTTTGTATTGTATACGTAGTGCAGTTTAAGAGATCCAACGCTTTTTTTGTATCCATGTTGTATAAGATTCGATTCAATAAACTCATGATATTCTGTTACTGGTCACATAATTTAATTTCTACGCATCTGCTGTATCTCATTATTTCCCCTGTTATTCTCGCACACGAAACATCACATAAATACTACTTCACTCGATGGTTAATTCAAAACACATACACACAGCCAGAATCTAAAACCCAAGCAATCACGATCAGCGCAGCTATCGCCGCCAAAGGAAGTATTCCCCATCATCATCATCATCATCATCATCATCAGCGCAGTTGTCGTCGCATCGCAAACATGTCATCAGAGTCTATAAAGTCATCGCAAAAAAACCGAACGTCTCAACCGAGCGCTTCGAGCCCCGCCCGGCTGTATGCAGTAGTATACCGATCAAGGCCGCGCGCGAATTTTCTCATCGTATATGCGCATACCTACGCATACACATCCTCGTCCGCACTATGCAGACTTTTTCCGAGCCACCGGAAATCTAGGTCAAGTTCTGGTTTTGTTTTTCCGCTGCTCGTCCTTGCAGCGGATATTATACGCGCAAATGCTGCAGCTGAGATCGTTTTGTCATTTTTCTATTATTCGAGAGAGAGAGAGAGAGAGAGAGAGAGAGAGAGAGAGAGAGAGAGCGAGAGAGAGATCAAGGTCGCGAAGCGGCGAATCTTAATTTAGTTGTGTATCGATCGCGCGGATGATGCAATTCAAACTCGAGCGTTCGTGTTTATTGACATTTTTTATAGTCTCTCGCCAAATGGTGCTCTATATAATCATCAGCAGCCTGTACCAGTACAAATAAATGTGAAAATAAAGACACTCGAAGACTCTGGATGCTATTCATTTCCATCGACCCCCCCCCCCCTCATGATATTATCAGCTGATGCAAAACTGACCGGGTCGAAAATCCATATCGCCGCAAGTTCAAAGTCACGCGAGTCCCCGCTCCACTCGATTAAAAACCCAATTTACTTGTCCAAAATCCCTTATACTATAACCACATACAAGCTTCCGCGCGTTACGTCTCTCTCGTGTTGCGCAATGCGCGCGCGATCTAAATCCTCGATGAACCGGGTCGAAAAGGCAAAAGAGCGCACGGCTCCTCCTGGAATTCCATTATTCGCGCTCGCGAGCGTGTCCGCCTGCGCCCACATCTCGCTTCGCGCTGCAGCAGCGTAACGCGCGCGTGCGCGCATTGCGCAATCGGCAATAAACGAGCGAACAAGGTCAGGCCGATCTGCTGCCGCTGCTGCTGGGACCTACAGACCGGAAGCGAGTCATCCGAGAGAGGATTATACGTATGTACGTGTATATTAGTTGTGCTGCATATACACTACACTTTACGCTGCCAGATTTGACCGAAATTCGGAGGAGAAAAACTGCAGAAGCAGGACAAAGAGAAACAGCTCGGTGCATTCGATTATCAATCCCGTACGCTAGACACGCGCTTCGCAGACTCGTCGATTTCGTCATATAAGCAAGGAGCGACTGTGGACTTCCGCGCACGCGAAAGAGTTTTAATTTAAGGTTAAGGTTCGTATATGCGAAGCTTGCGCAAGTGGAAAAGCTCGCTGGCCGAAAATAGGATCTAGGAATTCCGCCAATATCGGAGCGAGCGCTGGCGCGAGAAAGTTCCCCCCTCTCTCTCTCTCTCTCTCTCTCTCTATCCGTGAACTTCGAAAGCCGCCCACTTGTCGCTCTTCGCGCTGGCTCTACTCTTATGCGGAGAGCTGCCACTTTGCCGTCAGTCGGTGCGCGCCTTTCGGCCTTCCTTTTACGCGTCGATTCGAGGGCGCGAAATTTATGGAGCTTGTATATTGTTGTCGTGGATTTTTGACGTTGCTTGGTGGATGGGTAAGAGACTGATGAATGATTGGGGCAGCTTCTTTTTTTTGGTTGCAAATGGAGCTTGATAGATATACTTTTCACTCTGTAGAACCATACTGATTTTACTTTTTTTAAAGAAAATAAACTGATTTTTCTGAATCACCTCTTTGCTATTTTTATTCGCATCACACTGTGCTTCGACACCTTTCATACGATAAACAAAAATTTCAAAAAGTTATAGTTGTCTCGCCCGATGCATATATGCAACAAATGCGCAAGGGTGCGACACTACCGCAGCATCGATGGACGAGCTAGAAAAGAAGAACCAGCACCCAGCACCGGCACAGCGCCACCAAGGCCAAGAGAGAAAGAGAGTCTTCCGCTGCAGTATAAATAATATATACACACTTATGACGATCGCGCTTTCGGGGAGGCGACCGGCGTGTTGGCAGTGTGGTTAGCTGGTTGTGTAGCTTATAGAAAGCACGACCGCTATCGGCACTGCAATTATGACGGTCGCGATTCAACGGACTACACATCAGATCGAGCGACGAAATGCAATTATGTTATACACGCAATAATGACGAATATTATGTAAATACTTATTCATTCTATAGATATCGAAGTTCGGGATTTCCTCGAGAGATAGATAGACAATGAAACGACGCTGATTCATTCGTGCATCCGATTAACGCCTAACGATGCGCGCTTACGTAAGCTGTGCGCAACGTCTCTCATTTGACAAGTGAGCGAAATAATTGTGCGAGGATTAATAATTTACGATGCACGCTGTGCTGCTGCTATACTGTAATATATATATATATATATATCCGCGGCATCAGCGGTGAGCAGAAATAACCAAGAGAGTGTGCAGCGAGAGCGATTTAATTTTAAGCCACCGCGGATTTTCGTACCTAAGTAATGCGATCTAGAGGCTCTCGCATCGCAGGTGCAAGCTGCGGCGGAAAAGCGCGAGAACTAAATTTAAAGCTTCGTCTAGGCTTGCGAGATTCACAACCCCATATTATGTGAAATATTATTTTGGCATCGATCTTCGGTGTCCTGAAATTTGTCGCGCTATTCTCATATAATTATCGAACTGTGTATCAAAGTTTCCTTTATTACAATATATAAAATAATATAATAATATGATATGATAACGCAGCCATGCAGAAAACAAAAGCTAAACTCGAACTTTTCTCTATTTTTTCAGATCGGCATATGTGTCGTTCGGCGGCTTACTGATGCGGCTACAGGGTGACGCCAATAACCTGCACGGCTTCGAGATCGACCAGCACATGTACCTGCTCATGAAGAAGCTTGCCTTCTAAGAGCTTAAGCAACGGCCTTACATTACACCGCAGAGGAAGAAGAAGCCCAATGAGACGAGAGAGAGAGAGAGAGCGAGAGAGCGAAAGCGCGCGATAGAAGGAAGACGTACGAATGAGAAGAGAGACGAGCGGACGAGCCCAACTCGAACTGACGTTAATTTTTCGGCGATGAGTCCGTGCATCCATGTACGGGTTATTCGTGCTTTCTTTTATTTCTCTTGACTGTTCCGAGTTACCGCTGAGTTGGGCCGATGCGTTAGTTTTCCGCGCGTCTTCGAATCGAGAATAGAATCGCGCGATTAACTTTTTTCTTTTTTTTAATAGTCGAATGAATTTGCATTTCGCGGAGAAAAAACATAACCGTTTGAGTAGGACAAAAAAGCTCCTTTTTTTACTGTAACAGCGTACGAAGCAGCAAACTCAGCCGAGGAGGAAAAAGAAGCCACGAGATGTGTTTCCTGTACGCGTAATATAATGAAACTGCCAATTTTCTTTTTCTTTTTCTTTTTTTTTGTCTTTTTGTTACACCACAATTTTATACGCAAAGAAAGTGACGAATAAAATGTCTTTTGAAAAACAAAACGCAACCTTGTACCATCAACGTAACAATCATCCTGTACAGAGTGTCTTCCCATCATCATTAAACCCGATGCACGTTTTCTCATTCACCGAGTGTGTGCGTATATACAATACATACACGACAAAAAAGAGAAGATTGCGCTTGAGCCTGAATGGGCGTTGTTCGCAACAATTACATCGCACACACGAGAAAGATGAACGATTTACATAATATCGAGCGACGACTATTATATTCGCTCGAGCAAACAACCGCAGTGCCATGCCGCTGAGGAAAACAAAGACATCGTAGGTGAGAAGCAATTGCCGAAGGTTCTCGCTAATTATCACGAATTATAAAATCGTGCATGCAATAAGCGCTCATGTTTATTCAGAGCTGCGCGTAATATGCGGAACCTTTATCAACGCAGGCGAAATCTCGATCAAAGCTCTTAATCTGCGAGCGAGCGCGACTTTTGTTCTCCCGCCCACGCGTTCCTTCGCTGGCATATTATACGTATAGAAAAAGAGCGAGAGAAGAGAACCTCGGGGACATCGGGAGCGGCATTAAGAGTCGACGCAGCTCGAGAGACGTGACTCTATGCTTTTCAATTGCATAAATACAATGCGTCGTTGAGCGCGACGCGGAAAACTGCAGCGGCACATTTGCGCCACTGACTGCGCGCGACGTTGCCAAACAGAGGACTTGGGATTTCGTGAACAAGTTTTTTGCTACGCTTCGAGGAACATTTTTGAAAACTCGCCTACATAGCTCCTTTGCGAAATCTTACACGAATAGCGCGCTCGAGTGCAGCTTTGACCTTCGGAGCGCGCCAAAGCGTCTTCGACACAAAAGCTCTCTCTACGAGTGCCTATTATACATATCTACACTTCTCGCATGCAAACTGCACAGAGCAGCGACGAAAAAAGAAGCAACGGCGTCCTTTCATCCAACAACAAAAAGTCAGAATATAAATACCCGCAGAGCATAATATGCACACGTACAGTTCGGCTCTCGAGTCGAGTATATAGAAGCTCTGCAGACTGCAGCAGCAGAGCGGCTCGAGCTTTGGTATAAGAGGGGGGGGGGGGGAGGGCGAACGCTAAACGAGCTAATTTATGTAATTAAACTCGCGACACTCGTGACCTTGTACGGCTGAATGCGATTCGAGGCTGCATAGAGCTGCTGCTACTGCTGCTCTGCGCGCAGTCGCGTGGGCGCAAAGTGCAACATGGCGCGCGCAGCCGCGCAACTCTCGTTGCGTAATGCCAGTATAGAGTTTATACACGACGAGGATGATGCAGCTCGGTATAGAGGAGGGAGAGATCCAAAATGGCCGGCACTCCGCTGCAGCGGCTTAATAAGAGCCTGATCCTAAATAGATTGGCCCAATGACATATAATTCGCTTTTATCTGGCTGGCCGACGGAGAGAGAGAGAGAGAGAGAGAGAGAGAGAGAGAGAGAGAGAGAGACATGCTTGCATAACGCCAGCGCAAAGAGCTTGAGCTTGCGTGTATAGCGTGTGTGTGTGTGTGTGTGCTCCGCGCAAAATCGATAGAGCTGCGATGACGAGAGTGACCGTCGTTGGAGAGGGACTATGGGCGGTTCTCCAGAACGCGCGCGCGCGAGTTTGTAGTACAGGGATGGACAGGAGATACAGAGCTTTGCAGGAGGATGTTTTGTAAAGAATCGAGAGGGATTGGCATTGGACTGTATTTCGGGGAGTCGCGCGCGAGCTCTTTCTGGGGGTGAGCTTTTGACGAGCGCGGGAAATTTTTGAATCGCAAGCTCCGAGTCAAGATTACGAGAGAATTCATTTTAACACCTGGCAGGTCATAAAAGCGTGACGGTGTTTCAATTTTTTACAACGAAGCCATGTATGAGATCAGAGGAAACTATCGCACGAAACGATTCTTCGAAAAAGTCGGCAGTGATCGAAGAAACTTATTACTTCTATGGAAGTGCCTGCTTTTACGACTCTATAATAATTGTAAAATGTAGTTGGCTTTTTAATTTATTACAAGAAGTGAAACACATATGCCGGGGCGGTACGCGATGGCATTCCTTCAACAAAATATTTTTCTTTTCTTCTATGAGTTCTATGTTTCATAAAACGTAACATAGTTTCTCTTATGTTTACATATAGCTTATTGTTCATTGAAAGTAATTGCGAACGAAGGAAGTACTGTGACCAAAAAAAAAGTTTAATGAACGGAGATCCAGGAATCACTACATAAGATCAACTGAAATAATAAGTACAAGCTAAGAACTCAAATGAAATAATGCAAAACTGAGTGACTTATTATGTACAGCCTACAGCTTGTCCATGGCAGTAGTAACACATATCTTCAATCTCAATGGTTCTGGAAGCCGAGTAATACAAAATTGACGCGTGAAAAAAAAACATTAACCTAGTAAAAACACATAACTTGAAGCTACGCATTACAAATTCGCGATTCTAACTCCTAATTGTCTTCCATTCGCACACTTACACACATATACTCGTTCCAGGCATCTTGAATTTAGCGTCAAAAGCAACGCTTCTCTCGCGATCTAGCCAACGACGACGACGCTATTGCGTGGGCTTTCCGAGCTCCATCGCGTAAGGCCACAAATTAGGCTTCAAGTGCAGCGACGACGGCTTCAATTTGTGCTTGAAGCCATCGCTATAATTAAGAGCTATGCGCTTGCTCGAAGATCGCTCTTGCTTTTTCCTGTTTTAAGCGCAAAAATGCTAGATTCCCCATAAGAGCGCGTATAAAATTTTTCTTTGAGCGTCGGTTCCAGTGAATCGTCGAGTTCTCAGTAGAGGTTGAGCTTGGTGGTGAGGATGACGCGGACGCACTGGTCGAAAGACGTGCAGACAGCGAGGCCGAGCTTGTCTGGACTCCAGTCGAGTGAGCTGACTGGCTGGGACGAGAGGGTGTTGTTCTGCAGCAATTTCAGGCTACCCACCACGCCCTCCTCGATGCCCTCCGAGTCGGTGAGGTGTCGCTTCTCCGGATAATTGCTGTGGAAGGACAGAGTGTGAGCCGTTATAATCGAGTCGAGGACGTGAGATAGTGTAATGGGAATCTGAATGAGAGTTGGACGTCTCGTTGGCTTGAATAATCTAGCGGCGCGGAATTGCATTTTGGAATTGGAGCAGTCACGGACTTTGAATTGTGATCGAGATGAAGCGTGAGCTTAAACGTTAATTCGTGCAAATAAATGATGCGTTGCTTGCCTTGATTTTTTGCAATCGGGCGATAAAAGCAAAGAAGATCGTAAATTTTGTAAATTTTACGCCACTGGCTTTAAATTATACTCACTATTTCCACAAGCAAATGGAACCATTACCGCCGCACGTAACAAAGAGTTCCCTATTTTGTGGCAGATGACGAACCAGCCACACCGTCGAAGAATGTGCCTAGCAGAACAAAGAAAAATTATTGCAAACCATCTAATTATTGGAATGCGCTTTGAATTACCTTCTCCACAAGATAGGCGAATCCCTTCTTCGGATGTTGAGTTCTGAGATCGAAGAGGTAGATCTTGGATTCGAGAGTCGTGGCGACGAGCTTGTTCATGGCAATGTCTCGCCTGTCGAACTCCAAGCCGCAGACACCGTGCTTGAGGTTACTCTCCCACCTGAGCGACATCGCCCTGAGATCGAACATCTTGACGTCGCCGTTGTCGTAGCCCGAGGCGACCACGCGATCCTCGTCGGTGTGCGAATTGCCGAAGGCTACCGACCAGCAATCACATCGCCTCTCGCCCTCCGAGGGTTGCATTATCGCTACCGGCCGGTCCTTTTGCCGTGGGTCCCAGACCTGTACGAATAATAACGAGAAAAATTAGAATATTCATTGTTAAAAGTATGAAATAAAATTTAACACAATAGCGACGTACCTTGACAGTACCATCCCTCGAACCTGTAAGGATTTCTGGAGCACCACAGCCGATGGTGTCACCACCAATGCCGTCAATCGTATTGATGATTTCGTTGTGGGCGTTCGCACTGTACACAGGCACCGATGGATTCTCCAAGTCGTAGATATTCAACTTTCCCTGTGAACAGACAGATTTTATACTAGATGACTGTTTAAATTTTCCCGCGCTTGGCGCGCACGAAAAATGGCGCCCGCGAGCGGGAGAGCTGAGAGCGCGCGCGCGTGATCAATCTTATCGCGTCGTCTGGCAACTGTCAAACAGAGCCTGTGCATGATATCCTAAGCCGCCACCCCCAAAACATGCTTCCTCGACAACGACACTCGAGTCTATATACCTTGAAGTCTCCGGTCGCGAGATAGCGATCCCTGAGACTGGATGCCTTGAAAGTTCCGCACTTGATGGAGCTCGGTCTCTCGATGCTTTTGACGAGGTTGATCTCACCGCTCGACAGCTCGTAAATCTGTATGAGGCCGGTGCCACGAGGCCGCGAGCCCATAACCACGAACTTGGCGCTGCACGGGATCCACTTAGCGTCGAACAGCGAGTAGTCCAGCGACTTCTCCGCGTGGCTTATTATTATCGGCTTCGCCAGCTTCTCCATGTCTCTTCACTTTTCTTCTACCGACACTTCTTTCGAGCTTCTCTCTCGCCTACACTGTCGGTCGGCCGGTTTTTCCTTACACACCGCGACACTGCCCGCTACTTGTTTTTTTTGTCCGCTGTACAGCTGATGCTGCTCGCTGTGCAGAGTGCGTGTAGCACAGAGCAACCGCGTGCGAGAGTAATTTTCACGTAAACAAACGCCAGCGCCGCCTGCTGTGCAAGCCGCTACTATAATAGTCGTGTCGCGCTTCTTTTTTGTCTGGATACTCTTTTTCGAAACTTTTTTCGACAAGTATATTTTTCTCTCTGAAATTACGCAAAGGATAATGTGGAAGGGACGGATATCGATTTACAAGTACATTTGCGTTAAAAAGAAATCATTGTATTTGTATTTTGATCGATTTTAGCATAAACTTCACAACAATACTTAATAGATTACAAATATTTAAAAATATTTATGAATCACAAAATACTGACTCTTGAAGTATTTACCTAAAACTAACGCAAATATTTATAATATATACTATAATTCATTTTTTTTTTTCTTATAAATGGGTAACAAAATTTTAAACACTCGTTTAATGCTCATGGTCTCCATCGCTGTCTTGCTCCTCCTCTTCGTCTTCATCCTGGTCTTGTTCTTCAGCATTTTCAATATTTTCTTCTTGGTTATTAGGATGACTTGGATTTTCGGGGTTTTCCGATTGTGCTGTTTCATCGATTCTGTTGGTCGTGATTTTTTCCCTGAATTGGTGGATGTATCTAAGTAGTCTTTTTTCTCCAGAGCCATTCAGCTGTAAATACATAATAGAAATCTTTATTTTTGCCTATTGAGATGGCCATGTGTTAAAAAGGAATTAAATTTTATCTTACCAAATCTTCAACATCGTCCAATGCCTTTAAAATGTCGGTTTTCAAGTTTTGGCCATCTAATTGCACATCTAGCATTTTTAACGATTTTATGAGCACATCCAACTCAATTTCAGTTTCCGGGTTTAAAATTTCGTTTAGTATAGTGTATGTGAGTTGATTGTGTGTACTATAATTGTTGTGAATAGCACAACATGTGAGTCCAATTATGACTTCACTAACTCTAAGAGCATCAATATCCTGCAAGGTGCTCATCTCAGGTGCATTTGCCAACATCTTCAATGTTGGTAAATATGCTTCTTCTAAAATGGCTTGGCTTTCAGAAACTTTACTCATATAAAGATTAAAAAAGTTGCATAGGCATTGACTTAATGTTGGATTGCTTTTAGTAGATGGATTATGCCACAAAATTAATAATTGTGATATCAACTGATGACTGCTTATCCTTTTGTGTAAAATCAATTTACACAAACCCTCAGTTGCTACTGACTGTAAATTTTCCACCTGGATCATACAAACAAAATTATGAATTAGCATTGTAATAACGCAGTAGAAAATAATAATAATCTTAATTAATCTTTACCTGATTGTCTAATAAAGCCATGAGAACTTTTATAACGTTATTACTTCCATCTACAGTGCTTATTTGTTTGTCATTAACATTTATATCTTCGTCATTATGAGAATATAAACGAACAGATCTATTTCTCTTGTTACCATTTTGTGGATTATTGTCTTCGTCTGGTGTTATGTCAAAATGTTCGAAACCAAATTTCAGCAACAAGTCAAATATTACTTCTGTTGCTGCTATCCATACATCATCACTGGTGGATTCAGAGATATAAAGGCAATACATCATAAAGTACTTCTTAGCCAAGTCTTTGTCTGAATGACAACAAAGTCCAACGCATTTTAATGCTAAGGACAGCACTTGCTCGTGATTATTTTGAAGCTGTAAAGATATTTTTGTTAAAGACGATTCAAATAAAATGCTTAAAATTGTTAGAAATTACTTACACTGACGTATGGTAGTGCAATACTCTCCATAAGAGTTCTTAAAGTTGGTGATAGAGTTGTTATTGTGCTAGATTGCATCATGTAGTACATAATCTGCAGACATTGTATCATTGTCTCTGGGTCTGTTTTCTCCTCACAAGGAGTTTGTGATTCTATAATTTCAGGTTCCTTTGCTAAATTTCGTATTTCCTCTGTAATACTAGCTGCTTGTTTGCTGAAAGCTGCTGCTTCTGTATAATCTTTACGCTGAATAGCTGCATACTCCAAATCTTCTATTTCTAATAATTGCATTGCAAGTTTTGATTGCTAAAATTATTACATAAGAGTCATGTGTGTATAATTTTGAATAAGGTCAGAGACATTATGTACAATATTTTATACTACCTTCATTTTTCTTTCATGACGTTCATCATCTGACATTGGAAGCACAAGGTTTGTTCTTGTAGGCATTCTTATTTCATTAATAACTTCTACTAGAAGGGCTACTCTATTATTTACATCAGGTACCACGTTTTCAAAATATTTTACAATGCATTCACTAATTTTATTTGAACAGTTGTATGTTTGCAATGTTTCTAAAATCAATTCCTTGAGATTTCTCCTTCCCAACTCATCAGCCAGATCATACAATTTGATCATTTCAAACATCTGATATAAGATAAATTGTTGTGCCATTTGCTCATACTGTTTATTGGATCTTGCTTCCGTAAGTGTGAGCAAGTCTTTGATGTACGCGCAGAATGGTGTTAATTCTGGCAAAATTTGTTCAAACTCTTCAGTGTAATTTTCAGTTTTTAAAAATTCAGCCAAGCAACGCCAATATAACACAACCTCACTGGTAAGTTGTTCCAGTGGAACAAATTTATTACCATCCAAAGGCAACTGGTCAATCAAATATGGAATTTCTGCATTCCTATGAAAAAATACAAATTTATTAACATCAGGATATTTATAATTTAATTTTATGCGATTTTATAAACTTACTTGAATAAACAGCCTAATGCCAATGAAGCTGTCTCTGATGCATGTTCAGCATCTATAGCTTTTATAAAGTTGATGTAATTTTGATCGTAGTATCGAAGCCAGGATGGTATCAATATCTCTCTCACACATTTCTTAACAACATCCGATCTATCTTGCAATCCATTATTAATCAACTGTTCTCTCTGAGAGATAGTTAAGGATTTTACAGTAATTTTGCTAATAAACAGGTAAGCCATTTTACGTACGGAATCATCAACATCTCTGGTTCTTTTTATGGCTGCATCCAGGGTTTTTTTATTTTTAGCCATTTTTGCTAAAATTACTCTTCTTACTTCTGCACTAGGATCTTTTGCTACGTGAAACAAATACACACCGATGACTGGACATTCTTTATTATTTGGCTCTTGCAGTCTATGGAGTGCAATTGCAGCTTGAGCTCTTACTTTTGGTGATTTATCTAAGATCCTATCAGTCATGCATTGTAGAATTCGATTACATAGTTCGTCGTCTATGGATGCATTGTCACCCATTGTATCCAAAAGCATATTGAGAAAATAGCACACCCGAAACCTCACCTAATGATCAAACATATTCCGAAATTAAGGCGTGTATTAAAAACAAACACAAGCAGCTTTAAAACCTATAGAGTTGCTTACCGCTACTTCTTTCACTTCATGGTGCGCCAGGAGAAATTCAAAGAGTCGTTCAAGAAGGGGACACATTTCTTCGTACTCTTCCTCATTTTCACTCGGAGGTGGCTGTAGACTGATAGCAAATTTAGCAGCAAACTGTAATGTATTCTCAACATTAGGATGCTTTTCCATATAGCACATAGGAATTCTGAGGTTACTTATGAATTCTTCCAGAAATTGATCAAAGTCCATCTGTAAAAGCAATAATGAAAACTGTAAAATGCTATCGACAATAAAAGCAGCGATAAACGTACCTTGTCGTAAAGCTTGGCTAGTCTTTTGATATTTTTCTGGTGACAAGTACGGTTGGATTGGACTGTAGTGAATATCTCACTGATTTTGTCAACGTAAACTCTCTGAACCATTTTGAAGAATTCTTCAATTCACGCGTTAACTAAAATACGAAAAGTCAAGAAGTTGTAAAAAATGCAACGTGTGCAAAATGCAGACTACAGGTGTTATTATCACAGATTGACAAAAGCACAGTTTGCCGACAATCTCGGCATGCGCCGTTCTCTCGACGATAAAGTACGTTGACCATCAACAACTTTTGAAAACTCTCGAGCGCGTCTGCGCGTCGCGTCGCGAGTCGCGATGGTTTTGTTTTGCTTTGTGACGCACTGCTACCAACCGCAAGAGTATAAAATTATTCAAAACACTAACACTGCTATCCACCTGTACTGTACAGTGTACAGGCTGTACAGTGTCCACTACTTACGTCACTGTTTATAGTAAAAAAAAAACTACATCAAATTCGAGTACTTTTTGCAAGATTAACTATTGTAACATTATTTTTCAAAAACAACATATTTTAGGCAATAAAACATAAATTATTTTCATAACGCTTGAATAGAAAATGCATTTCCTAATGAGAGGAAGAGGAAGATAATTCAAAAAAACCTGTTCCTCATGCTGCCAAACTCTGCGCGAAAAAACGCACGTAAACAACGACTCCGGAAAAGCAAGGTCAAAAACTTACCGAATCTGTTTAACAATAACGAAGCAGGCGATATCTCACGATTTCGCAAAACTACCAAACTTGAAATATACAAGCTGTAACATTGTCTCAAATTCTTGGTAAATTTTCATCTTTTTCCAACACGCCGTGTCCCTCTGGCGGCAACTACGGGAACGGCGCGATTTAAATCCGCAAACCGTCAACGGCTGTTTTGTCTGTTGCGCTTACAACAGTCGCTGTAAAGACGCTGCCGCAACATAAGCGAGAGAGGAAAAAACGCGGCGAGGATATCGCGAGTGTCGGAAATCGTCATCGGGTCGTGACATTTTACAGTGCGATCGCGATTAAAACGAGCTGCCAAGATGAACGACACACGCTCCAAAAAGGACAAGAACCAGCACATCCAGGTCTTCGTTCGCGTTAGGTAAGGGTGTAGCACAACGGAGGCTCGCGGGTGTCCGTTACGACCGAATGTCTCATTCATGGGGGGGTTCTATGGAAAATATGTCAAACGTGTTGCTAACCGGACTTGTTCCTTGGGATCATCGTTTATTTTGAGTCTTTGTGGTTTTTCAATGTTTACATTCGCTGATGTATTTGTTGATCTGGATAAAGGATCTCACTGACTACCCTTTATTAGTAAAAACAATATGGTTGTAATCGCAACTTTTTCAATGAATGTTTGATCGGCTACTAATTTTCACAATTATTGGCATATCTATGAAAAACATTTTCATTCAGTATAATTAGTAACAGTAAACATACAAGTCAGCTTGTTTTGTATACTTTTGCATTTTTCAAATTTGACGAATCTTACGATAGCTCTTCTTATTTAGACCGGCGAACAATGCTGAAAAAGCAAGTAAGTCACCAGTGGTTGTGGACGTGCCTTCTAATAAAGATATTGTTGTACGAGAAAGACCACAAGACAAACTTACAAAGAAATTTTCATTTGACAAAGTATTTGGACCAGTTTCTAAACAGGTACTTATAATTGTATATTACTGAGGTAAATATAATCTAAAAATACATAGTTATACTAAAAAGATAATATTTTTAGATCGATGTTTACAATGCAGTTGTTAGTCCACTTTTGGAAGAAGTTTTGGCAGGATATAACTGTACCGTATTTGCATATGGGCAAACTGGTACAGGAAAGACATTTACAATGGAAGGAGCCTGCAATGATCCTACATTACATTGGCAAGCTGTAAGAAAGCTCTAGTACAATAATTACTCATTCATTACTTCAAGATATGTAATAATATGTAATGTTTCTATACTACTCATTAGGATTCACCAGCTGGAATCATTCCAAGAGCTCTTAGTCACTTATTTGACGAGCTGAGGACATTAGGTGCTCAAGAATATTCAGTACGTGTCAGTTTTCTAGAATTGTATAATGAAGAACTTTTTGATCTTCTATCACCTAATGACGATGCATCTAAAATTAGGTTTGTAATTTTGAAATTTTATTTTAAACTGCTAAGTATTTCTCAATATAAAAACGATTTCACATTTATTTTTCAGAATCTACGAAGATGCATCTAGAAAGGGAGCAATCATTATTCATGGTTTGGAGGAAGTTACAGTTCATAACAAAAGTGAGGTGTACAAAATTCTTGAAAAGGGTTCAGAAAAACGTCAAACTGCCGCTACATTAATGAATGCACATTCAAGGTATATTTTCGTTTATGAAAACCTAGTATTGATAAGTAACATTAATTAATGTATCGCTGTATTCTATTTTTATAGTCGATCTCACACAGTATTTTCAATAACTGTACACATAAAGGAAAACACAGTCGATGGAGAGGAGTTGTTGAAAACGGGTAAACTAAACTTAGTTGATTTAGCTGGTAGTGAAAATGTTGGAAGATCAGGTGCTGTTGATAGACGAGCAAGAGAAGCTGGTAACATTAATCAGTCATTGTTAACTCTTGGAAGAGTTATTACTGCTTTAGTAGAGCGAGCGCCTCATATACCGTATCGGTAAGAATTATGATTACAAAAATATTTAAATTCTTGAATTTGTATTGCAACAGGTATTTTATTAATTTTAGTGAATCCAAATTGACGAGGCTACTGCAAGAATCGCTTGGTGGAAGGACGAAAACTTCTATTATAGCTACTATTTCCCCTGCCAACATGAATATAGAAGAAACGCTTTCTACCTTAGATTATGCACATCGCGCAAAAAATATAACGAATCGACCAGAAATTAATCAAAAGTTATCCAAAAAAGCTTTACTTAAAGAATATACTGAAGAAATTGAAAGGTTACGCCGCGATTTATTGGCTACGCGTGAACGTAATGGTGTTTATTTAGCTCAAGAAAGCTATAATGACATGCAATCAACAATAGAAGTTCAAAGCAAAGAAATTGAAGAGAAAATTAATCATATCAAAGCTATAGAAGAAACTATGCAGAACAAAGAGGTATCATATAATTTTAATTTTTTTAGATATTTAAATAAATTTTTTTTATCATTTTCGAAAAAATGCTACAATGAATTGTAATTTTTTTCAGAAATTGTTCACTGACCTCAAGATGGAATTTGAATCCACGACAAATGCTTTGCATCAAACTAAGGAAAAATTAGAATCAACCCACAATGTTCTAATGACTACTAAGAATAAATTGAATGAAACTGTTTATGATAGAGACTTACACAAACATTTAGTAGATAAGCATGTTAGTACAGAACGTACTCTATTGAATCAAGCTAAAACGTTGTTAAGTGTCGCCGAAACAGCAACTACTGATACACAAAAATTGCACGAAAAAATAAGTCGTAAAAAGTAAGTTTTCAATTATTCTATTATTAATTCAATTATTCTTTGCTGCAACAGTAATTCGTAGTAAACTACTTTATTTCAAGAAATAGTTTGAAAAATGTGTAATGATCAATTTTTTCAGAAAAGTTGAAGAGGAAAATGAAAGCTTAGGACAACAATTCAGGCAAGAAATGCTGCATCGTTTCCAACATGTAGAAGAACATGTTGGAAATTATACACAAGAACTTGATAACTTCTGTACTGCTCTTAAGGGTCAAATAAGTTCTGCAGCTACCCATCAAAGTAGTGGAATTGATACAGCAATCAAACACATTTCAAAAGATCTCGTAAATAAAGAAATCGCTATATCAGAAAGTTTGACGGAAAATGCAAATAACACTGTAAGTTATCCTTGAAAAGAATTAACTACCAAGTACTCTTACTTTTAGCTATTATAAATTTGATTAAATAAATTTTAAATGTTATTTTTAGTATGATGAATATCATTCTTGGATACTTGCACAAATAGAGAAATCATCAGATATGAGTGAACGTGAACGCCAGGCGCTTCAAAGTACTTTGGCAAAAATATCACCTAAAATTCGCGAACTTGTTGAAACTAAAATATCTGAGAGTTTGAAAGCACTTCATAATGAAACATCTTTGAAACTAATAAATCTCACAAACACCATGAAAAAATCTGTGGATGAGTTTTGTAATAATCTACTGGTTGATAGGGACAATTTGATAAAACAGATCGATGACGTGAAAAAAGCCGTAGACGTATCTGTTCAAAATAAAAATCGAATCATGGAAATTGAGCAATCGTTTGATAAGGTTTGTAAAACTATGATATTTTTTAATATATCATACAGTTTTTACGTGAATAACAATAATGTTTGAAAATTACAGATGTTTGCTGACATGAAAAGCCAAATTGTTAATTCACTTGAAAATACATGGAAACAATACGAAAATGACAAAACAGAGAAACAACAGAGTTATTCTATTATTTCAAATAAATTAAACGAAATTGACCTTGCAATCAACAGTACTAATGAACAGACTATTAATAACTTTGATAATAAAGTTCAACAACAAAAAGAAATTGAAACTAGAATTGAAAAAAATGTTGAAGATATTAGAAACGAAGTATCGTCAACATTAGAAGAGGTATTACATTGTTTATATCAAATAAAAATATATTTGTTTAATGGCAAATACTAATGTCTACTACATTTTAATTTTAGAATTGGAATTTGGCTGACAAGGCGATCACGCAAAGCGTTGATGTAGTTAATCTATTAGAAGGTGACATCAATGCTACTCGATATGCTTTATTATCTTACAATAATTCGGTTGAAGCAAATGCTATGGAATTACGGCACAAAAATGAAAAACAAAAAGAGGCAATATTGTCTAAAGTTCAAGTAAGTTCGAAAGTCATATTTTTATCTCATAATGAACATTTCAGCCCTTTATTAAACAAATGTTTTATTTTAGGAATATCACAAAATGGTTACGGATATAAGCACAACTCATTCTCATTTTATGGAAGAACATCGTGCTGCTGCTCATAATAACTACAGTGAAATGAATTACAAATTAGAAAGTCAATCAGTGGCATGTACAGAATGGGATAGCAAACTTAAATCTCAACTTCATTCAATACACGAAAAGGTTGATAAATTTGTTGCGGAAGACTTACGCCGTGATGTTCCAACAGGTACTTATTATTATTTATATATTTACACTTGATATTTATATGACTGTTAACTGTCACTTATCCATACAATTTTTCAGGTACCACTCCTGCTAGACGAGATTTTAACTATCCTCGCCACCTAGCTGCTACATCTCCACATGAGCGCATAATCAAAAGGTTCCGTGAAGTTAGAAAAGTTGTTGAATCCTCAGAAGACGAAGTTCGTATTTAATTTATAGTGCTAGCAATTCTTCTAATTCTGCGTATATAAAACTAGGAATAATTTTTTCAGAGTGAAAATACAATAACAGAAATGATGTCTCCTAACGTCAACGGTAGAGATAATAATAGTTTGTCATCTCCAATAATCACCAACACTAATCATGTAACATCAACACCTTATAGTGATTCTAAACTAAGAATCCCTACAATACGTAATAGTTATAGTCTGATAAAATCTGCTTCAACTTCAGATCTCCCTCTCGCCACAAAAGCTCAACTTGATTCATCAACTATGTCTGAATCAGAGGTCGTGAAGGTATTTAAAGCGCCCAAATAACTGATTATCATCGCATCGTAAATAGAGCGATTTTTGTGATAAACTGATGTATATATTTTTAGGGTCAAAATAACAAGGAGAATGGCGAGGAAGGATTTATTAAACCTGATAAACTGAGGCCAAAACGATTGTCAAAGGTTAAAAATGCACAGAACAGAAAAATTCTTGGATCTTGTAATTAAAATCGTTTAAAAATCTACAGGTACGGAAGATAACATATTTTCACTTTCTTTTTTTTAAAGCCAATGTGTAATTTAAAAGTAATATTTTTAAAGTTTTTAATGACTTATAAGTCTTACTACAGAAGTAAACTACAGATTTTATATTATTAAACGTGAGGTTATTTTCAAAGAAAAAAAATAATTTAAAAACGCGTACTTTTAAACGTAAACGTATATTTAATTATATGTATACAATGAATGTTCTGAGCGCATTATTATCCTTATGTCAACGTTCTGTTAATATGAATTTAATTCCAAATGTGCAACCCGAGTGTTGATGACTATAGAGGATGAGCGTTAGTTCTTTTGTTCGTGTTTGATCAAAATTTATGTTCAATCCTTGAATATTATTATTTGTTTAAATTGTCCAACGATTCTTTATTTTTGAATGTGTATATATATATATGTTTGTATGCATACATGGAAGCTTTCAATGAATAGAATGTATGTCGTATGATGGTATAATCATTTTTTTAGGATTAACGTTATTCGTATAATTTCTAGATTAGCTAAGCCTGTGGATCATACTTTTAAGGGCATGATGTGAAATAAAAGTAACGATTTTTATTCAAATTTGTAAAGTATATTTTAACGTAAAAAAGATCACACATAGATTAATTTTCATTTTCTATGTGTACCTTCGTCCAAAAGTATTGCAATGAGGAATTCATAATCGTATAAAAATACTTTCAATAACTTGTATCTTTTTTTATTTTACTTATTACTTATAATATATTATAAATATAAAACATACACATAAAATTCAATGTGAAATTAGTTTTTTGTACAGTAATAACATGACAGGATAACGCGATATTTTGTCAAGTCTTAATGTCTACGCGAAATACCGATTATTGTTCGAAATAAACTTTTTCTATGATGTAGAAAGGCACTTTCGTTTCTTTTGTAAGATTATATAAAATAAATTCTACAGTGAAAAATAATGCGTTCATTTACAAAGCACAATACAGTCAATTCCTTTAACTGGGACATTTTTATCTATAAAATTTTAAGGAAACCGCATAGATAACGAAATATTTACGTTTAATATTTACAAAATCTATTATAAACGGTCGCTCTCCATAAAAAAAGCAATGAAAGCCAGAGCGCTTTCTTTTTTTTTCATTTTTCCATCGAATTACGTAGTGTTACCTTAAATAAATAATATGGCCGCTTTTCAACAAGCCGACGCGAGCGATGCATCTGCAAAATAGTGAATAACACTTGAAGGCTCGCTGAAAAGCGGAGCTGATAATTCAACTTATACAGCATCCGATAGCGGCGGACTTTATATAACAAAAGTTCCGCGAGTATTTATAACAAAACCTTGACGCATCTTGACAATTTTCCGTTCCTTCGATTAGTATAGTTTTACTTTCTCTAAAACCTGCGTAACAATATAATGACCGAACATTCATTCCATATAAGAACCTCAGCGAAATATCACAGTAATAGATTAAACGCAATGGTTTCAATTTCTACAAAATTCTCAGCGAATGCATAAGAGCTTATAATAAGTATTTAACAATTAAAATCCGTCAGTTCTATTCTCGAATAACAATCGTCAAGACGCAACAACGTTCGTCGTACAATGCGATCAATGATGAGAGTGAGTATTTTGTGAAGTGTGTACGTGTGCATGTATGTATGTGTGTGTGTGTGTGTGTTCGTGAATATTTTTGAGTTACGCCAGGTTGACGCGCTACAGATTGTTCACCGAAATGATCTGGTTAATCCAGCCGATGAAAGCCGAGACCTTGACATAGACGCCGGGCACGTCGACTCGCCCACAGCCGAAGCCCCATGAGACCAAGCCCGCCAGCTCGTAAAAGCCGTCGTCTTGGCATACCAATGGACCACCGCCGTCACCCTACAAAAAGCACGAATAATGATTTTATTTACTGCAATCGTACTTTTGGTGCAAAATCACTATTTTTAATAAAGATTATCGGTTTTAAGCTTAATAATCTTATTTTTTCATACTCCATTGTTAAGAATCCAGCGAAATAAATTGTTGTAATAGTAATAAATAATTTAAAAAGAAAGCACAAAAAAGATGCAATTGATGTGTTTACCTGACAGGCGTCGTTGCCCTGTTCGCCACCGGCGCAAAAGCTGCTCGCTGGCAAAATGAAAATCTTTTCCGTTACAGCATTAACTTTCCTAATGCATTCCGCGTCGCTCACTATCGGGATCTCCGCCTCACGTACTCTTAACGGAATCGGGCCAGCTGTTCAGGAAAACATGACATCGTTTTATTAAAAATTGCTCCGCTTCAAATAATGGATATTTTTTTGAATTATTGCAGAAATCGCTGATTCGATATTCGTATACAGAAGCGAACAAACGCGACTTGTAAAATGGATGCACTCACCTTCGCCCATGTACCCGTAGCCGGTGACAGTACACCTCTTGCCCGCAGTATGGCTGACACCCCTCGCCGGCAGACAGACCAGGCAGACGCCGTCCTTGAGTTCAGCTTGACCGTGAAGTTTGAGCAACGCAATGTCATTGTCAAGGGTCTGACTGTTGTGGTTGTGGTGAATGTAGGTCGTAGCGACGCGCAGTGTCTGAGCACCTGGACTGCCGTACTTGCGCGTCAAGTCGACGTCGCCGACTCGCACGTAGATCGCGTCGCCCGACCTGACAATGCTACGTGACGCAAGACAAGAGTCGTGTGAGTATATCTTGCGGCATTATTGTTGGTGTGTAATAGCAGAAGTAGTGGTATACTTACTTAGTAACGCAGTGAGCAGCAGTAAGGACCCACTGTGTCCCGATAAGTGCACCACCGCAAAGGTATTGGTTGAGGGAGTTGATGAGGGCGACCTGCCAGCACCACTCGTTAGCGTCAGCATCCTCACCACCCACGACTCTGGCACCTCGGTCAAAGTTGCGTGCCTGAAGAGGTGCACGCGACGTGCCCTTTACGCCGCACACGTACTTGCTGTAGACTGGACTCTTCGTAGTAGTGGTTGTCGTAGTAGTGATCGGCGTCGTGTCAACTGTTATTATAGAAAAACACAAAAGAGTCAGTTTTTCTTTCTTACGATCAAGTATGCAGAGTGGTAATTGCAGTTAATGCTACTTACAGAGAAGAGTAGGCTGTGGTGTCGTGAAAGAAGGATGTGGCGTGATGGCAAAAATCGAGTCATTCCTGTTGCTCAAGGCCGTATTATCAGTCACATTTTCACCCTGGATTCCCAGGTATTCACGGATCACTGATTTCGCAGCGCAGCACTGATGGCCGGGTTTCTTGCATTTAAATACATTCGTCAATTCAGCATTGTCTGTTGATTGAAAAAGAGGAAATTTACATAAAAGAGATTTTAGAAAGTGAAGTGGAAGATGTGGTGAAGATTCAACCGCATTATTTGCAATAACGTTACGATAAAAACGCGTTGTCATGTAAATACACGTTATTTGAGCTGTCAGCAGAAAATTACACTGGTAATAAACTTACTAAAGCAAGTGAATGACAGGTAGGAGACGATACAGGATCCGCGGCACTCGGGACGTGGATCTGGCGGAAGCGCGACCGTCGTCGTTTGCGGTCTAGGCGAAGTCGGCCTTGGCTTTGGTCTTCTCGGCTAGAGAAAGAGAGACAAAAAAAACAGTGACAACAAAAAAATCGGCGAGGATAAGTATTCATCAAGTCATTAAACCACAAAAAAGTTCATAGGATCGATGGCAGTACGTGTGTTTCTGAATCGGATGATATACCATTATCAGCTAGTGTAATAACAAGTTATTTAATTTTAAGTAAATGCGCGATGTAATTGATAATATTACGTGTATATACAATTTGCAGTCCATAAAATAATATATGAGATAATGACATACCGGTGGATTTTTACTATTGTCGCAGCAGAACTGCAGTCCCGTACAGGTCGACGTTCGGTAAATCGGGGTGTTTGGCTTCTCGCAGAAGGCCGACATTATGTTCATCATACAGAAACCTGGACAAGGCGGCAATTTGGCCGGTGCTTTCGTCGTGGGCCGTAATGTCGTAGTTGGTTCCTGTAAAAGGTGCGAAAACAAAGACTAATTTAGTTGCTGCTTATTTTTAAATGCGTGAAATTATGATAAATACAGCATCGTAATTATATACCCACTGCGAAATCAACGAAAATCACAATACAATAAAAATAACGATAGATAGCTGTCTCGTCAACGCAGCGATCGACTCTCACCTGCTTGTTGACCGGTTCTCTGATGCAGCAGTATCCTTCGTCGCAGTACCCATTGGGATCCACTTTCTCGCAGGAGATGAGAGTAAAGATCGCACTGCCGCATTCGCCCTTGCAAGGTTGTTTGGGAGCTTCGGTCGTTGTTATCCTGGGTCTAGGTGTTGTGGAGGTGGTCGTCGCCACCGAGGTCGAACCGCTGCCGATCGTCGAGACCGGTCTAGCGCTGAGCATCGTCACGCTAGTGGACGATGAGGTGGACGGATGCGCGGCGGTGCTCGTCTCCTCGACGCGAGTCAGGTTCGACTTGGTGCGGTCGATGACGAGTAGCTCTGGTGGCGGGGAATTGCCGAAGTGGTCCCGGGAAACGCAACAGCGGTAGTTCGGCTTACAGAGGCTGTCTATGTTCAGCCAGCCGTCGCAGTAAGCCGCGATGCGCTCAGCCATGCAGATGCCAGAATAGCTAGTGCAGTTTTTAGCTGAGATGTTTAGACGAAGGTCAGATTTTTGCGAAAGGTATTGGACCAGAGCTATTTTGTGAGTCTGTATGTTTGAATATAATATAATAGTGAGTCGAATTATACTTACGAGCTGATTTGTCTGCTTCGACCTTCTTCTCGTCCTGAAATAACGACATTGAATAAACACTCGTGTAATAGAGATGAGAAAACGAGTTCGATTAATGACACTAAATTATCATCGCATTTATTTATCTCAAGCATAGCAATTTACGTTTCCGGTATTAGTTTAGAATCTGGTAACTGAAATTCTTTCGAATCAGAGCGCGTAATCTAGATCAAAGCAATAGCAAATGTCATAAGATGATTGCACGACAATCAGCGAATGCGCCTAATTATTAATCTCGAGAGTTCTCAAAAGGAGATGAGTTACCGAGAATGAAAAAAAAAGCACTAAACGTACCGTCGAAGGTTTAGCGCTAACAGTCGTCGTGGTCGCCTGGGTGGTACTGGTGGTGGGTCGCTGGGTAGTGCTCGGCACCGAACTAACGACGCTGGTAATTATGGTACTGGGCTGCGGCGTCGTCTGATGCTGCTGCGACTCTTTGTTGTGCTCCACTGGTTTACTGCTGCTGCTGCTGGAGTTGGTATCGTAATCGCTGACGATCTCGTTGGAGCTGGAGCTGGACGAGGTGCCGTTGATGGGCGAGTCGATGCAGCAGTGCATACTCGACTGCGGACATGGTATATCTTCAAGGACTTCATAGCATATGAACGAGGCAAACGTGTGGACGCAGACTCCTGGACAGTCCGCGGTGTTCGCCGTGCTCGTTATCGAATCCAGAAGACCTGTAATTTAAGGGAAAGGGTTGATGGTTAGTCTGACTGAATTCGGTAGTTACTACGTGGAGCGCGATTGATAACCGTTTAAATATTACGTCCGACTGGACACGTGGCTTGTCCACTTGAATTTAATTTAATAGATCCAGAGTTACTCGATCCGTTAGGGTATGTCGTTACGTTTGGGTACTTGACTCGAGATGTATACGTTATTACATTTCGCGTTGACCTACTTATCGACTGCATCACTAAAATTTCAAACAGGAGAGTTCGACGATCGATTCATCGACGAGGATTTGAGACCAGAGTAAGCAAATGAAAAGAGAACCTTGAACCCGGCCCAGGCGAGACCTTGACAGCCGTGAGAACAACAGTTAAGTAACCGTTACTGTCTCTTTTAATAATCCCTAACGATCATCAAATACCGATCAAAATCGCAGAATAAGAGGAGACAATGATCGCAGCAGCATCAGCAGCAGCAAGTCTCATCAGACCGAGGCATTACATGTACCGTACACTATATTTTACATCAAGACACAGAGTGAGTGAGAGAGAAAGAGAGAACGGCTCGGTTGGCGCGCGATGATGGGGAACCACTCCCATGCGGGCGAGAGAGAACTCGCGGACAGCGTAACTGTATATAGCTATACAGCAATCAGTAGGTGGGGATACCGAAAGAGAGGAATTCCTGCATACGTAATCCATTGGACGGCCGGCGTATAAATAGTCGCGCGGCGCGGGATGACTGAACTTGATCATGACATGAGTAGTCCTTGCATTAATGAGGTTGAATAACCGGTGAACGCGCAAGAGACGCGCAACATCGGAGCAAGTGTATTACGCGCGCAATCTATATCTATCGATAGATCTCCATATATCGGTGTATCTTGCTTGCGGAGATGAGGGAGGGATCAACAATGTACCTATCAGGTTTTATAATGGATAAGCCGAAGGGTTGACGATTCCACACTGTGATGTCAGAGCCTCTTATCCCGAGTTGTTATATATGATAAGACGGTTATTACATCAATAAGTCTCTCTCGTGAGCGCGCGTGTGAATGAAAAATCCCGTCGAACCGCCTGATTTTTACAGTTACATCATATGGGTACAATCGTTAAACGGCGCATAATAAATTCATTCAACTCGCCGCATCGCGTGTTTTCGGCGCGTCATTCATCTTTCTCTCTTTCTCGTGTAACAAATATATATATGTGCCCACTCCGAGATTATACACGCGGTGTCAAGGAAAGCCCCGTTAGTTTCGTAAAAAAAAAAAAAAATACTAAATACAACGTAAACAGAGTGACTTATCGATATTCGAGCTTCGTTCCGATGAATTTTTACTCTCTGGTCCTTATTCTTTCTCTTGCGCGGTTCATAATTCTGATTTTTACCGTTGCGCTTGAAACCGATGGTTTTTCGAGGCTTTTTATGTAACCTGACTGCTATGCATTGTCTTGTACGTTATACAATGTTTTCTGCATTATCAATCAATAATCGATTTATGATTGAAGCGCATCATCACAATCAAAAGCAGCTTCAGAAAAGCCCTCTTAATACATAGATCATCATCATAAAACACTTAAGGATAATACACGTGACGTCACTCGGCGCAATGAAAGTTACATATAAAACCAGAGGACAATCGACGAAGGAGAGAACGCCGCGCGCGTCACGTCGTCGCACGTGCGCGAGAGAGGACGATCCTCCGCAGGGAATTTGCGCGGGATTACGCGCGGTTTCACTCGGCGATAGCCAGCCGCACGCGCATAACGGCCCCAAACACAAATGTAACGGTTGTTAATGAACGCCGAGAGCGGTCTGTATAACGACTGTGCGGCTTGGTCAGCTAAGAGTATAGAGTAAAGACCACGTGCTACTATACAGGAGCTTTTTCGAGCTTGCGAGACGCGGTAGATTGCACTTGAAGTTGGTCAGCTGAAGATTAGTCATGCAGGAGGATGTGCAGTTTTGCGTGAAATATCGTGAGAGTCTCTGGTCGACTTATGTGAAGGCTTTTTCGAGTAATAAGCATTAAATCATCTGATCGATTTCGAGGCTTCGGAGAATAATTCGCAGCTTTCGATAATTAATTTCGATAAGGAAGGGGAGGTCGTTAAACGGAACGCTCGCGATGACGAGTTCGAGAGAGTGAATCACACGAATCACACGTAACACTTTTTTATACTTTGAACAAACTTAACTGTACGCGCCCAATAAGTAATTTGATTTGTTGATTAAGCTCGAAAAGTGCAACGCAGGTACTGCAATTAAAATTTAATTTCGGCGGGCTTCGGTTTAAAAAGCTTCCCATCGACCCCCCCCCCCCTCTCGTTTCAAAGAAGCGTATACGCTCGTCGTGATCAAAAAATGGATAACCTTAATTCACCTGCGTGCGATTGGAATTTTAATGCATCGCATACAATGTAGAATGTAACACAATTTCATATTCACAAAAGTGAAACTAGTCTGCAGCGCCAGACATACTCAGCATGTATCGAATCGCAATTCTCGCTAAATTAGCCTGTATCGAAAAAGAATCAATACCACAATGGAACCAACACCCTTATTCCCCAGAAATCCCAATCGATCGTTCGAAGAAAAAAAAAAGAAAGTCCGCGTAAACCGCTGGCGAATCTCCTCGAGAGAAAATGAACGGCGCGAAGCGGAAGAGGAAATTCCAGGCGATGTTTCCGTTTTGTTTTGCCCACCGCACAGCAGTCCGCGACCTTCTACACACATATACTGTCTCTCTCTTGCCTAGATATATACCGTTGCGTATATAGTTTTGAGCGGCCGCGTGTCGACGCGCGCGCGGCCTTCTTTCGCGAGCGTGTGTACCGGTAGAATGCGTGTAGCGCAACCAGGTACGTATATATACGTACGACGTACATACATACACAGAGAGCAGCAGCGAAACGCGCTCCTCCTCTCGCTTCTGGCAGCTCCGATAAGTGGGCCAGTCGCATCCTTCGAGATATAACTGTGCCGTAAGCGAGTAGCAGCAGCAGCAGCAGCAGCAGCAGCAGCGGCAGCAACGGCGCGAATTTCTATTTCTCGAAGGCGGCTTCCGCTTTTTTTTTTATCGCCTCGTCGGCTTCTCCCTCGACGACATAGCCGCATTTTTCCGTAATCGCGACCGAAATTTTTACCTCGCGAGCTCCTTTCGTCGCTGTTCTCTCCGTTTGTGCGCTTCGTTCGCTCAGGATGTATTTTTTTTTTTTTTTTTGCTCTTGAAAGAGCTACCTGGATGAAGGTTGTTGCTTTTGTAACACACTTTCGGCGAAGCTACTTGCGGGACTGGTTGTGTGCTCGAACGATCGAGGCTTGCATTTCCGAGGGAACTTGTTACGCGATCGTGACATGTAAATTGTGGGATTAAATAATTTCTCTTTTTTAGGCGTTTTGAGAATACAGTCTTTAGAAGAATGCTTCGATCGGAACTTTTTGTACTGTGGGAAGAGCGACGATTATGTTATTGCATAAGTGTAAAGTAAAATCGCGTTAATTAATTAGCTTTGCGGTAAAAACGCGAAGTCGTGAATTACGACGTCAATTAAAAAAGAAGGATTTCTCTCTCGCGACAATCGCGGCATAAAACGACACGGACTGTGGATACGAGAAATGCACTGTTAGCTTCACTGAGAGTGCCTTCGCGAAGCTTCCTCGAGGGTGAGAGTTTAACGCGTTCTTGTTTTTATTTTAACGCGCATAAAAAGGAACCGATCACGTAGCGGAGAGCTTCGTCAAAATCAATCGTTGAACGAGTCGATTCATCGGGATATCCAAGACTCACGCCGAGATGGTATGCAAATGAGTCGGTAAAAAATCCCAGTGTCGAGTTCATCGACCCGCGACGTGGATCAACACGAGCCGACGATCATAAAGTATGAAATACTTCAGTGCGAGTAGACGCCGATTACCATGCGAATAATTTCCTCGGGACGAAGCTCAAATTCCAACGCGCGCGCGCCTTTGAATACCCCGCGCGAAAACTGTGCCGCGTGTAAATCACTCAACTGCAGCCGGCCGAACGTTAAAGCTATCCACACCTCGGCGAGAAGTCATCGACACCTGTATATGCAGCAGCAGCAGCGATTCCCGGTACTTCTAAATAAGCGCTCGCCGGCTCGGCGACACTGACCTCGTTAAAAACCAGGAGGCCTCTTTTTCGCGCACGCGCTCCTGCGGGCGATCGCGGATAAAAAGTCGAGGGAGCCGCATTCCCGGCGCGCGTACGCGCTCTCTCGCCTATATACAATGCAAAGACTCTCCTTCTCTCTCTTGTCGTTGTGTCTCTTACCCGATAGAAAGCTGCCGGCAAGCGAGTCGTCATCCTGGCCCACGGCAAAGTCGCCGAGCAGCAGGAGCAGGCTCAGTAGTAGCAGCCCTCCTCGCTGCATCGTCGGCGAACTTGTTTACAGCTCTTGGCCCTCCGGCGAAAATTTTCCTCGGCTGGAGGAGACGAGGGACTCGGTCGAGTTGCCTGCGACACTTCCTCTTCGCGCTTCGATTTCCGTTGTACGTAGACAGAGACGAAGACTACGACGACGGCGGTGAAGAAGAAGAAGCGAGTGGTCTGTTGGTCGGGTTAGTTGTGACGGATGTGCAAGTTGCGAGAGTTCTTCTCGGCAACCCTAATCGCGCGCGCGCTCCGGCCTCATCGCCTTACTGACGAGCTGGCGGGCGCAGGTAGGTAACTCAGGTCTCCCACGGCGGCCGGACGAGCGGTCCCCCAAGTTGTGGGTCAGGGTGTGCGGCAGCGGCGGCTCAAGGTGAGAGCTGGGGTGGGAGGTGTTCACACCGGCAGGCTTTGCCCTCCCTCTTTCTCTGCTCTTTCTCTTCATACACTCGTGAATGTATATGTGAGCCTCTCCTCTTTTCTCTTGGAGGAATTATCGGCAACAGCTCTCTCTCTCTCTCTCTCTCTCTCTCCCTCTGCTACTGCCGCTATGCCCACAGCTTCCTTCGCCGTTTTCCCCTCTTCTCTTTCTATACTCGCGCGCCACTCCTTTCCCTTCCTTTCTTCGCCGAGCTTATCCAAGCCACGGATCTTCGTTTTCCAGCTTTACTCCTCTCCCTTTTTCCTCTTTTTCTGCAACGACGACCATCCCATCGCGTGTGTACACACAAGCGAGAAGAGAGGGAGACTCGGAAATCTTCTTTTCTCTTCTCTTGTTTTCCCTTGTCCACCTGCGCGCAAGCCTACGCTTTCGAGAAGGTGCGAGTGAAGAGGAGAAAAGCAAAACGGAGCTAATGAGTGCAACTTACTGCGGAGAGGCTGCTGCGTTCCTGCAAGGAAATGAGAAACTTTGGATGATAAATATCGGCGTATTAAAGGTTTACCGCTGCGCAAGATAAAAATCTCGTTGTCGAATATGGGTTACCTGCCCGATGCTGCGTGCACAACACAGCGGGGAAAATCTCTCGGGCGAATACAGCTCGGAGCTCAGGCGCGCTAATTTTAGAATCCTTTCGGCCAAATTTCAAGAGCGTTCATTTCCAGAGCGGAGTCCGATCCTCGTAGTGTGTGGAATCTGAAAATTGAAGAAACGTTTTAGTTATCGTGTATTCCACGACTTTGTGCCAGCCGCGGGAAACCCCGAAAGTATATCGCCGATTTTTTCCCAGGAAATCCCGTTCGAGCAAAACCCGCGCATTTAATTATTCGCAATATTTTCGAATCGGACAAGACTTTCAATCTGTTTGATAAACCAGCCATGAATTACGCCGACATTAAATCAAGCAGCGATTGCAAGCTCTTAAACAAACCGAGGAGCCATAACTTTCGGCTCGGTTTCGTTTCGAGAGGAAAAAAAGCCAGACTGCAAACCGAGCACTTGCCGCGCGGCGAAATAACGAAAGTGCTTTGTACACGTGAGAAAAAAAGTGGTGTAAGTATCACCAACGGGTCCAAAATAAATCGCGTTCCTCTTCTCCGTCTGCTTTCGTCGTGTGCGGGCACCTTCGATTCTCTCGCGTCCGTAGACGTGTATACGAGTATGCGTGCACCGGATTAGCGGTACTTCGCCGGTTAAAACGTGCGCGCGATACCGTATACGTGTATATAAGCTGTATGTGTACCATCACGCGCGTTCTCCTCGTGTTGTAAAATTATCTCTTCTTCTCGCGCTCGAGCCGCCGGCGCATCGTGTCTGTATAGGTACTGCTTGTAGAGACGAAGATGACCACAGATTTGTCACTCTTGGCAATAGCGATGATTTCCTAGAACTGTTCGAAATTCGTGTAAATTCTAAAAAATTCCGAGAAATAAGATCGATAGTATAGATACCTTTTCTCGATTAGTTATAGTGAGTT
Source organism: Pteromalus puparum (assembly GCA_012977825.3). Lineage (NCBI taxonomy): Eukaryota > Metazoa > Arthropoda > Insecta > Hymenoptera > Pteromalidae > Pteromalus > Pteromalus puparum. The sequence continues at coordinate 44,277,313 of CM053172.1, forward strand.
TGAAAGATTTATTTCATGGACCACACAAAAAATTTAATCTTTTAATTTAGTGAACTGTATTTTTTTGTAAATATATACGTATTTCTTTATTAACATTTAAATACAATAACGAATTAAATATAATCTATCGGTCGCATGTAAATAAATTAATCATCGATCTTATGTATAATCTAAATTATTTCAAAGCTAAATGCCCAAATCAACTGGATCTATCAATTTAAATCTAAGAATGGATTCTATAAACCACATCAGTGGTAAAGATTTTAAGAACGGCATATTGTACGTGACCCTATGGGACGAAGAATTGTGATTTTCAGGATTATAAATGATATAGTGAGTGCACTTATGCAAAGAATGCCGAGGATCGTGTGCAACATGAAAAGGACTCAAGGAGCCTTGTATATCTTCTGGTTTGGGTTCTCGCGTCAAGATGATTCCATCCCCTGCTGAGACAAGTCTCATCAACTGTTCCTTCGTAATACTCATATCGTCGTACGAGATGGATTCATAATTTTTCATTGTAAAATAAAAATGGCAGTTGTCAAACAGCTTTGGATTCTGAAAATCATACAAATTTAGAACATTAAAAATGCTGCATTGTCATTTTGAAAGATTCGCGATATTCACTTGAATTTTACCTGTTTTTCAACATTTTCTCTAGCTCGAACGGGACCGTCCATCAATTGAGGAGGATTTAGTTCGAAAATTTCTAAATCCATTGGTTCTATGTTATCACTTTCACTCAGAACAGTTAGACCTAAAAGTATTATTAATTCATAACTCTTGAAACTAGTCCCTAAGTCAAAGTATCATTCGATTGATATAAAAACTTACAATCATTTTGCAGTAACCACTTTCCATATATTATACTGAGCAGAACATCATAAGTCATTTTGATATTACTAGTTGAATCTGTTTCAAATATTACATGGCTGACTGAACGACTAAAATAAAGATTTGCTTGTGAAGTATTTAAATGAAAAAACGTTTATATGTATGATAAATAAAAACTTACTCAAGACTGTTCACAATTTTCATTTTCTTTTCTGTTCCTAAATAGCTAAGTAGTTTGTGATTTTTCTTATTCAAATTTGATCCGTACAAAACTATTTTATTTTCATTCACAGATTGATTCATTGATTTATTGAGATCTTGTATTTTACTTGATTTGCAAACTGTTTCAGATTTATTTTCTACTGCGGTTTGCAAGGTTTTAAACAAGTTAGCCATCTTTTGTGATTTACAATAATCTCTGTAAAAATACAATACTATTGTTACTCAGTATTTATGAAGTATTGTAAAATTGGTAGTTAATAAACTTACATTGGTTTTTTTCCTACATTGTCAAAAACATTTCTGTTTGAATTGAATTTTATAAGTAGAGATGCTAAATCGCAATTATCCGTCATCACAGCTTCATGTAACGCTGTTCTATTATCATATCCAGGTGTATCTGGTGATGCTCCTGCATTTAGGAGAAGTTCACAAACTTCATAATAACCATAGTTAGCGGACTCTTGCTAAAAAAATAATCAGTGACTTATTATTCATGAAAAAGAATATAAATAAAACCAAAATATTAAAAACATTAACCAGTGGTGTCCATCCAGCATTATCTTTGGTATTTGGGTTTGCCCCAGCTTTCAAAAGTATTTTGACGCGTTCAATTTTATTCTGTATTAAAAAGTAAAAGCAAAATTATTTTCATAATGTATTATAAATTATTTTGATGAATTTGTAACAGAAATGTAACATACAGATCTGGAAGCGGTATGTAATTCAGTTTCTCCTTGATTGTTCTTTTTATTAAGATTTTTCGGTATACTTTCATTAGTTTTTCTTTTATTCGAACTTTTGCTAAAGGTAGACTCACATATAGAGCTATTTAAAGTTTCATCAAGAGATACGTTTTTAATTGATTTTCGAGCTCTTGTTATTCTTGGCCTCTTAATTGAACTATTTTCACTGTTTGTTATTTCTGATTGTTTGTCAGTATCCAGAATTTTATTATTGGAAGACAATGATGGTTTTCTATAAATGGGAAATTTTATTTGTTTTGTTTTTATAAAAGAAAATGCATTATTTAGATAGTAAAGTCATATTTAATAAAGCTAAGGCTCACATAAATCCTACTGATTCAGAAATGACATTTAAATTGATTAACAACTCGTTTAATTCAGAATCAGAATGAATGTCAGATACGTCTCCTGGTATGTTGCATTCTACACAATTAGTGTTACTACCAATACATCTACCACAAGCAAAATGTCCACAATTCAAAAATTGTTTAGCATTACGGAGTTCTTCATTGCTATAACAATAATACTAAAAATCATGGATCCGTTCTCCGGCGCAGATTATGCGTTTAATAATAACAGTAAACAATGTTACAAATGAACTCACCACTTTTTACAGGTTAGTATTTTTAAAAAATCGTTGAGGGCTTCGTGAGTTTTTATCCACACTGAATCGGTAGCCATATTTGTATAATTTATTCTTCTAACGCATTACAACAATGATCTGTGTGCATCATTTAGTTTTACAAGTGAAATTGCTATTCGAAGAAAGTTTCATCATGAGACTGTACTTAATACTTATACACCTGTTGCCAAACAAAACACGCTTTCCGATCCCGCGCGATTTCTTGCTTCTTATTGGATTTGACGACTGCCTAGAGAAATAAAATACCCTATATGTAACTAGATGTGCACTTGAAAGTTGAAATACTAGTTATAATTTTTCACACATCGATATTGTCGCGTAACGACGCCACATTTTAATTGAATACGCGGGATATTTAAATCGAATGTAAAGTATAGTAATATAAAGTAAATGTTGTCACCAGAGAAGAAAGTGCGTACGGAGAATGTTTGAATATGGAATGCGAGTAAGAGTAAATACATAAATCTCGCTTTCTCCGAAGCTCTTGTAAAGCCATAAATTCATAGCTCTCAGACGCTCTAGCGTAGCATATTAGAACAATGGACCCTTTTTTTTCTAACACTACATGTGTTGACCAGCCACGACCAAGCGACGGTTGGAGCCGAGTATTTTTCTTGAAGGAGAAAGCTCAAGCGATTGGCTTTCTTCTATTTTCTTTAGCCAATAAGAGCTCAGGCTTTCCTTCTCCACGAAAAGTGGACGGCGGAAAGCTGCGAGGAGCAATGCGGGGGAGAGCAGACCGCTGTTAGCTCTCTACGCGATAGTTACTGTAACTTCGATTTTGTAGAACTTAGTCACAATACATATTCATTTTGAGTTGAACTTAAAATAATTGTGTAAAGATTTATTTCCTTGATAAATCCTCTTCCCAATTCGCGTCACTTTAAATTGAAATTCACTAATTCCTCGGGACGTATAAACGAACACACGTATACTAACATATCTGGAACGCGCGAAAAACCAGATACATCAGTGGTGACTTGGCGGTGGGATACGTCTATTTTAAAGTGCGCGGATTGAAGTTTCAAGATCAAAGAAAATTTTTTAAACCCGTTTGGACCTCTTCTCAAACACTGATAATCGAGAAAAGGTTCAGATAGGTTTTGTTACAGGTGACCATCAGTTTCTTGGAAATCAAAGACAGATATCTAACTGGGAGGAAAAGTAGCGCCAGTGATAGTCAGAAAGCTGCAAAATTTTACGGACAATTTATTGACTACATTACGATCGTTACAAGTGAAAAGTGCCATCTTCTCTGCTGCGGGTTTTCCACGGTTTTCCTGCAGACCAGGGGTGAATGCCAGGGAAGTACGTGATTTTCGGGCCGTGGACGCTATCCTGGGAATCACAGGCAGCTTGTATCGACGCATCGGAGACAGCTGAAAATAAAATTGTGATTAAGTGACTGAGTGACTCTTAGTGAATATTAAGTTAAATTATTGCTAAGACAACAAGCTGTAAGTTGATATTTTGTTATTACTTTCTCTCTCTGGTGACTAAATAGGTAGATAATTAAGAAATTTTAGTAAATAACTATTTAAATAAAAACCGATAAAATGTGGAGAATGTGGCAAGTAGAAAATGTAAGAGCGAATCCGAGCGCAAACTCGATAGTGCCAATAAATTCATTAGTGAGATCAAGTAGAAGAAGCGATCATAGTGACAGTACGTCAAATTCGTCGAGTAAAATCAGTACATCCAGTGACTCAATTTCTCGCGATTCAGATCCGGGTGATACGATTTCTATAGATTCTAACAAAACTTCAATGATTACTCGCGATTCAAGAACAGCAGAAAAATCAGAAAATTTAAATACTTCATATTTATCGTTAAAATTAGCAATTGATTTAGTGCCTACTTTTGACGGCAAAGCTGACTGTTTGATAAGATTTTTGCGTCAGTGTAAACTAGCAGAATCACGCGTGAATCCTAAAGATCAGTTAAATTTGCTCTCTTTGATTAGAAATAAAATCGTCGGACATGCTGACCGTTTAATATCGCATAAAAAAGATCCGGAAAGTTTAGATGAATTAATTACAACACTTAAAACCTGCTTTAATAGAACGTTTGATGTAGATCATGCGCATACAGATTTAAAAAATCAAAAACAAGGTCCTAACGAAACCGCTAATGATTTTGGAGCTCGTGTAAGCGAAGTTTTAAATCGGGCGCTTGAATCCGCGAAGGAGCGTTTTGACTTTGCGCAAATAATTGGCGTGAATGTAATGTTAAATAGCGCTGCAATCATGGGATTTACAAACGGCTTACGCGATACAATAGTTAGTTGTATGCTTAGTGACGAAAAAATTTCCACTCTAGAAGAAGCTATGAGAATTGCTTCTAAGTTAGAAAAACGCATGGAGGAAAGAAACACACTATTCCCAAATAATTCTTCTATAAAGTTCAATAATGTAGCTCGAGTAAATAAAATAGAGGGCGAAGCAAGACGTTGTTATATTTGTGGAGAACCGGGGCATTTAAAAGCATCTTGTAATAACCGCGATAAAACTAAGTCTTTTACGCCATATAAATTAAAAAATTGCAATTTTTGTCATAAAAGAGGACATTTAGAATCAGATTGTTGGACAAAAAAAAATCAAATGCAGCAAAATAATTCGGGAAATACTACACATTTAAACTCGAAAGCCGCTCCGTCGGACAACAGGCGGAGCGAGGCAATAATAATCGGCCGCTCAAATGCTACAGAGTCAAATACGATCTCCAAATAAATAATCTTTCAAGCCTTCCTGTAATATCGTTAGATAATCCCTCGTTTAAAGATGGTCTGAGTCATTTTATGATAGATACAGGATCACAATTAAACTTATTAAAAGAAAATGCTTTAGCTTCTGACGTTATAGTTAATACTAGAATAAGTTATAGTTTAACTGGTATAGGTACAGGCATGATACGCACGTTAGGTGAAGTCATCATTATAATCAAAGGTGTCGAGATCAAATTTCAAGTAGTCGATAATAAATTTCCAATCGAAACAGCTGGGATCTTAGGAATATCTTTCTTACGACAACAAAATGCAGTTTTACAATTTCAAGATAAGTTACCAGATACTCTTCTCCTTGGAAATAATGATATTGTATTTTCGGAACATTTTTCTTTTGATTTACCACCTAGAAGTAGAAAATTAATTAATATACCAGTAAAGAATGTTGAATTAGAAACAGGATACTTAAGCAAAATAGACGTAGGTGCTGGAGTTTATTTAGGAGAAGCCTTAGTTAGTCAGAAAGAAGGTTATGCTCAAATTTTTGCAGTAAACTCAACTTTTAATAATATTAGCATATCCATACCAGCAATAGAACTTGAAGAGTATGAAGTCGTTCCGCCTTGTCCTCGCACTGCTCGAACAGCTGATCCGGGGTGTGATAGCGAAAAGGTGGCAGCTGAAAGAGTTAAAAAGATATCTGAATTATTAAATTTAGCAGAATTGAATGAGGAAGAAATAGCCTCACTTTTAACTGTTATATTTGAATATCCGTATCAATTTCATTTGCCAGGTGACAAATTAGGATTTACTAACGTCGCTTATCATAAAATCATTACCACAGATGAAATTCCGATTAACACTAAACAATTTAGAGTTCCTATGTTCCATAAAGACGAATTAAACGCGCAAATTAAAAGCCTTTTTGACAATAATATCATTGAAAACTCTTATTCTCCTTGGAATTCGCCCGTATTCATTATTCCAAAGAAAATGTCTAGTGATGGTAAACGCAAGTATAGAATGGTAATTGATTATAGGAAATTAAATAATAAAACTGTTAAAGATAGTTACCCTTTACCGAATATCACAGATATTCTGGATCAGCTGGGCGGCGCGAAGTACTTTAGTGTTCTAGATTTAGCCTCAGGATTTCATCAGATTCCAATGGATGAAAGTTCCAAAGAAAAAACTGCTTTCTCTGTTCTTAATGGACATTATCAATTCACTCGTTTAAGTTTTGGTCTTTGCAATGGACCAGCCACATTCCAGCGCTGCATGGATCAGGTATTATCTGGATTACAAAATGTTGAATTATTTATCTTCATGGATGATATTGTTATTTTTGCAAGTTCTTTGCAAGAACATAGTATAAAATTAAGAAAATTACTTGGTAGACTTCAGACAGCCGGTTTAACGCTTCATCCAGAAAAATGTAATTTTCTCCGTAGGGAAGTTAATTATCTTGGACATATAATTACTAGTGAAGGAGTAAAGCCAGACAAAAAGAAAATTGAAGCAGTTAAACTATTTCCAGTTCCTGCATCTAAAAAGAATTTAAAATCATTCCTAGGATTAGTAGGTTATTATAGAAAATTCATTAAAGATATGGCAAAAATTTCCAAACCTCTGACATACCTTTTGAAAAACAAAGCTCCTTTTAAATGGAATGATGCTGCACAGAAGTCTTTTGAAACGCTGAGAGATATTTTATGCTCTGAACCTTTATTGATTTATCCTGATTTTGAAAAGCCATTTGTTGTTACAACTGATGCCTCGAATTTCGCTTTAGGTGCTGTACTTAGTCAGGGTCCAATTGGCAGTGACCTTCCTATCGCTTATGCTTCTCGTACACTCAATGACACTGAAATCCATTATTCTGTAATTGAAAAAGAATTATTAGCTATAATTTTTGCTGTTCAACATTTTCGACCATATTTATACGGTCATAAATTTACTTTGGTAACTGATCATCGTCCCTTATTATGGATGGACAAAGCTAGTGATCCTACATCTAAATTAATGAGGTGGAGAATTAAATTGAATGAGTTTGATTATGATATTGTTTATAAGCAAGGTAGAGTAAATTCAAACGCAGACGCTCTTTCTAGGAATCCCATTTATGTATGCAAGGTCAATCAATTCACAAATAATATGTTAAATTCTGAAAATGATTTCGAAAAGGATTACTCAAGGAGTTTGCAAAAGATGTTCGACTGCGCAGACGAATCATCGGTTACAAATTTCGTTATGAGTGATCAAGAAGAAAATTTAAATGAAAATATTATTGAAAATTTTGTTTATTCGATTTTTGTTAAAAATGAAAAGTTTGATATCTCTATTTTAGAGTTGAATAATTTGGATGATAAATCAGATTTAGATATTGATTCAGATAGCGATGATGCTAGTGTTTATGAGACAGCTAATGAGGATGATTGTACAGATTTGCAACCTCCAGGAGGGTCAAGTAAGAACTCTAGGGTCACCAGGACTGGCAGGTTGCAGGGGGACTTGTATTCTAAAAAAAAGGCAGGGAAGCCAGATAGTACCGAACAATCGCGTTCGGTGGCTGTAAATCCTCGAGATGAAGGACAATCGCGTCCGTTCGGAGAGGTAGTAAGGCCTGTGGAAAGAAAAGCAGTTAAAAGAATACAAGTCGTACAAGGAAAAAAATTTGAGATTAAGAGACGTAAATCTGATTTATCACAACAAAAGATATTTTTGATAACAAATCCTTGCATAAGTTATATTAAAGATAAATTATACATGAGAAAAGATAACCTCATTCATTTTACTTCTCTTGATTTTAAAGTTACATCCAATGTTGGTAAAGATTTACTCACTCATAAAAAATTTTCGATGAAAAATCTCCTATGCGATAAAGCTGTAGTAGGTGATGCTCTGACAGTTCCAGGATATTCTCATTATGTTTTCCATCTGTACGTTAAAAATACCTTCGATGAAATCCCTGATCTTCTCAATATAAAAGCTTCTATGGAATCTCTGAAATTAATTATGGATCAATTAAACATAACATCAGTAAGCATTTCAAAGTTTGATAATAATTTAGATACATATGATTGGTCGTATATAGAGTCTCTTTTAAAACAAACATTTAATGATTCAAAATATAATATCACAGTATGCACAGGTGAGATAATGACTCCAGTCGAATTTGAAAGAAATAATATAATTAAAGAATATCATGAATCCACCGTAGGAGGTCATTTAGGCGTATCTAAAGTATTTAAGCGCATTCGAGAACTGTTTTATTGGAAAAATATGATTAAAGATATAGAAGATTTTATACGTACATGTCCTAGCTGCCAAAGAAATAAGATAGTAAATCCAAAGACCCGCATGCCAATGCGAATAACTGACACTCCCAAGCAAGCCTTCGAGAAGATACAACTAGACATTGTGGGACCTTTGCCTATAACAACAAAAGGAAATCGTTATTTATTGACAATTCAATGCAACCTTACAAAATATTCGGATGCTATTCCTATTTCAAACATAGATTCTATTACTGTGGCTCTCGCACTAGCTGAGCAGTTTATTTCTAGATTTGGTTGTCCAAAAACTATCCATACGGATCAAGGTAGTAATTTTGTTAGCCAAGTAATGAAAACCTTTTGTCAAATATTTAAAATTCAACAAATTAAATCCACGGCTTTTCATCCTGAATCTTTAGGATCTCTTGAGAGAGCACATAGAGTTTTTGTCGAATATCTTAAACATTATTGTCAAGAAAGGGATTGGGATGACTGGATTCGTTTTGCAATATTTTCATACAATACCTCTGTTAGAGAATCAACTGGCTTTACTCCACATGAGTTGGTTTTTGGTTGCACAGCTCGTATTCCATCTGAGTTTGCTAATGAGCAGACACCTCGCACATTTATCAATTATTTTGATGATCTTTTCACTAGAATTACAACAACTCAAGCGACTGCTGTACAAAATCTAAACAAATTTAAAGAAAAGACAAAATTTTATTATGATAAGAATATAAATCCTGAAAAATTTAAAGTAGATGATGATGTGTATCTTCTAAAAGAACCAAAACATTCAAAATTTGATAATAAATGGGACGGCCCTTATAAAATTACTAGAACATTTGATGATTTAAATGTAGAAATTGCCTTAGACAATAACAAGTATAAAATAGTACATAAAAACAAATTAAAATTAGCTTGTATCAGGCCTGAACCTTTACCAAATGTTTAGAAAATAAGTATTAGCTTGTATGTATGACTATTATAGGTTAGGTTTTAAAGAGAAGTATACAATTTTATTTAGGTTATACATGCTTACCTTTGTAATTTGTATGCAGATACTGCGTTCGATTCTATACATCATTGTCAATTTAGAAAATTTAAAAAAAAGTCGAAGATGAATAAACACTACTGTACACTATATAAACAAGCGTCAACAACGAAGCGTCGAATGTGGAGAGTGAAAAAGTCATTCCGCTGTCATGACTTTTTCAATATGGGCGATAGGTGTCGCGTAACGACGCCATATTTTAATTGAATACGCGGGATATTTAAATCGAATGTAAAGTATAGTAATATAAAGTAAATGTTGTCACCAGAGAAGAAAGTGCGTACGGAGAATGTTTGAATATGGAATGCGAGTAAGAGTAAATACATAAATCTCGCTTTCTCCGAAGCTCTTGTAAAGCCATAAATTCATAGCTCTCAGACGCTCTAGCGTAGCATATTAGAACAATGGACCCTTTTTTTTCTAACACTACATGTGTTGACCAGCCACGACCAAGCGACGGTTGGAGCCGAGTATTTTTCTTGAAGGAGAAAGCTCAAGCGATTGGCTTTCTTCTATTTTCTTTAGCCAATAAGAGCTCAGGCTTTCCTTCTCCACAAAAAGTGGACGGCGGAAAGCTGCGAGGAGCAATGCGGGGGAGAGCAGACCGCTGTTAGCTCTCTACGCGATAGTTACTGTAACTTCGATTTTGTAGAACTTAGTCACAATACATATTCATTTTGAGTTGAACTTAAAATAATTGTGTAAAGATTTATTTCCTTGATAAATCCTCTTCCCAATTCGCGTCACTTTAAATTGAAATTCACTAATTCCTCGGGACGTATAAACGAACACACGTATACTAACATATCTGGAACGCGCGGAAAACCAGATACATCAATATCATTATATCGATTTACACAAGCGAATAAGTATACAACTTTAGTTTTACTATAAAAGACAAAATATAAAGTAACTTAGAAAAAAGATATGTAGTATTAAATGGGTTAGGTTAAAATAATCGAATCTTAAATTATTTTAAAAAGGCACGTTATACGTTTATTCGTTATACATACATTTTTGTTGATTGCACTTTAACATTTAAATTTAATTCGATGCATTATAAAATTTGGTATAAAATTAATATAAAAAGTTTAAAATAAAAAATTTAGTTCTCTATGTCTATAATATCTTCAGTATCTATAAAAGAACTGGTGTTCACAACATCAATACTCTCTTGAGAACTAACACGATCTTTTTCATACGTTTTCACTGTATCATTATTCAATCTATCCTCTCCTTTTATTAATATAATACTGCAGGCTTCTGCTTGGTCCTTTGTAGCTTCAAATATGCATTCAATGTCACTGTCAGAATCGTCATTTTTAGAGCTAAATTTAGTTAAACCTATTTTGTCATTTAAATCATTTTTATGATTTGTTTGACCATTATTACATGTCATTTTTGAAGTACTGGCCTGTGGAAAATTTTGTTGACTTTCTGCAATATTATTATTTGCTAAAGTCTTTGTCATATTGTTTACACAAGTATTGCTTCGTATATTTTTGGATGTGCTTCTTTTTAATAGACATTTCTGTGAATCTTCTTCACAAGGCTCGCTATTAGAGGAGCTTGAGCTTATTGTACTTTGTTTTTCTAATATTTTTTCGCTATTTCCTGTAAGACTTTCATAACTTGTTATTTTAGAAGAACCAGGTTGGTCAATGTTCGGAAAATAATCTGTAATACTTTTTTTTCTTGAACCTCCTTTATTATTGTCCTGGCATACGCTATGACGTGTAATTCTTCTTGAACCAGTGATATGATTACCATCTCTAGAATTTGTATTAGTACTTCCATTTGTATCAATGATATCCTTTTCACACACTCGATTTTGTATTCTGCTTTTCGGCCTGCTATTACTTGCATCATTTTCTATTAATTCAGGAATCCTTACAGTTTTGTCAGCTTCTTCATTATTAGGGTCTAACAATAATTTTATTTCATCTGATCCGCAATAGTCTCTATAAAATAATTATATTTAGATGTAAATATAGATCCAAGATTACGCATAGAATATCAATAAAGCAAAACTTACATTGGTGTCTTATCTTTTCCATCTTTTATATTTATTTTTGCACCATACTTCAACAGCAATTTAACCATTTTTATGTCTTTATTTTTAACTGCCTCATGCAAAGCTGTCCTACCTTCATGTCCTGGTTTATTAATATCAGCTTTGTATTTTAACAGAATTTCAACTATCTCATAGTGATGGAAATCAGAACTTTCTTGCTAAAAAATTATTAATTTAAAGATAATTCAAAAGCACATAATACTAAACATACGTATAAGGATAATAAATATTCACCAATGCTGTCCAACCTGCATGACAGGTAACATTTGGATCTGCTCCTGCTTTTAGCAAATCTTCTACATTTTTCATGTTACCCTAAAATTAATAGTCAGTTTGAAACTGAACCAAAAAAATTTAATTTAAGAAAATAAGTCTAAGTAAAATTTACCCTTTTACATTCTATTTGCAATCTTGTTTCTCCGACTCCATTCCTTTTATCAATATTCTTTGGTATGCGAAATGCAGTAGCAGGTTTATCCCATTTAGTTCTTTTTGAATGGTCATTAAGTAAATATGTTCCACCTTTGCGCTTGTTTTGTTTATCTTGTTTCGTCTTTGGTATATTTGAATTGGTACTATTTCCCGTATCATGTACTGGAGGTAATTGGGATTTTGTTTCTAAATTTTCAATGTTGTTCCTGAAAATAACAAGCAATAAAATATGATAATCAAGAACAGTATTATATTTTAGATTATCATCTCATTATATATATACATTTATATGATAAATAATTGATTGTTAAAAGAAAATCTTAATGCTTACTTATACCCAATTTCATTTGCAATGATAGTGCAAGCTTCTGCTATTCGTTGAATATCTTTCATAGTATCTTTGTTTTCATTAGGTAACTGGCACTCGTTACATGAAGTACTATTATTTTTCAAACATGATATGCATGAAAAATGACCACATCCTAAAAATTGCTCAGGATTGTATAAATTGTTGTGGCTAAAAAATAGAGAAAAAAATGAGTATGATTAGTATTACAATTTAAAAGCTCCATAGGTGTCATGTAAAAGAAATCTTTAGTTAAAAACTAAGTATTTTCTCACCACTTTGAGCAGACTAGGATATCTAAAAGTCCTTTCAGAGCTTTGCATGTTTTCGACCACTCGTTGTTCATTATGAAGGTTTTCTTAAAATGCTTGAGTTGCATTTTAGAACATAATAAACAATGTGATAAATATAAATACAATCAATCGTATCTCGCGCGTTAAATTTGTAAACAACGTCGCTGTAAGTATAGGTTCAGCCATCAAACTGCGTAACAATACCCACGAAAACTCAGGAGAAAATTTAGGTTAGATTTCCTGATTATAGATGAGCTTGAGAGAAGGTTTGTTCGTTATAGAATATTCTTGATAATAGTCAAATATTTCAATGATTTAATCATAATTCATTTATTTAATGTAATCTCAATTACCTATATAACGACGATTTTTTTATTGAGTTATTTGAATTTTAAAATTATATAAAAATAGCAAGCTTAAACTACTTTACCATTCTCATGAATATATGACTAGTCAGAAACGGAGAATTTCGACAAGTTGGTACCGCGTTTTTATTGTGCGTTGTGAAAAGACTTTAGCAAAGAGTAACGAATAGGTTAGGTTCTTTCTTGTTTATCCATATATATGATTTTCCACACGTGCGTCAACGTGCGTGAATCTTACAATACGATTATAGAAATAATAGTTTTTTTAAAGTAATTATACTGAAAAATGGACGTAGAAGTATACACGGATCCGAGAAATTCGGACGAAGATGACGAGGAGGAAAATAATATCATTAAAGAGAATAAAAAGAAGGCCGGTAAGAAATCCAATAAGTCTGGTGGCTTTCAATCCATGGGTCTGAGCCAATCAGTCATAAGAGGCATTTTAAAACGTGGATATAAAATACCAACACCTATTCAGAGAAAGGTAAGTTAAATACCGAAAAGTTCTTGATTTTATATATTTTTTGTAAGTAATACTAAAGGCAAATTCACATCTGTCTACGTAGACAATTCCAATAGCTCTCGATGGAAGAGATGTTGTTGCTATGGCTCGCACGGGAAGTGGTAAAACTGCTTGCTTCTTGATACCGATGTTTGAGAAATTGAAAACAAGACAAGCCAAAACAGGTGCACGTGCTTTGATTCTTTCACCGACCAGAGAATTAGCACTTCAAACACAGAGATTCATAAAAGAAATAGGACGATTCACAGGATTGAAGTCATCTGTCATTTTGGGTGGAGATAGTATGGACAATCAATTTTCAGCTATTCATGGCAATCCAGATATCATTGTTGCAACTCCTGGTCGATTTCTTCATATATGTATTGAAATGGATATGAATTTAAAAAGTGTTGAGTTTGTAATATTTGATGAGGCTGACAGGTTTGTAATTGATCTTCTTGTTTAAACATTACTAATATGCAAATTTTTATGAATGTTTAAAATATTTTAGATTATTTGAGATGGGATTTGGTGAACAAATTCATGAGATAGCTAATAGATTGCCAAAAAATAGACAAACTCTTCTATTCTCTGCAACATTACCAAAAGTATTGGTAGAATTTGCAACTGCAGGTCTCAGAAATCCAGTTCTTGTACGTCTTGATGTTGAAAGCAAGTTGCCAGATGAATTGAAACTTTGCTTCATAACTTGTAGGCCTGAAGAAAAGTTAGCTGTGCTAATGTGTTTATTGAAGCAGGTTATAAAACCTGGAGCTCAGACTGTGATATTTGCTGCTACTATGCATCATGTTGAATACATTCATCAGGTATTGTTTATAGCAAGCAAAGAGATTTTTCTATAACCAAGCTTTTAGAATATCGAGATTTAGAATATCGAGATAGATTTTTAATGGCATATTATGTTGCTTACAGATTTTAGATCAAGCTGGAATATTAAACACATTTATATACTCTAATTTAGACCCATCAGCACGTAAAATAAATGCTGCTAAGTTTCAAAATGGAAAAGTTAAAGTTCTTGTTGTAACAGACGTTGCTGCAAGAGGTATCGACATTCCACACTTGGACAATGTCATTAATTTTAATTTTCCAGCAAAGAGTAAATTGTTTATACATAGAGTAGGTCAGTATCATCTTGTTTGAACAACCATATAAAAGTAATGAAAAAAAGTAATATAAACCACTGTTTCATAATTATTAGGTAGATGTGCTCGAGCTGGAAGAAGTGGAACTGCATACAACATTGTTGGTCCAGATGAATATGCTTATCTTTTAGATTTGCATTTGTTCCTTGGTCGTTCTTTTAATATAGTACCTGTATCTGAGGCTGAAAATATACCAGAAGGTTCAATTGGAAAAATGCCTCAATCAATGATTGAAGAAGAGCTATCAGAGTTAATAGCATGGCATGAGAATGTTACTGACATTGTAAGAAGATTAGTTTGCTTAGAATCATGAAATTAGATATTTTATTTAGTTTTGTTTAATTAAACCTATTTTCAGGCAAATATGCAAAATGTGTGTAATAATGCATATCAGCAATACTGTAGATCCAGGCCACCAGCATCAGCTGAAAGTAACAAACGAATTAAGGAACTTGATATTAATCGAGCTGGAATACTACCAGAATTTAGAGATGCTAATGATGAGGCAGCAAATTTATTATCCAAAATGAAAAGCTATCGCCCACGCGGGGTAACTATTATTAATCCGTTGCAAAGAAAAATATTTCACATATGTTATGCAAAATATGATTAACGTCGTCATTTATCTTTAGACAATATTCGAAATAGTTGCGAAACCATCTTCAGTGGATTACAAAGTTATGAAAGAAAAGAGAGCGTTCCACAAAGAGAATATTATCAATCATTATAAAAAAGTTGAAGAAAGAGAAATACGGACTGCAGCGTGTAATTGTCTTTGTTTATATTTATCATTTTTGAGAAGAAAAAGCATTCTATATCATGTTTTTTTATATTTTAGGTGCAGCTAAACCTTCAAATCTTCCAGCCAGCAGCGCAGATGAAATAAATGCAGCATTTAGCGAAGTCATAGCACCGAAAAAAAGGAAAATGGATGATTTGTATAAAAATGAAAAGAAAAAGAAACAAAAAGTACTCAAAGATGATGAATTTTATATACCATATGCAGCTGTGGATTCACATACTGAAGCAGGGTAATTAAACTAGTATTCTTTCTATCTTATTCACGTTGATTACGCATACTTACGCCTTTTCAATTGGTTAGATTGGCTGTAAATACTTTCGCAACGGAAGCAGAAAAAGCTCAAATAGAATTTACTGCGGACAATGAAGAATCGAGACGACTTCAAACTCAAATGAAAAAATGGGATAGGAAGAAGAAGAAGATGGTCACAGTTAATAACGTAAGAACACGAATTTATGAATTTATTTTATTCACTGGCATTAACAGAATTTTGTATAATATTAATTTGTTCATTATTATTCCAGAATTCGAGAACTGGAAAAATCCGTACAGAATCGGGTGTTTGGATTCCCGCAACATACAAAACGAAACGATATTCGCAATGGAAGGAGAAAAATAAAGTCGACGCGAGTCAGCAGGACGACGATGACGATGAAGAAATATCTCCTCAAATACAAAAACGTGAGTTTGATTATGGATAATTATCTGACCGTCGAATCAATTATTGCATAATTAAAATCTCTCCAAAGATCCAGTCTCACTATTTATTATCGACTGTGATTGCCCATTCGAGGCTACGATGATTATACACCGGTGAAAAACCAATTTGCAAAATCAAATGAGAAAATGTCACCTTGGCCAAGATAATTTTCTTTTTCAATTCGCAAATAAGCTACCCGTTACCGAGTGAGAGAGGCAAGCGCACGCGAATTATGTAAATAATCCGGCTAGGAGAAAAATGAAAGTACACGAGATAAAGTTGATTGCCTTGGTAGACAGCCGACTAATTGGTTTATTCGGCTAATAAGAGCGAAGTTTATTTTTATCCTTACGCGTCCATGGCACTAACTGCGAATTGGATTGAGTAAAGCACGATCCGCTAGTTAAGTGCAGGAAGAGAGTCATTGATCTATCAGTAGGTGAACGCATCGTCGTCCAAGTGCTTTTCTCTTCGCATCGTATGCGAGCTGCTCCATATATCTATACGATCGTATCGATGCCGTCGCCGACGTGATGGCATCAATGGGATTAATTTCTTTGATAATTGTGCGTTAAGAGTTATCGCTGGGATAGCTACTTAATCCTCTCAAATAGAAAAGATAATAGCTTAATTTACAGCTCGGCGAAGAATAGTGTGCTCTCGCGCGGGCTTTATGGCCTGTAATTTAAAATGTTCATAAATTGAAACGAACGCGCGAGTTATTTGAGTGGAAAAGTTACCGTGCGTCGGTGTATATCATATTTTAGTTCAGTCGAATCGCGTTTTTCACCGTTGATAGAAATGTATATAACTGAAAAAACTCGAAAATTCGAGATATCTAGTTTGAAATATGAAATTTCGTTCTCGCTAGCGAAAATTCGTCAATTTGTTTCTCAAAAATTTTAACTCTAAAAACTTTTTTTCAAATTTCCAGTGCAAACGTCAGCAAACACGCACTGGGCCAGGCACAACCAGAAGCTGCAGCAGAAGCTCAAAGCCAAGAACGAGCTCAAGAGGCCAGAACAGATATTGAAGGCGCGCGAGATCCTCGAAAGGAAGAAACAAAGGAACGGACGCAAGAAGAAAGGTGGTGGAGGAGGTGGTCGTGGCGGCAAGGGCAAGGGCAGACGTTGAATCTTTCGTTGGCCGACTTAGCCACGCATACTTTTAATATATTGTACGATACATAGGATGCGAATTTTTATGATATTTCGTTATAAGATAATTTTTGTTACAACGTTGTAATAAAATAAAAATCAGTCGAGGTAATTATTCGCTGTTACGCATCCTGTGTATTTTTTTTCTTCTTCTGTTGTGTCGCGCGGGGAAGCACCGGACTTTCTCACAGCGCGTGGTCCCATCAAGGCCGGAGCGACGTCCGAAGAGTCAACCGCGAATTACGCAATAGAGCTGTATTGTATGTGTATAGAATGCAGCGCTGCGTGTGTGCTGCCGCGTGCTTTGCTGGACGTGGTACAAACGCGGAATTTGCGCGTCGCTTTGTGTGTAGGTACGAGTATGCAAAGTGCTTTCCACGGCTTTTGCGCGTTGCTGTCGAAGAGACCCCTGATTATATGTCGACGCGACGTCCAGTTGGTCGGATGAGTTTCTATTCTTCTTCTTCTTCTTCAGAAAGACGAGTGTATAATCGTGCTTACTGTCATTATACGTCGATTCGAAACAATGGAAAATTTCCATTCTTGGAATTCCGCCGATTTAAGATAGTTATCTTCAAAGATGCCTAGTTGTGAAGCAGATTGGCAGATTGAGTTATTGTCAGGCATAGAGGCGGTCTACTCCGTCTCGTCGTTTTATTTTCGAGCGCTGTGGCCCTTGATAGAATTTTTACTGCTCATAAAGCAATGGGTCCCGCTGCATAAGCGACGTATTGCCTATGTTTACATAGTCGTAAAAAAACGTCGGTCTTCGTTTTCTCAGCAGTCGGGTCAGTGGTGCAAGTGTTTTGACCGGCGTCGACTTAATCTCATTACGAGGGTCTCTCGAGCGGAACGATCCCGAGGACCTCCTCTCTCAGGTCTAGTGAAACGAGCCAGACTTGAGCTTTTCTCGCGCGACAGGGAAGCCGGAGAAAGAGAATGCATAAGAAGGCCATACATTCCGCGGCCAAGTGCAGCAGCGCGCGCGGGGTCGCGCGTTTCTCTGAAGTACGTTCCCCTAGAGAGTAAAAGTAGCCTCTCTCTCTCTCTCACGCGGCGACGCGACGCTTTTGAAAGGCAGCTTTTGTTCAATTTGTTCTCGACTATGCACATACTCGTCTGTTATACATATATGTGTTATAAGGCAAAAAGTATAAGAAGCGAGTTGTAGGGCTTGCCGTATACACAAAGCTGTCGGTGATCGATACCCACACCGACTAATTGACTGATTCACCGTTGCGGCTGCTATGATGTTTAGCGCTAATGCTCGTTCTACAGGCATCGCAGTTCGACTTTCGGAAGCCAGATGATGCGCGGCGAGAAGCCTCGCCTTCGCGGTATAATGCACTCGCGCGTGCCTGTGATGTGTTTTTGCCGCCTTTCTCGCTTTCTTCGCTTGAGCTATTGTATCCCTCGCGGCGACTGGGTGCGCCCAAGGACGAGGTTTGCGCTTTGATTTTCGGGTTGACGGCTATAGGTACATATAGGTATGCAGGTGTGCGATTTATATATATATATATATATATATATATACACACACACATATATATATATATATATATATATATATGTACTAGCGTTATAATATTTTGTATAAGCATGTTGTAAGAATAAGCTTTTGTTCGACACACTTAGCTCGAGGCGAGCTGAAAATACGCAAAGTGAACTTATTTTCTATTCTGGAGCGCTTTCGCTTGGCGAATTTATCAAAACGCAGCCGAGTTCATGCGAACCGTAACTCTCGTCAAATTTATTAATACGTGCGCCATATTCATTGAAGATCGATTCATCTGGAAAACGGCGCACATACTCCGACGATCGTAAAACTTTCTCATAAAAATATAATCTCTCCCGAGAAGCACTCGCGGCACCTATTCTTAGCATTCTCGCGCGCGTGCAAATCCCCGAAATTCCTCGACAGGCGCGCGCGCAGTATGTACATACATTTGAAACTCTCCTCTCGAGCCAACGAAAACCATGTAGGCAGGAGATTTTTGCACTCTAGCAACGCCGCTGTGTGTATACTCGAGTAGAGACGGAAATCCGCGTAAGCACGAGTACTCGACGTTCTCCTTTTGAACGGCCTTGAGCGGTGCGAAATTCGCTGTGAGCTATACTAAGGTGTGGATATACAATATACTGCATATCATGAAAAGAAAAGAAAAAAACAGATCGAGCGTAGCTGGAAATGCCGAATTAAATGGAAACAGACGGGAGGCGCTTTCACGCGTAGTGTGTGTGTGTGTGGTGGTATATATACGCTCGTTTTCACGAGGAAATCTTATTTCGCTTTCTGATTTCAGAACCGAGGCTGATTTATACTTTCCGTGTCATATTACCTCAACGCGCCGGCGCTACGTATTGACTGCACGCTCGCGGAAAATCCTAGCGTCTGTCTTTGATGTGGTCTTTTTTTTCGTTTCGAGTTTTACGAGTGAGAGGCTCAGGGCCGTGACTTTTCGAAAAAGGTGGGATTTTTTGAAGGTTTTATCCTTTCTTTTTTTTCGAAACGGATGTGCGCGCGCGTGTACTTACTTTTCGCCTCTTGAGGCGATCGCAGAGAAGTCATTTTCGATGTCGTTTCGTGGAAAAGTATGCATGTAGCTGCAGTGCATAAATCTGTCGCATAAAGCAATATGCGAATGCGTTATACGTATACCGCAATTTAGATACGGAGAAGCTCGGAGACGCGACGCTGCAGTGCACGCAAATCAATTTATATCTAATGTGTGCCAAATCATTACGGAATTATACGAAGAAAGATCGAGAAAAACTCTCGACACGAGGAGATATAGTTATATAGGCTTCTGAAATTCGTTTATGCAACTTTGAAGGTAAATAGAAAAATATGGAAACAATGAGCTGTCAATTGTTATATTCCAATGGAAAGTAGGAAAGCTATTAATTGTAATTGATTGTCTTTACGTAAGTCTTTTGTTCGAGTCGAGAGAGGGAAGTGGAGATTTTCATTAATCACGATTTTATAGAAAGATCGATTGCTTCCTTTTATCATTGCTCGTCATAATTTTTATCGTTTCTTTATCTGCAACAAAGATTCCTTGATTTTAGATAAAACAAATGACCGAGATGACTATATCTATTGTCCGACGTTATTTTCTTTTCCAATTACACATAAACAAGACGACAGTTCTTTTTGGCTACACTGACCTATAATAAAAATCACATAAAACACACACTCAGAAAATAACAACATACGATCCGTCAAATTCGACCACGTGTAACGACGACGCAGTACACGTAAGATTAGCAAATTTCTCGCTCTGCCTATCCACTACCTAAAACCCCCATTTTCTCTTTCGACGAAACTGCGTAACGCGGGGCTTTCGAGCATGAATAATATATTGCGTGTATAGGGACACCGCGTCGTCATTGTCTGCGCTGTTTAATACAATTAACAAGTTTGTAAATTGCGACTTTCTCTCCGCTCAGCTGCATTATCGAACATTTATATCCGCGTATGGAGAAAAAGTGGATACACCTATATATATCGCGAGAAAAAAATCTGTAATAGACGTTCATTTTTCGCAACGCTTTGCTGGGCCGTGCGTATCAGGCGTATATAGAGTTTGGGTTGCGGAATGTTCCGTCGGTCGGTATGTTAAGTACAGGTTGAGGTACATACACTGCATAGTTTTTAAATCGGTATAATAATATAAAGCGCGTACAGCGGAAGTTTCGAATGCTTATAATAAATGCGTTCGTTCGAGCGCAATAGCTATTTATTAATACTCACGCTTTTACAATTTCGTGACTAATCTTGAAATTATTTTTCCGACGATTACGAATAACATTTTACAGTTATCGCTTACAAATTAGTTCGTATAGCGTATAAACAGATACGCGAGTGTATAACAGATTCGTTTATTCGATGGGAGATTGCGACTTGCCGGAGAACTTAGTTTCACTACGGCTAATGATCATATCTGCGATTAAAGAAAAATGAACAACGACCGTATGTGCGCAGTACTCACATCACGAATTTTTTTATCATCGCTTGAGCGCTTTCCCGTTGCACTTGCCGTGTGTGTGTGTGTGTATACGTTAGATACACCTAACGCGTTGCCATTGACCCTCTACTTAGAAAGTATCGACTCGAAACAAGTTTGCTCTATGTAACTCTATGCGCGAGCACTTTGAAAAAGAGGAAAAAAGTTTATGGTTTTTGCGAAAGTATATAAGCTTAACAAACGATCATCGGCTATAATTGCGGCGTGAAAATGTGTTACAGTCTTTGGTACAGGTACATACATATACACTTGCGGTTCGCCGTGATAGCGCTGTGTGCAGTCGTTATCGCTGATTAATTGTAAAAGTAAAGTGTTCCAGATTGCGAGTACTCTTCGATTGTTCTTTTTACTTTTGCGGCTACGGAGAAAGCCAGAGTTATATACGAGATTAGAAACAATCGGTTGAAAAGCAAACGGAGAGTCGTTTTGAAAGTTAATAAGACGAGATTGAGCTGTCATTTTTTTATGAGAGATTAGGCAATAATTCGTTGCGTAAATTGGCACAAAACGGATTTGGAAGCTTCTCGCGAATAACATCCATCAGAAATAATGGAGAGAAAACGCGGTGTTCACCCTAATAAGTCCATTGTACGTCATCGATTGTATTGAAGATATTATCGTCGACTTTCGAATCCTGGTTTCGGCTTTAATTCGTTTCAAATGCAAATGTATTTTCGATATAAATTTGGTCCTGTGTGCTTTTGTTCGTCGCAACGTGTAACCCACTAAAATCTGACGCCAGATTTATATAATAGCCGAGAATAAGGATGCCAAGTACGGCGATATTCTCCACTATCTATATACATCTCTTGAAAGAAAAAACAGGTCAAAAGCGAAGTGTATTTACGTAAAAGTACATTTCGAAATTTGGTTTAAATCCAAATTTAACAATCTTCTATACATTCCAGACAAGTGCTGCAGCCTCATAACACACGCTTTCGAAACTATAGCAAAATCCAAGTTCCGAGATTACTGTTTCTGGCTCGGCTCCTGCAAAAAAAAAAGAACAACAATCCGTTAATACATACATACGCACCGTGCAAAATTATGTTCTGCGCATTCCATCCCGTCGTCGCGACTTTGATCCACATCCATAGTATAACGAGCCACGCATTCCTATACGATTCTCTATGACGAGAGTGTCATAACCGCTGTGTCTCTATATACATCCAGTACCTATATACACACATCAGGTATCGATAGACGAATAGAGTCACGCGCGCGGCGCGCATCGTGGCCTGTGTAACATATAATCGCGCAAGGTAACTGCCCTGTACGCGAGTATTTATTTACGCGTCGTAAGTCAAAGCGGTATATACGTACATATACACATCTATACTATAATACGTCGCGCGCGGTATAAAAGGAGTGAAAGGAGCCGTGACGTAATCGACGAGGTTGGAACGCGGCCGACTACCTGCTGCAGCCGTATACGTGCGCGAAGGTGTAAGATATACTTGCCTTCTTTATATATTTCGCGATGCTTCGTAGGTGGATCGCTGATGCTATATAGAGTCCACCTGTGAGCGTATTCTTTTATTTCGTGGGTGTATACACCGGAGAAGAGACTGTACTCCCACTTTGGTGCAGCGTCGTGTGTCTCGGAAATATACCGATGAACATACGACTACAATGATAAAAGAGAAATCAGAAAGAGAGAAAAAAAAATAACACATTCGACGCAGACGATTTGTTTCGACGACAGCTGCTGTATGCGAAATCAGAGCAGCCGCTGCAGCTATAATAGTCTCCTCTCGATCGGGGTATACCCTATTCTCCACCTGCTTTCCTAATCGTCGGCCGTGAACCACTTTCCAGCGCGCGGCGACGAGATTCGCGCGGCTTTTATACACACACACACACACGATGACTCGCATCATTATACATAATCGAGGGGAAAATTCATGCGCGACGGTGGCGGGATAGGATGAATGCGTCGCGCGCGAGGAGAACGATTTGCGTTATATAGCCTGCACGTAGGTATTATATGCGTGTCAATGGGAGCGATTTTGATTGACCGGGAATTGGACTTCATTGTGGGAGTTTGAAGTTTAGTGCGCCTTGACGGGGACGATTACGTCGAATCAGAGCTGTACATATACTTACAGGGCATATACATTGACGCTCGAATTCCTCGGAGTTATTTCGACTGAATTATATTATGTGCTCCTTTGGGGCATATCTAAATTTAGACTCTCTCGGTATATATAATATTAACGAAAAGTCGCAGAGGAGTGACGTTATTTTATATATCTTCGCGGTGAGAAATAAGGATACGATTTTATTTTAATCTCTTTTTTACGAGTCAGGATTACAGATACGTAAAAACGCGCGCGATTCGAAAAAAGAAAAACGAAAAGCATAAAGCGAATCATATACGGCGCGTTACTCCACACGCCGGTAATACCCTCGACGAGGTGTCGGTCCGACGCTCCCAGTTCATTTCCACATACACGAAAGGAAGAAGCTACGGACGTATACACATACTTACACATTGAGAGAGAGAGAGAGAGAGGCGCAATAGGTGCGGGTGAACTGCAGCGCACAATGCAATCGCGATAAGTGGGCTAGCTTCGAGCGCGCGCGTTTCCTGTGACGCGGCAACTCGTGGCTTCCTTCGCCTCGCGTCACTGTTCATCTTTATTACCGGCTGGATTAAACGGGCCCGGCACCAATACGTCGTCGTCGTCGTCGTCGTCGTCGCTACAGAGTATTATTCATGTGTCGTCACGACTGTCTATATACATATATATATATACACACGTGCGGAGGAGTTTATATGCGCGCGGTGCAACGACCACTGCAACGCGGTCAGTCGTGCGAGGCTTGCCCGAGGGTACCTATTTTTATTATGAATTATAGGAAATTTCGAGTTTGAAAATAGGAACAGTCGCAAGCTTTCCTTATACTTATAGGCTTTTTGCACTACGGGGAGATATGATCGAATTCGGTTGCGATACCACAACGCGCAGCGCGTTTTTCTCCTCTCGTCGCGAAATTAGCATAGACGCAAAAGCGCGATTTTATATTCTCAAGGAAAAGAGCATCAGCGTTTGAATACATTGTAGTTTCCTCAACGGCGCAGTATAGCTACCAGGATATTATTATTCAACTTTCCGGGGAATATATCGACGCGGCGTTCGATCTCTCTCTCTCTCTCTCTCTCTCTCTCTCTCTCTCTCTCTCTCTCGTGCACTTATTGTTTATACATAATGCATCACGTGTCTTATTAATAGCATCGATTGCGGATATTCCGCCGTGCTCGCGCCTCGATTCTATTCAGTTTCACGTGCTCTCGGCGGCGACCTTGCCTTGGAAATTTCATACTCTCGTATACAATAATGCGATATATACCGAAGTATAACCGGCGGAACTAATGTATTCCGATCCAATTGTCAGAATGACCCCGTATCGAAATTGGAGTCTAAAAGTCGCGCTGAATCAGCCCAATAAACGTCAGCTCCCCTATTCGCCACACAGTGGTGCGCACGAAAATTTGGTCGATGCGGTGCAGGGCTGCAGAGGAAGGCGGCGAGGAAGGCGCTCGGGAAGGCGGGTCTCAGCTCCCCTTTTATCATCATCCGGCTGCTGCTGCACCAGAGGCCGGACTTATACTCCCACGCCCTTGGAACTTGTACACGATGCTGATGACCCCGAGAGAGCGAGCGCGCGCGCGCGCGATGCACAGCACCGCACGCGCTTGTCCAGCGGACCGGAAAGTTGCCGGTTCGTCCTTCCTTTCCGCGTGCTTATGTACGGGGGAGCGTCTTCGCACGTATAACTATGTGTATACAATATGTACCTGTTCTTTCTTTGCGAATTTCGCTGTGCGTAGTAGGCTGGGATTTTGAGCTGTTGTGGTTATTGTACGATTGATATAACACGTACAGCTGATATAGAAGGTCGATTGTAAAGATATACCGGTTCGGTGTACTTTTATAGACTCCCAGATATAACAGGCTTGTATCAGAAAAATCGCATCGCGAACGCCGCAAGGCCAATAATAGAAGCTGATCTCGTGACACAATTAGCGCGAGAGAGTGATAAAAAAAAAAATAATAATAATAATAATAATAATAATGCTGTTGCACCCACGACGGAACATTGATACATACTCCAATAAGCTTGTTATAAGGGCGGCAGCAGCCTATTAATAGAGCAAACGGCACACAGACCTTGTTCACAGAACAATACACGGAATTTCGGCCAATAGTTTCTCCAAACAGCTCTACGTATACAAGAGGCCCTTTTGTACTTCTCGCCGATATAAATCAGGCGTTAATGGATCTCGTCGCATACTATAATTGTATACACACCGCACACCGAGCACACTCTCCGGTTCTATAACTGTAGCCCTCTCTCGCGTAACCTGTCGCTAGAGAACCGCAGCATACTCTACTGACTACTCGGCTATAGGCTATATGCATTGCGCTTCAGGCTACGTACTATATACTCTATAGGCTCTCTGGGATACTGTGCATAGGACGAGCGCGCACATATGCAAACGGCGAGCTATGCGGATGCGCAATTAAAACGCACGCTGCGCATTCCGAATGCAATTAACAGTACACCGCCGCGGCTCTTTGCCGCTATTAATTTGCCTGTACAGTGTACATATACTCGCATCGCCGCGCCTTTGAAGAGAAGCTTTGGATTTCGAATTTTTCTTTTCACGGTATGCGAGCTGCGAGCAACGAGAAATTCGCTAATTTTTCAAGTGAATATTATGCTCGGTAGAGATTCGTGTATGCAAACGCAGAGTCGAGTTCCCGATTGAATGGAGGCTTAATTAGCGGAAATTCGACGTCTGCGTGAGCTGGATTCGCGCTGGATTTCATCTCTTGATGCGGCACGGAAAAGTCTTCAGCGAAATATTACGCGGAATATGATTTTACGAGGCTAATAAATGTACAAGTTATAGAGCATTAATTGTATACGTTGATGGATTTATCTCGCGAAGGAGGAATTTTAGATAAGAATCGCGGGAATGTTAATGGTTTTTCGCGGCAGTTAAGAGAAAGACAAAGAAATCGTGCATCGCATATATATCAAATTCGATGCCTCGCGTGCTCTGGAAACCTTTCGATAGCGGAGTCACGTTCGTCTTATCTATTGTATATATGTTACATACTACACAAAATCTCATTGATCAAAAATGAATCTCGGACACAGGGACCCGTTCGCTCTTTGCTATTTCGTGCGCAAGTTGAGAAACCCGCACACACGAGACATCTCTCGATAGGAAGCGTTCGTCATCGCAGAAAAACAAGAACCAGGTTGCAAACTCAGTGTCCGGTGCGTAAAAAATCGTTTTGTCTGCACGCTCGTCGCCGCATTATTCATCGGAGACACATAAGAGATAAGGAATTCACGCCGGCACTTTTTTTATCACACAGAACGTTGGCGAATCACCCGCACACGCTGCACATATATACGTATACACTAGAGTTCCCCGAGTCAAAGTCACGATATACATACATCAGTCTTTGGTCTCGCGCACATCTCGGCGCGAAACTTTGATTGTCCGTAATTGCAATGAACTCCCACGAGGAATGCGAGCTATGTGTTTTATATCCCAGTTGAATCACGCGACCACAGCGAGATTTCTCGACGATAATAGCGTCACCGCGCGACGACGTCGATGATGTTTGTACCGGTCGATTGTTTACTTCCGATGAGCTACTAATAACATCGAATGCATCGAGGAATGCATATTGCAGGTATCACGAGAAGAAAGCGCGCGCAGTTTCTTTCTCGTGCGCTCGAATTTTTTCCTTTGTTCAATAGATTAATACGCGAAGCAAAGATGCTCTCCGCAGGTGCACTAAAAACTTAACGATTTCTTCGAACGCGAGCATGAGATTGAATTTCCAAGGCCAAGAGCGTTGCATATTCAGATGATGTTTTTTCGTTCATCGAGAAAAATCTATCGCGCACGAGGATCGGATAAAAAAAGCCCACTCGATATAGCTTATTATAGTCGAGAACAGAGCGAGAGAGAGAGAGAGAGAGAGAGAGAGAACGCTGGATTACAATATCGAAAACCAATAAACCTCCTCAATACAATAATATTTATACACGACGGCGATGCGGCATCTATACAGCGAAGCTCTCATCGTAGTCGTCGCGCGATGACTCATTTAGCCTGAAATAATAAAAGCCGCCGCTGCCGCAGCGCGTTTATATCTCCCACCCCCTTTCTTTCTCTCTTCAATGTTGGCAGTGGCAGTACTCGTCAACATCGCTATACTACTCTTTATATACGTGCATGTATCTGTATCGATTTCCAGAGAGAAGTGTAAGCTCCGCGCAACAGGACACCGCGCGTACACGCGATGCAAATCGTTTTATCGATAAGCTGTTGCTGCATCGCCCGGGTTGACATGTGTTTTCGCGACGCGCAAAAAAGGCTGGCACGTGTGCTCTAGTATATGCGTATATTACACGTGTATAAGCGACGGAAGGAGTGTGTATAATATGACACGCAGACAGAGACACACAGGCGTTGCGCGGAGATAAGAGATAAGAGAATTTATCTGAGTGACTTTTGAGCTCGATGCAGCGTTATACATGTAGGTATGCTGCGTGCGCTGCGCGAGCGTGGGCTTTGTGTGTGAAACGGAGGAAATTGAGATAGAGGCGGCGAGACTTTTAAATTTAGATTTATAGCGTGTCGGGCCTCGTCAAGTTGATCGCACCGTGCTAGAGATGACGAGGCGCTAAATACTTGGTGCGATATACTTACAGTAGTGCGTGTGTACCAAGTTTTTTTATGTATGACTATATATATACAGGTAGACTATTGTGTCGTCGATGCTTTTACACGAATTCGCGTATTCTGGCTGCGAAATAATAATCCGAAAAGAGATGCACGAAAAACTCGCGGCAAAGAGCGTTAGTCACGTTCTGAAATTAGAAGTCCAGTGACTGGAGCCCGCACGCGCGACTATTTCTTCTGTCTCTTGCGGCAGCTGCATATAGCCTTGGATTCGCTTGCGACGCTGATGAAAAATAGAGGCAAAAGAGCCTCGAAAGCGCGTTTCGAAACGAAAAAGAGTCGGGAGTTTTGCGCGGATGACGAGACTCTTGAATACATAGCCAAAATACGAGAACCTTAGCTTCGACGCTTATCCCAGTCGATCGGATTCGTAGCGCGAAAAAGGCGTTTTCTCGGAATCCCGTTTACCATAAATGCGAGCGATTGAATCAAGGGGGAATAGACTCGCGTACACACATGTATAGCGTGGGAGAGCGGACATTCCGCGCGATTCGCACCAGAAGCGTTCTTAATCCTCCGGAATTTGGCTTTCTTAAATCATGGACTATATACAGCAATTAACCAAATACTTACCAAAAAATTTTGATTGGAAAATTATAGAAGCTAAAAGAGAATACAAGAAAGGTAGAGCTAAGGGAGGTTTTTTATTAGGCATTAAAAAAGGATGGAACGAGAAAGCGGAGCAGACGGGAAATTTAATTATGGAAGGTCTAGTTAAGTCGAAAATTACAGCAGAAGGGAATCAACTAAATATATGGTGTATTTACAACAGTGGAAATTTTGAGAAGATATGGCAACAGATTGAAGAGGATAACTATATAGATAGCGTAGGAACGATTTTATTGGGGGATTTTAATATACGAATAGGAGAGGAAGGAAAATGCATGGATTACGATAATATAGGGGAAGTAAGAAATAGGAAAAGTAGAGATAAGATTATAGGAAAAGATGGACCGAATCTGATTGAAAAAATAATAAATAAAGGATGGATAATTTTGAATGGAACCACGGCAGGAGACGAAGAAGGTGAATATACATTTGTAGGCAGTAGGGGTAATTCGGTGATTGATTACGCAATAATAAATGAAGAAGCTTGGAAAAAGGTAAGATCGTTTAAAGTAATAGAAAGAGTAGAGTCTGACCACTTGCCAATATGCATAGAACTTAGAAGAGAAGAATTTGCAGAAATAGAAAATGAAAGAAATACTGTAGAAGGAGAAGAAGAAAATGCAACAAAAACAATTGAAGTGTGGAACGAAGAGAGCATCGCCGTTTTTAAAGAAGAAACAAGGGAACTGAATGTTATAGAAACAGACACAGATACAACAGAAAAAAGATGGGAAGATACCAAGGAAATAGTAAGCAGAACGGTTCCAAAAAAAGAGATTAAAATTAGAAAATGGAGTCTAGGCATGAAAAGATGGTGGGACAGAGAATGCACAAGGACAAAAAGAAAAGCTAAAACACGAATGAAATTGTGGAGAAAAGGAAAAATGACGAAGGAGGATTATTTAGATGCTAGAAAAAACTGGAAAGAGCTATGTGAAGAAAAAAGAAAAGCAAGAGAAGCAGAAGAGGAGGCTGAACTAAGAGAAATTAAAAACGAGAATCAGGTATGGAATTATTTGAATAAAGGAAGGAAAAAAAGAGAAGTCATAGAAAATGACATCCAAGATGAAGAATGGAAAGAGCATTTCAGATCTTTGCTGGATGGAGCAGAAGAGAAAAAGTTAGGAGAAAAAAGAGAGATAACAGAAGAAAAGGTAGAAGAGGAGAAAATTAGTGCATCGGAAATCGCAGCAGCGTGGAAAAAACTAAAAAAGAGAAAAGCAGCAGGTCTGGACGGCATCACAAATGAAGTTTGGAGTAACGCAGGAGAAGGACTAAAAGAAAAACTAATAGCTATCATAGGTAAGATATGGGAAGGAGAAGATATACCAGAAGATTGGAAAACAGGGGTCATAGTGCCGTTGTACAAGAAAGGGGATAAAGAAGATCCAAAGAACTATAGAGGTATTTCGTTGCTGTCCACGGCTTACAAGATATATACTGAAGTTATTAGAAGTAGATTAGAGGCAGAGGTGAAAAAAAAGGAATTGCTTCCTGAGGGACAAGCAGGTTTTAGGAAAAACAGATCAACGATAGACAATATTTATATTTTGAACCACGTGGCTAAGATGGCGAAAATTAAAAAGAAGAAAATCTACGCACTTTTTGTGGATCTTAAAGCAGCATTTGATACTGTAAATAGAGAAAAATTATGGAAGATTTTAATAAGATTGGGAATAAGTAAATATATAGTAGAAAGGCTAAAAGGTATTTATGAAGAAACTAAGAGCAGAATTAGGACAAAAAAAGGACTGACCGAAGAATTCTGGACTACAAAGGGGCTTAGGCAGGGTTGCGTACTCAGTCCGATACTTTTTTGTCTATATATTGCAGAATTAGAAAAGGAATTTAGTAAGAGAAATATAGGTGGAATAAGTATAGGTAAAAATAGGATTTGGTCATTAGCTTACGCTGATGACTTAGTGTTACTAGGAAACAACCGAGAAGCAATTAAGGATATGATGGACACTTTTAAGAGATTCTTAAAAGAAAGAGATTTGATTCTAAGTGTGGAAAAAACGAAGATGTTAGTGTTCAATAAAGGAAGAAAAGACAAATTAGAAGATTGGAGTTGGGAAGGAAGAAATATAGAGGAAGTAAAAAGTTTCAAATACCTTGGTTTCACGTTCAACAATAAGGGTGATTTCAAGGATCACATAGAAAGCCTAAAGAAGAAAGGGATTTTTGCAGCAAAAAAAACGTGGAGCCTGGGAGAAAGAAAATGCAGAAATGATTATAGAAGAAGAAAGATGCTTTTTGAATATCTAGTCAGAAGTACAATAGAATACGGTGTAGAGATCTGGGGATTCGAAGAAGTAAAAGAACTAGAGAAAATAAAAACAGATTATTTTAGATGGGTTTTAGGATTAGACTTCTGCACACCTAGATATATAGTTTATAGAGAATCGGGGAATAGAAAGTTAAAAACGGAATGGGGTATTAGGGCTATAAAATATGAAAATAGGATTCTCAAACACGATAAAGAGAGATTGACAAGGCAGTGTTGGGAAGAAAAAATGGCAGAAGGTAGTAATTTGAATGATATAAGGCAGAGAGAGAAGTTTTTAAACAGTGTAGGACTAAGCCAACTTGAGGTAGAGTCTCTTAGAGATAGGAAAAGAGATGTAACGGAAGAAATTAGGAAGCGTGCGAACGACATTGAAAATCAAGTTAATGAAGGTAAAATCAGGGAAGCTAGGTACAACAAAAAATATAAAGAGATATGTTCGGATAAATTACCAAAATATTTAAGAAAGGGAAAGAAAAACATTGATATTAAATGTATTGCGAGGATAAGGTGCGGAAATGTAGAAAGGTCAAATAAATACTGGTTAGCAGAAAAAGAAAGAATGTGTATTTTGTGCAGTAAGGAATTGTGTACGTGGGAACATTTGTTATATGTATGCGAAGAAACAAAAAAATGTAAAAGCGATTTAAACTTAGATTCGTTAGGTAGGATAGAAGTAGACAAAGAATTTAGTAATGAGATTAGAAACTATGAATTGTTAAAACGTATAAAAGAAATCGATAGACTGATCTGTAAAAAAGAGGAAGAAATGAAATACACCAAAGAAATATGCAGTTAGGTAGAATAAGCGTAAGCAGGTTTTGTAAATAAAGTTAGACTCCGATACTATGCAGAGACGGCGAATAAAGATATATTGTAATGTATGCAGGAATGTGTGTGTGCGTAGCTAAGGTAAATAATAAATTTAGGATAATGTAAAAAAAAGGTACAAATGTAATGTAAACAAAAAGGGAAGAATACTCGTTGCCTTGTAAATAAAGAAACAAAGTACAAATTAGACATAGGTCAAATGTAAATATGTATTTAATAAAAAAGAAAGATTGTGTGGGTTATGAAGTATGATGGAATTAATTAAGTATATATGTAAACCAAGTCCATTTCTGGGCCGAAAGGCTGAAATTAATAAATTAATAATAATAAAAAAAATCATGGACTTTAGATTTCCGACACTAATCCCTCACGGCTTTATGATAATTAAATAACATCCATTGTGTATACGCGTCTCTCGGCCCTAATTACCGCCGTAAATCATCGCGAACGCTCCAAAAAGATAAACACGCGAGAAAGCATCGAAAAAACCGGATGCTTAAAGAACGAGCGCGAGAAGACCTCGTCTATAACACACACTATCAAAAACACGCGTCTTTTATTCTTCTCTCATATATTACGTCGCGCGCGCGCGCGCGCTGCCGCGATTAGGTAAAAACCATGACGTAGCTTTCATATCGGGAAGCACACTTGGAGCTCTCAAGTCTCGTTTTCGTTTTTCGCTGCTAATGTACACTCTTGCCGTCTATACCTATAGCATAGTGGCTGGCTCGCGATTATTTCGACATTCCGGCCGCTGGCAACGGAGCAACAATAGAGCCGCGCGCCAAGTGATCTCGAGCGGATCCTCGCTCTTTTTCTTTCGCCAGAGCGCTAGACGTCGCTAAACTATATTTGCCTTTTTTTCAGTTCCGCGGAAACCAGCAGCTATGTATAATAGACAGACGCTTTAATTTCCGTAATCGACGGGCAGCTGCGTTTCTTTTCTTTTTCGAGGTGCGGTATACTATAAGGAAAACGCTTATATTTTGGGGAGGTGCGGTGAGGGAATTTTTATTTTGGATCGTTTACGATGTGCGCTTTTGGCAAACGAGTCACGAGACACTCAAGAGTAGACAACAGACACTGTGAGAGCGGGTTGGAGGAATTTGCCGCGAATGAGGAGAATATACGGAGATAAACGTCGAGAAGAGTATATAAGAATGAAAGTATTAAAGAATACAAAACGAAATGTCATTCAATTCAATGGGCACACCATACGCGTGAATGAGTCGCCGGGCTTTCGTTGTATTTTTAGAACGGATATCAGTTATCTTGAATGAAAAACGAGAACGCGGAAACGGAGGCGATAAAGGCCGATGCTCAGAGCGAAGGATTGAAATACAACAATGATCCCGTGTATATAAGTCTATGCGATTTTATGCAACCGTTAATTAATATCGAAGCCAATAACAGCCATCGGTGGAAAAATTCACTTCTATTATACAGTCACGACGTTACGTCGTCGTTGTTGTTTTCAGTGTATAAGGATATAAGTCGCAAACACGAGGTCGCGCTGATGCTGGCGGAAGTAATCAAGAGTCGTACATGCAGCTCACAATTCCGTCTCCTAATTCTGATTGTTATAAAGTCGTTGCTTTATGTGTGTGTCTACGCGATAAGAAGAATAAAAAAGTAAATTCTCGAAAGCGATCGGTCACAACGAAGACGACACGCAGCTGCAGAAAGTAGTGTCGCCTTGCACAAAGCGACAATTGCGATTGTCAGCCGCGTGCGATAACAATATAATATATGCGAGTCGCGCGCGTCAACAAGAATTTCTCTTCGCGACGCGGAGTCGCGTGTGCAGCTGCAACTGATGTCTTCTCCCTCGTGAACGCGTCATCGCTGCTGCTGCTGCTGTTGGCGTCATTTGTACTGAGTCATATGCCGGCTGTGAGAGAATCGTCTATAGGGTCGGGGGTGTAGGTTTCATTCGGCCGTTTTTCTGATGCATTTGTGGAAGATACGTTGCAGCTGAACATCGATAAAGATGTCTTACCACCGCTGCTGTGATGCAATGCTCGACTGCAAATGAAAACATAATTCGTTCTGTTATCTTCTCCGAGCTGAATACGTGAACGTTGCTGACAATTTTCTAGTACAGGAAAGAAATGAGAAAATACATATTGTTTACGTAATAAACACAATGTGCCTCGCGTTTCGAAAAGTTTCCCGTCTGACAAATTGCTGCAATTTCGACGTTCATCAGGGAGGACGACGGATAGCAACTCTTCAGACAATCCAAGAGTAAGCCGACGCGAAAATTTGTACTGCAACGTGATGCGGTCAGTGTCTAATCGTATAAATTGCGACACACACACACACACACACACACACACACACACACACACACACATCGGTCTGTATATGTAGTACTATACGTCACGGGATTATGTAACCAGTGTCATCGCGATGAGATAAACGGTCTAAGAACGTATATTATATTTCCGTCTTGGAATTAAGGTGATTCGTTATATAGTTCTCCGATCGATAGTTGCTTCGAGAGCAGACTTTTTTTAACGCTATTTGCGTTGTCTGATTGTATACTGTTTGAACAGTTGCGATGCATTGTGCTCGAACAAACGGTCTTTTTGCAACTCTTTTCATTCATTCGTTTCGTTTTTCATCTGATCGTCGATGTTTACTGTCAGTGCAACGTATGGAAAACATATGTTTTTGTACCGAATTCATTTTTTTTCAGCCAACTCGTCGGCGCTGAAAATAAGCTTGACTTTTTACACTGATGTGGATCAGTCATGAGGAGATACGAAGTTGAGCTGCGATAAGAGGCACGATGACTTGTTTTCCAAAAGTGCCACAAGTACATGATCTCAACACATGCTCCTTTTATCAATTTTATTTCTACTCACGCGATCTTGAGTACAGCACCTGTCCAAATACTGCTTCCATCATTACAGCGCAGCATCAAACTATAATGCAAACACAATTCGCAAAGTAGACACGTATGTATAACACACGTGGAACGAGATTCTCAGAAAATTCAACACTATCCCCGATCGAATTTCAAATAGCAGCCTTGCGTATATACGCTCTCGCAGCCGCAAGATACAATAAACAAAAAAATCATCGTCTCGCGGCTAAAATAGCTCGCGCGCAAAAACAATATCGCACGCGCGGTATACGCGCATTAATCAGCCGCAGCAGTAAACACAAACGACCTCAGGTGGTGTACTCGTTCAATTAGATCGTCGTGCATACATACAAGTTTTGCTCTCATCTGACATATACCTACATCGCAACGTTCTCGGATCAAACTTTCCTGCTCTACCGCAAAAGCCACCACGTGCAGATTTTTTTTTCAAACCACGAGAGAAAAATCAGCCGGGCGAAAACTCCGCGGTTCGCACTTTTGTGCCAACACGAGATGTCCCTGCAGGCGCGGAAATACGAGTACACGCCGCAGCTTACTGTATACGATTCGAATGTGTATATGGATATACTATGCATGCTTGCAAAGAGTGAGTATGCGTGGGCGGCGAGACGACGCATGCATTATGCAGGATTCGACGTCTGAGGCCACGCGCGCTTTTGTTTTGAAGAAAAAAAGAGGTCTGATGTGCAGATGCAGCGGTTCGTAAACGGAATTCGAGATAATACAGAGTCGCTGTTGCAAAGTCCTGAAATATTCCCGGGGTATATAAATTACGTGTCTGCCTGTATAATTCAAAAGCATTGAAAAATTCCTTGAGAATAATTAAAAGGCCAACTTCAAATCACGCACTTCCCTTGAAAGTCCTGAGATATTCTCCCGAAACTTTTCCGCGAACTTGTATTAATACACGACACGGTATGCATGCGTCCATACGTATTCAGCTCAGCTTCTGATGCGTAAGTATGTATAGCATCGCATCAGGAATAAGCTTGCGCCCAACACGTCTCTCCTCTTCCTGTAAAACTGAGAGATGAGCCTATTAAGCTTCCCCATCTTCCTCTCTCCGTTTCTTCCCCTCGATACGTGTTCATACAACTCATCTATCAGTGCAGCAGCGGCAGAAGCACGTGTGCCCACACTCCGTAAGAAAAACACACGGGGGAAGAGAGACAAAGCACAAACGCATCAGTATAACAGAGCTGCATCAGATGAGAGAGAAAAAAAGAGCTACAGCCGTCTGATGCTCGTCTGTCTGTCTGTCTGTCTGTCTGTCTGTCTGTCTGCTCGTCTCTTTCAAAGCCCACATTATGCAGAGGCTTTTGACGCCGTCAAGCTTCGGCGGCGACGGCATCCGAAACTCCCGTTTGTGTATGTGTATACGACCGACTGGTATGCAGCGACAGAAGTCGCTGTGCTGATGAAAGAAGCGCAGAGGCTACCGTATAAGTCACTCCACTGGATGATTGGATAAGAATCGCGAGAGAGAGAAGCGATGCAGTAGTTGCTCTTGCTCTCGTTTTCTCCGCGACGACGCTTATCTCGAGCAACTTGGCATGATCGTCGCGTGCGGTTACCCGAGGAATCGCTGTACCTACACGGCATTCTTGCGAGGTTTGATTGTCGGCCTGAGAAGGACGCTCTGTATATCGCAGATTACAAGAGAGCTTTTTTCAAAATCGCATAAGCGTGCGTGGTTATTGGAGTCAATGGGGGTATATTTCTCGCTGGGCGATGAATTGAAAGATTAATGGATGCGCTCCTGTGTATGTATAGTATATATGGCTCGTTGTGCGTATATTGACTGGAAGAATTTTCCAGCGGAGATACGAGAGATATAGAAGTGTATATAGGCGACGCGAGGCCTTATAAAAACTGCGGGATGATAACGCAAAGTTGTGCGGAATCATTGTCGTCGTGCGTTGCGTATAGCAATAATAATGTCAAGCTAATGTTTCCAGGCGAGTCCATTTATTTTTAGAAAAATGCGCATCGACTGCAGAATATATAAGTATATTATACGATGTTACATTTTCCATCAGTGATGAAACGTTATGTCGTTGTACGTCGCTCTAATTGTTATGTTCTTGAGCTAGACTTTTTTTCCTCCACAGTGCAAAGTCTCTTCCTATATATAGATTATTTGTACACACGACAAGACGGCTATCAAACTAAGCATATAAAACTCGTGGACACATTAGTAGCTATACTACGTAATTATTATTCGTTATACGTCTACTTCGGAGAGATAATATGAAACTTCTGCGTCTATAACAAAGCTACAGATGAGAGATCCATAATATATTGTATAATACCGCAAGCTCGAGCAATTATAAGAAAAACTTCTCTCTTCAAAACTCTCGTACGCAGCATCTTCTCGTCTATCTCTCGTATAATTAGCCCGCGAAGCCGGATAACTTTTCATCCCAATCGATCTGGGTATTTTCCCTCGCGCGAATAGCGATTCAGCTGCAGACAACGCTCGCTCTGTGCAGACACTAAAAATAAAAGCTGAAAAGCCGGGCTTCCTATCCCCCTCTTGCTGTATAAACTTTCCAGCCGCCTTACAAACACTTTATAAACATAATATAACTTGCATTCCTTGTTGAAAAAAACGTAAACAAAGCGCAGCACGTGCGCACATACTCCACACACGCAAGCATCGGTATAATATGAAATATAAATCGACATTCCGATGTGTAGTATATAGCGCCGTTATATGCGCAGTATCGCGTGTGTGCGGGTATATGATATAGTATTTGCACAGTTTCATGCGGAGAAGGTGTGTTTGACGGATAAATAGAATACTCTCGCGGAGATTAGCAAATACATAGAGAGAGAGAGGGAGAGAGAGAGAAGTGGATAGAACGATGAGATGAACCTCCAATATTTGCTCACACGTGGTGGCTAAAGGAATTAAATCGCCGCTGAGAGCAGCGGATTTATCAAGTTGAGAATTAAATCGCGTAATTTTATAAAGAGCTTTTATAGAAAATCAAAATTTTACGAAAGCACGTCGCGATGCGCGAAAAAAATGAAGAGGCGCAGGTCGAAAAAAATGCATCTACATCAGCAGCGGCGAAGAGTGGGGTACGACGGAAGGCTGCAAGCGGCGTTGAAGAATGCGCCAGCAGCAGACTCGCGCCGCTGCAGAGATTTTAAGTACCTTCCGAAGGCTTCTTCTTCTTCTCCCTCTTCTTTTTTTTTGCTCGGGAATGCGCAAAAACTCGGTTCGCAGAAGTCGTTCGCTACGCGCACGTATTATATACACGTATATGTGTACAGGTGTATAGTCTCGATTGTGTGTACCGTAATGTAGCGCCGAGTTTTTCATCGGAATTATACAATAATTCGAGGGATTTTTTGCAGAGAAGGTGTGGAGCGCTTCAGTATGTTATAATATACGTCGTTGTATCAGTGTGGAATTTAACTGCGCGTGCACGTGAGGGAACGATCGACGCCACTTATCAGCGCGAAACGTTGATTGTTACATAAATTTTATATCTATATCGGTGTACGCGAGCGCTTTTATTGTACTATCTGTATATATAATACACTCGTGTGTTGCTTGCGAGCGTGTTTCTCCGATGTACGTGAATTTGCACGGATTTTTCAAGCGAACGTATAATGAATAACGATATATTTTTCAATCCGCGCACACAATACACCCGTGATTTAGCAGCTCGCAGTATAGGTATATACTGTCAGTTGTCTCGTATTTCCAGCGTACGGGCGTACTCAGAATACACCTATCGCCGCGTGCAAAATTTTACGCTGCGTCATTATACGAGTGTATATACGTATATATCGCTATCTACACAGCTCTCCTCTCCTTTTTTCGCAGCTCGATGCTCGCTCGCTCGCTCGCACGCCAGATATAATATAAAAGCAAGCCGAAGGTTGCAGCGAGTGTGCGGGCAAGTGTACGTCTACACACACACACGCACATATATATATATATTTTTTTTTCTCTCCGCACATGCCACGGCGTCACGAGCGCGTAACCAAGGAGAAGACCCGCAGGTGCGCTACTCGCTTATATTCGTCTACGTCTCGCTTGGTTTCTTGCGCGTATACTTATGCGTGCGCGCAAGCTGCTACCAACAGCTGCGAGAGAATCAGAGTCGGGAGATTGAGTT
The DNA here is from genome assembly GCA_012977825.3 of Pteromalus puparum. Classification (NCBI taxonomy): domain Eukaryota; kingdom Metazoa; phylum Arthropoda; class Insecta; order Hymenoptera; family Pteromalidae; genus Pteromalus; species Pteromalus puparum. The sequence continues at coordinate 44,316,208 of CM053172.1, forward strand.
CTTCTTCGCGCGTTATCTCCGAGAATTTGCATGTACGCGCGGCTGAAGCCAGTTGCACTGGTTTATGACAGGTTTTTGCAGCGGAGGATCGATATGCCTCTGTGTGTGTGTGTGTGTGTGTGTGTGTGTGTGGGAGTGTGGAATTTTAACGATGCTGCGGAGGTCATTGATGGAAATTTGTTGGTCGACTTTTTTCGAAAGTTTTGCGTTTTTGCGAAACAGGGGAGTCGATTCCATCGGGTTAATTGCAGGTAAACACAATTTCAGTAAACATAAACCCCGATGGCCTGGTGGTTTTTGCTGCGCGCACGGGGCGAACTTTTCGATCGTCCGGCACAGGCCGAGTTTCTACCAATAAAAGCAGAGAGAGGAAAATAGAGTTGCTGATGCGCTGCACATATACAGTAGGGTTAACAAACTTCGCGCTGCGGCAATATATATCCTTTCTCTCCAAACGCTTGCTCGCGTAATCATATGAGGTATAGATATACACACTGCATACGCGCGAGTGTCTCTGCGTATAATATGTAAGAGCCGATCGAGTTGGTTCTGCTGATGCGAAAATCCTGCGAAACACGCGACGCCGTACCTATATCGTCTCTAATGAGCTTTTTCTCGACTTCGCTTCGTTCCTTCGCAGCGATAGTGACGACGCTTCGAATTTTTCAGGCACGACGTTGCAAATATCGCTTGCGCGTATATATACGAGACTGATTCGCGCAATCGCAATCGGAGCGAATTGCATGACTTTGTTTGGGAAAACCACGCGCAGGTGCTGCGATTATCGAATCGTGCGTATGGTTTTCGGAAAGCCTTGCGATGAAATTTTAGCGAGAAATCGCTGTCGACAACGATTCATCGTCAATTATAAGTCTTACACACATATCGGACAAAACATAGTGCATACTTTTCCAATCCTATAAACGGCTTAACTCGAGGACTGCATTGTTTAATTGTCTCCGGAACGTAAACAAGAACTGCAGCCGTCGACGTCAGGCTTGAAAAATGTTAATCGCATGGAAGAATTCGATAACGATCCGTTTAATAATCATATCCTATTTAATTATAAACCCAGCTCTTTCATCCGTACACATACGCGCATCATGGAAATATATGCACTGTGATATCCCTAGGAGCGGCGCGCTTGTCAAATTTAATCACTCTGGCAAACTAATCCGAGCTGAGAACGCGCATCTGGCCCACATTTTAATTAAAGCGTAAACAAAGCGACGCCGCATCAGCCAAACGACACTACGCATACACGAGCATACGACGCTGCCTTGGCCCTCCAGAAGTTTCCCTCGCTTTCGATTTCTCCCGCTGCGCGCGCGGCGCGACTACTGTAAGGTGTAGTTTATACGTGTATCTATGCTATATACATATATATGTACGTAGCCACCCGCGCTCGGAATTGAAAATAGCGCAGTGTATGCGTATGGTATGTATACGCTACTCTCGTCGGAGAGAATGAAAATTGCCTCTCACCGCGCAGTGAGCGAGGCATCACGCTTCTATGGTTGGCTGATGTGTGTAGTGTTATTGCTTTATGCGGAATTCGATGGGTAGGTTTAGAGTCTCTTTGGATGTGTATGTTAGTTTAAGAAAGTATACGTATACGTATATACGTGGAGTAATAACGACTGCTCGTTATACGAGAACAGCCATTACTTTCATCAATAAAAACCGATCTGCCAAAGGTGCTCGACTTAACGCATAAAACCCTCATGTATGTTTTCATACAATCATATATCCCATCGAGCATTTTTTTCATCCCCTTCAACCCATATTATGTCCCCTGCAGCCTTCATATTTCTCCCGCTACTTCCCACACGCGTGTATATTCCTCCTGTATTAAAATCCAAAATCCGTGTCACCCACTGTACGTCGTATAATGCGGGTTCCCGATGCACGCACGCGCGCGCGCACCCTTTGAAGCTTATAATACATCCACGCTTCGTTCGCGCGCTACACCCGTCGTCGCCGCCGGAATCAAAGAAAATTGCTTATGAAAAGCGCTTTCGTATAATACAAGAAATATACAAGTGTAAGCTCCCCTCAAAAAGCCATTCGTTAATTGCCTCGACGGGCGAGTTCGCTGACCCGGGATACAAGATATACCTACAAGATATACCTATCGAACACAGTCGGCATCATCGCACGCAAATTCAATTAGGACATTATATTCGGAGCATTTGGGTCTGACACGCGCGCACGCTCTCTCACGTGAACTTTCGATTTTCGGGGAGGTTTTTCGCGTTGCTATCTCTATACTATACGTGTATATGTATATATGTATATGGGTGAGGTTGATAGTGTAGTAGGCCTAATGGCATTGCCTTGACCTTTTACGCTCCGGTGTCTTATGGGGGAGAGGTTTCCGCGTGAATTTATCTTCGTTTGTATGGATATGATATACTGTTCGCCGAGGCTGAAGAATACAATATACTTTGCTATCTGCGAGAGAGTTGCATTAAAAAGCTTGATATAAAAGAAAGAAAAGAAACGTGTCACAGTTTCGCAATACTTTCGACACCTCCCTCGAAATAAAATCAGGGAAAGTAATGCGCGCCGAGTGTCGGCGGAGGCAACTTATTCGTGTAGTTTACGCCCCGAGACTATTAATCCCGTATAATGTTCGCCAGGTGCGGCAAACCCTAATATTTCGTGCGCGTCCCGCAAGACCAGCAGTTAGGTCGAGCGCATAAGTTAGAGGCCGTCCGATCGTATTACAGTCTCGACTTCCCCTTCGATATACGTATCACACAAGCACGGCGAATCGGCGATCTTCGTCCCTTTTACCCTCGATTGACCTTGAAGAAGTAGCGGCTATAAGACGCTTCAGTTTAAGTTTTGTTGGAATATTTAATTTTTTTTTTTTTTTTTTTTTTTTTTTATCAAGAAACGTTTTTCTGACTCAACGCACCAATCATTCTGGAAAAATGCGTGAATTATCACAAATGATTCATATAAGAATTCAAAATTCAATCATCGTGTATACCTGACGGCAATCTCTATTGTAAATCAGAATAACAGTACAAGGCTTGGCTATCAGAATCTTCAATTTCCTGAAGTAAAGTACGTCAATCGACGAAGTGTGTCAGAACTATAAGGGTCAATACGTATACGTACACGAGCAATCTGAAACTTCTGCAATGAATGTTTCCGTGATTTTTACATTTCGTATAAATCGTTGTGAAAAATATGCAAAAACTCGAGTCTTTTAAAAAAACGCAGCACATTGAAACTTGCATTTACTGTATACTGGTAGAAAAATGTATCTCTTTTCCAAGGATATGATAAACTTGAATTATGCAGGCACCGTTCTTTGTAGCTGTTTGTGCGGCAACTGTTAAAACATTCTTTACTTTTAAAAACTGCATTGTGCACCTGTTTCACAGCAAATTTGATAGAGCTATTTATGTCTATAACTTATATCCAATGCTATGCGCAGATCACGGAAATTTACTTGGAAGAACCACTTAGAAACAGGCTCGAGCACTTGACATCGTCTCGTCTAAATACCCCCGAAACGAATTCTTGCGGTGTGCGTAAGCTGCGGAACATTTTGGGTGATTATGAACTCGGTCGTTTATATAGCTATGCGCGATGTCTTTATACGAGAACGTGTAATTACCGTCTCGAAGGCGTGTAATGTTGGGTGAGTATTACTACCTATAGCGTGAACATTGCGTTGGATCGGTCGGGTTCGTTAAAATAAACGACGCCAGAAAATAATGATGTTAACAGCAGAGAAGCAACAGAAAAGGGTCAATTCTAATGCATCCGTTTCCTAGCTTTTATACCTTTTAATTTCTTTTTTTCGGGAAGTGATAATTTTTCAAAACATTTCCGCGACTAAAATTGCTCGCAGAAATGATGTTGATTTAGCTTATTTACGTAATTTACTCGGTAATTTATTATGAACCTGTACGGTTCTTTATAATATGATTACTCCTGAAACTCGCGCTGGCTCTTAATTGAATTCCGCCCGACAGCTGTTTCGTTCAAATTATTAAATTAATCGCATTATCATTATGTGATAAATGAAACCGATATAGTTTACTGCATATTAAAAAAAAAAAAAAAAATTCAAAACAAAACTTACACAATAAAGATACATATTTTATCCATGCAGTCACTTACACACTGCCATCCCGAAACGCGGTCCACCACACATAAGTATATCGCTCGCCGCATAAACTTCCGCGCCTCTTTATTATATTTATCCGATAATCGATCTCACGCGACTGAACGACTCGGTATCATCCTCTTATATCTTACAGACAGCCAAGAGCGCATTTATCGCTCAGCGCCGCTGCATTTCCCCAAGTAATTTATTGAGGTTAGCTTAAAAATAGAAAAGGAGCTCGTCTATATAACGCGAAGAGAGAAAGAAAAGGCAAAGAGTATATAGCATAGGGTTATACAGGTCGAGCTTTCAAGCCCTCTTTTGTATACCGTATATAAACGCTGTAGCGTTGGATCCCCTATCGTATCCTGTCGTGGCCGCACCCAAACTCCTTTTGTTTTTAGATAGGAGAAGAAACGGATGGGTTCGCCGTACTCCTCGCGCGCTGCAGAGAGCGACGAGAGCTGTGTAGCATATATATAGGATTCACGATGGCTGAGTAAATTTCACCGCTATATATAGAGGTGGAGGTGGGGGAGAACTCGGGAGAAAAATCATGAGCCGACAATGATGTGAACAAGAGCACGTTCTTCTGCGCAGCTCTTGAGAGAGAGAGAGAGAGAGAGAGAGAGAGAGAGAGAGAGAGAGAGAGAGAGAGAGACGAGGGAAATATATAGGGTTCTGTGTCAGTTTGGCTTTTACACGACTAAGTGCACGCGCTGCACGTGGGCTCGAAATAACTCGAATATGTTTTTCCACGCGGCATTTCGACGGAGAGCAGTTTCGTTTTCTCTCTTCCCGTTACTATTGTACCCGATTGTACCAATGCGTTTTGATTATATTTATACATTTACGAAGTATATTTTTTTTCAAATATTGTTCCATGAGATATGTTGTGTATGCTAATTGCTTGTTTGCGGCTCTCGACGTTAATCCGACCCGATTGCCGATCCAATTAATTTTAATAACCTCCCGCTGAATCGTTCTGCCGCGAACAAACATTAATTCATCAGTATTACATTGTGGGATTTGAGGTGTAGGCATATATGGTTTAGTGATGGAGATATTGGGTTAACAGATAACAATAGTTTATTAACAACAAGATACTATAACAATGACGCTCTCTCGAGTCTCGGTCGACCGCCAGGCCGACCGAAAGCACAACTCCCTCAAACGTCCGCTCTCGCCCACGTCCCAAATCACACTCTGCCTGGGCCTGCTGGCCCATCTCGGAACTGCCCTTCCGATCTCTCTCTCTCTCTCTCTCTCTCTCTCTCTCTCTCTCTCTCACGCATCCCTCTAGCGTACTTCACTCTAAGCTTCTCTCTCTCTCACTCTCACGCATCCCTCTGGCGTACTTCCCTCTAACCTTCTCTCTAGGACCTTACCTAGAGAGAAGCTAGCGAGTATTCTTTATCTCTCTCATACTCACATTCCCACAACATGAAAACCAAAAACCAAGCTTAATTAATCACTGTACACCGCAGAGAGCGAGCGAACCCCCGCGAACCTTGGAACGCTCTCGCGGGCAATTAATTTTTTTTTCGCCCTTCAGCGTCGCGACAAAGAGACCGATTGTTCCGCTCACCGAGACCGTATTACGTAGTGCTCGTTCAAAACGATACTTTAATTACGAGCGCATAAAGTGCGGCCACTCGAATCGAATGCGTACAGCTTCAGCAGCAGCTCGACTGGGATTATATCCCCCGCGGATACCGCCTACGCATACATATAACGCAACTTGCATCGCAGTGCGAAGCCCTCGTTAATAAAGCCTCCAATAACCCGCAGCACTGGTCCTTAAAGGCTGGCAGACCGATAACGACGGCTAAGTGCCGCATTCAATCACTGCGGAGAGGGTCCTTTCTCTCTCTCTCTCTCTCTCTCTCTCTCTCTCTCTCTCTCTCTCTCTCTCTCTCTCTCTCTCTCTNCTCTCTCTCTCTCTCTCTCTCTCTCTCTCTCTCTCTCTCTCTCTCTCTCTCTCTCTCTCTCTCTCTCTCTCTCTCTCTCTCTCTCTCTCGACAATGCGAATTACATCCATTCATGCGACTTCCCCATCAGAGAGAGAGAGAGAGAGAGAGAGAGGGAAGAAGAGAGCGAACCGATCCAGCAGATATGCGGCATACTGCAGTCGTTGGGAGAACTCGCAATTAGTAAGCGTCAATTGCTTCTCCGGCCCCTCCCTTCTATCGTGTCTGCGCGCCGATTTCACGCGTAGCGGATCTGTCCGTATATAAATCCGCGTGATTCACGTGCGGCGCGAGAGAGCACGTGTTGGAGGAATGTTAAGAGATGAGACTGCGGTACATGTCGAGAGTATAGTATAGATATAATAAATCGCCGATGCTGATTCGAGTATAGTGCCTGGATGTATACGTATAGCGCGAGTCGTACTAGGATTTCCGCCGCGGGAGATTGCTGTCTCGGTTCGAGAGCTCCGATGGGTATTGGGCAACGACGACGACGACGACGACGACGACGTGTGTGTGTGTGTGTGTATGAGCGCAGCGAGCGTTGATTGTATACGCCAGTTGGCGTCTAGCGTTGGCGGTATAGCCAACTTGCGCGATCAGCTTTCGTCGGTGCAGGTGTACTCGCGCATCATCGGAACCGGTTGTAAGTATACGGGAGCCCGAGTTGAAGATTTCTTTTTAGATTCGCTTTTATTGCGCTAGCTGAAATTCGAATGTCTTTTGGAATGTACGATCTTTTCCGGGAGGTCTTTATCAATTAGGGAGATGGACGAGGTGCTGTGGAATCAGTATGTGGTTTTGGGAGAAATCGATTTTGAATTTCAAATGGATGCCGGAAGCATTTATTTATCCGAATGTTATTCGATTTTGATTTGATCACTTATTTTCATACATTTGACGTTATAGCTTAAGTGAGAGACTACTTTAATGTCAGCTATAGGTTGATATGTGCGTGGATACTATCGAAACGTTATCGCAGAATCTATGTTGTACGATTTTTCAATATGCTTCGAGCTTCGACTTCCGTTTCGAGAATTTGCACACGTTTATTTTGGTCACGAAAAGAAGTGTGCATGCTTCTAACCTGCTTAGATAATAATACGACCGCACGAACGCACCGCTGTTGTTGTTTACACCAATATTGATGCTCGAAAAAATTCTCGAGATTTGATGCAAGACGACGGGAAAGATCTGAATCATATAACGCGATGATAAAAATGTTATATGAAAAAAATGTTTATTTTAAGAAGGTAGCTGATGTAAGTCATAAAGTTCAATAACACTTCAATAGTTCTTCTAGTCTGTTTCTGAGAAATAAGTGGTGGAGTGTATTTGGCAGTTTAATTCATTGTCCCGAACTTCAGCGGCTTTCGTCAACTTTAAATACTCGTCCAGGGAACAAGGATTTGCACATCCAGGAATTGTCAATTCCTTCGTTTCTTCAGGTATCCCCAAATAGTAAAGAATCTGTAAAAAAAAAAAAAAAAAAAACCAATTAGCTTAGCCCTCAAAATTAGACTTATAACACAATCTCCGAGTTTCAAACTCTTGTATACGCACTTTGACGTAGTACCGTTCGTCATGGAACCAGAGTTCAAAGATCAAGGCACTGGAGAAGTCGGGAAAGTGCCCGTCGTATGTTTTCAGAGATTGTAACAGACCTATGATATTCTTATCATGACCACTGTAGAGTGTTACTTTTCGAGTGAAGTTTGCGTTGGTGCTGGCTTCGCACATATCTTCGTTTATCTTCCGCAATATGAAACCTAAAACGTGTATTCGCTTTAATTAATATCACAGATGAAGATATTGAACAAGAATCACAGATGTATACGATTGTTGCGTACCTGACTGTATTCGTTTAAGCAGATCGGTATAGCTGTTGATTTCATAATAAAGCCTTCGCATTTTGATCAATCGTTCGTCGGCCAACACGTCGTTCATCCACGGCAGCATCGTCAGGTTCATCCTTTTCTCAATGTCCAGATTGTTGTGCAGAAGAAGAATATCATTGAGGTTCAATTCAGACCTATTCCCCACAGTCTCCCTCAGTTCTTCCAAGTAACTATCGAACTTCCTCAGTTTCTTCTGCACATCTGGCAGGCTCTTGACCCTAGTCAATTCATCGAGATACCTATAAACACCAAGACATCAGTTGTACCACTGCATCAACGACGACGCAACAACGAATCGGACGATGCAACAACTCACATCTGACACCTGTCGCTATTGAAGAATTTGTCCTTAGAAAACTCGTAGTAATGAGTCGGAATCGGTTGCCACTCGAGCTGCTCGTGCCACTTGCTGTCCGCAGATGGCGGATAGAGTCCGGCTAGGGTCAATTGCAGCGAGAGCTTGGTTCGCGCCACGTCTGAACTGATGGCGAAGAGACTCTCGCGATGATCGTCACCCGGTGAGTCTAGGAAGTCCTGGTATCTGTTGCGCAATACTTCACCCAAATGGTAAACTCTGCGCTTGCCCTCCTAACATAGAGGACCAGATGATTGAGGTCTATTCGTAATGGAATGTGACGCGAATATAACGTGGATAAATGTGTTTACATTCGTCAAGCCGCCTGGACCCATCGGATGGAACGACTCGTACATGTGCGGGTCGTTTGGAAAGCGCTTGGGAAAAGTCTCGGGAGCCCGATCTCCGTGTCTGAATACCTGAAACGAGCAGTTATATGAAGCGGCTTTTTCAAGGGGTATAATGAATGAGGTTTTTAAGAGTCGAATGCCCTGTAATTAGGGGCAAAGAGACGGCGTTTGGATGTGGATTGATGTACGTACCACGTTGAGTTGGCGCAGCTTGGGTTTTGTAGCACGAGCGAAGACGATGCCGAGAAGGAGGAATGCGAGCAGCCAAAGGATCGATTTTGAAGTCTGCATTTTTGTTTTAGTGCGGATGTTGTGCCTTTTGAGAAAATCTTAACATAATGTTTGTGTATCGTGCTATTTTTGAATTACAACTCATCAATCACCCAATTGCCTTTGTAGAATAAATATTTAAATTTCTAACCAAAAGAACCAAAAGAAAATCCAATCTGCACTACTTACACTCAATTCCATCCACTATTAAAAATTTGGCTCAGTTTCAAACTTACAGTAAATAAAGCAAACCCACTTATCCGACACAAAACAGCTGACGCGCAGCCCAAAGTTCAGCGCAGCAGCAACAGCGTATTATACACACAGTAGAGCTCTTACGTCTCCAAATCGCTCGACTGCTCTCGCGTCCACTTCCGTTTTCACGCTTTGTTTGCTCTGTTTGTTTTTACCGCGCGTACGTACATGCATACCTATATATATATACACCACTCGCGACTTACATAATACCCCGACGTGGTGAGCGAATTTTTTTTTTCGCAGTCACGTACCAAAAATATCACGAGTAAAACGAAAGAAGAATATATACGTCGTCGTGACCAGCCGTCTACAGAGCGTAGCAGCACTGATACTGATAGAGATCATCTCGTTCTCGAATTACTATCTGCTGCAGCTGCTCTCCGATAAAGAGAATTGTTTAGCATACCACGCGTCGTTATCATTCGCTGAAGCGTACGTTAGGTCTATATAATGCTATATATAAACGCTTACAAAGCTCTGCAGTGCGTATGTGCGACGGGTTCGGCTATAATTGTGAATATAGACAGTCAGGGCCATCATCAGCGCGCTTTTAGGCGGTGAAGAATTTGCGGGAGGGATTTTTAATGATCGACTCTAGAGCTTTTTTATTGCTGAACTGTCCGACGCTGATCCGAAGGTCGAGAGAGTATCTACAGCTTTGTGTGTATAACGGGATCGTTGAGCGAGAGAAAAAAATCGAAAGTTGACTGCTCTGTGTGCAGCAGCAGCAGCAGCAGCAGCTGCAGCCGTCGTCGTGATTGTGTCCTCGCCGTTCGCGCGAATCAAAAATTGGCAAACGACTAACCAGCCGTGACGGGAGAAATCCTCTCTCGCAGGCCGTTATGTGCGTCGTTAAAGTTTTCTATACTTGCGTGTGTGTGTTTGTGCTCGATCGGGGAAAGCTCGCGTATATGCAGGAGAGATTTTGCGAGGATTATACGGATTATACGAGTTGTCGGAAAAAATCTGACTCATTATACTCCCGACTGCCATTTGTTGTTATGCGCGGAAAGAGAAAAGAAACGCGAGACGCTAGACGCTACTAATAATACTTATAGTATAGTGCGGTCCAAACGTAAGCGCAAATCGTAAGCAAGTTGAGTTTATGCGCTTGTAACAGCTTTTAACGATTATTAGTGGCGTAAAATTACAAATTTTAATTTCAAAAATTGTCCATTTTAAAACGTTTTGAAGTGTCTCGGGACTCTCGAGAACCGCGATGTTTTGATAACATTGTTTGGCCGAGTTATCGTCGTAATCCCCAAGTCAAACAATAGATTGCACGGATACCTGCTAATTAAAAAATGGGATCGGTATACACGCACCGGCCCGTCGATTCAAAGCTGTCATATTATGAATTTACTGGACCACGACCTTGACGTATTAATTATAAAAATCAATTATTTCGAAAGATCGAACCGGTCACTTTTAACTTCAACTATACTCGCATTCCATTCCTCCATAAAACAGCTTAATGACACCTCCGAACATAAACGAAACTCGAGTTCGCGCTAAATATAGTCACACCAAACGCCTCCGCGAAAATGCGGGAGGCTCAAGGTACCAATAGGTCAGCGGCTCACTACTTTTTTGAAATCCCCGCCGATTCGACGCGCTGCGCGCAGTACGACAGTACATCTATACGGTAAACTCGCGCGCGGCCGCGAGCCAACGACCTTGAACGAGAGTCGCGACGGCCGCGAGAGAGAGAGAGAGAGAGAGAGAGATACGCTCGGTCGCGGCTATATACAGTCTTTTCCGCCTCTCGAAATCGATCGCGATCGAGGCCGGTCCGTTCGTTCAGTTTCCAATGCCGATCTGCATACGTATACAGTGTGTAACTTATTTTGAAATTCATCAGCAAAGCTCGAGGTAGCGCATCTCATCATCGCCGCTTTTGTGTTTCTGACGAGAATTTGTCGCTGGGCTCTCTGTGTTGTTATCTCGTCAAAAGTTTGTTTTCCTACAGGGGATAGCGAGATTGCGCATGTATATCATATGGGTTTTTTCTCCTCGGGACTTCCTGGTTACCCGCGCGATGCGCTCGACAAATATTTGGGAAAAGCCGCACGGTGCCGAACTCGATTTTCGTGTTTTTCAGCTTGTTTCTTAATTCGGCGAAGTGCACAATTGTTCGTTAACTGGAGTGACGGAAAAAAAAAATTTGTGGGAATATATCATATGGGACCATACATATATTGCCCCGAGCGACTTTCACTACTTTCACTTTTAAATTTCGCTATATACCGCGTGCCGTGGGTAATGTGGATTTTTTTCAATTCAAACTTTCGACGGATCCGCGTTCGAGGAACTTTCGGTATACTATATAATATGCCACTGCAGTTGACGCGCATTGGATAACAGGCCGTTATACAAATCCCTCGTAATATGTGTAACGCTCCGGGCGCGCGTAACATTCGAAAAATAAAGCTGCTCTTCTTTTGTAAAAGGCTTATTGGGCCATGTATATACACAACGAAAGGCCTGAAGGTGGCCCGTAGCTTATGAATCACACACGTGTGTGTATAGCCCTGAATCAGATTTAACCCTTATTCCCTTATCGGGTATCGCGACGGCTGACGTCATGCCGAGAATGAGAAAAAAACCGAGCACCATCGTTTTTTTATTATTTTATCCTTACACGTGCACGTGGATACGAGAGAACGTGTCAGATTGTACCCGAAATGAAATTATACATGTATCTGTTACATGTCGTCGTTTGACTTTTCTAATGTGCAAAATAAGGCTTCCTGAAGAAATATTATTGCGGACACACGAAAATACAATACAGCGATGATTAACGATTTCAGATCGTGAAATGGTCGATCAAAACGCAGCGTTGAAATTAGCATTTATTCAAATCATAAAAAATTTACAATTCCGCGAAAAAATCTCTTTATGCTCCGCTCGACGAATATAATAAAAAAAAAACGTCGATCGACGTATATAAAAGCGTCGGAAAATTTGTAAATCGCGTAAAGTTTAAATTCCAACAATATGGAACAACAAAGCCATCGATATCGCGTAAAAAAAGGTGAACAAGGTAGGTATACTTATATATATCTATATCAGTATCAGCGCAGTATCAAATCTCGATCGCTCGCCAGACAGAATGCCCGCACACGTATGTAAATACATTACGTGCTCCAGATTCTGAATCACGGTTAAAAGCGAACTTTTATATCACTCCGTACGTCATTTTCTTAAATATACATATACAAAACGCTCGGCGAATTAGCTATACACTTTTCTCGGCATACAGCGATACAGGTTACGTCATGAGTCACCAAACCGCAAACAATGCTCCTTTTTTCCACGAAAAAAAAAACACACACACAAACCTCGATTTCGGCGCTCCTCAGTCATCGCATCCTCCTGACGGCCGTCGCACCGGGCTCCGAGAGATCAACATCACACAGCTGGCCGGGAAGGGGCGTTGCGAACCCGCAGCTACGGCCCTGAACAGCACGAACTCTGCTTCGACTCGACAGTCGACTCCGCGCTCCGCGACTCGAGCTGGCTTTGCTGTAGCGTCAAGTTGGCAGAACTGCTCGCAGCGCTCTCTCTCTCTCTCTCTCTCTCTCTCTCTCGCTCTCTCCGGGGCATACGGCATACTACGCTCTCGAAGCCTCTTGGTAGGCCGCTGCCGTCAGTCGGTGCGTGAGTGTGCATCGGGGAGCGCGCTTGGCCGTCGAAATATCCAGCAGCATAGCTGTTACATATATAACACCCAGTGCTCCGCGACCTTCGAGTCTCGCGACCGCTGGAAGATCTCCGCCCCCCGGCTCTGCGATAATCGTCGGAAGTGTGTGAATCGTGCGCTTGCTTCGGCAGCAGTCTCTTTTTTCTCTCCGTGCTGTGCATCTCTCGGCGGCAGCAGCAGCAGCTCCGTGTTCTGTGTTGTATATGCCAGTGTTGTATATAGTATACATCTGCTGCGCCTGTAGAGCTCGACTCTTCGAGCCATCAGGTACGTAGCCTGCTGTGCGCGACGACGACGACGACGACGACGACGACGACGAGCACCGCCGTGAAAGGAAGGTGCGAGAAGACGACAAGTTCGCACGTATGCTGCACCCAAGAGCAGTATAGTTCCGTCTCGTCCGTATAAGCCCGAGAAGGAGGGAGCGAGCAGCAGCAGCCATTTGCGCCGCGGCGGACTGTCCGATCCGCGCGATCTCGAGGCGGAGGAAGAACATGGCTATCTGATACGGACTCCAGAGGCCGTTGTACCCTGCGTCGCTATTCCTCCTCGGCGAGTTGTAGCCGAGCTGAACTGCAACAGCAATATCAGTAGTAACAGCTCTCTTGCGCGCGGCGCGTGAGCCCGACGTACCAAGCTACCAAGGTGAGCAAGAGAGCGCTGCATTCTTAGCGAGCATACAGTATAACCTGGGGGAGCGCCTTCTTTGTTTTTCTCTCTTTTTTGACAATCTCTCTCTCTCTCTCTCTCTCTCTCTCTCTATCGTGAGTCCGGAGTGTTTGTGTGTATGTGGAAAGCGTATACAGAGACAGGCGTCGATGCACGCGTGCACGCTTCTACGTACACATGCATTCAACCCGCTGGTGTGCGTCTCTCTATCTGTGTCTGTGTGTGCGTGTGCATGGTATTGAAAGGGGCGTCGTGGGCGCGGATTCCCCGCGCTTCAGTGATAGACGTGACGCGCGAGATTGACTTTGCCGAGTCGCCGTCTACGTTGGTGGATCTATGCGCAGCAGCGGACTCTTCTACGAGAACGCGCCGGGGTGAAATCGCGAGTGTCAACAAGCGTAGTACTCGTATAGTAGGTATATATATACACAGCTCGATTCGTCGGCAAGGGCGGCGATGGGTGTGCCGCCGCCGCCGCCGCACGCGCGACCGTCGGGGACGCGGGGGAACGAACGACATACACACACGCGCGCATACAGGATGCTTCCTTCTCTTTTAAGGTACAATGCCTTCTACCTCGTTTTCCGTGTTGCTGCCGTTGTGCTTATACTGTGTATCACTGTAGTAACCGTGTAGGCTCAATGAGCTGCTCCATAGTACTATGCTACGCTCTCGTGTGTACTATACTCACGTTATAGCGGCTCGTGAAGAGTGTAAGCATAGTGAGCTTCGAGGTGAGCTTGACCGAGAGGAGGTTCGAGTCGAAAAAAAATGTCGCGAGGGCGGGGGAGGCCGACGACTCCGATCGTTATTTACCTATATGTATAACGGGGTGCTGAAAAGGCGTGAGTAATACGCACTGTACATCAGGGCGTCGTACTCTCGGTGCGGTCTTCTTCGAATCCATTGACGGGGGACGATCAGCGGCGGCGGCGGCTGCAATTACAAACACGCACCGCTGCAGCAAGTAGTATATCGGAGTTGGTGCGCTACAGCAGCGACGAGAGAAAAATACATCTCGCCGCCGCACGGCGGGAGAGCGGAATGCAGCCGCCGTGTAGCCTAGATTCCCTCGCGAGCGAGAGGGAGAGAGAAAGAGCGACTTTATAGTTGTATGTAACGAGCGGACTTTCACGTCGTCCGGCCTCCTCTCGCGTTATAATGTACACTCCATACGGAGAGCGAGACAGAGAGTAGGAGCTCGCGCGCGCGCGCGCGTGTGTGTGTGTGTGTGTGTGGTTCGCGCTCCATAGGTACTCGCGCACTTGACACGCGATTTCGCGCGGATATTCGCGCTGAGTCGGGAGTTGAAGCGAGTTTTTTGTTCTGCCGCGCGCTCGCTTGTCGTCTGTGTGTTGTGTGTACCGTATACGTGTGTGTGTGTATGTGTCGAGAGGCTCCATTGGCTCTGTGCAAAGTCGAGAGCTCGTGTCCTGCTTTGACTGACTCGGCGAGAGAGAAGAGACGTTCGCCTCGTTATTGCGAAGAGCGCTACTAAGCTACTGCGCGGCTGTGTTTAGTATACTTTTTTGCTTCTTCGCACGCTGCGGGAGCATGGCTCATTTAGGAATTTCGATTTGATTGTGCGAAAGTTCGGAGGTATGTGTTTTCCTTCTTCTCTTCTCGCTTATCGAGGTTTCTGAACTGCGTTGACCTCGGCGTTGACCTTGCTTCTGAACTCATCCGGTCATAATCTTATAATTTTTTTAAGTTTTTTCTGATATGCGTATTGGAGCGCTGATTGTTATTGTCTGTTCGATTTTAACAATTAACATCGCTGCCTTACGTATACAGCATGAATCATCAGTTATGAGCAATGTTCGACAATTTTCCTAAAATACTTGATATCGATCGAGTTCTCGTAATAAAGAAAGGGATTATCCTAGAAGAATTAATTACGCTTGCGAATAAGAGGATGAATGACTGTATATAAAAGTCGGGCAATCCATCACGTCGATGTCGGAACCTCCGCGCAGCGAAATCAGCGCTTTAAACCGATGAAAGATTGATCCCGCCGCAAAAAAAAAACAACTACGATATGCACCTCGCGCTCGAATATTTGCGACTCTCCCATCCTAGTGGACTAATTGAATTCCCCAACTCTTTCATCAAGCGGAAAGTACTTTTTTCCTCTCTCTCTCTCTCCCCCTCTCTCTCTCTCTCTCTCTCTCTCTCCAAACACGAGTGACGAGAATTGATGCACATCAGAAGATGCGGGAAACTCCAATATCCGTGTCATCATTGGTGGACTTTTATTATCATTTTACGTCCGCGTATACGGTACATCAGACTCGTATGTGCACTTTCTAACATTTCCAAGAATCTGCCTTTGCCTGGAAATCGGAATTCCACGAGAGTCACTCGAATGCTGCAGCTGCACGGGAGAGTCACATTCTCGACGTCGCGCGCGACGATCGTTTGGAATGCTCTATGGGGGTCAAAGGGTTCGGATTACGTTATCCGGACCGCGACGCGCGCGTTTTTCTCCGAATAGAAGCGAGAGTCATCTGAATATTTTCGCTCAAAGTCGACTGCACTCCGCATAAGCTTGTCTGAAGTCCATACATTATACGTTCTTTGCTCCGAATTGCTTTTCATTGTTGTCGACTGTCTCGCGACCGCTTTTTTTCGCAATTAGTACTCTCTTTATATATTAGAGCAGGGCGAGGGAACAGATTGAGGCATGATAATTGCGCTGTTTGCTTTAAAGAAATTGCCTCGTAGACTTCCTCTCTCGTAAATACAAAAAGCTCGAGAGAACTTTGCAAATTGGAGCGCTTCGTTCCGGAGCAATGAACTGTGCCGCCGCGGATAGAGTGGACGTAGTTTACCGGTGGCCTTAACTCTCGAAAGAGAGAGAGAGAGAGAGAGAGGGGGGGGAGACTCGGTTTGATGGAATGTCGTTTATTCGCAGACACTTTGATGAAGAAATTTTTTGTTAAAAGATTGTATGCTTTCGATGAGTTGTTTCTATTCGCTTTTGCGAAAATAATCTGTTCTTTTCCTTCTTTTAACGCAACGTAAGCCTTGTCTGTCTCTTCTCATTTGTTTTCACTGTTCAAAGCAGAGAAAGTTCTGCTCTCGGAAGTTAATTAACTCGACGCACACGCATATAGCGCGGTTTTTCAGAAGTACTCACACGCCGGTGCGCTTCGCTTTTAGAATCTACTGCTTTCTATTTTTGAATCTTCATTTTATAAGCTATTTGGATCGTTATTTTTAGAGTCGACTATTATTTTAGCTTGAGCTTCGTGTTTTGATACGTAATCTAATGCAGTTTACTTTGTTACGTGTTTCGTTATTGCCTGGGCATATTTATTTTCGTCTCTATATCCTAAATGAATTAGGTATAACATTGTAAAATACCAAATTGTGCGAAAGAAATTATCATAAGTAGCGTTGCATAATTTTCTTTTTTACGAGAGTCACGTATTTTTTTTTGTTTTGTGTGTGTATGCGTTTACTTTTCGAAGTGAAACGTTAAGAAGTATTTTATGACATTTGCTTGACGTGTATGGAGTTTTGTGATTTCTAATCATGCCGTCAAAGTGAGAAACTGCTTGTGTTAAACTCTTAATTAGGCAAAAGTTATTTTAATGTTAGATAAACTAGTTTCGTAATTACCGTTTAATTGCATATAATTCTCATTTAACAAAAGAGAGATGACACTGCTTTCACTTGTCAACACAGCCAAGTTTTGGACGTATAGAGAAAGTACGATTGTACGATCATAAAGCATCGAAAAAATAAACAAAAGTTCCGATTGGAGAAATATTTGCGGTTTGATTAAATTTTACTAATTTCAACTTTCGAATGTCAATTTTTACTTTTTACGTGTTGATGGTATTGCAAAAGCCCAATTTTGTGGGGTTTGCGGTTCTCAGTCAGTATACTTAAACATTGTAAATACATTTAGTCGAATTTTTTTCCTTGTAACAGCTTATCTTTAAGAACTTGCATGCATAAATATATTAAAGTAAAATTCAAATTAAACTTGTTTGAACAGTTTTTTGCTAATTCAGTAGGCATATATGCATGTATGCAGGTTTTGCCACAAGAGTTGCTAGCTTCAAATCCAGTTTTTAAATCTTCTATTACATTAGTTTACTTGAAAGAATAAGTATTCAGAGCAACACCACTAAACAGCTTCAACTTTTGATTGTTTCAGATAATTCAATATGTTTCTCAGATGACTGTTAGAGAAGTAAGCGCTCATTTGGCTTTACCATGAGCGACATAATTGGTATGTCACTGTCCAGTAATGGACCTACTTGTCAGGAGAATATCAAACTCTTGAAGAAGCAAAAATTAAGTGGGTGCAATGTTCCACTTGTTCATGGCAGACCAAATTCAACGGTCAATGTACGCAATAGATTGACAACACATCAACGAAATCACAGTCTTGACTTCAGGTAAAGCTCTAATTGAAAAAATTACTATCTGGCTTATTTTGTTGAAAGATAAGACATTGCAACTATTTGCGTGGAAAATTTCAGACAGCAAATGTCTTATCAAACATAGGTACGGTAGATAACCGCAGTAATGTTTGCAGACAAACGACCTTGCAATTTTATTTTTAACAATGCATTTTGTATTCAAATAGGTCGATGGGAATTTTGTTACCACCAGTCCCTCAAGCAACTGTGACTACACTTACGTTACACCATAGAAATCGAAGCTTGGATTCTGCTTTGCAACGAATTCCTGAAGTCGACGTTACTCCAAGTCCAGAGTGTGAGACAAATCCAACACCAACAACCAAGTCTGTACCAACTAACAAGAGCCGAAGTAGAGAACGAGATGATCTTGCTAGTCTTGGTTCTGATGATTCTGGAATATTGTGTGGTTCTGATAGTGGTTCCAGCGATAATGCGAATATCACTACAAGGTACTTAAATGTTTATCTGAATAATCAGCTTTATTTCGCTATTGAATCACTGTTTAACTGTAGATTTTAATTTCCGTAGGGAGTCAAGCGTAGATCACCTACACAGCAGAGAGAGCCTGGACTCTTCGTTATCGCAAGAGCGAGACATGGACGTCGATGTCGTCGACGGAGATATGTGCAACCTGTCGATTTCACCTGTCCAATTGGGACTCGGCGACTCTGCCGTCGACGATGATCGGCGCGACAGTGTAGTATCGAACGACCCTGAACAGGGCAAACACAGTGAGCAGTGCGTCTCCAAAGAATTGCGAAACGTCTGTGACTATTCGGCCAAAGAACTATGCGACACGCAGTCCGATGCGGTGGATTTTCAGGGCACACTAGAGATTGCGGTGCCGCCAAGGGATTTGGCGGGTGCTGCGATGACGCTTTGTTGCGGCACCGGCCAGCCAGAGACGGAAACCGTCAAAAGGCAGCCAACCGTTCAGAGGCAAGAGACTGCACAGCCAAAACCCACCGAGGGATGCTTACTTAGGTTATTCGAAAGTCAAGTCTTCGATATGTCCATGGCTATATCTTATTTATTTAATTCCAAGGAGCCTGGAGTACAAAGCTATCTTGGTGAGTTGTGAACTTCAGTGCTGGGTAGCGCTTAGTATTAAGCAAAGAAGACTAATTATATGTGTATAATTTTCGATTTCAGGAAATAAATTGTTTAGTTTTCTCGATAATGATGTGGATTTCTATTTACCACAGCTGGTTTTAATGTATATACAATTGCACGACGTTACGGACGTTCTATATCCATATCTTGTCCATAGGTATGTCAACGTGATTGAAATCTAAAAATGTGAACGCACATGCTTTAATAAGGTTTCTGATATCATTTTTCTCGTGTTTCAGGTGTAGGCATTCGGTAGATTTTTCGTTGAAATGTGCTTGGTTACTAGACGCGTACAGTTCAGATACTCACTTGCCATCAAAAAAGAAATCCCACGGGACCAAGCTGAAAAATTCGATACTTTCAGATGAACTCAGGTAAGAATTGTAGCACCTGCAATGATTACACGAATACTAAACGTAGTAAAACTCATGTATTAATGATCATTTCATTTATTTTAGACCAAAGGGAAAGCAGCGCACATCTGGATTACAAGTCCCGATCGCACCTCCTTTACCGATTGCTCAATCTGTAGCATCTCCTAACAAAAAAACCCACCAAAGATCTCAATCTGATGCCACTGGACTCTTTCAAAGTCTGCGTCGTAGCCATTCCGGTTTAATAAATAAAGCTAGCCTCGGAGACCTTAGTTCTGGTCGAGCGTTTGACAATGGATGTACCTGCTTTGATTCCTGCCAAGGAGTGGTGAACGATTTACGGGGCCAAAAGACTGACTGTGTCTGTAATGTAAGTATCACTACATTCATTCACTTCGATATGTCTAACTGTTATAGGACTCTCAATAAACATTCTGTCTTTTTTATCAGGCACCTCGGCTCGCACCTGAGCTGGAGTTCATTCGGGCACTCATAACAATTGGAAAGTTACTCGGAACAATCCCTACGAAAGAAGGCAAAACGGTTCAATTGGTTGCTGAGCTGAATACTCTGAACTTGAATCTCCCGGCCAGAGTGTGGCTTCCTTTGCACTCGACCGTGCCGCATCACATCGTTAGAGTTCCACCTCAATATGCAGCAGTCCTTAACAGTAAAGATAAAGTAAGCACATACGTCAAACCATTACAATTCATTTTCACAAGAGCGCGTGGAATGTATTCCTAATTGTTAACGTAATTTCTAGGCTCCATACATTATATACGTAGAAGTTCTCGAAGTCGATGATTTGTACACATCACCAGTGCCAACTAAAATAATGGGAAGTTCATTAAGACATACGAAATCCGAAGAAAATTTGACGGGCGTTGAACAATCCGGACAAACTAATGTGCCAAGTGAAAATACTCAACAATCGTTGACAGCTGCGAAACAAACCCCGGTCAGAGCTGGGTATTCGAGGAATCCAGAAGTATCGTTCAATTTCATCGATGACGATCCCAATGATTGTTGGAGTCAAGAAGACGACGAGATCACGCAACAGGTGAATATATTAAATATACAAAAATATTATCATTAAATTATTATATTCTTGAATCAAATTAAAAGTAGCTTTTGGGATTATCAATGAAATATAACTAAAGAGCGGATATTTTTTACATAGTATCTACAACTTCGAAAAGCAAAGGACAGAGACACGATATCGCAAGTAAGTCAAGACTCGTCTGACAGTCGTGAGCCGGTCTTCGTTCCCGGTGATATTAAAAGACGTCTAAACGAGATGGCATCAGCACCAAAGGCCACCTTTAATCACGATCCAGAGGACCCATCTGCCGCTGTCCTAAAAGAGCCGTGGGAGCAGAAACAAAAGCGCATTAGGACATCGAGTCCTTACGGTCACTTGGCTTCGTGGAAACTGCTTGCAGTTATCGTTAAGTGCGGTGATGATTTGCGACAAGAACTTCTCGCTTCGCAATTGCTAATGATGCTCCAGAAAGTTTGGCAAGAAGAAATGTTGCCTCTCTGGTTGCGACCGTACAAGTGAGTAACATCTTGATGAAATAGCTAACTACAAAAAATAATAATTAAAAAATAGTATTTCAAAAACTAAATGAAAATCTTATTTTCAGAATTCTTTGTCTTTCGAATGATAGTGGACTCATCGAACCTATCTTAAATACAGTATCCCTACATCAAGTGAAAAAGCATTGTCAGCTAACTCTATTGCAGTACTTTGAACGGGAATTCGGTCCTACGGATTCGCAGGCTTTCCTTATCGCACAAAAGAATTTCGTCCAAAGCTGTGCTGCTTATTGTCTTGTTAGTTATCTGATCCAAGTCAAAGATCGCCATAACGGCAACATCTTACTCCACAGCGACGGTCATCTCATACATATTGATTTTGGCTTTATTTTGTCAACTTCGCCGCGAAATCTTGGCTTCGAAACTAGCCCATTCAAATTGACGCCGGAATTCGTCGAGGTAATGGGTGGTAAACAATCGAAGATGTTCGAGGATTTCAAGTCTCTAATTCTGCAAGGCTTGATCGCCGCGAGAAAACACATGGAAAAAATAGTGAATGTCGTGGAGATCATGATATCAGGTGGGTTTTGGACTTTTAATCGTCAAAATTAAATGAAAGAATTAACTTTGAAATCAGTCTAATGTAACTATTAATTTGTCACAGGTTGTCAGTTGCCTTGTTTCCGCAACGGTGGTGCATCGACAGTACAAGGATTGAAGAATAGGTTTCATCTTACCTTGACTGAAGATCAATTGCGCAAACATGTTGATGACCTAGTAGAAGGAAGTTTACACTCATGGTCTACAAAACTTTACGATCGATACCAGTACTTTGCGAACGGCACGCTTTAAGCGCAAATATCTATGCAAAATTCATCCCTTCAATTTTGACATCCGTCGACGTTTCTGTCGAAGCAGATCTATAAAATATAAATTTACGAGAGAACGAGTTGATCAACAACTCCAAAGAGAGACGGAATATCTCCGGTATAAAAGCGATCGCGAAAGTCAAGGTGGTTCTTTCGTGTTAGAGTTCAAATAAATGCCAGCGATGTTAGACTACCGATGTTTGTGCTTTTGTTTATTCTTTTTTTTTATTCGAATATAATCACTTTTAATAACTGTAACGCTTGTTAATGAATACTTTGACGAGCGTTCGAAGAAAAGATCCATTTACGCGAAGAAAGAGGATTCATAAACAAAAGCCAAAGCATCGGCGTGCTTGAGCGCCTGGTCATAGTTAATCCAAATTTTATAGACGCTTCTTCGTAATCTCAAAAGAAATATACTTCATAGCATTCCAGAAGCAAAAAAAGCTATATTGACGAGTATTCAACAATGGGCGAAGACTGAAAATATTTCGTATTTCATGTGTCGCGATCGTAGCTTCTTTAAAAAAGAAAAAAAATATATAAATCGTGAATACGTATATAGAAAATTTACACTTCTGATCGAAAAATAAACTATAGTAATCGTCATCGGTAAATAAAGCTCGAATATTGCGAAAATTCCACAAAGATAAAAAATGTTCTCGACGGTAAAAATATTGATAGAAAAAAAAACGATGTACGGTAGTTTGTGAAAGTGTCCGTTTTGTTACATAGACTTTGGTATGTATGAATTTCGACTGACACGTTACATGGTATGTTACAGATTCGGTACAAGTATGTAAATCTGTAGCATTGTAGTTACAAACTGCTGTTGTCAGAGTAATTCGTTGAAGGTGCCTTATAAATAGATAACAAAATAAATAAGACCGATGAGAGTTAAGAAAATAAAGTAAAATACAGTGCAGTGTATTGAATTGGTCGTCGTTGTAAAGAGGACAATCTGCAATTTGTAAATATTCGTAAATTAAAAAAAAAAAGATCAGTATGTAGTTATAATTCGGTAAAAAATGACTCGATGAACGTATGAGGGCGGATGATTAACAATTGCGACCCTAAACTGAGGGTAGTGAAAAAAAAATGGGAGGTGAATACTCAAAATATTTCCTACTTTATATATGTATAAATACAAAGGCGTTAATGCTGCTATTTATGGCTAAAGTGTAATTGCAGCAGAGGTAACAGCCATTAACTGCAATGAACTTTTTAAATTTGCAATCGTAAGTTTTTATATGTTCTTAATACATAATTTCATAGTCGTAAAATCATAAGAAACGCCAAGATATACATCTTAGTTCAAGAAAGACGGTTATTTAAGGAAATAAGCGAAAATGTAAGAGTGCAGTCCTGCATTCTCGTGTATGTTCGAGCGATTAAATTATGCTATTACAGAAAAGAACCTATTGTACATACATAATTGAAACTCATTGTTTAGCATGTAATTGCAGATGAATGTGCAAAGCTTAATTAAAAACCACGGGAGGACAAATCCAAGCTTACCTTGTTGAGGGGTTTTGTAAAACCTCCGTGACTTCAAAGTGTCTTATCTCCTTTTTCTCCTATCTTTGTTGTCTCATCGATCAACGGACAGGCCAGCAGTGTTGTTGTAACGACAAGTATGTACAGGGCTTTAAATGAAAAAAAGAGAGAGACATGTTCCTATTTTTTGTGGATTGAGAAGTTCTCGTAGCGCGAATTTTGTCTCTGTTATGTTTCTGGTCTGCCTCGTTATTTCGCCTCATTACAAGCTATTAATGACATTAAATACGAATAAATATAAATCACAAATAAATAGTCGTATTTCTTTTATTATTTTCACATGTTTCATCAATCCTACATTGTTTATAATCTGTTTCTGTTTGAAAATTCATTGTGATCAATTCTACACATGTATAAAAATATTTATAAAAAAAAGAAACCAACAATAGAATTAAACCTTTTGTGTGGTTGTTTAAACGATGGACTATGATGAGCACTTTAAAGAATTGAGTGTTCATCATTCATAAAATTAACATTGTTTCAAAATACATAAATTATATGACAGGGAGTTTTATGCAAAGTTTTTTTTAGTTCAAATTATATGTGCACATTATAATTTTGTTTGTACATTGAGTTTAGTAATGTCAAATACTTCTAATTGACTTAAATAATTAAGTAATCAAACAATTTTATAAATACGTTAGATTATCAGTTCTTAGGGTATATAGTTCCGCCTTGCTGAAAAGAAATTGATGCAATACGAAATATAAATGGTGTATTATACCTATAGTGGTATTAAATTTGACAAGATCTGCATTATATAACGCTACATTTTAATTTTATTTTTTCAAGCGACTGAATAAATCCAGAGCTTAATTTTTCTTCAGTAAGACGGAACAAGGAAGTGATGGGTACATATACATACATCGCTATGTATACATTTAAGTGGCGTGCGTGAGTGTCGGAAGATAAGGAACGAAAAATTGTTAAGTATCGCAAATATCACATTAGATCCTTGGGTTCACTAAGATACCTGGTGAAAACATCTTTCTGTTATAGCTATAATTGTAATTGCAATCGATCGTGTTAAAAACCATGTTTTTTTTTTTTAATAAAATCTCCATGGCATATTGTTTACTTATATAAGTAGTTTTGCAAAATATTTCACATATGAATACTTAGTAAAAAGTCTTTTAAAAGTTATTACGAATTAATATTTGGTTTTGTGCTGCTTATAAACTACATAAAAATGCAGTTAATTTGATACAAGATTATAAATATAGCTATTCAGATTGTAAATTGCAGTAAAACAATGGTAAGAGAAGCAGTCTGACATCCTTCTTAAAAACTCTATTGCAGAATCATCAAAAAAAAAAAAAAAAAATTAATAGCCGACATATAGTAGCACTTACATGTTTAAAAATATTTATAATAATAATAGTAATATTATTATTACCGTACAGTCGTTGTCTTAAAGATTAAAACGAATGTGCTGTATGATAAATGATCGGCGTTGACAAAAAAGTATTTTCACCGGGCGACCCTTGACACAAAAAACTGCCTTATCTTATATTCTAGAGAGCTGCTGCAGAAGATTCGAAGGTAGGACGGCCTCCAGCTTGTCGAGGATGTAGTGAAACGGCAATGAAAACCAGGCAAGCATGGCCCTTGCCACGACTCCCATGGTGTCCGGGTACTGGTGCGTCAGAAGTGCTACCAAAGCCGTGAACGAGCACAATCCAGCTGTGAACAGGATGAAGAAGGGCAATTCTTTCTTCGGATAGACGCTCACATCGTGGAACGATGGTAGAAGCTCACGATCCGCGCATTCTGTGCAGGTTGGATATGGATAGAACAGATGTCCTCTCTCCAGCGGATAGGGTAGCATTCTGAAAGTACCCTCCCAGGTGCAGTGCAGCAGGTTTAGCGCACCTTCCATTTGTTTCCAGTGGGGCAAGTGGAAGAAGGCGTAGGCTATTGCCTCCGAGTCTCCTCTTTTTAGTACATGCTCAGGTGGGAGGATGAGAGGCTTCATCTCCAACAGGTACTTGGGAACATGTGGATTGAACTCCACAGCTCTGTGAATGGCTTCAACTGCTGACATCTCAGCTGTGGTGAGACCCCGTTTGCTAGCTATGTCTGGAGAGAATTTGTCGGCTACTAGCCTTGCCTTCAGAAGGGCTGCTGTGTAACATATTGTTGCTGACTTGGGCAAACTTATGTCATCATATTTGGCTAATACTGCTTGCACATCTGCATACGCTTGCATTTCTAAAAGCGCTTCTATGAGATTCTCGTGAATGTTCAGGACATTCATAATTGGAGGTACTTCTTTTGTTAGGTCTCTAAACATTTTGACAGCTTCTTTTAGTTTACCTAGTTTTCTGGCACACATGGCAAGTCTTCTCTTCACATAAATGAGCACATTTGTATCCCTTCTGTGAATAGCTTCTGCAATAGAGCCTTGATGCTGAGTATTTTGTGACTTTCTATAATTGTTCTCTGCTACCTTGAGAGCTTGTTTGAGAATTTTTTCTGCTTCTAAAATAGTAGTAGCTTCTTCTTCGGCGAGTAGAATGTAAGCTGGCGCACAGTCTGGATTACGCTCCAAAGCACTGTGAGCTGCTTTTATGCGCACTACGGGATTGCGTTCTCTCCAAGCAGTTTGCATGATTTCATACTCGGCTTTTCCTGTGTCACCTTCACATGTAAAAAACGTTTGATGATCTTGAGCCGATAAGTTCATATCATAATAAGTCAAGGGCTCTTTATTTGTCGACCAGTAAAACCTTTGATATTCTGCTCCTCTAAATAAGTTAATTGGATTCCGCCAAACTTTACATTCGGGTACATTTTGTTGGTTAGAAGAATTTGTACTGCTTACATTTGAGCTACTACTACTTTCGGATCCATTATCTCCACCACCAATCCATGGAGAAATATGATTTAAGGATACCTGTTCGATAAATGATGTGCCATACTTTCGAAAATACCACCACTCAAATATCAATATTAAACCAGATATGAGCGAAGATGTTCCCGTAAGGGCAACATAAAATTTTGGTGTTAGTGTACTAAGGAACATTGTCGAGTCCCACATACTTGTGAATAAAAGGGCCATCTAGATGCTTGAAATACTAAATAATTCTATTAATAGCTATGTAGTTGTAAATTCTTATTCACAATACTGTGTATCTGTAAAAAAAAAAATATAGAATTGATTACTGACACTAGCAAAGTTTCATTTTTGTTTACAAACTTTTCAAGTCAAGAAACCTTTTGAATTGTTTATTATTCTTATCAATCATTACCACTCAATGTTCTATCATTCACCATCAATAAGTTAGAAATTGTTGTTTGTTTACCTTTCTTCTTATTTTCTTAACTCCAAAAGGACTACAAGTATATGTTAAGACAGTTTTGGAGACTAAAAACCGGCGATTTAACTTTTCCACAAACATTTATAGCATCTTTCATACTCCTTTTCTTTGTTATTTCAACAAAAAGCAACTATTTTTTCGGCAAGAAATACTAGCAGACTAATGATATAGTCATTGATTAGTCCATCTCCGGAGTCTAGACTCTAGACGTATATTATATATATCGTTTTCGGCGTGAAAACTGCGTTCTAGCGAGTTACGAAAACTGACTATAGGATCGTTGCTGTCGCGTCGGCCATTGTTGCTGAGAATGAGCGCGAACAACAAAATTACTTGCGATGCAAATACTTACCCAACATTTTTAAATATATACTTATAACAAAAATTCACAGTTAAGACCTGCAAAACTAAAATTGTACCAAGTTTTGTCAGTTTAGTATTTGTAAGCGCCTATTTAAATATTGAAGTTGCGCCTTTCTACTTATGTAGGTATATATCTGTATATCACATTCAATCACATGTATGTATATGTACAATTTGTCAGAGTAGCAAAGTACGCATGAAAGCATGCAGCTCGATCGATTAACGAAGTGAAAAGTAATAAAATAAGTATCAGTTATGTTGATATTTAATACTTTTACTAAAAAATTCGAATGTCTTTGCAAACGTGAACATATTAACGTATGTACACTTTTATTATCGTAATAAAGATTTAGAGGTTAGGTTTCATGGAGGATTTTTGTTTACCATGAAAATGACATTATATAGCAAGAGATTATCGAAGATACACATTTAAAAATAAACTATTTGTGTTACAGATTATCAGACGTCTGCTGTCGGAAAGTCAGTGGATAAGACGTAAGATGCCCAATGAAAAGTTACCACCTCATCGGAGCGATCCAGTTATTAAGACACTGGATTCGCCAGAGTTTAAGTCTATTTTTACACCAGAACTGAACACGCTGGCTGACATATTCAAAAGGCACAATTATGAATTAAGAGTAGCTGGTGGAGCAGTACGAGATATACTGATGGGTAAACATCCTAAAGATCTGGACTTTGCAACAACGGCGACTCCTGTTGAAATGAAGGAAATGTTCACAAAGGAAGAGGTCAGAATGATCAATTGCAATGGAGAGAAACATGGTACAATTACATCCAGAATAAACGACAAGGAAAATTTTGAAGTCACTACTCTTCGAGTAGATGTTGTGACAGATGGACGACATGCAGATGTTATTTTCACTACTGACTGGCTGTTGGATGCAAGCAGAAGAGATCTGACAATTAACTCAATGTTTTTGGATCTAGATGGGAAAGTATATGATTATTTTTATGGATACGATGATCTTATGAAAAGAAGAGTAGCATTCGTAGGGGAACCTGCACAGAGGATATGCGAAGACTTTTTAAGAATCTTTAGGTAAATTTTGAACCATTTATTTGTATTATTACAAGTGTATTCACTCATGGTACAATTCGTGAAATATTTGCAGGTACTTCAGGTTTTATGGAAGAATATCAGATGACCCAGATAACCACGATGAAAAAACAATTACTGCTATTAAAGAAAATGTCAAGGGTTTGGAGATAATTTCCGGAGAACGAATTTGGAGCGAATGGAGTAAGATTTTGGCAGGAAACTTTCACAGAGAGTTAACTTTAAAATTGATAGAATGCGGATGTTCCAAATACATGGGTCTACCCGACAATCTCAATTTGGAGCATTTTAACAAAATCTGTCTGAATGCTCAGAAAAATAATGTAAAATTGCGGCCTATCTCTCTCATAGCCGCTCTGTTACATACTGAAGAAGAAGTGTTGCAAGTATTCATGAGACTCAGGTTCCCGAATTTCGACAGAAACTTGGCTCTTTTTATTGTACAACATCGAGAAGAAAAGCCATGCGAAAATCCTTTAAAACCATATCAAAGGGTGGTGCTAAAAACCATAGGTAAGGTGTCAGATGTACGGGAATTCGTATGTGAATTATTCAGGTACAAAGGGGCTCTAGATTTGCTGGAAGAGTTTGAAAAATGGGATTCACGATTCCCGATAAATGGTGGTATGGTAAAGCCTTACGTGGAAAATCCCAAAGTAATAGGTGAAGTAATCAGCAGATTAAAAGACATTTGGCTTGATAGTAACTGTGAGATGCCTGTAGAAAAGTTACAGAAGCACATACCAGATATTGCTGCGGAGGCGACATTGGAACACAAGGAAAGGGTAGAAAAATTGAAAGCCAACAAAGAAAAAGGAAGAAAGAAGTCGGTATCCAATTGAGTTATAATATTAACTTTATAAATATACACATGTGAACAAAGAATGTTTTCTACGAGTCAGCTATGATTTTATGATTTTAAGAATGTTAAGAAAAGGTAATAAATTGTTGTATTTTTTTATTTGCTAAAAATTTGTTACTTTAGAGTTTTTACAAAACTGTAACGGAACAACGTGATTTTTATTCGTTACATCAGTTGCGATTCGTATTACGAAATTGAAATACGCGGTTCTTTTTTAAAATGAAAACCCAGTAAAAATAAAAATAAGAAAAAAGCCGGACGAAGTCGTAAAAGCCGTAGCTTCGCAGCAGTACAGTAGTGGGTCGTACATACAGATTGTTCGTCAGTGGCCCAGCAAAGTCTGATTACAAGTCACGAACTCGTTTTCGTTCTCGAGCGTTTGTCAATTAACGACTCTGACCCGTAAAACTATCCGTTCACTGGCCGTTTTCCTGTCAGGAATGAAGTTTTAATTAAATTTATACTCGGCTCAACGACTCGTCTCGCAGACTTCCTGTGCACGCGCGCGAGAGATTCTAGTTTTTTTTTTCACAGGTATTTGACGCTGTATACTGCTTCTCTCCTATAACTGGCTGTTGATATTTCGATAATGTGTACTAATATTCGTTGGCTATTTTGAATACTTTGAAAGAGAAGTTTGGGAAGATTGTTATTCAGCGTGCCTAATCTAAATAAAATAATAATTAAAAAGGTGCAACTTTTTAAAAATTAATTTTCATAAAACGCGCGACATAGAGCGTTATTCTATCCCTTTGTGTGAAAAGTGCACAAAACTAAAATAATTCCGTCGTCAAGTTATCACCTCAGCTGTACGCAGGGTGACCAGATGTGGCGATTTTTCGCCAAATGTTGTTTCGGTGGCTTGCTTCTTTTGTGAGACTATTTGATAAAGCAATGCGGTGATTTAATAATAATATTATTTTTAGGTACTGATTACAAAATTTGTAGGTGAGATAAATTATTCATTTTGGATGATTTTAGTAAAATAATCTTAGCAGCGGGCGACAGATCTGGTCACCCTGGCTGTACGCGGTATACGCGGGTATAAAAATGTCGCATCCTCCTTTTTCCGCATGGATTATAGCGTCGAACGGCTTGACGCGCGGTATATCTATCTAATATATGTGCGTGCTTATGCGTGTGTAAAAAAACCAAGTATTTCGCGTCAAATTAATATCTCCCGGCGTAAATATGCGGATTAAATGATTTTGATCTGGAGACGAAGACGAAATACTATTCATAGATAATCTTACTTTGTAATGAAATTTCTATAGTTATCGACACTCGTGTCTGATGGATGCTTATTCCTGTCTGCGACTGTCTGCTCATATACGTATGTATATTTATTATTTATTATTATATTGATGAGAATAGAGATAGAACTCTTCTCGGATTAAATAAAGTATCCATATAATTTTATAACGAATCTATCTTAGTATTATAATTATAATTTTTCCTCTAAAAAGTTATGAAATCCTTAAAGAAATTGTCAAATGG
This sequence comes from Pteromalus puparum, assembly GCA_012977825.3. Taxonomy (NCBI): domain Eukaryota; kingdom Metazoa; phylum Arthropoda; class Insecta; order Hymenoptera; family Pteromalidae; genus Pteromalus; species Pteromalus puparum. The sequence goes on from CM053172.1 coordinate 44,346,821, forward strand.
TTTTCTCTATTTTTATCAATATACGCTAATGAATGTAGTGAAATCAGTTTTAAAAATGCCAAGTGTTAAAAATCAGCACACTAGGAAAAAAACATTTCTTACGATCGAAGAAGAATTAATCTAAAAACTAATCCGAATCATCTTGTGCAAAGAAATGAGCAACATCATAAGTATAAAAAAATCCAGCAAATTCCTCTTAATTATAGAAGAATCATTTAAACACAAAGCGGATTTTGATCTTGAATAACTATAGTGAGATTAATTCTTCTTGGAGTAAGAAATGATTTTTGTCAGTGCAGGTAAGCTAGAATATGCTGACTAGTTTATAAAAAATAAGATAATTATACTTTTCAAAATTATTATTTTAATGCTTACTTGCCGTCCCGTTGTCTTGTAGTCTACGATGTGCATAGAGTAAATCATATGCATACTAATTACTAAAAACAACTTATCGATTACTTAAAGATAAATCTCCGATAAAATATGAAAATTTATCGCCTTTTCAATCAAGCCAAATCGTAAAGCAAAATTATTAAAGTATAAATAATATTATGATTCCAAAACTTCTTACTATTTTTGCAAATTATTAAATTTTGCATTGAGATTTTTTCTTTGCAACAAACATATATTTGAAGATTTTTACGACAACATGCTGATAGTAGTATATAAAGCTCCTTAGATTATAATAAAAACATGTTCTTATTTTAATTAATATTATCTACCAGATTCACACCTTAAAAGTAATAATTCGAATGTTTCATCGATAGACTACAAAACAACGGGACGGCAAGTAAGCATTAAAATAATAATTTTGAAAAGTATAATTATCTTATTTTTTATAAACTAGTCAGCATATTCTAGCTTACCTGCACTGACAAAAATCATTTCTTACTCCAAGAAGAATTAATCTCACTATAGTTATTCAAGATCAAAATCCGCTTTGTGTTTAAATGATTCTTCTATAATTAAGAGGAATTTGCTGGATTTTTGTATACTTATGATGTTGCTCATTTCTTTGCACAAGATGATTCGGATTAGTTTTTAGATTAATTCTTCTTCGATCGTAAGAAATGTTTTTTTGCTAGTGTGCTGATTTTTAACACTTGGCATTTTTAAAACTGATTTCACTACATTCATTAGCGTATATTGATAAAAATAGAGAAAACCATTTGACAATTTCTTTAAGGATTTCATAACTTTTTAGAGGAAAAATTATAATTATAATACTAAGATAGATTCGTTATAAAACCTACATCGAGGTTGGTGAGGATGAACACATAACTTATAGTTGCCAACATTTTACCTTGTAAAAGGTGTTTTTTGAACTGATTTCATAACCTTTAAAAGAGTTTCATTAAATAAACTTATAAAGAAACGTTTATGACACAAACACTCTGGCAAGAGGCCTTAATATTGTCGCTGTTTACGGAGACTAGCATAACTCAAATTTTCTGCTCTTTTTTTTAGTAAAGTCCTCTTTTGTATAAGGAAAACGGCAACATGTCAAGTTGCACTAGTCTTCGTTGGACATCTAAGTTATGCTAGTCTTGGTATAGGAAGCTGTGATATTGTACAGCTAAATATTGATGTTGTATATCGGCCAAGCAGCGTAGTAGGCTAGGACTTCTAGGTGTTACGGGTATGCTAAGCTTAAAGCTGGTCGCTTCGTTGACGTCTACCACCTCCTCGTACTCGAATTTGACGAGATGGTTGCCATAGTCGATCGCGTTCCAACTCGAACTCGTTCTTGGGCTCTGATTGAAGCGTGGAGCATCTATACGGCGGTCGTTGTTGCGGTGCCTGCTAGCTATGCGGCAAGCTCTACTGCACTGATAATATGTGGCCTTAATTCGAGCTGGATGAGTCGACCATGATTCAAGTGGCGCCACAGTCACTCTTATGCCAAGGTTGAAACAGCTGTAACGGAAAAAGGAAGATCTTGTCATTCATTTTCGACTCCGGGGAATAACTAAATGTATAATGAGGTCTTGAAGTTTGTAAAAATCGTAGGATTGATTTATATGTATATTTATTAAATAGGTAATATAATTTTGCGACTAGCGCGAGGCTACAACGGAGCATCGACAGTTCAGATTCACACGCACACAATTCACACAATTTCGCACTGTACATCAATATTTGGTCGGTGATTATCTATGTCGTATACACAAAAGCTTAGGCTTCTCGGAATCCGGAGAAAAGAAATAATATATTAGTTCGCGCTCTTCGGCGCTTGTCAAATTATATGCAACCTCTTCGTTTTACAACGCGACGCCGATTACAGATGAAATATGCAATTATACTTTCAACTCGAATTGATTTTTCGGCGGTCAAGTTAAACTCGGCTGGCAAACCTGGATATTGCTGTGCAGGTGATTACAAACGGCCGGCGACCTCGAGAGACAATGTTGTTTCGTCTATGTATAGATGAGCCCAGACCTCGATTGGTCTTTGATATATCTTGATGATGGAATTGCTCAAATAGTGCTGAGAACGTCGCACTGCGCACCGCTCGGTGGTTGCCAAAATAGCCTACGCAAAAACTATTCAAATCGTGATTTAGTCGGCCGCATCACGAATTATCTATATTTCTAGGACTTTAAAACTTACCCCTTCTCGGGTTTTTGCAGAGCTTGCGTCGCGTTGTACTAGCCTGACTATACGAGAGCCCGAAGCGTCCTCCTGGGCCTCTCGCAGCGTTCTGTTCGCGAATCGAACTTCACTCGTCGCTATCCATTCTCACAACACACATACACACATACATCACGCGATCAAAATCCCCTAATCACGCAGATGGCGACGGGGTACTTAGGCGATACCCGGAGGTCCGTCACAAGTTAGAGTATCTGGTTGCCGTTGAGGAGTCTTTGGCATACGATTCGAACGAACAGCCATGGAGATCATCCTTAAAACCGACGAGTCGTCAAGGACGAGTAAAGAGAGCTCGTGAGGTGTTGAAGACAAGCTTAGCTAGTGACCACCGATCACTATCGATCTTGCTCTTGATGTCGCAGTCCAGAATGTTCTGATGGTGCAATTTGTCGAAGTCCAGTGTCTAGTCAAAATGGTCGTTGAGGTTAGAATTACAGCCATCAATAGGATTTTGGTCAAACTCTAATAGTAGAAAGTAGGCATACTTGAAATCAAGCTTAGATTATCCACGGATTATGCACGCTGTCGACTTGCTCTCTATATGTCGCTAGAACGATTTCCAAGCGCCTAGTTTACAGTCCATTGATGTGAGCCAGAGGTCCCGAGCACGCTCCTATGTTTACTCTCATACACGTCGTGTTTGTGACTATCTATGATATAATTAAGTGCTTGAGTCGCTAGCGAGCGCCCAGCGCTTATACATACACAATATTACACATATATGGTGGGCTTGGAGTTGCTTGGAGCATGAGGGTGGACGGGCTCAGGTACTGCCAATCTGCTGTGGAATCGTTGGCTCCTCGTTGACATTTACTTCCTCTTCGCGCTTAAACTCGATGAAATCGTTGCCGCAATCACGTCCCATCTCCCATTCTCGGGCACGTTGTCTAACGCGCCGTCCAGGAGTCGCTATACCCTGCTATAGTGGAAGATTAACTAGCCGCCACAACGCGGCTTCGGCCGCTATGTGGCTTGCGCCTTGCATCGCTTCGCGATGCAAGGCACGCAAAACGCTCGCGCTTCGCGCTTCGCGTGTTTGCGCATAAGGCACGACCGCTGACGCTCGCGCTTCGCGTCGCCAAGCGCCCAAGCCCCGTCACTCGCGCTTCGCGCTTCGCCATAAGTACCTGCGGTGTCGGCGTGCACTCTCGCTGTCTGACGTTGTTATCTAATATAATATTATTATATTATACTAGTGGGGCTTCGCCCCCCTGCTCGCCTCCGCTCGCCAACCCCCCATTCATTTCTGTGACGACTAACACTGCGTTTGAATGATTTTTACACTTAGATACTAAAATCACGGTGCGAACTACCTAGACTTCGTTATCAGCCACCTTGTACACCTCCTCATATGATTTATTTATCCAGACACAAAAAACATGTAGCGCACCACCTAGCCCTTGTCACCAGTCACTCTGTACCTAGACACCACCCTCGAATGATTTTCACACCTAGACACTAAAAATATACAAAAATGTATTTATTAATTTTTTCTGTAAGTTGAATCTTCGATAATATTTGTTATTTAGATAATTGTGAATTCAATAATATTATATATGAAGTCATAGAACTTTTCGTTTACCTTTAGATTTAACAAATTTAAAAATTGCATTTTTGAATTTGAATCTGACAAAGAAAAGTACGAGAAGCAGATTTGATTATTTGGGATGAAGCTTCTATGATTCCTAAAAAAGCTCTAGAATAGTTGATTTACTTTACGTGATCTATGTGATACCAACATTCCTTTTGGAAATATAATTAATAGTTTTGGGAGGAGACTTTCGGAAATTCTACCCGTTGTAAAAAATATAGTTAGAACTATTATAATAGCAGAAACTATAAAAGCGTTCTACCTTTGGTTACACTTCCATATTTTAAATTAACGATAAATATGCGTTCACTTGATAGAACATTTCAACATTATTATTAGAAGTAGGAGAAGGAAAGATACAAAAATTTTAGTATTCCGAAAAATGGAAAACAATTGAATATGTAACAAAATCTTTGGTCACAGCATAAATTTTTTCGCTTAATACGTAATACTCACTTCTCACACTGAATATACTTATTTTTTGAATAATAATCTTAAATCAAATGGAAAGAGAGGTATAAAACGTATTACGGTGTGATACTGCAACCATCAAGTGTTGATAAATCTGACGATAACTTTACATAAATTTTCCTGTCGAAATATTAAAATCGCATTCGCGAAGGATTGCCACCTCATGAACTTCATTTACAACTTTGGGATTTATTATGTTAATAAGAAACTTGAGTATAACAAACGGTTTGTGTAATGGCACGCGCTTAAAAATTACCAAACTATTTAAGTACAACATTTGAAGCTGAAATTATAACTGGGGAAAAAATTCGTAGAATAAGTTTTCATACCTTAGAATTACTTTAAATACTGGGAATTTATCTTCATTGCCAATATATTTATATACAGAAAACAATTTCCTTTAGTTCTTAGCGTTTGCTATGACTATAATAAATCTCAAGGACAAAGTTCGATAATTAGGAATATTACTTAAATAAACCGTTATTTATCTCATGGACAATTGTATGTATATTATATCTAGATGCAAAGATCCTAATCGATTGTTTATTCAAAATGAAAGTGAAAACAATTCGACTAGAAATAATTG
>CM053172.1:44355603-44412222 GCA_012977825.3 Pteromalus puparum
TTGAAATTAATCGACTCTATCGATTTTCTATCGATTTTCTATCGATCTTTCTATCGATTTCTTTTAACTATTTCTAACAGGGAAGGTAATGCATAAATAATTCATTATAAAATGCGTGTAATACATGTATTAAGTAACAGTGCGTGTAAGATTAGGCAGTACTAGTTGTGTATTTATAAAGTGTTCAGTAAAATATATGGAAAAAGTCCTAAATATAAAAAAAATGATACATGAATATTAAATACGATTATAAGAGATTAAAACGATTAGATTTATAAATGCAGTATAAACATCAAAAACGTAAAAAACGATTAATATATATAACGGATTTTTAATACATTTTATAATAATAGTTTATAATCGTTTTTTATACCATTCTAATCGTTATCTATTCTAATCGGAACTGATACAATACATTCTAATACCTATAAAGCTAAAATTACGTTACACAAACGACTATCAAAAAACGATTCGGTTTTGAAATCGTTTTTAATCTTCGGCTATTAGCAGGTTTATATACAGCTGTCGTTTAAGCGCGTTCAAGTCCATCGATGTGAGCCGACTGTCCCTAGATGATCCTCGATCCAGCACTGCTGTGTCCAACATTCACGATGGCGATCCACGCTAGTGCTTGAGTCGTCCTGACGAACGCTCGGCGCTTATACACAAAAATCCTGACGGGCGATGTATAATCGGTGATAGAAGAATCTTCGTTGTATATTATATCGACTGCCGTTGATATCACTTCTGCAGCCTCGATACTTTGAAATGCACCAGAACGCGGATAATATCCAAAGAATTTTATAACGGGTGCCTACGCAGAGTGTGTAGGACGGACGTAGGTACGTAGAGCCTTTGATAGTCATATGGTCTGACTAACTCACAGATGCACTCCGTCTAAGACTCCGTGTGCTCGGCTATCTATGCTGCAACACAGCGATCCGATTCTTGAGACTGTACTTCGATAAAGCAGCCAAGCAGGGGCAAGCAGCGCTCCGTCTGCTCTGTGCGCTTGGCGGACACCTCTCTCTCACTCTCTCACTCTCTTGATCTTTTAGATATAATATGCTGCGCTCTATCTCCGTGCGCTAGGCTCTCTGCAGCGGATAGCTCTCTTGAGGTCTTTTATTTAATAATACAATGACGTTTCGTATAGATGTAAATAAATAGTTTGTTTGTATTGTATGTAAACAAAATTATATGACTTCTAACCTCCCAAGAAGAGAAAAAGAGAAAAAAAGAGAATCGGGGAGGCGAAAAATTAAAGAAAAATCACAAATTAATTTTCAATCTTAATTAATTTGCTGAAGGAGCAATTTTTTCAGCAAAAACCTACGGTAATTAGAAAGATTTAATTAAAATCTTTGAGATAGAATACTCATACATGAGCATTAATATCGGATGAAATAATATAATAGAAAGATTCGTAAGACATGTATAGGTTATCTAGCAAATTCAAAGTATAATAGGGTTGCGGTGCTCCCGACGGCACAGTGTATAAAACTTATACTTGCCATCGGGGCGCTACCGCGCCCCTTGATTCTCCAGCTACTGCTTTGTAATTCCGAACGTTATTAGAAAAGTTAAATATATATATACAGGAAAGATTTTTCAATTTAAAATTAACCAACTGAAATTTAATTTCTCAATTCTCGCAGTCTGCAGCCGTCTCATTCGTACTGTAGCGCAGTAGCAGCAGTAAGTATAGCAGCAGCCGGTCTTACAATCGCGCACCTCCGGAAAATTCATACAATAGCGTCGGCGGCCTTTCTCGGCTGAGTCTCCCGAAAAAAGCTCGGCTCTCTCTCTCTCTCTCTATCTCTCTCGGAAAATAGCGTCGTCTGCGTCATCGTCTTTTCTCCCCTCGGCCGACCAATGGCCCAGCGGCAGCAGCAGCTATATACGAGTTTCGGAAAAGACGCCGCGGAGCAGCTCTAATTGCTCGCAATCCTCGCGCAATTAATGTCTGGTTAGTCGCCCTCGCTGCTCTCTGTGTATATATATATATATATATATATATACACACGTAAACGCAGAGCCGCTCGACTACGTGCACGTGGTTCGCCTTGCAAAGCAGCCCGTACATTCGACGCCGCGGACAAAGAGCGCCAGACTGTCGTCGTCGTCGTCGTCGTCGTAGTTGGACAGCTTGGTCTTTTATTAGTTTTTATAGCGAGCGCGACGTGACGGAACGTTCCGCATGCGAGATGTATAATTCTCGGTGCGCTCTGTATGCGTATACAAGAACACTACGGCATGAAGCTTGTCGCGTGGGACGTTTGGCCCTTTTAGCGAGCGCACAGCTTGCGAGAGAGAGAGGAGAGAGAGAGAGAGAAAGCGCGCGCGCTTAACGTCACGCCTCGCGTGCGTCGAGAGAGAAGAGATTTCAGGGAGGCTTTTATTTGTTTCTCTCTTTTTTTTCGCTTCCGTTCCTCGGCTGCTGTCGCGCGGATGCAGCTGTACGTCGGCGCAGCTGCAGATGGTTCGCGGAATGCTTATTTTCCGTTTAGTGTGGTGCGCGGGGGTAAAGAAAAAACGCGAATGCAAAATCGAGCCGTATAATACCGCTCTCTGCAGATGTGTAAGTAAGTGCGCGCTGGGGGAATTCGTGTATGATCCTTAAATTTCCCGCCTTTTTTGCTGATTATAATTTTTGAGTTTTACGTATATAATAAGAGAATTTATGAAATATGCAAATAGCAAGAAATTAAATCCCTTGATGGGAACGTCGTTTGTAGAGTATACTCGTACGGCTCGTATATATAATAATAATCATGTTTGTTTTAATATGCAGCAGCCGCGTATGTGGCAGTAGAAGCGAGGGGAGTTCTGAACGTTTCTCTACTATATTTCGACGCATTGTAATTTTAAGTTAATTAATAATTAAAAACTTTTTACTCGCTGCATTTAGCCGAAATCCCTCTGCGCCGCGTTACATAAACAAAAAATTATATTATTTGAAATATAATTTAATCATATGATTTTATCGTGCGGCATACATAATAATCTGATCGCAGTTATTTTAATTGAAAATCAATAGATTGTCACTTGAAAATAAATAACGACTGGAACGAGGCGTCGCAAGTATGGTTATATATACGCACACCTGCTGCTCTATCCTGATGTGCCCCGACCTGGTTTCCGCAGAGCCGCGACGCATGAAAATTTCAACGCAGCCGGACATGCGCCCATATAGCACACTGCAGCCCGTGATCCTCGCATCAGGCTTGACTCTTCTTGCAGCCTACTAGCACTATATATGACTGTATACTTGCTCGGCCTCTTCTCCGCTCGCGCAATTCTTTACTCCCGCGGCCTTTGTTTACGGTTGCTTACTTCCTCGTCCATCTTGATTCTTTTCCTCCTCTTTTATTTTCTTTCTCTCTTCCCGAGAGCTTTTTATCTCCCGAGTCATTAAGCACGAGCGGTTGCCGCCGGCTCATTGTGTCCCGTTTTTCGCTCGCTGCAGAGAAGGGACGGGGGAAAGCTATATTATATGTGTGTATTATAGTACAGTGTGCGGAGAGCCCGAGGATTGCTTAAATCAAGGGCTTTATCGAGCCGGCATTGTATACTCGTACCCGATTTTTTTTTACATATGACAAGTCACGACGACCCATAACACACTTGATATCTTCGTATATCGCTCCACACTTGTCTCTTGTTTATTTCGGCGAGTATTCAGTTCCAGCGTCGAATTGAGCGTGCGACGAAAATCGTTTCCCTTCCAAGTTATTAGCCAGCTCTCGTAATATAATTAACTCTCGATTGCGCCAATCGAATTACGTGCACACCGCAGCACATTACGCGTAGTACAACAGCAGCGAGCGCTATCAAGTCTCATTAGTGGAGGATTGAACGTGAAAAATAAAAAAAAAACGCCGCGAAACTGCATTACTTCGTCGTCGACTAATAATCATTCCCGTTTGAAGCGCAGTGGCAAACTCTGAGAGCGAGAGCTTGCAATAAGATGCCGCTGCGGTCAGGAGCCCGCGGTTGCAACCGCATCACCTTAGAGCTCGCCTACAGCCGATCGAGTGCTCATTAGGAGAGAAATTCCCTCCTCGCTGCTACTGCTGCATGCATATATAGGTATATGCAAGTAGTGCACTCTATAGGAGCTCAAAGAGACGAAGCTGCGCGTATATGTATATAGGTACAGCGACGCGATTCCGGAATTTCCGGGAGACAATAGGCGAGAACAATATATATACTTAGCTTCTATAACATCAGACTTTCTTGAAAGTATATAGCTCAGCTCGCTCGGCGGGAGCGGGAAATTTGAAAACGCGAAGGCTAGCTCTCACCCACTTTCCCCACCTCTGCGTCCCACAAAGCACGCGCGTGTGCCAGTGTCCGTGTGAACCGAAGTCGCATATACACATGTATATACGTGTAGAAGCTTATGCACACAAAGGGAATGCATAGGTTCAAAGTCCGCGAGCCACTGTCAAACCTGGCTAATTAGTGGGCTGTTTACCTCTCTAGCTACGTGAATGAGTGTCGGAGCTGACTCTCGGGCCGGGCGCTCTCCTTTCCGCTGTCGTATTCTGCATCTTCCGCCTCATCTTGTATGTCTGTGTGTGTGTGTGTGTGTGCGCGCGCGCGCGGGGCACTCATTAGCTCAGTGAGACGAGAGCGATTGTGCGAGGAAGAGGTTACGAGAGGGAGAGGAAGCTGTGCGGGTTGTACAAAAGAAGGGACCGAGGAAATTACGAAACGAGCGTCGCATTGCGAATAATAACGAGGGGAAATGGCCATTGTTAATTAGGAATTCGCGCGCTTTTTTTCCGCTGTCTCTCCCTGCAATTAAAAATTCCCATCCACGAGTCGTACATGTAATTGTGTCCTATGCCCGAGAGAGTATAACATTCATGTATATAGAAACATATAACCTAATACGCTATAAGAGTGTAAAATTTTCGCGTGCGAATTGGCCCATCGCGGCGCCGCGCAGGGCTTCTTAAAATTTCACGATAGAAAGCACACAGCGATGAGAAGCATTAACGTCGCGCTTATGCGAGAGCGAGTTGTATTCGTGAAAATTGCCCGGAAATTCCACGAGTCTGAGCATAATCCGGGTTGTTGCGTGTGTGACTATAAATACGTATACGCACACCTTACAATGCTTACGAGCACGTCGTTTGAGAGGTTATCGAATTAGACGCGATCCACTTGCTTATCTCGGAGTCGCGAGTGTATAATATAGTAATTCGGGACAATTGCGCTGGAGGTGTAAAAGCGCGATGCTTTCATTATTGTTCATGAAGTTTTCGGAAGCTCGCGCGGAAATGGAAATAACGAAAAAGAGGGATTTTTTTTTTTAATCTTCCGCGCAGCAAAAATTTTAACAAAGCTGGGAATGCGGGTATAGAGCGAATGAAAAAGTGCGTTCTATTTGCCGGGGTTATTATTGCAAAGGAAAAAATTGTGGGCTTTGTTGTGTATGCGCGACTTTAATCCTACTATGTATTGTTCCACGCGAGATTTATGTTTTTCCTGGCGGATATGCGCGATATAAAAAAAGTTATTATTCAACTCGCGCTAGTATGTATCAGTACGTGCGCTATTTGAGTGCGTCCGCGCAGTCATCGTTTGATGATATTTTACAAAGAGTATAATGTCTGCCTCGTTGTACGTCGTTTGCGCCGTAGCGATTTTTCGAATATCGAGTCTCGAGGCTGGCCACGTAAGTTTTGTTCTTCGATAACCTGTATGTTAATTGAAGCCCGAATGCATATGATTAATCGTGAATATAATTCGAGCAAGATAAACGTCAAATTCGAGGATGTCAATATCGATTACGTCAACGACGAATACATCGACGAGGACACGTTCGAACTGGCTGTGAACTACATTAACGAAACTTACAACACCTTGCGCTGCAAAGCCAAAGTCATTAAAAAGTTTCCGGATGATCTTCGCGTAAGTATATATTGTAAGTATGTAGTTGGCGAGCAAAAAATCATTCTGAAAAATAAGGGAAAACTTTGCACAGATCTCGCTGAAGGTGTACGCCTACGCTTTCAACGATTTTCGTATACCCATGGGAATCAGCGTGAACATTTCGATTTGCGACGTAAAGACGGCGCCTATTCTCGCGATGCCGTTCATCAGCGCGATCGGCGGAGACCCGGATAAGTGCGGCCCCGATGAGGTTCCCTTTTTCGTTTTAACATTATCCATATACCTATCTGCTATGCAGTCTAAATATATGCGACGTTGCAGGGAGAATACGGAAACGAAGATTTCTACCCAGTCGACCCGAAGATGCTGCCCAGCGTGTTCCCGCGAAACCAGTACCGCTTGAACGTCGTCATAGACAGTCCATCCATGACGATGCTGAAGGTTGAATTCTACGTGCAAATAATATGAGCTGTATTAACGAATATAAATAATACATAGATACGTACATTGCACTGCTAAAGCTCAACACGATCATGCACACAGCCATCAACTTACACAAACATGGAGATCGGCCAAACTACTTTCCGAAAACACCGCGCGCATAATTAGCGCGAACGGAAAGCCCGCGTCAGCTCAGTGCAATAGAGCAACAAACTCTTGGGCAAATAGTGCGCGCAGTCGACAGCAGTAGATCTTCGATTAGCCAAGCGCGAAAGCTTTGCTCGGCTAAAACGCTGTTTGTTCTCGCTTATATTTGACTGTACCGTCGATTTCGTCTGGCATAAGACACAAAGCCCTTCCAAAACAGTCGCGATCGAGAGCGCCGAGCGTTTTATCAAATGCACAGAGAGGGAGAGAGAGAGAGAGAGAGAGAGAGAGAGAGAGAGAGAGAGAGAGAGAGAGAGAGTAAGAGCAGCGCGTGTGTTTATGCGCCCACGTGCGAGAGCTATAGACTAGACCATCTGAACTTTGCCGCAAGCTCTCCCCGTCGACTAAGCAAATTAAACGAGTCTTGCGGAAACTTGCTCTTCTCGGGCGCGCGAGCGAGAGAGAGGAGATCGTGATGTTTATTCGAGGAAGTTTGGTTTCGCTCGGAAGGGAAGGACTATGTTATACGTACAGCGTGTTCGCGAGGATTTCTTTCAGCCGCTGCGCGGACGACTCGGAAGAATAACAGCACTGGTAGGGCTATAGGCTACGACTTCGGTCAGAGAAAATAGCTCATTAGCGTAGAGAGAGAGAGAGAGAGAGAGAGAGAGAGCAGGACCTTCGATTCTATATACGGGAGACGGAAGCTTTTAGCGCGCAAGATTACCTTATCTCGATAGGTCCACCTACTGATGATGTTATTCCGCGATCGAGTTATTTTTCGAGAATTTGCATGAATGATTATCGAGTTAAAGTCGAGTCGTCTCATTAAAGTTAGCGCAAGTTTTTCGTCCGACCAACAAACGCGACGTTGTTTCACTTTGCGCAGCGTTAATTTGAAATCACTGTAGTGGAAGTATAGGAGAGCTCGTTTATTTTTACAACTCTTACAACGAAGTATTTTCCGGGAAAGATATTCATTTGTTCGGCAAACCTTAAAGTTTCAGCTCACTTCGTTTCGATATAGAAAGGCAATTACTGCGTATACTCAGCATCGTCAAGAGCAAGGCAGAAGATAAGTAATTGGCGGAAATCACGTAACGGGTCTCGTCGTACTACTGCGTATGTACAGCGTCAACCCGCTGTATACAATATACCCCGTTAACGAGGATCGCGGGCGTCGTGCGGGCATAACGAAACGCACGAGGAACGACGAGACCCTCGAGTCTCTTGTGCGCTATAGGCCCTCCTCGTCTGTACCTATACATCATGGCGACGCGCGAAATGATAGATGAGCTCGGAGGAACTATGCTCTCTCTCTCTCTCTCGCTCTCTCACTCCCTCATCTGCGGGCTTTTTACTGAAATAATACCTTGCCCGAGAATTTTAGCGCTCGCCGCTTAAAACGGACGATAATGGCCCCTCGCGCAAGCTCGTGATTAATACATCAGTACAGGCTATATACATACATACGTACGCCGCGTTTTAACCCTTTGACCTCTGTGTTCTCGAGTGCGTGCGTGCACAGTGTTTTGGAAATAACAGACGTATTATACGCAGCTTTCTTTCCCCGCGCGCGCGTCGCGTCGATGAGAATATAAGAGATCACGCGTGGCGATATTACATGCGTCAAGCGTCATAAGCTCGGTTGAAATATTTAACGAGAGGAAACGTTTGTTCTCTTTGATGCTGCGATACACAGTCGAGATTATGTGTATACAGGGTTTATGATGGCAATCTCGGTGCGAGACGCCTCGCCGGTGCATAATTCAGGGCTTTTGCTCGAAATCGGCCCGATGAGTAGGGGATAACGCGCTCCGAAATACACACGCGCCCCTTTTATTCTCTAGTTGTCGCCGTTATTACAAATTAAACACGGAGAACGAGCCGCGTATACTTACATATTATACACTGAATTTTTCCTTATCGCGAGCCTATGAGCTGATGCTCGACGACGATCCGCTTTGGATATATCTGTACAGTCGTTTTGTTGTTTGCCTTACAATACAACACCTCAAACACACGCGCGTACATTATACATGCGTATAATACGCTTGGTACACGTCGAGATTGGCGCGCGCATAGAAGCCCGCGAGCGAGTATTAAGAAGCTGATTTGAGGATTCGCAACTGTATATGTGTATGTGCATATACATAGCTCACCGCATCATGTATATATGTATACGATACGGCTTGTCCGAATCCTTAGGCAATGGAGCTTTAATGATATACTTTTGAGGCGCCGCATTGACTATTGTAGGTGATTATTCAGAGGGATTTAGCTCTTGATTCGTCTTCCTGATTAGCTGCGGACTTTCATGGCAAGTAACGTGATAATATATGATGTATACTCGCGAATTCTTCATCGGAATTTAACGAGTATGGTGCGAAAATAAGCGGCAAATAAGTAAAATCGTTCATTTGCAGAATATTCAACGTATAATCAAAAAAATAACTGGCTTCCTATTAGTAGCCTAAACCGTCTCCGCGAGCTGATACATTTCAGAGAAAATTCGATATAAACAGTTAAAAGTGGTATACCTAAATAATACAGAGTCGGTTTATATTGATAGATGAACTAGAAGATTATGCTATATCAGTGAATTGTCCATTTCAGTCATTCGATCATGCATAAGAAATCACTCGAATCTCGCGACAACGTTCACTGCGTTCGTTCGCCCGACACCGACAACTGAATCCGCGATCAACGAACCTCAATTAAATTTCAAGTCTGTCCCGCGCGTCCAAAACCATCCGCTAAATAATGCCTCGGCCAAAAATCGCGTCTGCGAATATCTCACCTCGAGAACTCATCAGCAGACGATGACCCTGTCTCGTCGACGACGCCGTAAACCTACTCCCATCGAGTTCAGTGCATAACCTTTCAAACATAGCCTCGACACACGCAGCCATGGACGTCGAGGAGGAAGAGGAGGAGGAGGAGGAGGAGGAGGAGGTGGTAAGCACGTGCGCTGGGCCCTGCTACGAGGACGAGCTTTCGTCGCAGTCGACAGCCGATCAAGAGCAGCCCCTAGGCCGGAACTACTGCTGTTGCTGTCATTACGATCCGTTCGAGGAGGAGGGGCAGGACGACGACTCGCGCATTCGGGATCCAAGCTTCGCCCTGAGGAAACTCAAGGTGATGAAGTGCCAGATGAGGAAGTGGCGGCTCGAACGTCTGCAGCTCGAGAGCCAGGTCAGGTCTCTGAACCTGGCACTGCAAGCGCGAGGTACACAAGCCTGCGTTTATGCTTTTGAATGTTTGATGGATCATGCATGGCCGTGCGGCTGTGCTGTACGCAGGCTGTTCATTATTGCTTTATTCAACGCTGCTGTACAGTGAGCCACTCAAATATATCGTTGTCGAATTCGACGGCCTTTATTTCTGTTCAATAAATGATATTTTGTGATTTTGCGCGTACACTCGGCGGAAATGTCATATAGACAGATGAAATTAGAAAAAATCCATAATATCGTATTTATATATGCGCGTTCACAGAATCGGTACTCTATATGTGTTGTTCTATTATTGAGCTAAACCTGTTTTTACTTTTGCGAAATGAATTTACAAACAAAGCTACGAGTCGATCTGGATATTTATTTCGTCGAAACGACGAGGTCTAAATCGTCTCTCTCCATCCCCCGTTGACAGGCATCGACGCGCAGGAAGTGCTCGCAAAGACGGATCCTCTAACGGCGCACTATCGCGCGGAGAACCAGCGTCTCGAGCGTCGCAGAGACGAGCTCGAGGACGAGGTTCGGGATCTGCGCGAGACGCTGGCCGAGCGCGATTGCTGCGAGGAGCAGCCCTGCGACGTTGTCGCCCACGTCCGAGAAAAGATCTGGGCCGTGAGGCTTCGAGCCGCCGACGAGAAAAGACAGTAAGAGCTGTTTTCCGTATTATTTGCGCGACGGGTAGGCGGTTCGAGTGGACGCCTCCTGAATATAGAGAGGCAATGATGACGCATCGCGTGCAGTATAATATATATAGCAGCCGATAGGAAGTAGCTTCTAAAAACGAAAAAAAAGTGACCGAGAGGAAGCACTACCTACTTATATGCTGGCTATATTTTGATCATTACTTCCTCCACTTGTGTCGATCCAACATTTATCCGACATTTATCCGACATTTATCCGACATTTTCCGGTCGATCTAGGACGGAGTTGAAAATACACCCGCAAATAATTGATGAATTTAAACACACTCGCATTTCTCCCTACATCCGAACACAGACTGCGACGGACGATAAGCGATCTTCGGCTGAAGCTCGAAGAGGCGCGCGAGGAGAGCTCCTGTTCTGCGCTTAATCGTTTGCGCGACAAGCTGCGCGAGCTGACTCGCGACGGGAAAAAGGCAAAGGCAGCAGCCTGTGGTGATCAGCAAGCGATGCGACTGTCCTCGGCTGCGCTCGAGAAATCGATCGAGACGATGGCCGAGTTGACGACGAGCTGCGAGCAACTGAAGCGCGAGAACGAGCGGCTCCTCGCCGAGGTCGAGGGTCTCAAGTGAGCTCATTGATTCGCCGACTCCCTTTCTCTCTCTCTCTCTCTCTCTTTTTCCCGTCTCCGAAGCGAATAATTGCGCTTTTCCCGAAAAAGGAAGGAAATAAAGGCCGACAGCGCGGATGAGGAGAAGTTCGTGAAGGAGGACGATCTTGAGACGAGCGCCGCCGAGATAACCGAGCTGGCGAACCGAGTACGTAGCTGCGAGTCGACGGTCACGCAGATGCGACTCCGACTCGCCGAGAAGGATGAGACGATTAACGAGCTACAGAAGAAACTGTGCGCCGAGAGGCGCGGCTCGCAACAGCTCGAACGCGGCCTCGAGCAGGCGCTAGTCAGTCAGCGCGGCCTCGCCGCGGAGAGCGACGCGATGAAAGCCGAGCTCGCCGAGAAAGACCAAAAGGTATATTCGTGCGCACCTTTTGACTCTTCGCCCTCGTTTGCTTCAGACGCGACAGAAGAACTGGCTACTTTTAACTCTCGCTCGTTCATTCGTCGTCGATTAATTCCTTAATTGGTCGATCGAGCTGCTAGAAATAAAAGCGCTGATAGACAGTTTTTCTTCAAAGATTAATCAATTTCCGTCCGCCGAAAGGTGTCCCAGCTACAGCGCGACCTACGCCAATCGATGCTGGCCACGCAGGCACTTACCGATCTCGAGTCCGAGCTCGAGAGACTCCGGCCAGAACTGCGGGAACTGGAGATGCAGCGGGACGAGATGCTGGCCGAGTTGTCCGAGCTCAGACGCGAGTTGTCCTCGCGAAACGATCAGATAATCCAGTTGCTGGAGGAACGAGATCGGCAGAAAGCGACGTTCGAGAAGGAACTGGAAAAGTTCGTTTCCGAATCGCGGGACGCTCAGGATAAACACGATCAGCTTGTCCAGGAAAGCAAAGCTCTGCGCGAGAGAGTTAGCCAGTTGGAGAACGAGCTTGAGACGAGCCGACGGGAACTCGAGGCTGCAATGGTACGTTGTGTTCGTCTTTCAATCGATGGAGTATTTTTGAACGAATAATTTGAAACGCTGTGATGGCTTGTCAATCGCAGATATCAAACATCTGTATTCCGGTTCTCTTTTACCCCCCCTAAATCAATTTAGGTCAGTACCTGTATCGGGCATACTGATACAGTCCTGGCACTTTTTTTCAAGATTTATATTTAGGATGAAGCGCTGACGTAACGTAGTTGTTATATTTATTCCAATAATTCGGTATCCTTTAACAGGCTAATCCGATCCGAACTCATATTGCTTCGACCTGTTCTCAATAATGTAATAAATTTTCAGTAGCTCAATTAGAACAATAACTGACGTTTCAGCAAATTTATTATCGTTCGAACGTTATTGCTGTATTTTATTTTTGCTCCAATGGTCGTCGATCCGCGAACTTCTCCCTATCACCTATCTTTTCCCCGGCATTAAACAGCAGCGGCATCGATCCGAGATCAACGATCTCCAAGGCGAACTGGCCAATTCGAGATCGGAGAATGAAAGTTTGAGAGCCACGACGGACGAATTGCGCCAGGCTGACCAAGAGCGTCGCTCGCTCGTTGACAAAAACGCCGAACTACTGGATAAATTAAACCGAGCTAGCGCCGACGTTGACCGATTGACCGCGAGTCTAGACGAGCTGGAAAAAAGTTCGGAATCAGAGGTAGCGGCGTTGAGGCAGAAGGCAACGGAGTTGAAGGAGGCGATGGAGAAGCAGAGCATCGAGGCGGCAAAGCTCGGCCAGGAGAAGGAGGAGCTTTCGACGGCGCTGAAGAATTTAGAGAACGATTCGAGAAAGCTGCAGGAGGAGAGGGACGCGTTGAAGAGGAGCTCGACGGAGCTGGAGGAAAAATTGGCCGAGTCGAGGAAGGACAACGAGGCGTCGCAGAGGGAGATCGAGGATCTGAGGTGGCGTTTGCCGATACCGATTTCTAGAACTCACGTGTTAATTCGATTTTCTATCGTCTCGCAGAAAAGCGAAGGACGAGATGACGTCGGCGCTCGACGCTTCGGAAGCTCTTGCCGTGAAGCTTCGAGCCGAGGTGGAATCGCTCAGCTCGGAGAACGGCGACCTGGTGGCCGAGCGCGACCGGTTGAGAGCCGATCGCGCGAGACTGAGCGACGAGCTCGAGCACAGCGAAAACCGACTCGTCGAGCTGCAGGACGCTCTGGCGAATGCCACCGCGAACAAGGACAGGCTGGAGCGGGAACTGGGTGATCTCAAGTGGCAGCTCGACAAGCTGCGCAAGGACCTGGACGCCGAGCTGATTGTCAGAAAAGAGAGCCAAGATCAGTTGGAGACGGCCAGCGCAGAAATCGAGAGGTTTGCAAAGTTTATTTGATCTTTTGATCTAACGCAGCTGAGAGAGACCCGATTTCGGATTGAATATTCGATATAAATAATTGCGTTGAGATTGACGTCGACGTTCGTATGCTATTCGAATTTTAATTATATCTTTGAATTCACGGTGATCCGTGCACAAATAATGGGATGAATTTTTCAATATACGACATGACTTTAATTGATCGATCGACTGGCTTTTGTATTAGTTATAAGCGCATCAAGGAATAATTTAAAACACAGGCTGAAATCCCGAATCACCGAGCTCGAAGAAAGTCAGTCCTCGCTCTCGGCGGAGCTAGACAACCTGCGCAATGAGCTCACGGTACTCGCTACCGAGAATGGCCATCTCAAGTCAGAGGCCGAAAGACTGAGGTCCGATGCAGGCAAAGCGCGCAGGCAGTCGGGCCACTTGCGCAACGAGCTTTCGAAGCTGCAAAGTGCCGGCAACACCTCTTCAGCGGTCCGACAACCGATCGGTGGCCCGTCGAAATCGAGGGACGACGCAGCGAAGCCGAAGGAGGAGGCGAAACCAAGGAAAGACGTTGCACCGAAGCCTAAGGACGAGCAAAGGAGATTGAGAGCGAGGCCCGCGCAGAGAGACGAGAGCCCGCTCGTTTATAGCTTTGACCTAAAAGCAAGCGAGGCACTCAAGAGCGAGATGCAATCGCAAATCGAAGGTATGCCCTGCCCTGATAGCACTTGAAATGTTTAAGCAGCGGCGCGTAATGCTAATTGCGAGGCTAATTGGTCCTTGCGATACTCTGCCTTCAGGCGTGAACAGGGTTCGTGGCTTCATAAGCTACGTAGAGGGAAAGGCAACGGCGAAGCCACCGATGAAGACCGTAACGGAGTTACCTCGTAGGGACAAAGGCGACTGGCAATCGTCTCCACGATCGGACGAGCTTTTCGAAAGCTCGCAGAAATTATCGGAGGCAATCCTCAAGGCCGAGCTCGAGATTCAAAGACTTGAAAAAGTATCCAGCCCCGCCGCGATAGACGCGACAGGAACCGATAAGCCAACGGAAGGTGACAGGGAAGCACCGGGAGATGCAACTTCGAGTGACTTCGAACCGAACGCGTGGCTGCAAGTGAGTCGATGATTGATCGCTAATATAGTAACGGCTTGTGCGCATGAAAAAATCATTCTCCTTCCAGTCTCTAACGCTGACGGAACTGGCCGAGCTCCACGACCGCATCTGCCTGTTGACCTCCAACATGATTCAGGACGACGAGGACCGCGATTTGCTGGACGCTCGAATGGCAGCGCTTCAACGCCAGATTGCCGAGAAGCAGCGCGAAGCTGAGTCGCGGGCCGAAGAGATGCAACGGGCGTTGATGCGCGAACAAGCCCAACTGATCAGAATATCCGACGAGATGAACCGCGAACGCGAGCTCAATCTGGCAATGAGACTTACGAGGTTCGTCGATGATTCGAAATACCTATATACGCTTGTGAAAATAGACCTTGTCGATATTTCGTTCTTCCAATAACTAGTCGTATTTTTAAGTTTTATATCAGCAAAGCACTGCATATAGAAATTATTCCGTTTCTAGCGTTTGCGTTCGCTTTGTATGTTATTGTTGCTTTTATTTTAGTAAACGCGGCGCGAAAAACGATACTAGCCACTGGAATAACGTCAACTCACTGTATAATCTAATTTGAGACAATTTTATAACTCCGAGCTTTATATATAATATCGCGCGCTAACTTGTCTTTCATCGTCCGAAAATTGCACCTAGAATTCATTCGACGCGACGCGTATCGAGCGAACAAATCTGATCAATTTATCAGCAGACCCTTCACGATGTTCCGTAGCGCCGAGGACAGGCGGTTAACGCCGGAGGCGGCGGTCGTCTGTTGCGCCCGGGAGGACTGCCTTCGCGCCGGCTGCACCGGTGACTTTGATCCAAGCTCGGCCCGCCGGAAATGAGCTACTCGGCATCGTTTTTCGCGGACCCTTTCGTCGGAATAATTGGCTCCTGCCGAGAGGGACCGCCGGAAATGCGCGAGCGGTCATTAATCAACATCCTGTTTCCAAGCAGGACAGGTTTATAACGCTTTTTCTTTCTCTTCTTTTTATATCCTCATCGGCTGCGAACGTGTGCGAACGTGTGCGAACGTGTGCGAACGTATATTTACATTCGTTTTCGGAAATTCCGCGTACGAGCTGTTGTTTTCGCGCTGTAAATGAGTCGCGGGTCGAGATTCTCCGGCGTTGGCGGCTCGTTAAAAGCGAATCGAAATGAGGTAATTCAATAAAGCTCGAACATCTCCGAGGAATATCCGTCTCCCTCTTTCTCTCTCAATTCCTGCTTACCTTTTCCCGGAATAACCACAGCGGCCATTGATTACGTTTGTAAATGCATTCCCCGAGAACGAGCTGGTAATATCCTCAGCGGGCTTTTCTCTTTCCCTCTCCTCCCTTAACGTCGAGTCATCGCGACAGCTTTCCGGATTAATCTTGATTAAGCCGCGGTCGGCGGGCTGTGCGACTGTTTTCACATTTCCATTTGTATAGACGCGCTATACACGCCGACGACTCGGCTTCATTGTGCGGGCTTTCTTTTTGTTTGCGTGCAATGATTTGGGTCACGGATTTCGTGGGAATTACGTTAACGCTCTGTGTCGGCAGGAAAGATAGATAGATAGAGAGAGAGAGAGAGAGAGAGAGAGAGAGAGAGAGAGGGGGAGACTTCTTGCCGGGAGGTATAAGATTATTGTTGTTGGGGAGGGTTGCTTTCGTTCGAGCTCCACCCTGCGTTTTGCTGAATAATAAACCGTTATTTATATTTACGCATGCGAGCGCATAATTATATTGCGGTTTGTGGAACTAACATTTTAATGATGGAGCGCCGTCAAAGTTGTTTTTTTTTTTTTTTTAAGTAATCTGTTATATGGATGGTGATAATAATGTGCGCATTGCTGAATGAAAATTCACGAAATGAAATTCAATAAATGGAACAATTGATTCGATTTATGAAGAAGCGTAGTCTGAATTTATTGAATCGTCGAGTATTTCCTGATAACTTATTAACCACGTGCAAGCGCTACAATAACCAGCGAGATAAAGAAAAATCAGAGAAATCTCTCTGTAGTCTCGGACCACACAATGAGCGACTGTAACGCCCGCGTGAATCATAATTAAATCGATGCCTTTCCGAGATCGCGTCGACCTCGAGCGAAGCGTAGAGTTCCCAAGACATGCTCACAGCGCAGGGTCAGGAAGGGAGAGAGAAAAAAAAACAATGTTCTCGGGCAGAAGATTGATAGCCAAATAATCAGGGATTGCGTTCGTCTTACAACATGCTCGAGAAGGTACACGGCATCAATTAGTCCCTTACAAACATAGCTTCTAGCGGATACTGGTAAATATCTACGCGCAAGTTCGAAATTTACTAATTAACGTACGGGAGAAGTGGAAACAGTCGAACAGCGTCAGACGAGCCCAGCAACGAATGATCAAAGCTGCGCTCTGATTTTCCGACAACTCGCACGTAGAAAAAGAAAACTTTAGCCAAACGCGCGCTGGACGTATCTTTGATACACTGGTATACAGCGTATTGGCATCCAGTCAAATCACCTATCGGCGATTCAGACGGCTCTCGCGAGATCATTTCCACAGCCCATATTCTATACAACTGCGCAGCATATACAAACTCGGTTCCGAGCGGAGTCAAAGCGCCACGGCGCATAAAATGGAATATTAAGCGCGTCCCCTCTCTCCCCATACACGCGTGTAATACGAAAGTTTGCGATGCGCAAATATGCAAAGGCAGAAACGCAGGACTAGAGCGCAGTGAAAGAGAGAGAGAGAGAGAGAGAGAGAGAGAGAGAGAGAGAGAGAGAGAGAGAGAGAGAGAGAGAGAAGCAACTCGGATAATAATGAAAACAGGCCACGTTATATCGCGAGCTTTTGCGGCCAAACTGGGCGAATGCCAATGTTAACCGCCACCGCGTGCTGTATACCTATGCGATGTTATATCGTTGAAATTCTTCGCGCAGAGGGTATTACACAGGCGGGAGGGGTTATCGGCTCGTGTGCGGCCGCGGCGCTGCTGAAAAATAATTAAGAGCGAACGGCCTCTGCATGTCTCTCTTTCTCTCGACGAAATTTTGCAATTAAAACTCGGCCCCTTCTTTTGTTTTCAATCTTGTAATTGCGAAATACTTTGGATTTTTTTCGAGCTCAAATGAACTCGGTGACGGTTCTTTGTGTGTGCGCGCGCGCGCGCGCGCGAGTTATCTTTTTTCTTCCAGCCCACGCGTGTGCCTTTGTTTAGAGAAGAAGCAAACACGGAAATTACAACAAGCCCCGCTGTCAGCCGGCTTTTTATGCTTTGGCTCCTTTATTCGCAGCTCTGTTATACATCTTCGTCTCGAATGAAAGTCCTTTGTGAGTGTTTGGTTTAAGGCTAGAGATCCCGAAAGGAAAAAAAATCCTGCTCGAATATATCTAACGAAATGGTAGAATTCTTCGAGACCTTATGCAAAATACTAACGAGAAAAATTGCCACGAATCGCGATCTTATATTATCCCTATACGTAACGTCTGCGCTCTTTCTCTATACTCCTTGCAGTACACGCCGGCCGGATTTTCATTCAACCACTTGTTCTGTGCCGTCATTCGCTCGCTCGCATCGTTTTATTTATATTATATTCCTCAAAGGGAGTCGCATTCAAAGGCCCTCTGCACGTGAATAGAGCGGCGTAAGGACCGGATAAAAAGAACGCACTTCATATCTAGAGACGAATATAATGAAGGGCTGCTTCTGCAATTCTATATACAACGCGTTTGCCATCCGTAGAAACTCCGCGTGTATGTGCGCACTTGCGCGTCAATGTAGCCGAATGAATATTTCCTTGCAATCGGCACGGCAAAGTTGAAAAGAAAGAAGAGGGAGAGAGAGAGAGAGAGAGAGAGAGAGAAAAAAGAGAGAAATAAGTAGACGGTTATATATGCGCGCGCTGCGACTACTTTACGGTCGCAACGAGAGCTACGGGCTGTTATGAGAATGGATTGGCGAAACTGTATGATATCTGTGCGCGCTCGTATTTTTACTCGCTTCAGCGCTGCTGCTATTTATGGACTATAATTTTTTTCCCAAGCTTATTTTGCTCTACGCGCGACATTTCACACCTGCCTGTGTACAATACATTCCGACAGAGACGAAAATTTCGATCCGTGCAAAAGTCGTTCGTTTGCTTGTCAGATTCTAATTCTCGATTCAGTAGTAAGATCCGAGTGCGGTCGGACTTGCATTGTGCGCGGAAGCAAAAATTTGCCGTATATATAGCGCAGCGACAACGCTTATAATTTAATTTTGTTATTTTCTGCTGGTTTTACGTATATACAGAAAGCGGGTGGGTAAAACAAATCAGAGCAAGTTTGTTAGTGCGTTGTTAGTAAATCTGGTCGAAAAGTACGCAGGGCTTTGCAAATTTGTAAGATTTTATGCATTCAAAAACTTGTGGCAAAACGACTCAGCCGCAGCTTTACTGAAAGTTCGTATTTTCGCGATTGCAACATATAGGTAGCGACGAGTCACTGTTTTTTTTTAACGAAAAATTTATAACGGTGCTGGCCTAAAAGTGCGCAAATAACTCATTTGAATTTCCAGCGCCAACCGCTACTTTTCTAAAATATGCATGGTTAATTAATTATTGTTGTGCTGGATAAGTTATTATAATATATATACTTGTGTAAAAAAGTGTAATTATAGGTTGCTAAAATAGCGAAAAAAGAACGAAAATGCCAACACTTTTATGATTCGCAACCGCAATTAAGAAATACCGATGCCATTGATGTTAAACGCAAGTGCAGCTTATATAGGAGTTTGGAAAAAACTTTTCCACGACGCATTAACAGAGTCAACATATACGCAGCTGTCAAAAGCAGGGACTACAGAGTAATCCATAAGCCAACCCAAGCATTTATTATCACCCCGTGTTGCGACCAAAAGTAAAGAACGTATAACTTCGTTAAACAGAATTCTCGAATAATTACGACTTGCCCTTAATTTTATAAGAGAATCCTCGTTAAGATTTAAGATAATTTAAAAAAAGCTTTAGCAGAATTCTGATGTCGCTTAACTAAATAATTCGATCGATCCCTCGGGCAGCGTAGTCGTCGCTTTTTTTCAACCTTCTCCATCCACCGTCGAACCGTGTATTATAGATATAGGTCTCGTTATTCAATTATTCCTTCGGCTATCTCCTTACTAATTAGCTTCGAATATTAATTAAAAGCAGAAGTGCAGCGATCAGAAAAAAATCTCACGCGGACCTGTCCCCAATTGAAAAGCACGCGGGTCTTCGCGGCGATGTGAAGCCGAAAAGGGTTGGCGTGCGAGGGAGAGAGAACGGGGACAATAGGCAGATGAGGAGAGCGATAAATAAGAGAGTCGGGCAGAGAGTGAACGAGCCCCCGACGAGCGAGATTTCAGCTCTTTCCTCTGGCAGCATCACCCCCACACAGACGCGTATACTCGTGGCTTCTCGTCTACCCATACACACATACACGTATACGAAGTAGAAGATCTTGCTCAAAGTTTGGGCGGAGAGAGAGAGAGAGAGAGAGAGACGAAGGCGAGCCGAGGCGAGGAGGTGGGGGTTTGGGGGGGGGGGGAAGAATGCTGCCGCGCGGCGGCGCACGCGCGTCGGCCGAATAGAGCAACGCGTGGCGGGGTGATGAATAGTGGTCGAGAGAATGCCTCAAGCGGAGGGGGTAGCACACGAGTCCACACGGAAGAGACCGATTCGCGCCGAGCCGAAGCGAGAGCTCGTTGTAGCGAATCAGTAGGGCTAGCGCGGCGCAGCAGTGAGCACGCGAGTCAGTGGCGAGGCTCAGCCTCGGGTCAGCCGGAGCCCAAAGTAAGCCTCTAGTACTGCATACTGTGATGCCGAGGTGGTAGCATAACGTACGTAGGATAGCGTGTGTGTGTGCTATCGCACATAATATGCAGTGCGCGAGTGCGCGAGAGCTCTCATGATGACTCGTAGGCGACTCTCCGTCTTGGTGATCGGTGTTAAGGATAGTCGGTGAAGCGAGAGTGCTCTCAGTGGTCGTCTCTCTTTCTCTTTCTCCAGCACAAAGCACGAAGGGAATCGGCTATGTGATAGCCGATCGTTCGGATGAGTATTCAGATGCTGCTGCAGTATTGGTCAGCCGGCATATAGCGAGCCCCGAGATGCGAAGCAAGACGAGAACGTTCCTGCGCCGATGATTACCTGTGCCAAGGGGACTTGCGCGGGCTGGAAAGAAAAGTGTCGTACCTAGTTTTCCCCCGGATTATTCGAAAGTGTCTTCTCTGACGCGGAGAGTTAATCTGCAGGATGAGGTCGCTCCTGCTGCTGACGATGATGTGCCTCGTCGACTCGGAACTCGTGTCGAGAGGGCAGCTGCAGAAGGTGGACGAGCCGAGTGAGTACGACATTAGCGAATTCTAAAAGGGCTCTCGCGTATATTATAAGACCACTAGCGCAAGTGCTGGACCGGATGAGTAATTATTGGCCGAGCCCCTCGTCTCTATAACCGATTTCACGCGTCGCTGAACTCGCTCTCGCGCGTCGGCCTTAAAAACACGTACATGCGGCTTTTCGTGTATATACGTGTCGTGCATGAATCGATTCGTTTTCTTTCTCCCTTCCTTTGTTTCGCACAGCGCAGTAGAGATATTTTGAAACGTCTAACGAGCCGCTGTCTTCGTATAGAAAAAAGAGTATCCGAACGTTTATAGGCTACCTGTTGCCGAACGCATGAAAAAGAAAAATCATAAATAAATAAATTGATTGCGAGGAGCTTGCAGGCTCTATAAGCAACTTTATAAATATGTATGTATACTTTCGCAATATGCAAGAGTCAAGAGTCGGTAATAGACGGGAATGTCGGCTGAAATTAAAAAATACTCGAAACACCACTCGGAGAGATCTCTGCTCAAAGGAGAAACTAACTAGAAAGCGTTTTTAATCGGACTGCTGTTTACGCACATTCAGATTACTTTTTCACTTTTTTCGAAGCAACAGCAGCACCGCGTTTGTGGATTACAAACCTCTTTCACGGCTTTTTCCTCGTCAAAGTAACGTAGAATATTGTCTGGATGAAAAAAAGCCAGACAGTTTTACCTTCAGACCCATTAATAACGAGAGGGAGAGAGAACGCGCAAAGTCACGCCAAGAACGTCGGGACTGCACGAAAATATTATATAATGAAGCCGAAACGGCGCGGTGCGGCGACGGATAAAACCGTCAGCCAGCCAGCCAGCCAGCCAACCAGCCAACGCTGTCCCCCAGTGCAAACAAACTAAGCGTGTGCACATCGACAAGCCGTTATCGTGTCCAATTCCGGCTTGTATTCGAAACGTCTATTTGCCCAGAGCTACAGCGGTGTATACACACGCCCCCGCTCGACATGTCTCGCTCTGTGTACACACGCTCTAATACTGCAAAAGAAGACAGCCGACGAAAAACCGCGAGTCTGCGACATATATAAAGGTGTATATATACAAGAGCTGAGTCTAATCGAAAAGGTGCTTTCAATATTGATACACTATATTACGCGCTCGTTTACGCGCTGCAGCCGCGCGTAGATATATACAGTCGAACAAACATACATACACGCGACAAGTGGGCAAACAGTAATTTGCCTGCGTATATATACACGTAATTTTTTTCCCGTACCCCCCGAGGAGCACGTATAGCGCTTGCGCGAGCTTGCGGCTGTGCAGCCAAGTACGTATACAAATAAAGCCGAGCGCAGTACCGTGCAGGCGATAAGGTTGCACAGAGCGAGTAGTAGTCGCGGTAAACGAGTCTTTGATACGTGCGCACAGCGAAAATTGCAGCAGCAGCAGCAGCAGCAGAGAGGGGTATTGTGTTATCAAATGAGAGGAGCTTGCAAAGAGATGCGGAGATACGCGCGAAGGACCGGACTTCGTTAGAAGTTCCGCTGTTATGTGCTTTTCCATTATTTTAATGGCTTTTTCATGCGCGTCGAGATACCGCCCGAATAATATACTTATACATACACGTGCGCGCGCAAATGAAAACGTTCGCTTTGAAGTCGCGACAAATGTTTTCGCGTTGCGAGAGAGGGAGCGGTTTAATTAAAGCTCGCTTCGCGCATTTAATAAAACGCGAAATATCCTGAAGGAATGCGATTATACATATACATACGCGAATAAGTGAATGAAAAACGGCGATATAGCGATCGGAAAACCGAGCGCGTTTCCGTTTAAATACTGCGTATTTTTCCTATCTCTCTCTCTCTCTCTCTCTCTCTCTCTCACTCTCTCTCCCAGCGTAACGATTGGCGGGACAAAGCGTAATCGATGCTATACAGCACACCTCCAGAGAGGAATTTCGAAAAAGCCGCACGACGCCCACAAACACCAGATGCATTATAGTCCGGAGGATCGGTAATTCCGATGCAAATATAATCAAGCGCCGCCGGACAAATTGAATTTGCTCATTAGCCGAGTTCGATAACTTGGAAATTAAAAGTAATTACGGCCGGGCTAGCAGGAGTTTGATTTCTTCCGCCGCTACGACGACGAGGACGACGACGCCGTGGGGGCAATGGCTCGTAAAACGTTTTTACGATAATGCACGCGCGCGCTCCTCTCGGCCTCTCTCTCTCTCTCTCTCTCTCTCTCTCTCTCTCTGTACGTTATATATCTATGAGCGAGACTTGGAAGTGACTCGGCGCGAGAGGCGGAGAAAAAACTCTCGTCGGCTGCACGAAAAATTCAGATTTAATTGAGCCGATAACGTTCCCGGAATGCTAATGAAGCCGCTCCCACTCGCCGAGCAAAAAGAGTTTATATATAACTGCGGAGCGTACACAATACAGTTTTTAGAGGCGCGGTGTACTTACGATGTATAAAACTACAGATTGTCCTTGCTTCGTATTCTTGCAAGTGAACGTTATAAGCGCTTCGAATCATCGTAGGATACGCACGATCAATCGTACAAGCTGCACGTCGACTGGAATACGCGACGAGAAAAATTCGAGAAATCATCGGCGCTGAAAATCGTCGCTACGTGTACACGGACCTATGCGCGAAACGAACGCACGTACGCGGAGAAAATTCGTCTGTCGATACTTGTTTCGCGCGGCAAGTCTGCAGCAGTTCGAAATCTCTGCTGCTGTATACATGTATATATATACACATGTTATACTGACACAGCGCGTCTAACGTGCAGCGTTAGTTAAAGGGAGCCTTGTAACGTGCATTATACGCACGTCGCTAGCTATACACACACACACACACACACTTGCACAGCCTGCGGAGGAAATTCGGGTTAACGCTTGCCGAGCTTGAAAAGCCCTGTGGATGTGAGGGATCGATTTTTGGCTCAGGCTTCGCTCGCTCTATACTCACGAGCGTTTATGCTGTTTAGAGGGTAAGTAACTATGAACTCGAAGCTGAGTCGATGTTGCTGCAGCTACAGAAGACTCGTCTAAAATTGATGGACGCGCGTGGGTGGGGTTTTTGGAGCGTGTTATTATTTAATATACGTTTGATGTTGTTCGCGCGCCGAGTCGCTTTGAGAGCATTACGATATGAATCAAGGCTCTTCAATGCGTGCGATTACTACACACACACACACACACACACACACACACACACACACACACACACACACACACACACACACACATATCTATATGTATCCACATTATTTGATTATTATATATAATCTTCCGATGCAATAAAACGCTGGCTTCGTTTTTATTTATAAACAGCGCCTGTAATACACTTCCATCCAGAAATAAAAAGCTCCATTCAGCACTTCAATGACGTAAAAATATCGAGCCCTTTTAGCGCTGCGTCTATGTATATATGTACATTCGTTCTGACGTCATGAAAATTGAATAATTATCATAGGCGGGAAACAACGATGCATCACTGCGACATCGCACGCGCTCCCCGCTCGCTGAAATAAAACGCCGCCCATATATACAGCTCCCGCAGAGCAAAAATAAGTCATATAGTTATCGTCGCGCGCTCAGCCCTTTCCGTAACAATTAACACGTAATTTTATTACGATAATCCATCACATCGCAGCGGCGCGCGTGTCCCGTAATTATTTACATCGAGCTATAACTATCCGCCGTGTATATAGTACTTATAAGGCTGTTTGTGTGTATCACATACTCGAAACGAGTAATCACATGCACGACCGAGTGAACCCATCAGCTGCCAGTCATCGGCAGTATACACAGCGCGCGTCGGCAAAAACTCAGGATTGATGCGCGCACGTGCACGAGCGTATTGTATTAATTTGTCTAATGAAGCGCATGACGAGCGCGATGTTATTTCTGATCTCTGTATAAATAGTGAAAATAAAATACGTAAATATATAGGTCCATAAAGTGCAAAAATTTCTTTACGTTTGAATTCTTCACTACACGAATATGTAGACAGCCGTGTGATTTCGAAACGAGGCAGTTTTATTTTTATTCGCGTCGCCTACTGAAAAGATATATATAATGAGTTCGTTGTTTGAATTGAGTTGGTGGTTTTGTTTCGAATTTCAAAGAGAAAACTCGCACGAGCACGCAGGCGAATCGCTAATGAGACTGTTGTCGAGGGATTATTGCGATCTCTGTTGGGGCTTTTCGGAAAAAAACACACCGTTCAGATCGATCGATGAACGTTTATTTTGATTTCGCTTAATAGGGCTGACGCAATTGAAAGCCCTGATGCATCGCTGCGTAAACATTTTTATCGCTGATGGGAAAAATTACCGCTCAATCGGGGTTCAACGGTAATCCTCTCGAGGTGTAATTAGTGCGCGCTTTCGCAGCAACGATCGACTGCGGGCATTATTACATCATCTCGATATACCCGATGTTTATATATACGCATCATGTATAGAAAAGAAACAGCGATAGATCAGCAGTAAAGCGCGAACACCTGATTACAAATCGAGGGACTTTTCACCTCTCGCGCGAGGGTTCACGAGGCGGACAGCAGCACCGATCACCGTCTAGCCCGTGAACCCTCAGTTTTATCACCGTAGCCTCCACAGCCATAACCCGTCGCCTCCATTTGGAGCCACACTCAATCTCGCGCTTCCCTCGGCCTTTCTCCCATTCCGAGCTCATAAATATTTCTCTCTCGGCCTTGAGAAGTCAACAGCCTCGCTCTCGCACTCTCCCGATGTTGTGCCTATGTATAGCTCAAATATATATACACCCCCGCACGGTGCAGGGTGTGCGTGCTCTTGCGGTGTATGTACACACGCGCACGCGCCCGACGACGACGTGCCGGTAACTGGTTGACTGCTGTTGTTTGGCATGCTCCGCGTTACACACTATATATTATATACGTATTACTGCATCACACGGAGGCGAGGATAAGTGGCTGCAGTCAAGCGCTGACGGAGGAGTGATGCGCGATCGAGGCTACATAGATGCCATGCGTGACGTGCGGGTGGAGAGCTTTTTTTTTTCATCGAGCGTGTGNGGGGGGGGGGGGGGGATTTTTTTTTTTTTTTTTTTTTTTTTTGAAGCGAGAATTCCATTTGGAGTATTTGCTGATTGACCGCAGAGAAAAAAAAACTGGATTGAAAGGATTTCAGCACCGTGCATACCTTTAGAAAGCATTTTTCGTGCTGGTTTGTATGCTGAGGATGTAATAGTAGAGCTCTTGCATCGTGGGAAGCTGGATTGAATTTAATTTTCAACCGCAATCGTTGCTTGGGTATGAATTGCTTTTTAATTTTAGCGATTCATTGCGCGGGATCTGCGCATGCACGACGTATTTTCCAGAAATTCTTTGTCACACCTTCGTTGTATGAGATTTTATCGTGGGATATTCGCGTTTATAGAAATAACTTGACAACTAATCACTACATATTTTGCGTCTGCCGGAGACTTTTTCACGAGCGTCGTATTAGGCTCTGTCGGGCTATTTTATAAATCTTATCTCATCTTGTCGCGTCTCCAGTTTTACGGAGAAAAGAAAGTGCAGCGGGCGTGTTTTATGCTATTTTTAGAGCGTGTCAACCGGAAAATCCACCGCGAATACGCCGGATGCATGCGTGTATATGTGTGTGCCCCAAATACAATATAGTCTAAAGCAAGGATGAAAATTGCGTTGCGCAGAAATATCAATATTTACGTGCACTTTTTCTCTTTCGGAGAAAATTGCCAAAATTCGACCTGATTCTAACTTTGATTCAATTCAATAAAGCGGAGCGCGCGCACAGCGAAATTTAATGCTCGATTTTTACAGCGAAATTCGTTACGCCCGGGAGAAGCTTTTTCCCTCGGATATAAGTACAAAGCGCGTCGCTGCAGTATACGCAGCTCTGGAGTAAAAGTTTAGAACGTAACGTATGAACTTACATATTTTTCGGGAGCCATCGATCACAGCCTTAGCGGCTAATCCTCGGGAAGCAATTAGATGTGGCACTGCAAAGACATAACTCTTTGAAAAAGTGCACGATCAATCGTGGTGCGTTCTTTTGAAAAATGTTGATGAATTGACTCGGATTAAAGGCGCAGAATTTTTTCTGGAAACAAAATTGCGAACATTAATTTTTCCTCGCTCGTCGTTGACCTAAACATTTTTTTTTAAACCGTCGTTGCGGACATATATCCATTATACAAGTAGATTGTCAAATTTTATTCCTGGTCATTTTTATGAGGGAAATGCCAAATGTCATAAATGGAAGTAATCGCATACAAAATCAAAAATTAATCGAATGATGCGTAATCCTCGAGTTTCATATTATCCAGCACATTGAAAATCGAGCTCAACGAAAAAGCTCGCAATGTACAAGCATTACATTATTCCCTATATATACGTACAGCTCTGCGGACTTGAAATTCTCGCACGTGCGTTGGCGAGGTATACACCTCCACAGCTATATATACACCTGTTCCCGACGTGTGCGCGCGGATCGAGGCGAGAACAAAGATCGGCGGATGAGTTCTCCAGCGCGACATGCTAAGTGTCGCGTAGGCCTCGTGGTACGGGTGGCCACTTAGTTTTTTCCTCTCCCTCGGGTGGATACACTCGGTAATTGGAGAGACTGCGGGGCGAGGAAAAGCCGAGATTTTCCTGCGCGGACGCACTTTGGGCTAAGACAAGCACATGCGGTGTTCTGTCGGGAGCATGTCGTCCAGATCGACTCCATGAAGAGAAAGCATGGAGTCATTGTTCTGCGCTTCGGTCGAGCGTACGCACGGATGGAATATTATAAGCTAGATTTATTGGTCGATAGCGAGTTTGCGTGCGTTTACTTTAAGTTTTTTCATGTATAAGCACTGTTCCTGGCGTGGGTTATTTTCCCAAGAGGTTTTCCCTGCGTCGCAGGCGAAAGCCTGAGCGAATGCGGGAACAGTACAGGCATTGTATTGTGAAGACGGCTTCGACTGCAGAGCACGATCGCGTACGGAAAAAAAGGGTCCTTGTTCGCGTCGCGGAGTTTTACAGCCGACGCTGGGCTCGGCGCGGGGTCAGTTTTCCAGGCAGTGAGAACGTGCGCGTGATATGTTTTGGCTTAACGCCGAGCGCGACGTTGGGTCCGATTTTACAACTCTCGGAGAGTGGGTGCGTCATCGTGTGGACTCAACGTCGAGCACGGCGTTGGGTTCGGGTTCGGTTTTATAGCTTTTCGCGGAGGGAAATTTCGAGAGTTCAGATGCATCGGCATCTGGCGATTAAGAAGCGGGCGAGGAAAACAAGGACCCAGGGAGGGGAGGCCGCTTTTCGGGGACTTTGCGGGGGCGAGCGTCGCTCCGTGTGCTCTGTAGAGGCAGTCTCGATCGCGACACGAAGTCGATTACTTCGAGTATTGTAATATTTTTGGCTTGAATATATTGTTATATTTACACTAAATTATTTGAGTTCTTACTGTGTTTTTTTTTTCTTCCAATAGATTGTTTTAGAGTAGTTTTCCTTTCTGATAATAAATTTAAATTCATTAAATTCACTCGCACAAGCTTCGAGCGCGACACTGCTCCGCATAGCAGCCCTACAACACCAATGTGGGCAATACTGTTCAGTACTCGAATGGCCGAGTTATGTGGTCTTACAGCCGCCTCGCGCCGTGTGGCTCATACTCTCCCTCTCTCCCTCTCTCTGTACACACAGAGCGAAAAATGTTTGAAGTTCGTCGCGGAATTATTGTGCGTAAAATTTTACGTCGGTCGCTTACGGAGAGGGAATGGATACGACGTTCATGGGCTGTTTTCTCTAAAATCCAGTTGAACTCGCTCTGATATATTTTGAGGTCTAATAGATATATTACGCGTTATATCGTTCGTGCTGCGCAACTTTCTCGTGAATAATACTTTGTAATCACGTTTGCGACTATAAATAACATTCCGCGGAATAATTCACACACACACACACACACATATATATATATATATATATATATATATATATATATATACACGTGATGATTCCACGAAGCAAACGCGCAGTCGAACTTTCGTATTATGAGTCGCATTTTACCGCAAACTTTCGCAGCAGCAACAGCAGCAGCAGCGAGTTAAATTAGTCGGGCAGCCGCATAGCTCGGTTTCGCCGCCTCGAATATATAGGTAAACGGTCCACTTTCAATACCGCAACGTAATTGCAATTGAATTTCCGGTTCGGACGGCCTCCCCCCCCCTCTCTCTCTCTCTCTTTCGTTCTCTCCAACAACAACATCAACAACAATTTTACGGAAAATCAAAGGCGCTCTTGCGTGCTTCAATTTGAGGGTATAGCGATAGCGAATCCCTGCGTTGAGACAGGCTCCGTTTGTAGGAGGCACTTTTCCTAATAACTCGAGTGTCTTCAATGCGCGGCCCTGGTATAATTATGCTCCTCAGGAGAGAGCGCGTGTGCCGCTGTCGGGGCTATACAAGTCAGCGGGAGAGAGCTCAAGTCCTTCGCTGAAAGTCTTGGCTTTTAAAACTGGAGCTTCTTCCTCCGAGTTTCCTTAAATTTGATTAAAGCCCGGTCAGAGCAGCGTTTCATTCTTCAATAATTAGTTTAAGAATTTCTATGTATACAATAGCGTTCGTTTGGTCATTAAACGGTTTAGTTGGACGCGGCCCTCTCGACAAGGGGTGTACAAATTATATCAAATTTGCATGGCTTTATTGAGTTTAATATCGTATCTGCAGAGTTTCTAAACTACCTTGTTTTATTGTAATTGAAGAAGCGCAATACGTCAAAAATGTACATCGATAGTTTCAAGCCGTTTAATCGTATTTCATTTGAAGGCCAGATGCGCATCTTCGTTAAATTAAAAATCCGCCCGAATACTGCAACGACGCACGACGAAACAGAGAAACGCGTCGCTTATGTGACTGTAATAAATTACAAAAAAAAAAAAACAACAACAAAATACTCGTGCGCGCAACAAAGCGTAGGAGACGACGCGAGGAAAAAAGGTCCTCGCCAGACAGAAAAAAAAGGAAGCAAGACGCGCTGCATCCGCGAAAAAAATGGTCACCTGCCACGCTCTCTCTCTCTCTCTCTCTCTCTCTCTCTCTCTCTTTAATTCTCGAGAGGGAATCACCGACAAATAGAGCAGAAGAGCCTGCAGCAGCAGCAGCTTCTCGCGTCGAACTTTTCGGGCGAAAGACTCTTTGGTATACAGAGAGAGAGAGAGAGAGAGAGAGAGAGAGAGAGAGAGAGAGAGAGAGAGAGAGAGAGAGAGAGAGAGAGAGAGAGAGAGCAGGCCAGAAGTTGCGATTCGCAAAATGAGATAAACGGATATAGCCTCGTAATGCTCGCTTCCGGAGTTCCGGTGCAGGAGGAAAATTGCCTCAGCGTCGGCCCGATCGAAGCCGTCCTCTCTCCTTCTCTATGCGCGCCATTGGAATGTTCCCTCGCTTATATATACGTATAGATACACGAATGTATACAGGCACAGTTGCAGACGGCGGATGCTTCCGCCCGAAGCTTTCGTATTTCCGTTCGATTTCTGTGTATCGGGACGTTTGGCGCGCACTAATAATAGGGAGATAACTGCACAGCCACAAATAATTAGCTTGGGTATGGTTTTCGCTGCCTTGATTATAAGTATATAAGCTTGATAAATTTTTACCGCTTCGTTGGAAGGCCTGTATGCGATCTGATTGCGTTTTAAGGTGCAGTGAATTACAAGGGAGATCGAATAGAATAGTCACGTTTTGTTATATATTGCTGGACTGATGTGACATGAGCATTAATTTATACATAATAATGTACTCATAAAGTTTTATCATTCTCGGAATTGCGTTACGCGATATCCAGTCAAAGCGGAACCGTATTACGATTTTACGATTACTAATGGACAAAGCTGTGTAATATCTTCAAATACGCAGAAAATAACTCCGACGCATTTGTTACGTAAATTCAATACTCGAATTTCGTTAATTTCAGTTCTAGCTATGGAAATTTGAATTTTAGCCTCGAGCGACCTGCATGTTTGTGCAATAAAATCCATCATAATGCTCAGTTTGGCATATAACTCGTCAAATTACGTGCTATACCCGCATCAGCGTAACAGATTTGAAAAAAGAAGAGAAAAGGAAAAGCCATGCCCCTCGGAGAGAGCTTGTGCGGTGATCGTCCGGTCGAGTTCCGAATTCCCACGGGTCAAAGCCCGCGAAGACGCGCCGGCAGCAAGAGCTTTCAAAGCAGGCTGGCCACCGCGCACAAACACATTGTATCGATTCGCTGCCTCGCGCGCGCGGCCCGACTCGGAAAGAGCAGCGACCCGTGTGTGTATACTCTATACCTTCGACGGGACTTTGAAAATCCGCGGATAAGTTTTCAAGCAAATGCGTGACTGCGAGGATTGATTTCATCCAAGACGCGATAAAAACGCGTTGTCTACGGACCGTATACTCTCATATACACTTTTCACGAGGGCACGGAGGTTCGTTTTGCGGAGCTAATCTCCTCGGGACGCGTATAATCGAGTTACCGCGCGTAATATTTATTAATGACCCAGGAAATTTCTTTGCCCCAGTATCTGGTGCACAATACACACACACGCACACAACACACGAGTTTCAACTCTCGGGGAGTATCCCATTTTCGGTTTAACGCCGTACCCTCACGGCGGCACGCTGCCGCCGCACGAACGCGAGGGATTAGCATCGAGGCGCGAGCGCTCCAGCAGCGAACTTGACTAATTCGCATGCATACATATACATCGCGCGCGTTTGCGCCTCTATCTCTCTTCCTCTCGGGCTTCAGCCTGTGTATATATGCACGCGTTCTCCTTTCTCGCGCTCCGAAGTACATGTATATTTATGCAGCGACGCACGCATGCCTAAGCGCGGCTCTCTCTCTCTCTCTCTCTCTCTCCTCACTCTGTACAGTAATAACAATGATAATAACGCCGCTGACAACGACGACGACGATAAGCCATTCAAGCGATCAGAGACGTTTCACGCGCGCGCTAGCTATAACGAGCAACCGCCTCGTATAATACATATACTGACTTTTGATCCGTACAATACATATACGCGTAGGTGCGAGCCGCCGCAGCGGAGATTGATCATTCTCGTCATCGCGTGTAAAATCAAGTTGGCTGCGCTCCGCGCTGAGATTAATTAATTTTCATTTTCCGCAGCGAGATTGCGAGAGGCTGCCACTGCGTGAAGCGAAGGATCAGGTTATCGTCGTGCTTCACATCTTGGATGTATATTAAGTAATAGGAGTTTGGCTGCATATGTTCGTGCTCGCGGTGAAGAGTTTTAATTTTTGCATTATTAGTTATAGTGGCTGTAACGCTGATTGGATCTCGAATTCATTATCGTGTACGCGCTGTTTTGCTCTTGCTGCATTTCGACATTGATAATTTATATAACATTACCGCCTACTCTGATCAAATTACACGATAATCGCCCTCGTCCAGCCAATTAATCGGATTAATTATATGCAATATATGTATAGGTTAGACGACGCACATTGATTTCGTTATTGTTTATTTTCGATGCGCATTATGCGAAAAGCCATTAGTACACCTGCTGTAATGAATTGTCTGGATTGTTTGGTAAAAACTGCATCGAATAAATATGGAGCGTCTTGTATTATATAAGTGAAATCAGCAGCCGACAACATATGATTATTTGCGACGACAAAGAAGAGCGAGCTTGTAGAATAAGCGAAGAAAAGAGCGGAGGAAGAAGAATAATGAAACTCGCGATGATTTACCGTGCGGGCGGCAAGTATTTTGAGGCTGTGTGCAGAGCTTGCGAGAAAAATGTGTTCGGATACAAAACAGGGCAATAACGCCTGGATTCAAAGACGGCACACGCATTCCTTTATTATCCCAAGTCGACGATCTTCCGCGCAGCACATCCATTAAAAGCCCGAGGCCAAATATTTTCCGATCAACAAAACGCGCTTCTCCCCGCGTGAAAACAGGCGGGCAAACTCTTTCGATATCCGCGCGTTGCTATGTGAATGTTTGCGCAAACAAGGGCGCGAAAAAAAGAAGCCGGCAAAGCAAACGCGGAAGCAGCGGTGGCGAGAGAAGCGGGCAAAGAGAGAGAGAGAGAGAAAGCTCACGCGGATGGATTCATCTAGCGACAAACATTATCGCACTGGCACAGCGTCACGAGAGGAAAAATGCGTTTGCCGTGCTCAAACAGCGCAGCTCTCGTCCCGGCGAATGAGAGATAGAATCAAAAGAAAGTATGGCAGCGCGAACCACCGAGGGAACGACGCACAGAGAAGCTCGCAAAGAATAACCTAAGGCTTCTACGTTCAATTATTCCATATATCGGAGACGTGTAGACATCGCTTAAAATTACAATTATAGCTAATCTAGTACAACGAGAATCGAGTTTAACGAAATCGTTCGTCCTGATTCCTCTCGTACGCTTTTTAAAATCTAAAATCGCGCAATCAGATTTCGTCCCGGCACAACTCTATAAAATGTTCACGTGACACACATGCGCGCATGTACAATCACTAGGTCGAGACAACTTTGCTTTAATTCCTCTCCCTCGACGTCCAAAATATACGTATACAAAAAGCAGCTAGTATCGCAAGCGCAGTGCTTCTTTCAGAACCACGTATAGATACGCGAGTCGCTGCAGCGCAGTGGCGCTAACGAATGGCCGCTCGTTGGTCAAACTTTTCGGGACGGTGAAAAATTTTCAGCCGTCTCGCAGCTTTCGCTTATAACTAATGGCGGTTATGCGCTTGGGCCTCCTCTACGCTCGCTACTCTCCTTCGTCTCTACTGCATGCTACGGCTCTGCTATATGCTCTTTTTGCAGGCGCGCTGTTTTACGCGACTCGTATACCCACACATATATATAGGGCTGTAGGTATGCCGCCGAGAGGGGAAGCGTGAATTCATAATCATTGCGAGACCGTCTGTTATTACTTCTTTTTTTCTTTGTAATGCAGGACCTTTTTTCGGCTCGCATCCGGGGATTGCGGAAATCCATCTTGTCATTGCTGTTAAGTATATAATTCCTGAACGCGAGCGAATTGTGAGCGCTGCTCGGAAAAGAGATTGGAAAAGAGTTATTGTTCGGGAATGCGCGGAACATTCTTGCAGTGAATAGAAATTGAAGTGTATAAATGAGAAGTGAGCTCGAGTATGCTCAAGAGAAAAGCTTCGCTCCGAAAAAAATATGATCATTCGCGAAGTATATGAAAAATGAAACGAGATACGGAGGTGTATAACGATATGATCATTCGCGAAGTATATGAAAAATGAAACGAGATACGGAGGTGTATAACGATGACGAGGAAATCACAATTATACATTCCCGTATAAAGGTTTCATCGCGCGTATACGCATATACGAGCCAGTAATTATATCCGTCATCTCGCCGCGCGCACGCGGCTAATGTTTCGGCGAATACTCCCGGCAAGTGAAATATCTGTCGGGCGCATATTGCGCCCTGTGCTGACTTGATATTATTTATGCCAGGCGCGCGCGCGCACGCTCGCGCTGGCGTATCAGACGACGCGCGCATTAGCGAAAAACGTCCGCGCTCGCACACACACACACACACACACACACACACACACACACACACACACACACACACACACACACATATACACCGGCTGAACAAAGGATCCATTAGTCATTTTAACGAACGATTTGTTTGTTAAACTATATGATTTGTAACGAGCATAAATTCGGCCCCGACGATCGTAGCCAGAAGATAGCTGCCGTACAGTGCGTTGGGTTAATAACGGATCGGGCCATAAATAATGACGCTCTCGCGCGCCTTGCTTTATGCAACGACATGTGCGGAACGCTTTATTAATATTGAACGATGATGTAAACGAATTGCTCTCGCTCTCTCTCTCTCTCTCTCTCTCTCTCTCTCTCTCTCTCTCTCTCGTCAAAGCGGTAGATTTACGAGCCGACGAATCAATCTGAAATTATGAATTCTCCTGGTAGAGAGAGATTTTTTTAAGATAACGAGTCCTCTCTACCATTTCCATTTGCCGAATTGCAAAGAGAATTTCTCTCATTCGGAGAGCACACGATAACGCAGCAGCTTTCGCGAGCGAGGATAGAGTTCTCTCTAGCTTGCGCTCAGTTGGAAAAGTATAATATTTCTATATCGCGCGAGAAACGCTCAAATAACGGACAAAGGAGAGGGAGATAGAGAGAGAGAGAGAGAGAGAGAGAGAGAGAGAGAGAGAGAGAGAGAGAGAGAGAGAGAAAGAGAGAGAGAGAGAGAGAGAGGTCGTGTGACGGAGAAACATAAACCGCCGAGCGACGGTCTACTCGCAAAGCGGCCAATTTTTTGTCAAGCCTCTTCTCGTCGTGTATTTTTACAGTCCGCGCTGATGGATAAAAACCACCGCGAGAGGTAAACATAGCTTCGTGCGTTTCGGGAATCGCAACTCCGTTCCTTATCTTCCGTTAATTTTTTCCCGCTGAAAGCTTTCACCGAATCAGCGGCGTTATATTAACAACGTGAAAAAAACATTCAGAGTAGGAGATTATCATGAGTAGCGCAGGTGCGTTATAATAATGGCTCGGAGCAATTAGTCCGCTCAAGAAGCAGCGCGGGATGCTCAAGCGTGGCTCGCGAACTTTGAGATCTCGCAGCCGAATTAATAATTACTGCAGAGAAAAAAAGAAGTCGATGTGATACGGGTCGTTTCGCGTGAAATAAAAGGGAGCCTCGCGAGCGGCTAATGAACGAAATAACAAGCAATTTCGAGAGCGGTCTCTATTTCTAATTTTTTCCCCTGGCTTCCTACTCCTGCGCCAAGCGGCGAATCATTCCGTAAATGAAAACATCCGCGCTGATTGAACGCCGAGGGAAGATCTCTCTCTTTCTTCGGCAAGAGAGAGAGAGAGAGAGAGAGCGAGAGAGAGAGAGAGAGAGAGAGAGAGAGGCGCCGATGCACGTAACGAGCTTGCCAGTCCCATCGTTTGATGCGCCGGCAGCAGCAGCAGCAGCTTCGTCCTTATTAGGTCGAACAAATTAAGGTCACGCAAGGAGAGTTGCTGCTGTTGCTGCTGCTGCACCGGAGACGAAGGGGATAAAAAGAGGGAGAGAGAGAGAGAGAGAGAGGTGAGCGGGACAAAAAAGTTCGGTGATAAGGGAGAGAAGCCGCGGGAGGATTCGTGTACACAGCAGCACACAGCTTCCTGATGCAGGAAAGCGCGAGAACTCCCCATTGATTACGTTGGGTCAAGGCTCGCTCGCCGCTTTCTCTCGTTCTCCTTGTTCTTTTCTCTCCCTCTCTCTCTCTCTCTCTCTCTCTCTCTCTCTCTCTCTTTAATTTTCCACTTCTCTGGCGCTGTCTTTTCGCACGCAGCAGCTGCTCTTTTCTTTATTTGATTACTTTTCCATTTCCGTTGCAACGCGGCTTTCTCTACTCCCTGGGGCCCCGAGCGTTACGAACTTATACCTATACGGTGTATACGCGCTGTGCGTCGGTGAGCTGTGTATGTACACACCCTGTGGATTTGTTGTGCGGATTTTGCTCGCCGTCAAAAGTATAGTCGTGATTGCATGGTTTTATTGTATTCGATTTTTAACGATTCAAGACGTACCTCTGATATACACCGGAGGAACTGATGAAAAGTTCATCGTATATATATATTGAACAAAAGCTGCAACCGATTTTTTCTTGAATCACCTCGTGCTTTGATATTCCGCTGTACGGTTAAGCGATGAAAACGCGTTCGCCTTGAAAAATTCAGCTCTTAACCGTTCGCCGTTACCCTGTTTAACAATTTAGCCTCTGTGTATACCGTCCGACTATCGGCTCTCGTCATCCTTTTTCCCTCGTGGCTGATACTCCATTCATAAATATTGCCGACTCCGTGAGTCTCCCTTCGCTTATAGACAGCGCAGGATTTATTAAAGTGGAAACATAATATTTCAACGAGCGTCTCTCTCCCTTGCGGCTAAAGTCGTTCCCGAGATGAGGTCGAGAGAAACGATGCATTGTCCTTTTGAAAAAAAACGCCTGCCAAGTTTCTTTTTCTTCAAAATTATGTGAGTTGGATTTTTGAAAAAAGTTTCAAAATCTTAGCGCTAAAGGTAGAAATCAGACGTCTTCAGGTGCAAACTCGCATGGCAGGAAGATCGCTTTATGTATTTTTCAGTAAACGGCCGTCGGCGAAAGCTCTCCATATAAGCCGTGAGGATCAATTCACGTAAGCCAAGTCGAGCTTTGTCCCATGATCGATTGGAAGAAAAGCTCAGCGCCTGAAGAGAGAAAAAGCCGCGGCTGCAGTGCACTACTCCATCGAATCGTACGATAGATCCGTCGAAACAATTATCCCCGTCGCGGCGATCTTCTCTTGCCTCTGCGTCCGTGTCTCTGTGTACACATAATACGTTCGCTGCGGCTTTGTCTCTGCGTTGATCGGATCCTCTTTCTCGAGTCTCTTCGTCGATGCGGAGGACGAGGCTGCTTCTTTTATTTATATTATTATAGAAGTGATCCTTGGATAAGCTCGCGCGAGATTATAGGGGTGAGTGGTTCCGGTGTCTTCATTGACCCAAGGTGTGGTCGGATGAGTTTGCGTAAAATGTGCGATTTGCTTGGCGATTTGCTTGGCGTCGGCTTGTAAAATTTGCTGGAAATTATGACTTACCGCTATATATGTATACCTAGCTACTCTGGCGAAATAAGCACTTCAATTAACGAGCATAATCTTCCGCACTTGGTCGAGCATTTTTTGCGCGAAAAATGGAAGAGAGTAGAGTAAAGTTTTTTTCCGGCTGGCCAGCACGACAAGTAGTCCTCCGAGTGGTGGTTTCGTGAGAAAGAGTCTCTCCCCGGCCGGCGACGCTGTGCAGCGCTGCTGAGCCGAGGGTAACGAGGAATTGTTAAAATTTAATGAGATTATTTTCTTTGGCTGCCTTCTCCCTGCGCAATTACGCCGTTCGCTAGTTCGCTCTTCTCCCCCTCTCTTTCTCTCCCTCGCCGCCTGACATTTTCGAGTATATAATACCATATTCCATTAGCACAGTCTTTTCTTCTGTAATCCGTAATTCTTGCGTATAGCTTTTTATTTAAAATCGCATCTTTCGCGCGGCTTGAGCCTCGCGCA
Organism: Pteromalus puparum; assembly: GCA_012977825.3. NCBI lineage: Eukaryota > Metazoa > Arthropoda > Insecta > Hymenoptera > Pteromalidae > Pteromalus > Pteromalus puparum. The sequence goes on from CM053172.1 coordinate 44,393,447, forward strand.
GTCGAGCTTTTTATGTTTCCGGCTTCGCAGGCTACTTTGTATTAGGTATATACTTATACACCGTTTCGAAGTCTAACGAAAGTTAATAAGTCTCAAAAGAGAAAGATGAGTTAATAATAAACCTGGAGGCGACTTATACTCATTAGTAGACCGAGCGAGTAATGGCATAAGATATTGCCTGCGGTGCATACGGAATTCGAGATGCGAGAGTGCGGCGCTCGAATTCAACGTCGAACTGCTAATGCACGCACGAGTCGTGTCAGGCTATATAGCTTTTGGCCTTCTGAGATAATAATTAATTAACGCGACGGACGACTCCGTCTGTGTATTGTTGCTGTGGTATATATAGGTATGGCTGCGCGTGGGAGACACTCAAATTGTTCGCGAGTTGTTTGCGCGCCAGCGAGAAGTGGATTACTCGGGAGCAGTTGTATATACAACAGTTTCCAATATACGCAGATCTCGGCAAGGCAACGTCCGAGCGTTCACGATTTTGTACAGGGCTTCTTAGTTGACCGTCATTTTTAAAGATTATTATTATAGCTTATCAGCTTTGAAATACATAAAACTGCTCTGTGTATAGTATAGTAGCTCCAATTAGTACAGGTTTGATTCATGACAGGAGTCACGGATGCCTTTCGCACACGTGTGGAAACCTCCTTTTGTGCAAAGAACTTATTGTCCTCTGCGGATACGTATATACAACTAATGCATTTGCGGAAACGTATAGTCGACTTTGAGCGCGAATTTCTATAGAATTGGGTGCGGAGCTTCGTATACCTATATATACTTCTGGTCGTCTCGTTATTTCCGAAGCCTTGTCGTCGCGACTGCTGCTTTGTCCGTATGTACGCACACATAGTTGGTGTTCGTTTTCGTTTCTCCCCTATACAAGACAGGCTTCTTCATCCTCCCCCCTCAGGTTCCTCTTCGTTGCTTTAGCGACGCGAATCGAAAAAATCTTTTTGTAACACATGCACGATTTTCGCGTTTTTCCTACCTATTAAGCGGGCGTAAAGTACCATTTTTTTGCCCGCTGACAAAATTTTGTTTGAAAATGCAAATTTTGAGTTTCTGAGTCGTATTGTTAAATATTTATAGGTGTGTAGTGGCCATGTAAAAAAAGGCTTATTTACTCCCGCGGTATAGCCATGAAAAACGCGAAAATTCGGTCTAAAAAAGCCCACTTTACGCCCTTGGTACGTAAAAACCTGAAAAATACAAGGTTGGAAAAAGCTCAAATGCATATCAGCTCGCGTGTCACCAGGCGCTCAACCTTTTGTGCTTTCCGCCCTTTTTAGCCGCGGCTATACTGTGCTGTCTCTTTACGACGCCATGGGACGTAATTCAACGGCAGCAGCGGCTCGTGTATTACGATGATTGAGACAACGAAGCGTTATTCGGAAAGGCTTCTTCTCCGCGCTATTGTAGAATCCTTCGTGAGAAACGAGCCGCAGAAATCTCGGTGTCATTTTCGCTTCCGCACGGACAGCCGCGCGTTCGACGAAGCGCCAAGAGAGTACACATTACCTATAGTATAATATACGGACGCGGTTTGTGTCTGTGGGGCAGGGATCTTCTCGAATATCGGCATCAACGGTGCGGTCGCGAAGGCAAGTTTTAAAGCGGCTCGACAAAGGCGCGGCTGTCGACTAGCATAGAATAAAAGTAACTATAAAAGGCTACGGTATAATTAATTTCGTATCCGTCGTGCGGGAGAGGCGCGTCTATGCGTAGAATATCAAGAGAATCACAAATTGAATTGTTACTAATCGATTGTCAGTTCTATAGAAGATAAATCAGCAGAACATCATATCGCTAATTGATTTGAGAACGTTTTAGTCACAAAGTAATGTTCCAAACATCAAGCGCGCATTAGAAGGCTAAAAAAGCCCCGTTATTATAGACAAAACGACGCCACGCGTGCGCACACGCCATTAGCTCGGCGAACGTATCCTCGAAATTACACATCCCTAATAGTCCCTCTCGACAATATAACGCCTTAACGATGTTTGCTGTGCGCTAAACGATTTTATTAATATTTCAGCCGTATAAAACAAGGCCGGCTTCGCATTCCCGCACGCAGAGCGGCTGCTATAAAGGCCAACAGAGCGAGCGTTACGTATGTGAAGTCGGTACGATTGATCAGTCGCATATAAATTCACGAACCAGCCGATTAATTGGCCGAGCGCGGCTTGCCTCCTCCTCCTCCTCCTCCTCCTCCTCCTCCTTCTTCTTCTTCTTCTTCTTCTTCTTCTTCTGCACGTGTGCGCACGGCGAGCTATACACAGTCGTTAGCGCTACCTTCTTTATTTTTCAAGACGCTATATCGGCTGTGCGAATACGCGAGGCGGCTCGCGTAAGGCATATGATAATGACCGGGGGATCTACGGGTGAAAGAAAATAATGAAGATGTCGTTATTTCTGCTTTACGGCTGTTGCGAAGCTCTCTGTTCTGGAAGACTTCAATTCATGCGATCATTTAGAGGACGCTTTTATGCGGTAGGCATTCATGATTTCGGGAAACTCAAAAAGACTCTCGATAAAAAATTCCCGTCTCCATGTACACACAGCAAGAATAATTTTTCAACGTACTTTTCTCCGTTTGTTTGCAGTACCCTTGGCGCAGGTGTCGGCAGTGACGGGCTACGCAGCTCGGCTCCCCTGTGACCTGGCACCAGGTCCTCGCGGCGAGGAGCCGTTCATGCTGTTCTGGTATCGAAGCGAGCACGAGGGCGCGCCCATCTACAGCGTGGACGGTCGCTCGAAGCCTTTGTCCCAAGGCAAGCAGTGGTCGAACCCCAAGGCACTGGGCGATAGGGCCAGCGTCCGGTTCCTCGACCGACGAGCCGAGCTTCAGGTCGACAAACTCATGCCCGAGGATGCCGGACTCTACCGCTGCAGGATCGACTTTCGGAACAATCCTACAAGGAGTCGGAAGGTCAATCTCACCATCATCGGTGAGTACTCGTTGCGGGATCGCATTCTTTTTATTCGTCAGCTGCCGTGAAACGAAAATTTAATATATAATATGGACAGCGCTTATATAGTTATATACCAAAAGCGAAATTGGTCGGATTAAATTTCAATGCGATCATCGATAGCTTACGCGAAGTTATTATAGCCGAATAGTAGTTTCATTTATAATGAGCCCGCAGTATTAATAATCGGTGCATAACGGCTAAATAAATCAGTTTGACGACATCGATAATAACCGAGTGAATAATTCACAATGTACCGCGTACCTGCATGTATACGACATCGAGAGATTATTATGCCTGCATTATGAATCCCAATGAAGTACGCGCTGCAGCCGCGCACATATTATATCATCGCGTGAAAATATTACACAGCATCCCCTCGTTCTTCAATTTCTAGTGCCACCACAGTCACCGGTGATCTACACGCGAGACCGCACCCTGGCCAAGAACCTGCAGCCCTTCGACGAGGATAGCAACCTGGTGCTCGTGTGCGAGGTAACGGGAGGAACGCCTCCGCCGCGAGTCACCTGGCACCGCGACGGCAAGCTCATCGACTCCACCTACGAGTACAATCACGACGACCTCACGGTCAACCAGCTCGACCTGACCCGCGTCACCCGGGACCTCCTTAGCGCGCAGCTCGTCTGCAACGCCAGCAATACGCATCTCGTGCCGGCCACCAGTGCCGAGATCATCGTCGACGTCAATCGTGAGTTACTTTGATATATATTATATTATATACGAATATACGAGTGCGTTGGTATGCGTGTGTAGCTTTGCATTCACGTACTCGAGACATGATTTCCTTTGAACTGCGCAGTGAAGCCGCTGCTGGTGAACATAACGAATAAAGCGCCGCATCTCTCGGCCGTTATGTCGTACGAGATCGAGTGCGTGAGTTCGGGATCGAGGCCGGAGGCTGTGATAACTTGGTGGAAGGGTATACACCAGATCAAGCACATGGCGAGGAACGTGAGTATAGCCGCGTTGAAGTTCGATGGGAAAACGAACTTTCTGAAAATAAGTAATACCGATCTTTGGGCACAGTTCGCAGAGGGCCCGAACATGACGCGGAGCGTGATGAGCTACGTGCCGACGATCGAGGACGACGGCAAGTTCTTAACCTGCCGAGCGGAGAATCCCGTGGTTCAAGACAGCGCGCTCGAGGACAAGTGGCATCTCGTCGTGCACTGTGAGTACCTATATGAAAAGGAGAGAAGGGCGAACCGAGCGGCGAACTCACGCTTTCCTTCCTCCGTGCACAGACGTGCCGATCGTGACGATCAGACTAGGCTCGAGTCTCCGGGCGACGGACATCAACGAGGGCGACGACGTGTACTTCGAGTGCGAGGTCAAGGCTAACCCCAAGGCGTACAAGCTCGGCTGGTACAAGGACGGCCGAGAGCTGCACCACAATCCAGCGGCGAACGTCATCCTGCCGGGCGGCAACTCGCTCGTGCTCCAGAGCGTGAACCGCGCATCGGCCGGCGACTACTCCTGCATGGCGGCCAACTACGAGGGCAAGGCCATGAGCAAGCCCGTCAGCCTCGACATCATGTGTGAGTATACCATACCTGCCAACGTAATAATCTACCTGCCAACGTAACGGACGTCATTATAATATTCCAACGGCACAGACGCGCCGATCTGCAAGGACGGAACGACGACGCAGGTGGTGGGCGCGTTGAAGCACGAAACGATCTCGCTGGTCTGCGGCGTGCAGTCGAAGCCGCCACCGTCGAGCTTCCAGTGGACGTTCAACAACTCGGGTGAGCTGATGAGCGTCCCAGCGAGTCGCTACGCCCAGGTGCGGCCCCAGCAGCTGGTCACCACCCACTGGCACGGCTCGAGGCTCAACTACACGCCTGCCAGCGATATGGACTACGGGACCATCGCCTGCTCGGCCAGGAACAGCATAGGAGCGCAGAAGGTGCCCTGCCTCTTCCAGATCATCGTTGCTGGCAAACCCTACCCGCTGCAGAACTGCTCGGCCGTGCAGTCGACCGGACCCTACGCCTACCGCATGGGTGAGCCTCCGTTAGCTCCGTTAGGAAGTTTGGGAATCCCGAGGTGGGGGGGACGCCGGACGCGAGCGCCGCACACTCTAATAATTAGCTGTCCCTGTTACTTAGACTATCGCCTCAGGAAGCGCGGAAATAATTTGATCCCTTATCTACGGACGGGAGTTCAGGGCCGATGAAGGAAGTTGAAGTCCCTCCAAGGGAGTTGCTTTCTTCTTTCGTGTCCTTCTCTTTTCCGGAACGTTAATTTAGTTTTCTCTCTCGCTTCCCTCCTTTTCCCACGGCGACTCCTGACTCGCAGCGAGTCGCGTTATTATTCTCCGTCGTTACGATCTTCGGTCGTTGACGCGCTGTGTTGTAACGAAAAAAAATACGGAGCCAACTTTTTCTATCCCGCGTAATTAGAAGCTGGACGAGTGCAACAAGAGCAGCGAGAAGATCAACCAATCGATCCTCTTTTTTTCTGTCGTCTCGCACAGGTCAGGAGGATTTCAAAGCGACAGACGCGCGCGACGCCGACTGGCTGATAGTGCGCTGCAGCGAGGGTTTCGACGGCGGCCTGCCCATCACGAGCTTCGAGCTCGAGGTCTACAGCGACGAGAACGTTTATCACGTCAACACGATTTACATAAATCACACCGATAAGGCGCTGCCGGCCGCGGCGTCCTCCGCGGGCGTGGCTACGCCGTCGAATGGCGCTAGTTCTTTTGGCCCGATCTTCGAGGTACCAGGCCTGGAACCCGGACGGAATTACAGGCTGCTGCTCTACGCCGTCAACGCCAAGGGCCGCAGTGAACCCGTCGTCCTGGAGCCCGTGACGCTCAAGGGCGTCGCGATGTACACCACGGGTGAGTCTTCTATTCTGATACGCAGGACTGTTGCAGCGGCATTACTTTCGGGCTTGTCCAAAAAGGCCCGGATCTCTCTCTCTCTCTCTCTCTCTCTCTCTCTCTCTCTCTCTCTCTCTCTCTCTCTCTCTCGTCGGCGAGCCCTGAATTAAAATCCCATAAAACAGTGCGAGCGGGCCGGGAGTCCCTTATTCCGCGAGCGCGGCTGTCTCATTCGGAGCACATTTATCGTCTTTAATTTTCATCCTCATGGGTTATTCATGTGGCTCTCTTCCCCTCCTCCCATGCGAGACGAGAGCTCGCTACGTACATTTAGCCGCGCGTTCGCATTCTCGACCCTGCGCGCTTGATACTGTATACCGTGCGGCCAGTGTGTTGGTGTGCGTTATCCTCTTACTACTGTGCTCGCGAAATTTTATACGAGCAGGTCACGCGGCTGTGTGGCTGCGCGGATTTTTGCATATACCGCGAACTTTGGCCGCCAGTAGTAATAGCCGAGTTTAGTCGGGCATACACGCTCGTCGCTGTTTATTCGCGATCAAAAGTGACATCGACTTGTGTGCTGCGACCTTCCACTCACGTATATAAATAACACTCGCGAGAGAGGAATCGAGCGAAATAGAGCTCCGGTCAGTCTGAGAAGAGCAGGGGAGAAAGCCTGTCTAATAAAATCCTCTCGGGCGAAAAAAGAACGTGTCGGAGGCGCTGGAGCGTCAAACCCGCTCTCTTCCTCTCTCCTTGGGACAGATCGTGGTCGGTCGCGTCGTCTTCTCGCCAAGGATATATACATCAAGTTGCGCGAGCGCGGCTAACGAACCCGCGCGCTCTCTGAATCCCAAAGTGGCCGCTGATACGGCCTGTGGCTCCCGCCACTCTTCCTCTTTTTTCCAGCCCCGCGGCGTTGAGAGAGCCGGGGCGCGGGAGGGGGAGAGATGGCTCCGCTTAATCTTTGCCTCCCTAGACGTGTACATGCGAGACGGAGCGGAAATACGAGAGTCGTCCTGCTAGCCGGACACGTCGCTCCCGGTGCTGGCGTGTTGTATATCTATACACACAACGACACACGCCTTGTGCGTCGTCTCCTCCGCGCGTTGTTTTCCGTTTCGCGAATGATTGTACCGGCGACGTCTCGACGTACGAGCTCAGCGCGGCTCGATTGGACCATTTGTTTTCTTTTCGGAATAATTATTCTTCGCGGTTTCCTTGTTATATTCTTTTTTCTCTATCAACGTTTTCGTTTCGATCGCACACATTGTTTAGTAGGATCAGGCGCACGTTCGCCTACACGTGTATCTATCCATTTATTGAAGCCACGTACTCTCCCGCAGGCAATGCGACTACCATACGTTATTCGCGGCTTCTCGTATACGAATTGCGAAAAGAGGGGTGTATATTTCTCGAATTCGATCTCTCTCCTGATGCTCGTTATACCAATATTGAGTTATGCGTTCATCAGTGATCGAGGTGTACCTATACATGTACACGAGGAAGGTCTGCTGGAATCCGCGATGAAAATGTTTCACATGACTCACCAACTCGTGCGAATATTAAATTGCATGCATTAGGTAACGAAATAATTAAAAGAAACCAGTCGGTCAGCGAGTTCACAATTTCAGGACAAACAATTAAAAAATCATTTCGTCCCAGATCGAAAACTGAATATACAACTTTTCCTAAAGATACGCGCACCTCTCGCATCGTCGTTGCAGGTCGAGATTCGAGCGACGCCAGTACGGACTATAGTCTGCTGGTAGCCTGTTTCGCCGGGGGCATCACGGCCATTTGCATCCTCGTGGTCGGCGTGACGCTGACCCTTTACAGGCGTAACCACCCACTGCAGCCGAGCAAGACTCAGACGCTAGTCGTGCACTACGCCGGTGCCAGCAACGCCGCGGGCAATGTTACCCCGGCCACGGCTGGCGACGCCCTGCTCGGCGATGCGCGCGAACTCGCTGGACAGCAGCGGCATATGCAGCTGGCGCAGCATGTGGTGAGTAAAGTCTAGTTTTATTTATTTTGTCACATGCAGTCGTAGAAAAACAAATACGTAGAACTCGCTTGCTGCCATTGTTTGTTATGGCTCGCAATATGTAGAACGTCAAATTTGTGACTTTGGCTGACAATATTCGGATTCTGCTACTGCGGGTAAAGCTTTTCGCTGTACAAACCGCTGTTTGAATTAGCCTCTATATCGATCACATTATAAATGCATAGCACATCTTATACGCTCAGTAGCGACCGGTAACTCTTAATACATAGACTACTTAGCTTTTCGCAATACCGTCCTCGCAACGACATATAACGACATCGAAATTAAAAATCGAATCGCCCCGCAGCAGGTGAGCCAAGAGTACGAGCTACACGCCTGTCGCAGCGAGGCTTCCACGGGCTCGCAGCAACAGCTACTGGATGTGTACGCGCGAGCGGCGACGCTCACGCGGACAGCCAAGGCGACGACGACGACGACGACGACGACGACGACGATGACGACGACGCACGAGCTGGCAGCGGAGGAAGACCCGGACGTGATCCCATCGACGAAGGCGGAGAGGCGGCCCGACATCTCCGAGCCAAACTACGCGCCCAAACCCGAGCGCATCAAAGACTTCCGGCGACACCTGCAGGACGAGGACTTGTCTTCCGCGACGTCGGGCCAGCAGCTCATGGAGAAGGACAGCTGGCTAAGACAGAATGGCGCCAGCTGCCAAGTTCAAGAGGCTGGAAGCCCCAGCGCGAGGCCCAGCACACTGCCGGTACACCGGAGCCACGACATCTACACGAGGAGCCTCAGGCTGCAGGAGAGTTGTATATAACGTCGCTGTGACGGCGCGCCACAAGATCCGCACGGAGCTTGAGGCGGATTTTTTTATCTTTATCATTAATCACCCTTGTGACCCCAGCCAAGAGAGACATGACGACAGATAAATATTATATTATGATTATCATTGCGCGAGCGCGAGCTGAGAGGAAGGATTATTATCGGTGTTTGTACATATAGACAATAAACGATATCTTGTTGTTAAGAAACTTGTACACGTGCGGCTCATTTTGATTTAAATACCTGATCTATTGCAGTTTTTCTTTCTTTTTTTAATTCATCATCCCAACCGGTTAAAGAATCTGGAGTACCAGGCGGATATAAGAATCGAAGGTAAGTTGATTTATATCGTTGCAATTTCAATGCGGCCGGCCTCTCGTCAACCTGGATAAACTCGGTTAAACATCATAATTCACTTGGCTCGATCCGTAAATCCGCTCGCGGATAATACAATCTATTAAACGACATCACATCAGTTTACTCGCTAGCGTGTCACATCAATGTCAGTTCCAATCATGTCACGTATGGAGTTCAAAGCCTGCGACTGGCGTTTCGTAAAATGCGAATTAGCACGGAATGCCAGCATCGTGCTACGTGATCTCGCAGTTGAATAACAAATGCTCGCGAGTGCAGAGCCAATAATATACCCGGTACCCGGCCGCCGCGCGACTTTAAAATAGTAATATCGCGCAGTCATTAAATTTTCAAGGGACGTACCACCGAAGCGCAGTTTATCATATTGGAAATATTAATATTAAAAAAAAAGAACTCGATAATCGGATAAAAAATCAGACGCCTTCTGAAAGACTTGCAAAATTGATTTTCATCCTGCTGGAAGTTAGAGTCGCAGTTGGCGGCTAAACAAAGAAAAGCCTACCTGCCCCGTATACTGTAAGAAGCATACACAGTGCGAGATCGATCGACACGTCCGACTCTCTTACCGATATATCGAACACACTGCAGCGCGGATTAGCGCGGAATCGGGCGGTGCTATATAAAGCGCGCGAGATTCGATTTGGCGTTAGATAAAGGACTTGCGAGAAATCACACGCAGTAGCACGTGTTTTTTCTACGGAAGGGCGAAACGGCTAGGCGCGCGATAACGACTTGACAATAACGATAAATCACTCGCGCGTTAGGGCGCCCGGAGACGATCGATTTTTGCAATTGCGCTCGCGCCCTGGAGATAAATTGCCGGCAATGCCGGCGATCGTAGCCCGATCTCTCCGAGGAGAAGGCGACTGCACTGCGTTTCTTTTCTCTCGCTCTATGTTCGCGTTTTGTTGTTCACAGATATAGCTTCGTCTGTACATTAGCCTCTCTTAGACCGCTTTTAAACGTTTGGGCAAGCGAATCGCAACTGCTCAAGCGTACCTATTACCAAGATATGAAAAGTCTCTTTCGCGGAACGGCAAAATTTATTTCTCCGAAAAGTAGTCGGGAAATAGAAGAAGAGCGCGAGTAGACGTAAAAGGCGAGATTCCAGGTAAAACAGGATTCGTGTGCGAGGTTCTCTCGTTATTTTTACGCCAGCTCTCTCTCTCTCTCTCTCACAGCGCCGACAAGTATATCTGGTGCTCGGGATTTGATCTTCCCGATTCTTTTGATGTCGGAGCTGCTTCTTTGCTGCGCGCATCTTTAAGGCGCAAAGGGACGATATGCAGGAATCCGAACTGCTGCTTCTTCCGCCCTGAAAAACAACGATTTTCTCTTCGTCGTTAAGATAAATGCGTCACCGGTAGAGCGAAAAAGCGCGCCTCTGTCTTTTCGCCGTTACGTCTTTTAAATTCGAAAATACGGTATAGTAAACTTGGGTAAAAGAAAAAAAAACCAATAAGTTAGAGCAGCACGATAGCGTCGTTGTAAAGGCAGTGGTCGAATGAATTCGAGGGATCATCAATACATTGGAAACAAAGCATCGAGATAGCCGGAGCAAAGTGCCAATGAATCGACACCACAGCTTATCTCCCAACTCTCTTTCTCTCGTGGCGGCGATACGTCTTGCCCACTCGCTGATACAACCTGCTGGTCGGGGTGAAAAAGGCTCGAAGATTAAAACACACGAGCCTGATCGCCATTTATATCGACGGAAGAAACGCGGCTGCACGTATATAGCTCTGTACGAGTGCGGCTCGATGGATAGTTCGATATTGTAAGGTGTGTGCGATTCGTCTTGGAGCGAGATAGATGCCCATAGATGGGGGGATATAAGATGGACGCGTATAGATAGCTATTTCCCCTAACCAGCTCGCACGCTCGGGCGTCCGAGAGAGGGAGAGAGAGAGAGAATGAGGACGATCGCTAAGAAGAGGGAGGATTTTCCTTCTCTCTCTGCAGCGAAAGGGCTTTATCGCTACTGGCTAGCGACGTTGCAACCGGTTGATCCAGCCGCACGAAAATATTCTAGGTTTTACGAGCAGGCGATCAAACTACTTCCCATCCGGTACGCTTTATCGGCCGCTTACGCTCTTCGCTACTCCGCGTGTCTGTCTCTCTCTCTCTCTCTCTCTCTCTCTCTCTCTCTCACACACACACACACACACACACACACACACACACACACACACACACACACACACAGCTGTCACCGAAATAGTGTTAGAGTGCGTTTTTCGTAGCGCCGCGATCGCTGTGCTTCCGATGTCCCCTAATTGTGGTGCACAGTCGATCGGGAAATTATTGCCGTGATTTTGACCAGCTTGGTATTACTGTGCGCTGCATCAAAACAAACAGCGACGCCGATGATCGTGATATTATTTACGCCGCCGCCAACTGCGTTGTATAGAGCATATTAAACTATACCGGCTGCAGTTTGGCATAACAGCGCACGGCTGAGAGCATTGTATAATGGCCTCTGATGCTCTCGCATATACCCAGTCGGATTATGCATCAGGATATAGCGAACATTTTCCTTTGTCACTGAGCGTGCCTTTGGCTCATTTGTCCGCGTAATGCCTGACAAAGCGCAATCGACGCTATCCCCGCTGACTTTTCGGGCTTTGTCAGGCTAACTCCGATGATGATAATGCGAAGGACCGCGCAGGTGTATATATATATTTCTCGATATATTGTACGTTGATATGTTGGATATGATTATTGTATAGAGGATGTCGACGGCATTTTAATTAAAAATTGCAATTATACGCGCAATATTGATATTTTTTTAAAAGCTCATTAAATTGAAGACAAAAGAGCTCTGTTTATTTCAAAACTTTAAAAAAAACTTCTCGAGATTCATTATCCGTTTCCCTTCATCTTCTTTATCGATTTTGTCGCTGCAGACTCGCATTGCTCATTGTGGTCAGTGTAGAAGCCAAGAATAATGCCCATAGACCGAAGTTTTGTTGAACAAACGCGCTCCCGTCGTAGAATCGAACGAGGGACATTTTGTATTGTTTTTAGAATCTGCAAAGTCTCGAGTTCATTCTTCATACTACTACAAATACAGTGGGCGTTATTCTATCAACGAATCATAATTGAACGACTATTATTCTCCTGGAAATAGTACGGCGTTGTGTTAGCGATATTTTTCCGAGAAAATACTCGTATTCCAGGATCTGGATCTAAGAATTAACGTTACCGAGAACAATTTCTGCTTGATTAAAATGGAAATAGGTGCTTGATAACCTACAGCAAATAATGAAACGATTCAGCGAGTAATACCGCATTACACTACTTCGATTAATCAATGAATAAACGCAATCAAGTAAACAACAAATGCTCCAATCCAAGCGTGTATATTGCAAAGAAATTATACCGCATATTTCGATGTATAATTATATATGTGTTTGAAAACAGAGAGCATCATCAGCTTCGCTTAGTCAAATTGTCACGCTTCGTGGACAAATGATGAAGCAAGCGAAAATGTCTGCGAGCGCGAGAAAGATTATTATATCCCAAACCGGCCGTGTTCTCCACGTTCTACGGCGTTATATAGGTACATACCTGCACAAAGCAATAAAACAATCAGCGTCGTCGTTGGTTTTCGTTTTATGTACGCGCGCGCTATTCCGGAGTATACGCTCGAGTATACACGAAATCACCTTCGGGCATAAATTGAAAACTACACCCACCGCGTAAACATAGTCGTACCGGAACGAGTGCGGAATTTCATGTGGTCGAGTATGCGTGTGCGTTGTCAGCGTAAAGGAGATGTAAAGGATGCGCTAGAACGGGAAACGTTTGAAGAATCAATGGCTCCGATGATGCTGTCGAATGAAAATGCAATACTTGCCGTCCTTCGACATTTCAAAAGAATCGAGAGCATCGACGTATATGTACAGGAAAAAGTCACGTATGTGCGTGTGAGTGCTCTCTCAGCGCAGCGCGTTTTTATACGGCAATTAGCGCGTGAAACGCGAAATTTCGCGTTAAATCGGATAAATAAATAAACGATGATTTTTCACGGTAAACACTGGCCGCGCTGCTTTAAAATTCTAATATTTAAATTTGCTCGCCATAAATGCAGATTAAACGACGGTCCGCTGCTGAAATTTGCATGCCGATGTGCGTATATATACACGAACACGCGTATACGCGCCTGTGCGTTTCAAGTGAGAGCCAACGAGATTGTATGAAATTCTCCGATTCGATTTAAATGTGCGTATACATCGATAAATTCACACGCATAGAGAGCGTTCGGTTGCACCGGTTGCACGTACGTTCGTATTATGTATAATAATCCGCGCTGATGGCTTCGATAATATACAATATACGCGTGTACGGTGATTAAGTATAAAACGATTGAAAAATGAAGAATCCTTCATTGTTGAAGTGCACCGGCATATACCCTTTTCTCTCTCGCGCGATTATTAGCGTGACAAAGCTCCGCACGACGACGCTGTAGGATCAACATCAAGCACGAGCTTCCGATAGCGTCGGTGACAAACTCCGCGCGCGCATCGACTATATACGTATATATCATCCGCGGCCTCTTTGAATAATTACGGGCAGCGAAATTTCGTAAATGATATTTCAGCGCCGGGCGCTTTGATCCGACGACAGCCACTTTTTGCCGTTATACCATATAGCGCACTTCGTATGATACACACATACGAAGGAGAAGCTGCCTCTGGCTGCAGGCGCACGCGCACGGGCGCGGCAAATTCTCGATATTACGCTGGCGCACGGTCGCGGTGTCGCGCTTAAACGCGCACACAGTAGTCTACATACATATACTACATATATACGTGTATGCAGTGCATGTATATATATATATATATATATATATATATATTATAGTTGCTGCTGGGCGCAGCTCGTCACATAGCGCGTACACACGACTAAAGTCGAGGTGTAGCGGCACACCGGCTCTCTCCATTAAATGCCCATTTGCATGGCAATGCATAATAATTCTCGGGAAAAGCTCGAGCGTGTCTGCTGCGCGGGAGAAGCGCTTGGACCCTCGCTACTACTTATTATACACACTGCACGCACACACACACACACACACACACACACACACATATATATATACATGTAAACGCGCAGGCCTTCTGAATTAATAACCCGTGTGTCGCTCAAAAGTACCAACGCGTCAGCGCTTTGGGAGTCTATATACTGAAATATAATATACGCATGTGGGCGAGAGTAAATAGTTATAACCACTTGCGCTGATCACTTATGGTCATACTTCTCAGATTAAGAAGCTATTCAGGATTTTCTCGTAGAGTTATACTATTATAACAGTGCAAATGACTCTACCCTCAGGTGAATGGCGAGTTTCTTACTGTTTGGCTGTTTGCGAAGCGAAAGACCGGATCAAGTTCTCAAGCTGCAGGTACGATTTTTATTCGTTCAAGGGACATAATTAAATAATCGCATTTGAACAGCAAATCCAATTCATCAGAACTCACGCTCATCAGCGAGAAAGAATTCTCCACGAATATCCTATAGGATAACAGAGGCCTTTTTTCACGCCCTCCGCTCTCAATTTCGCGCATCCAAACCCTGCCGCACAATAACTTGAAGTTAGCGCGAATCCCATATCGAGAACGACCGCGTGCATTTACAACTCCCGAGTCCGAGATTCATTTAGCCCGGCACCGGGCGAAAATCATTCGGCACGGAATTGTCGACGACGCGCGCGACTCTAACTGCCGAAATGGATATGATTTTTCCGGCCCACGGGCGCGGCTGGAAACAATTTGTAACTCGCGGCTTATACAAATGATAGCAGGCCATGTCGTTCCACCACGGGATACTGCTAGCTATATAACGTGCGCAGCAGGAAAGGAACGAAATTTGTTTATCGTCGGGTGTGATTTCGAATCTATGCGTGAATTTCGGACTTTTTTCGCAGTTGCGCTCGCCGTCCTCACAATTGATGCTCTCGGGGAAAATTGAGCCAGTGCAAGCTCGAGTTTCAATTAACGGTGCGCCCGTTTCGTCCCGGCCACTGAATTGATTGAATAACACCGATTAAAAATCACGCGGGAATATTCGTTTAATATGTAAGCGAGTGTTGAATTACTTCGACGAGTAATATTAACCGTTAGTGTAAAACACGTCGTTCCAGTGCTTCGCTGTAAATTAAAATATATATAAATTTTACAAGGTAAAATGTTGGGCCCATCCTAACGAATCTATCTTAGTATTATAATTATAATTCCTCCTCTAAAAAGTTATAAAATCCTTAAAGAAATTGTCAAATTTTTACAGCTTACAAAAGTTTTTCTGTATTTTTATCATTATACGCTAATGAATCTGTGCGTCCAGAGCGGACGGGTGGGTGCCTATCACCACTACACAGCGCGTCCTCAGGTTGCGGATAGAGGAACGGCCCCTGAGAAAGAGGTTAGCTGCGAATAAATCGAATAAGCAGCCGCGGACAGCCGATAGGCCCGGGCGTGGGTGTGATGAGCCCGCACTGGCGATCGAACGCATTCATCTAGAAACACTACGCAAGCACCACAACAACGAACACTCAACAATATTTCTTATTTCACTTTCTCTTCATACCTAACTATGTCTATAATCTATCTCTCTTAGCACACATTACAAAAATCCTGCTGTCGTGGAGAATGCGGGAGCGATGACAACTGCCCCGAAAGGGGATGTGTAGAATGATTCGCCACCTGGTCTTACACGGCAACGAAGCCAGCGTAGGCGCGCTGCCTTGCAGGGGGGCGTTAGGATACGAGCGTGATTCCGTAGTGTGTCCGACGATGAGCTGACTCCGTCCTCATCAAAGTCGGAAAGCTCTCATACTTAGTTCTAGAGAGGTATGGGAGTTATCACCTCTAGAACGGATGATTCACCTGCGATCGGAAACAGGATCCAAAACGCGTGGGTTTCACTTACTATCATGGCTCAAAAAAACCAAAACCAAACCAAAATCAATAGGGACTTAAAGGTAGGAACGTGGAATGTGCGCAGTTTATACAGAGCAGGCGCGTACCGGGAAATCTTAAAAGAAGCTGGCGGGTACAATCTAGACTTAGTAGCTATACAAGAAACTCGGTGGCAAGATAGCGGTATGTTAGGAAACGAAAACTTCACCTTTATGTACGGGGGCGCGAGCGGACATTCCCTAGGTACCGGATTCCTGATTAACAAAAGAATTATACACGCGGTTAAAAGTTTCAAATTCGTAAACGACAGACTCTCGTATATCGTCATCGAAGGAGCGTGGTACAATTACGTGGTTATTAACGTGCATTGTCCTACGGAGGACAAAGAGGAAGAGGTGAAGGATCTTTATTACGAAGCCTTGGAGCAATTAATCGACCAGTTCGCGTCTTACGACACCAAAATAGTAGTGGGGGATTTCAACGCTAAAATAGGGAAAGAGGAAATGTTTAGGCCCACTATAGGCAAGGAAAGTCTGCACGAAACCAGCAACGATAACGGTATTAGAGTCATAAATTTCGCGGCGGCAAAAGATCTTATAGTAAAGAGTACGTGCTTTAAGCACAAGGATATACACAAAGTAACGTGGACATCGCCGGACGGAGCCACGAAAAATCAAAACAATCACTTTCATATCGATAAGAGGCGCCACACGAACGTGCTTGACGTAAGAACCTATAGGGGGGCGGATTGCGACTCGGATCATTTTCTAGTAGTGGCCAAATTAAGAGCCAAATTAGTAGCTGGGCAAAATAGTAAACGGGTGAACAAAGTGGAAACGTTTGATATTGAAAAGCTACGGAACGGGATAGAACGAATTAATTATCAAGTAGAAATAAGAAATCGGTTTCAGGTACTCGAAGAAACGAATGCACCGACGGAGGTAGATGACGACCCAAACAGTCTTTGGGGGGATATCGAATAAACGATAAAAGAGGCCGCGAATAAAGTGCTAGGTAGAAAGAAAAAGCCAAAGAGCAAACCATGGTTTGACGAAGAGTGCGAACTCTGGTTTGAAAGGCGCAAAAAGGCCAAATTAGACAGCGTACACAATGGAGGCGATAGGGCCGTAGAAGAGTACCACGAAATAAGAAGGCAAGTGGGGGCGATTTACAGGAACAAAAAGCGCGAGTATCAAAAGAATCAGATTAGAAAAATAACCCGCGCGAGATGTACAAAGGAATTAACGCTATTAGGAAGGGTTTCCAGAACTATTAGGAAGGGTTTCCAGAGTAGATCACAATTAATGAAAGATGAGGGCGGGAATCTCGTCACAAGCGAAGGTGAACTGTTAAAGCTGTGGAAGGGCTATTTTGATAAGCTGCTAAACGTACATGAAAACTGCGAGGAAACGGGAGACGAAATCCACACTGCTGAACTCCATTTGGAAGAACCGACCTACAAAGAAGTAGAAGCCGCGATCAAAAAACTAAAAAACAATAAGGCCGCGGGAAACGATTCTATACCAGCGGAACTACTTAAATATGGGGGCACTGCGCTGACATCGAAAATTTTTGAACTAGTACGCTCTATTTGGAAAAATGAAACAATGCCGGAAAACTGGAAAGAATCCATCATCATACCGATTTTTAAAAAGGGAGATAAGACAGACTGCAATAACTATCGGGGAATCTCACTTTTAGCTACCTGCTACAAAGTTCTGTCAAACGTAATACAGGCCAGACTCACACCCTTCGCGGAAGATATAATAGGAGATTATCAGTGTGGATTCCGGCGTAACAGGTCGACGAGCGATCAAATGTTTACTATAAGACAGCTGTTAGAGAAAAAATGGGAATATTGCGAAACAATACACCAGTTATTCATAGATTTTAAAAAAGCGTATGATTCTATCAAGCGAAGCAAAATGTATCAAATCCTTGTGCTCCTCGGCGTGCCAAAAAAACTTGTGAAATTAATACAAATATGTCTGAACGGAAGCACGGGAAAAGTACGAGTAGGCGGTAATGTATCTGAATCGTTCATGATACACGACGGTTTGAAACAAGGGGACGGGCTCTCCACGGTACTCTTTAACTTAACGCTAGAGTATGTTGTTAGACAAATGCAGACTAGCGGGCTGGGCGCAACACTCAACGGAAAAACGCAGATTCTAGGATATGCAGATGATTTGGACATAGTGGGGGATAATGGCGAAACGGTAGCGAGAAACGCGGAAATACTCATAAATGCGGCCGAGGAAACGGGGTTAGAGGTGAGCGAATCGAAAACGAAATATATGAAAACTGGGCATTTGCGAAGTAGAGGGGGATCTTAGAGTCGGAAATTTTACTTTCGAAAAGGTTAGCGAATTCAGATATTTAGGCACAACTATAAATGATCGAAACGAAATCAAAGCCGAGATTAATAAGAGACTACATTCGGGTAATGCCTGCTTCTACGCCGTGAACAAACTACTAAAATCAAAACTGCTGTCTAAAAATGTAAAAATTAGGATATATAGGACTATAATAATGCCGGTAATCTTGTACGGATGCGAAACTTGGGCGCTCACTAAAGCAGAGGAAAACCGTTTTAGGGTGTTCGAAAATAAAGTTCTGCGAAAAATATACGGGCCAAAGAAAAACGAGGAAACCGGGGAGTGGAGGAAACTGCACAACGACGAGCTACATAACTTATACGCGTCACCGAATATAAACAGAATAAATAAATCGCGAAGACTAAGATGGGCAGGGCACGTTGCAAGAATGGGAAATGATCGCACGGCAGCGCGTATAATGAAAGGAAAGCCAAATAC